>CM062812.1:734624833-735824833 GCA_031772625.1 Pinus tabuliformis | reverse complement strand
GTGAGATAAATTGCTTGAGTTCTCTTGCCTATGAGATGATTGAATGAATTTCATGTGACCTTTATCCATGAGTGGATTGCCTGTGTTAATGGTAGTTAAAAGATGATTATATATGTATGCATGTGACAATTATGGCACATAACTGTAATCCAAGTTAAATTCAGTGAAGGAACATAATATGTGGGTTTTATGCAATAACTGTTATCACCAATTTAAACTTATGTGTTATCTCGGTTCTTAAGATGGTGAATAAATATGCATGAGATAAGACATATATTTAATTATCTTTTAATGCTTCAAATTGTATAGCCTAAGGTTCAAGTTATCTATTCTATGCAATATGCATTATGGAGTGAAGTACATCTATTGGGGCTCATACTACAAAAGATATATGGCATTATTCTTTCAACTATGCCATAGGATTATGACAATAATATATGGAAATGCTAGCTACAATGTATTTATGTTAATGATTCCATTAATGCTTGTATGAAGTCATCAAATTACTAATCATGTTTAATGCAAATATTGATTCTCTCCTCCGACTTGTAATGTAAACACGTAGAAATGTTGAAGGGTTCATTCCTGCTGTAATAAATAAGTCTATTAAGGGAAACTAAGGGTCCACATTGTGGATAAGTAAAGCATAGTAGGCAGTTAGTGGCATGGTGCCCAGGGGGTATGTTACAAAAGGGGCCCATGTTACACCAACAAATAAAAGGGTATATGGATTATTTTTATTTTTTTTGGAAAATAAAAGAAAATAAATAGATTTCCAAATGGATTAAGAAATTATCATTTTTAATTATAATATAATAAATGGCTTAATTTAATTGGAAAATTGAAATTAAATACTAATCAAAAGACATATTTTAAAAGAAGATAGTTGGGAATTAAGACAATTTGATTTTTTGGTTGGTTGGTTGTCAACATGGAAATGATTATTACCAATCTCAAAATTTGGAAGAAGTGCATTTTATGTGAAAAATTAGTAAATAGTGATTGGTTAGACAGGTTAATACAAATATTTTAGACCATCAGCACTATGATTCTTACAAATCGATTCCAAACACCAAAAATCTAGATATAAGAATTGGTGATCGTATTTTCTTTCATTTTGCCTGTATCTTCCTATACTACAGGCGTATGACACTGGAATAAGATTAAGTCATTATAGCCATATGACACTGGAGTAAGATTAAGTCATTATAGCCATTATTGTGCTTGAGTGCCAAACTTCCTTTTAATATAACCATAGGGTGAGGATTGGGATAGTGTAAAATGTGGAAACAAAGATAACATGATCAAATGTTATTAGTCCCTGCCTGGGACTATTAGTGATCGCTCGCTCGTTGACCGAGCATTAGTTTATAGTTTGACCGATTTTTTTCAGTGTTTTTGCATTTTAACCTAAGTTTACGGGACCTAATTTCATTCCGCAAAATTTTAAGCAATGTTTTTGTTTCGGAAAACAATTGACCTCTTATTACAGCCTTCACGTTGTTCGATGCAAAAACACCTCGATGCAGGAAGGTTCACCCAACATTGTTTTAACCAAAGTCCTATGTTATTTTATTTTAACCAAAGTCCGATTGTGGCAAAGTCTTTTATCATGCAAATCTTTTTCCATATCCAAACAGTTTTATTGTGCAAAGTTTTTTCTATATCCAAAACGTTTTTAGAAGGGCATACATCCAATGTTACTGTAGCGAATTTCCTTCCACATGTCCTTTTCCACATGTCTTCCAAGGACCTTTCCACATGTCCTTTTGCATGCATGCAACATTAGTATTGTTAAATGACACCATCCTTAGCCGGTGCATACCCGAGAGAGCTGTGCGCTGATTTTCACCTTTCAAGACATTGTTGCTCGAACTTTGGCTTTGACAGCCAGCAAAGGAGACATTGTTGCTGTAACTTGAGGCTTTGAGAGCCAGCAAAGGAGAGCTGCAACGATTGGCCTCGAGTTTCTCCATCAATTTCATGATGTTTACTGTAAACTTATTAAATCTCGCTTCCTTATTTCCTACAGTCTGTGTAGCTTTCTCGTTTTCAGGTCTAGTTTCCCTTCTTGCATGCCGGTCTTTCTCACTGGGCTTGCATTCTGTGTTGCTTTCTTGTTTTCAGGTCTGGCTTCCCTTTTTGCATGCAAGCCTTTCTCACTCTACTTGCAGTTGGTATTTTTAATTAAATTGAACATCAAGCGCCTCGATCTTGAGATGCTTACTCCACGCATAGTTACCTGCAACCAAAGGTTTCAACTAACTGGGTAAGATCTTAAATCAGCTTCTAAGGGGAAGTTGTTATGTCTAAAATGTTGCACCTGTTGCAAAATCACTAATTTATTATTTGCAAAGAATAAATAGCAGACCACAAAGAAGCCAAACAGTTGATGGCCATTGTCACATTCTATTTACTGAGGGGATGGTACAAGTGGCGTAATTGAGAGGCATGTTCTCTAGCCTCAACGATATTTCTTTATTTATTTTTATGTTTTTTAGTTTTCAGAAACAAGGTGGGTTCTGTATTTCTGCATGTTATATTTTTATACTTTATGGGCCTAAAGGCAAAAGTTTCCAATTATTAAATGAAGGTCTAGTAAATTAACAGTCATGCTCTGTATTATTTTATTTTTTTCTAAGTTGATTTCCTGCCAATTGAGTAGACCTAGTATATAATCGTTGGGTTTAAAGCTTTTAATTAGCCATACCATCTATTAGTTTTCTTTCCAAAGCCACGGTTATGTAGTCATTTTGGATAAAATGATAAAACAAAATGAGTGAAATACCATTTTTCACAGAATGAATGGCACTGACTCCCTCGCGATGGCAATGCTCCTTTCCAAACCATTTCTGTATAAGTAGAAAGAACTACATTTTTAATATGCGCGATTAATCTCACTAAATAATCATATTGAGAATAAACAGACATAGGTAAAGTAATTCTATAGGGAGTATAAGAAAAATACTTTACTAATGGAGAAATTGAATTTGGTCACTAGAAGTGAAAACTGAGGAGCGTCGAGAGGTGAGTATCGACAGAGAGATGGATTTCACCACCAAATACATTGGTAACTCTATTTCACTGTTATCACAAATGAAGAAAATTGAATTAAGCGTGAATGTCCTTCCAAGATCCTTTCCACATGTCTTCCAAGGACCTTTCCACATGTCCTTTTGGGTGTCGATATGTCTGATCTTTTTTACGGTCAGGGGACAGTCGCCTTTGAGTTTCTCGGCATAGATCATTCCAAACGCACCATTTCCCAATCTTTCTTCTTCGGAGAAGCCCTTTGTGGCCTTCTCCAGCTCCTTGTATGTGAAAATTGGGATTCTGAAGGATCCACCGTTGGCCGAGAGGAGTTTCTTTCGGCTTCTCCTCCTTTCGTTTGCCAGAGCCTTCTTCTTGAAGAAACAGTATAGCAGGACTATCACCAGCACCAATGTCGCCCCTGCAATTAACCCTAGCTCCGTGGAACGGTAAAAAAAATGAGACTTGCATGCAAGAGGCTAACAAATATAATTAAGATCGAAGCTCTGTAATGGATATTTTCCTTACCTCCGAGGTAATCAAGCTCAAAATCGAGAGACTCCAAGTAGTCACGTAGTCACGTGGCATCCTCCATATCTTGCATGGTTTTTTTGGGGAACTGAATAGTAAGGCGCGGGGCCTTCATGTGGGGTCCACATTACTTTTGTCACTTACAATCTCTACATGGCTTACAGGTGCCTCACTGTGAATCCAAGGGCGGTTACCCCAGGCTTATTGAACGAAATTCAAGCCAAGAAGGCAGCATTAACATAAGACACTGCATTCCCTGCAATCCCAAATGATACCAGGATCCTTGTCAACAGTGAAACTGATCTTCAAATAGGCACTGTTGATTCAAACCCACCATCACCTATCTGCCTCTAAATCATGCCGCTCTCCACTTCACTCTGAAACGAGACCCCTCGTGCACGCCTGAAAAACGAAACTTATTCACCCACCAACAACCCTAGTTTCACATCACCGCCTAGCGGGATCAAGGGTTCGATGGAGAAAGCTAGGTTCTAGCTAGGTGTGGTCTGCTTCCTGGTCTATTGGTTGTCATCTTTCATCTGCTAGTTGTCTGCCCAACACCCAAGAAATCGTGGTTAAGATTATACGCCTAATTTTGCATGGCCAAAATGCAGTCAGAGGAAATCTCTATGGATAAAATACAGCCTGAGCAACTCTAGAAATCAGGAAAAAAACCAAATCAATATGCAAATGGTTTCGAAGTTTGATTCTGTTATGCGAATTAAAGCCGAATGCCACGTACAAATGCGATGTCTGGGAATATGCAAATGGTTTGACAGTTTGATTCAATCATGGGAATTAGAGTCGATTGCCACTTACAAATGCGAGCTCTTGAGGATGCCACCCGGTTTCTGGTCATAACAACTTGTAAAAATTACATGGAAAATAGAAAATAGTGAATGGCGGTGCCAACACATGTCACAACTTCCGTGCAAATGTCATTTACATTTTCCTTTTTTATTATATTATCATGAATGTTGAAATATGGTTTTCATTGAGTCGTCCGTAGGAGTTAATTGGTGGGCCAATAAACTGTTGTAAATCTCTGTGTAATTGTAGTTCTTGTTCAACGAGAAAAATTCATCCAACTCAGCGAAACCTCCATTTCCAGTGCCTTTAACTCCTACCCCATGGATTAGGATCAATGCTTGAATCAATTTCATCAGCTAGTGTTTCTCCCAAAATCATGTTTAAAGGATCGTTCGTTATTCAAACGAGATCTCGTAAACTCAGACACCAAACATCAATAATAAGATGGTTAATGGATATCTAAGGCTTTTATACCCAAATTGGACTCTGTAATTTTCATGAGATGACTATTTCTGATCCAAGAAATAAAGTTTTGGGAGCTACATTTGTTATATAGTGATCGGTATGTCGTTGACCGCATATTAATTCTGTTGACTTGCTTTTTATATCACCCATTTAACCAAAGTTTCTTTGTGGCTGAGCATCGCAGCTAGGGATGATAATGTTTAACCAAAGTTTCCTAGCTATTTGATTGGGAAAGAAGAATGGACCCCTTATCGTAACTTAGTTTTAGATTACCTGATTAGCGCATTAATTTTACCCCATTAACCTAAGTTCCATCTTTAAACTCATTAAATTTTAGAAGATCATATCCTATGCTTTAGCTTGAGCTTTAAAGTCATTACATAAATTTCCGAAGATCATATCCTATATTTTACTTTAGGGCCAGCTTGTGTTTTTAGCTTTAAAGTGATTAAACTTTTGAAGATCATATCCTATGTTTTAGTTAGAGCTTTAAACTCATTATATAAATTTTTGAAGATTATTATCCTATGTTTTATTTTTAGGTCAACTATGTTTTTACATGCAACCGATATCATTTGGCAGGTATGTCGTCCGCAACGCAGTGACCTGTTTATATAACAAGCAGTGTATCCGTAAATCGTTTCATATAATCTAATAATGCAACCAACTCACAAGATATTTCCCATAAAAATTTACAAAAAACTTAAGCATCTTCAAATCATGGCATAATTCCCGAGTCTACAACCACCGCGGCATCAAAGTCAGTGCTTCGACACCTCAGAGAGCCTGCACCCAGACTAATTTTGCAAATGAACATAAAATGTTTGTGGGCTTCCAGATATGGCTCTGTTGAAGCCAGACCTTGTAGCCATCAATTCCTCCTCTGCTTGGTGATGCATTTGGTCAAACCATGCAGTAATTATAGGCCTCAGAGATGTCCTCAGAGAGTTCTCCAGAACGCATCTCTGGTACTTGCACTTGAAACCCCAGTACTTGCACCTGCCATGCAGTAATTATAGGCTTCAGAGATGTCCTCAGAGAGTGCTCTAGAATGCATCTCTGGCACTTGCACTTGAAACCCTAGTACTTGCACCTTCCTTGGCCCTGTAGGAAGGGAAGGAGGCATGAATAAACATGGTGCTTCCTACAAACCGCTTGCAAGAGTTCGGGATGCAAGAATGGTTAATGAAGGACGGCAGCAGCGAAAGGCCATTAAAACTCTCTCCGGCAGGGGCTACCGCTACAACAGAGCAGTGCACTGATTTTCACCTTTCAAGACATTGTTGCTCGAACTTTGGCTTTGGCAGCCAGCAAAGGAGACATTGTTGCTGCAACTTGAGGCTTTGAGAGCGAGCAAAGGAGAGCTGCAACGATTGGCCTCGAGTTTCTCCATCAATTTCATGAAGTTTACTGTAAACTTATTAAATCTCGCTTCCTTATTTCCTACAGTCTGTGTAGCTTTCTCGTTTTCAGGCCTAGTTTCCCTTCTTGCATGCCGGTCTTTCTCACTGGGCTTGCATTATGTGTTGCTTTCTCATTTTCAGGTCTAGCTTCCCTTTTTGCATGCAAGCCCTTCTCACTCTACTTGCAGTTGGTATTTTTAATTAACTTGAACATCAAGAGAGTTGTGTTTTTATAAACTCTGGGAAATGATTTTCATGTTCAAGAGGCCTTTAGCAATCTAGCTCCATCAGCGTATACTTGCTTATTCTCGAGCGGTTGTATTGTTGTTGTGGCAGACCCCGGCAGGGACTACCGCCACAGCAGTGGCTCCCTTGTTTTAATTTTGGGTTTTATTAAGAACATCTAGATGTCGTTTCCTGCCTAATAGATGAAGGCTTAAATATTTTATTCTAAAATTGTATCTCATTTTTTAATATTTTATCTAAATCTGATATCTCATTCTTATATATTTTATTTAAATTTTAAACATTTTTCTATAGATATAGTACTATTTTCATTGAATGAGTTAAGTCCTTATTTATTTGGAAACTATTTTGCATTTACAAATTTCAAGTCACACGAGTCACGTTCTTTTTATATGAAAACTAGTTGTTTACTTTTTTTTTCTTAGAACTTTAAATGACTTTATTAAAAAATGATTTAAAATAGTTAAGAGTAATTTTGAAGTCGTGCTTGAAAAAAATTATCAAGTATTAAACATCTAAATATGATTTTTGGCTTAGATTTTTGTCTTTCATTTCCTTTTGAGTGGGCTTGGTCGCTTGGTCATAAGGAGAAGAAACTTGATGATATTGTTTTTTTAAGGAAAATAGATACCTAAAAATTGTCTTTTTAAAATCAAGCTTATTTAAACTCTTCATTTTGGGAAATCATGTTGTACATTACACTTTTAACATATATTTGAATATATATGAAACGTCAAATTTATTTTCTCAAAATTTTCCTATATTTGATATAAATTTACCCTTAATTATATCATTACTTTTATATTTATATATTTACACTTAATTACATCATATCATATCATATATATATATGATAATTTTTTTTATATAACCATTTTATGTCTTATTTTAACAATTTTTCTTTAATTTAGATAAATAAATAATATTTGTTATATATACTATTTATTTATTTTTTTTGCTAAGTAAATTTAATCTATTATATACAAAAAAGAGAGTAATTACATCCTTGGATAACAGAGAGCCATCAAGCCTGTGGATTAGGCCGTTTGTTCATGACAGATTCAGAAACAGAGAGATTGAACCTTACTTCCCGCGTAGGGGCGACAGAGTGATACACATAACCGACACTAGACATTCCCTGTGAAGGGTATACAGACACAAGTAACATCGCCACATCAGACACTAGACAGTAGAAAACAGTACAGAAAACATGAAGAAAGATTGACAGACAGAACCATATATAACCAGAAAAAAAGGTGAGAGCTGGAGCCTGGATTACTCATCGAGCTCCTCCTCTACGATCCTACACCAACCCATTTCCGGTTCCTGCATGTCTGGCTGCACATGGGCCTCCATCATGGAGCTGATGGCGCTGGCTGGCTGGGGCTGCTCCTTTTGCATTTCTGAGGTGGGCTTTGGAGAGCTGGGATTATGGACCTCCTCAGAATGAGGAATTGGAGTGCTGGATTCTCCCTCGTGCTGAGCTTCCTCGATGAAGAGAACAAAGACATGAGCCATTATTCGAGGGCGCGTTAGAGAGCAGTTGAACGAGAAAGTGGCTGAACCAAATGAAGACGAATTGGCATAGTCTGGAGAATTTGGGTCCAGGAACTTGCTAGGGGTCAGAATGCGCTCTATTCCCCGATGATGAGAAGGAATCCCCAAGGAACCTGAATCAGCAGGGGGCCGTGAGGGGGTTCCTCTTCCAGAGCCTCTGCGACTCAGCATACACTGGCGTGGTCTCGGCATCACGCAATGATGAACACAAACAGCAGCAAGAAAGTTTCCAAAAGCCGAGCTGCCTTGACCAGTAGTGACACAGGGGCTATTGCTTGACTCTATGAGAGAGTTACACTGCCAGAGCGTAGCCTCAAGCTCAAATCGAAACCAGCCTCCGACATCAGACCTTCCCCAGACCCATTCTTTCTCACAGCTCTGAATCTTGCCGAACTGAATGAAACACAGATGCAGATTACTGGCATTGAGGTCACTTAAAACGCAGGTGCCCTTCCCTCGATCCTCACCCGCCATTACTATGGAAATTAAGTTCGCTGCAGACCGATATTCTCCTGAGCAGGCGCGAATGGACAGTGTTGTAATTCCAATGCTGAACATCTGAGCTCCCGTATTATTAATCAACCTTGCATTTATGGCCGCCCACCTGAAGTTATGTCCGGCGCGCATGCTGGACATGTGCCAGCCATGCTCCGCCCTCCTCCATCCCATCGTGGGTATTGCGCTACAGGTCACCCGCATCCGGGGGTGTGGCTTCTTCTTGAACCAACTGATTACATTCTTGTGTTTTATCATTGTTTGGAATTATGTTTAATGATCCTGTGAGAAAGGCGTGATTGCTATCTACCCCCACATTGGCTAGGATGTCGGCGACTTTGTTGCCATCCCTCTTGACGTGACTGAAGATTATTTCTCTGTTGTTAAGAAGCTCAAGTTCTATAGCTTCTAATCTGGCCTCCAATCTCCAGCTTGTTGCTATCTTGCTTGCATGAGAGCCATTGAGGAGTTGTTTGACCATATTGATAAGGAGCAGAGAGTCTCCCTCTACCTCCAAAGGATAGTAGTTGTGTGTTCTTGCTAAGAGGAGACCTTGCCATAAGCCTTCGATTTCCGTCGAGTTGTTGGTGTCCCAGCCAATATTTCCAAAGTAAATCCGTTGAGACTTTCCTGCATGATTCCTGAATATTCCACCATAGCTTGCCCTCCCGGGGTTGCCCTTTGAGGCCCCATAAAAATTGAGCTTGAATGTGTGCTCTGGAGGAGCTGTCTAAGAATCTTTGTGTGAATTGAAGGTTCTAGGGGCATTGTTAAGAGAAGCATTAGGGAGTTGCATATTCCAATTTTCCCAACTGGCTCGCTCATTGTCGAGTGAGGGGAGGTCCTCCTTTGTCCATGTATGTATCATCAGTGTTTCTTTGAGGTTTGTGCAGAATCTGTTCCATATATTCTCTAAAGAAGAGCTTTGATCTTTAAATATACGTTTGTTCCTTTCTTTCCAAATTCCCCAAACTAGCAAACCTGGAATTATTTTCCACATATGGTTAAGAATTCCACTCTTGAAAGGTTGCTTTTGCCATAGACGCAGAGTATTTATGATGTCCTCTGCCACTCTACATCTTTTCTAACATCTGAAGCTTACCTTCTCCCATAACTGATTGGCCATTGCGTAGGAGTCAAACAAATGCTGAAGGGTTTCCTCCTGGGTTCTACAATTGACACACAACGAGGGGCCACGATAATTCCGTTTCCTTAGCCTATCCCATGTTAGGATTTTCTGACGTCCCACCAGCCAAAGAAAAAGAGAAACTTTCGGCCAGATGCCTGAATCCCAAATTTTTCCCCAGAGGAGATCAACGGGATTCGGATTGGTGTTGATTAATTTGTAAGCTTCAGAAGTTGTGAAGGTTCCTTTTGGCCTGTATCCCCATCTTAGAATGTCTTTGTCTGCTGAATGTCATATACGTCGATTTTGGAGCTCCTTTTCCAGACTCTCCCTGAAGGGGTGATCCGTATTCCTTATTATCCTTTCACTTTGGATCCATTGCCTGTATCCTTACTCATTCTCCTGGGTCCAGTGTTGTCTGACTGTTTGTCGTTGTTGCTCCTCCCTAATGTAAGGTGGAAGAGGGTGGAGAGAGCTACTGAGCTTTGGCATTTGGTTCCAGGCGTCAGTCCAGAAGCGTGCTGTTTCACCATTTCGGACTTCCCAAAAACTGTGGTGTTGTATGAACATGTAATGTTGCATGGCCGCATTCCATATGAGGGAGCCTTTTGCATTGGGAATAAGTCTTATAAGCTCCTTTTGAGGCCTGTGATTTGCGTATTTGGCTTTCCAGATTGAGGCCCAGGGTTTATCAGTGTTGGATAGCCATTGCCACCAGAGTTTGGCACACATTAGTGCGTTACTTTGATTGGGATCTCGCAATCCAATGCCTCCCTTTTATTTTTGCATACAAACAATTGTCTAGTTTACCAGGGCCCATTTACGATTGGTAGCTATGCTCCCCCATAGGAAGTTGTGTTGAAGATCCTTTATTCTTTTTATGACCCATTTGGGCGCTGCAAGAATTGAAAACAGATAGAGCGACATAGCCTGAAGCACAGCCTTTATGAGCACCACCCGACTAGCAATGTTAAGAGTTCGATGTGTCCATAGATTTAAACGAGAATCCAGCTTCTCAATTAAGGTGCGCCAGGTGGAATGTTTGATGGCTGAGTCAATGAGGGGGGCTCCAAGATATTTTGAGGGGAGAGATTCAATGGGGAAGCCCAGAATGCGAGCTATTGCCCGCTGCACCACAGGAGCTGTGTGAAAGAAGTAGATATGAGATTTGGCATTGTTAACATTGGTGCCTGAGGCTTCAGAGAAGTCATTGAGAAGAGATTTGAAGAGGGAGGCTTCCTGAACCGAGGGGTATCCAAATAGCATATTATCATCAACAAATTGTTGATGGTTTATGGTTGGGGTTCCATGGATGGAAAGGCCTTTGAGCTGATGGGAGGAAAGGGCAGATTTAATATGCCTTCTTAGTCCTTCGGCCATTAAGACAAAGAGGAAAGGGGAAAGAGGGTCGCCTTGCCGAATTCCTCTGGAGGGGCTGAAGGGTTTTGAGGGGATGCCATTTACAAGAATGGAGAAGAAGGAGGAAGATATGAGACTCATAATCCATTGCACCCACATGGGTGAGAAACCATAAGCATTTAACATTTTTTTCATATAAGTCCAACTTAGTTTATCAAATTCTTTTGATAGATCGAGCTTCAGAAGCATACCTTCCTGTTTGTGATGCTTGAGGGTATGGATGAATTCATGCATGAGGATGATTCCATCAAGGATCTGTCGCCCTTCTACATAGCCGGACTGTTCTGGTGAGATTAATAGAGGCAGAAGAGGTTTTAGCCTGTTTGCAACGACTTTGGATATAACTTTATAAATAACGTTGCATAGTGCTATTGGGCGAAATTTGTTCGGTGTGTTAGATATCTCCTCCTTTGGAATGAGTGCAATGAAAGTTGCGTTGAGGGCAGGTAAGAGCCAGTGCAGTGCCCTGGATTCCTCCACAACTTTCCAAACCTCGTCTTTTAACATCTCCCAGAACTTGTGATAGAAGGTGGTTGAAAAACCATCAGGTCCCGGGGCTTTTCCCTCTTTAAGCTGGTGCATGGCTTTGTCCACCTCCTGAGGTAGGATGGGGCGAAGGAGGAGCTCATTATGTTCCTCAGTGATGATTTTTGGAATCTTTCGAATGATTTTTGCCATCATAGAATTTCCTCTTGCTTTCTCCTCTCCTCCAGTTGAGTGTTTATGCGTTGCTCCTGTTCTAAGGTCTAATTGGTATGTCCCTTGTCTATGATTTGTTGCTGAAGATCTTCCTTTCCTTGTTTAGAATGTTTTGTTCCTTGAAAATGTTTCCAAATGTCTCATGGTTCCATTTCTTAATTTGGATTTTTAGATGTTTGAGTTTCTGTTGAAATTGGAACATTTTAGATCCTTCCAGAGAGCAGAAGTTACTCCACGCTGTTTTGACGAAGTCCTTGAAAGCATGATGTGTGAGCCAACACTCCTCAAAGCGAAAGGGTCGCTTGATAGTGTTGCATGGCCTTTGCCATTGGAGATATATGGGCCAATGGTCAGAGCCTGAGTAGGGAAGAATGGCAGTTGTGATATCCCCGCCGAGATGAACTGAATTATCTGAAATGAGGAATCTATCTAGCTTTGAGGCGATTTGATACTTTCCAGCTTTGCGATTGCTCCACGTATGTATGCCGTTGCATAATTGTAAGTCGATGAGTGAGTTGTTTTGTATGAATTTTTGAAGAAGACATTTTCCTGATCCAGCCTACTTCGCCCACCCTGTTTTTCCTCCATCTTGGTAATCATATTGAAATCCCCTCCGATGATCCAAAGAGGATGCGCTCTACTTAAGCTCAGTGCTTCTATTGTATTGAGTAAAGCTATTTTGTTTGCAGCTTCTTGTGGGAAGTAGACATTATAAAGGTTGCTATGAATATTAGTACCTATGATGTGGAAGGTAGCTTGTATTATATTGTGGGAGGCATGAAAATCCTGGAGAGTGATCATCTGTGGGTTCCATACTATAGCTAATCCTCCTGATGCTCCTTCTGAATCTACTGCTACTGATTGGCATCCTGGCCAGGCTCTGGAGAGGATGCTTCCTAGCGTATTGCTATTGCATTTAGTTTCTTGAAGAAAACACATGTGCGGTTTCTCCATCTTTATCATGTTTTTTAGAGTTCTGAGTTTCCCTGGGCTATTGAGCCCCCTTAAATTCCATGATGTGAGTTTCATGATTCACTATTGATGAAGGGTTTATAGTACTTTGTCAATTTTGCATACCTTCCTGAATCCACCAAGATCTTTCCTACTTCATTTGTTCGCTGGAGATCTGTTCTTCTTCCTCTCTTTTTGAAATCTCTTGGGGGGAGACTTCCATCCCAGGTACTGCTTGGTTGGATGCCTAGTTGTTTCTGCTGATATACCTTCGATAGAACTATTTCTAGCTTGTTGAGTTGCAGTTCTGGGATTTGATCATAGCTTTTCTTTTTGCATGCTTGCTCTGGCTCTAGTAGGTCCAGCCCTTCCATGTCGAAATTTTCAGGATCTTCGTCCATGATTTCCAGTTGAATTTTCTCTCCAGTTGTTTCTGCGGGGGAAATGAGATGGTTCAAGGTACCATCTACTTCCATTTCAATCTCTTTTTCTGTACTATCATTTTGGTTGTCCATGAGGGAGGCCTTTTTGTCCTTTGAGTTATTAGAAACAGGGGTTGAGCTGGAAGGATTGTTGATGTCAGGGGTGGATAGCAGAGTCGTATTTGGCTTTGAGCTTGATGGTTGTTCTTCTGAAGTATGAGCTAGGATTTGAAAACTGTTACTCGTGGAAGAAGTGGATGCAGAGTTTTGATGTTGTTTCTTCCCAGTTGCAGGCTTTTTATGAGCTCTTTTTCGGTTATAAACCTTGGTAAAGCCTTCATGGGCTGACTTATCAGAGGGGTCAGAGGGGCTGGACGTAGGGGCTATAACATTTAGCGGACAATCCCTAAAAAGATGCCCATGAGCGTGGCATTTGCAACATCTAAACGGGACATGTTCATAATCTAGAGGTTGAATCCATTCATAGTCGTCATGAAATAAACTTACCATATCAGGTAGCGCCTTGTCTAGTCGCATGAAGACACAGATGCGTGCGTATGAAGTGTATCTTCGTAGCTTTGTTTCTTCTGCTGCTTTTATGTATTCCCCCAGTCTGCTTCCAATTTTCTTTAGTATTCCTTCATTCCAGTATTCTTCGGGAAGTGAGTACATTCTGATCCAGACCGGGGCCCATGTAAGGTCTTCCTTGTCCGGATTGAATCTTGCTATCCATTATCTCAGGTACAAGTCTGCTGAGTTGAAGAAGTATGGGCCTTGAGTTAGGATTCTGAACTTATCTTCTAAGCAAAAAAAGATAACAGTAAAGAAACCCTTCGGTCCCAGCTGCAGAGTGATGTCGCCTTTGGGTTTCCATTTTGCCGAGATCCAGCCGTGCAAAGCTTTTTCGGTTGGCCACATTCCCATGAACTTTCCTATGAGTGCATGATCTGTCATGTACTGTATTCTCTCATTGATTATCTCACTGGGCAGTTCTATCCTGGGTCTTTCCTCTGCTATTGGCTTGCAGGTTTTTGAAGTAACCTTGATTTGTTCCTCTGGCTTGTCTTTTCCTTCTGGGTTTGCATCCTTCTTGTCAGTCGGTTTTACTTTATCTTTCAACTTGTTTTGTTGCAGTGACTTCTCGGTATTCCTGTCTGCACGAATCGACCCAAATATTATGGATCCCATGTGCTCTGGCGGCGCGTCGTTTGACTGAGGGGAGGGCTTTGAGGCCCCCCCCTGTGGAGGCTCCATGTGCATCGTCTTTATTCCTGAGGCTCGTTGTCAGGCACTGGAGGTCAGACCCTCTCAGGCTGCAGAGCCGTCCTTGTGTGCTATGGCACAGTTGTCTAACTGAAACCCTAGTTGCAAAGCCGCGACCTTGTCCTCATCTATATATACTATTTATTAACATATATTACCAATATAATTATTTGTTATAAGTATTATATTACTAGTTAAATCAATAATGGACAATGTCAGATAATATTTTTTTTAATCTACAATTTATCAATAGATAAATATAATTATTTGCTATAATTTGTATTATTTTTTTATGTCAACAAAATATAGTGTCAATTTCCTCTATATTAGAGTATCTTTATACATTACAATATGTCCCATGCTGAATTATGAAAGAACCTTTAGGTGCAACAACATCTTTCGTTAAAATTTGTGGAAATGCCTTGAACACCATTGAAAATTATTTTAGAGCAAAATACTTTTAGATCCAATGTAAAATCATTTTAGTAATCATATCTTTGAAGAGATAGCTATGATATTTTGTTTTTTTATGAGATAATAAAAATTTAAATATAGTTATGATATTTTGTTTTTTAGGAGATAATAAAAATTTAAATATAAAATATTAGTTGTTATTTAAATATTACTTATTAAAAAATGTTCATTATTATTTAAAAGAATCAAACAAATTATGTTAAATATCTTTTTTAGCATTTTAAATATTTAATTAATTTATTTTATTTAATAAAATATACTTTAACTATTAATTTATAAAAAATTAAAATATTATAATCAAAAGTGAAATATATATATAAAACATAACATTTTTTTAAACCTAAAATGAATTAGGTAAAAAAAATTCAAATATGATTTTTGAAATGAAATCTCGTTTGATGATTTCTTCTCTCCGGTTGACCCAAAACAATTGGACCGAAAAGAATCTATATATATAAAGATATTTAGTTAATTTAAAAAAAGAAATTAGTGAACTTTAATATTTAGTTATATGGTGTAATGCCCTGGGAAAAAAATGTAAATATTTGATTCACTGTGGTAGACACAAACTGATCTTGCTATTAGTATTTGATTAAAAGTTAAATGTAATTTGTTTCATTATGAAATGTAACAAGTGTTTCCTTAAAGGAAAGTAAATTTTCAAGGAGGAAGTTCTCCTCTTGATGTGGAAAGACGGTTGCTGTGAAAGCAACCCTAACTACCTCCCCTAATTGGAAAAGTTTCCAAAGAAAATGAGAGGAGAAGAGGAAAATCTGCATTGTAGGGATAGGCGGAGGAAAAATCCAAAAAGGAAAGAAAAGGTGGCTAAGTCTAGTGATGACCAGATAACCCTGCTTGCTGTAAGAGCAACTTGCAGAAGACTGAGTTCTAGCAAAAAGCAAGGGGGGAGATTTTGGTCCCGAAGGACGAATCTCATGGTCAGGCGGATTGAAGGACAACAAACCCAGTTTCGGGTGACTGTCAATAAACGACATAACAACCCAGGAACTTTAGGTACGTAAGAAACCCCTGGGCTGGTACTGTTTTGGAAGTTTATAATGATATTTTGTTCCCTCTTATATTGTGAAAAGGGGAGTGGGAGCATTTTCTTACAAGGAACCAGAAATAGAAACTAGGCAAAGGTATGTTCATCCTCCTAAGAAATCCTTTACTGTTGCAAGCGTTTAGTAGCCCGTCAAGAGTTTTGTATCTTGTTCTTAAAATATTTTTCTGGGAGTCAAGTGCAAAAGAGGTCTACTAGGAAATCTTTTTTAAAAGATTATAGAATTAATGGAAAAATACACAACTCAGAGACTCACCATAAATACAGAGTTCTCAAGGGAATGTCATTATAGTGAAACAAAATATATTCCAAAAACAAACAGAAAGATCAATACATTTCTTTCTTTATTCTCTTCACATGCCAAAATACATAGAAAAGCAAGAAAGATTAACTCCTGAAAATTAGAACCCCAAAAAATATTCGTGGACTGAAATTATATTTAAACTTAAAGAGAACTCTGAGGAGCAAAGTCGCAACCACGAGGGTATGTTGACTTCAAGACTAGAGTCTAAGTGGTCCTATTAGCATGCAGATAAAAATCTATAGACAACAATGTAAACATGCAAATACACATGTACAACAATAGCAGGGCAAACCTAAAAGTCTCAGCACCATAAGGGAACAAGTAAAATAAAGAGAATGCATAAAAGTATAAACCTGGGCTCCGAGGAGTGAATTCAGGTAATTAACCTATAACATATACGAACAAGAATCTGGTAGCGAGAAGAGCCAGACTTATAATCATTTTCAAACACATAAATCTGCTAAGCATAGACTCTTTTCCATCATGCAGCAAGCAATACACAGTGTACCATACAAAATGAAAGGAATGGACAAACTGAGGAATGTACAGAACAGTATATATATATAATTACAAAAACACACAGTCAGGGTCATCAAACTTTAATTCCACAACTTATAAACCCTATGAGGGTTAGCGTATTAAGAGTATCAAGCAATACAGTAATGCGTCGTAGGGAAGGCACTCATTCCTTCAACCAATAGAAGTCGGGCTGTAAAGACCTAGACCAACAGTAGAAGAATTAGAGCAAATTTAAATAAACGTGCACGCCCAGCCTTGGAAACCATAGGGAGCCACAAGATAATAATTAAGGGAATAACCCGAATAGTCTAACCAACGGTGGAATAATTATATAGCAATTGCATAAGAGAGCTCAAGGGCTTGTCATTAAAAAAAGACATGGTTAACAGTTCATAAACCATTTCGTGGGATGATTCCCAGACTTTGTATGAGCTGGGCAGACCTGCCAGGCTCAAATCCTATCAAAAAAAAAGTTTGTACAATAAGCAAGAGGAGAATCTGTAAGGGACTAGGCCAGAGGGCCTTCACTAACCAAAAAAGAAAACAAGAACCCTTCATTCCATGCAAAGAATCCTTCCTTTTTTGCAGTAGCATGTTTAAGTTAACAGTAGCATGTGGGAAATTCGTCGAAACTTACCTCTCAGACGAGCTCTGAGAATATAGGACCCTGAAAACTGGGCAAATCCACCCGCACCCATGCATATCTTGCTAAAGGAATACCTACAATTCCTCGTCCACATAAAGAGAGATAGGCCTGAAGAATGTTAGAATTATCGGGCTGAACATAAACCAAAGGAATACAGTGAAGGGCATAGGAAATCAACGGAAAACATATAGATAGCAAAGTGAAATCTTACCGCAAGGCAGCTGCTGTTAAAGACTTGGTCCTAATCGATCTGGAACATGGCAAGCCTTAGAGCCATAACCATACATCAACAGGAAGAGGTTCTGAATGTGTTCAGTGCCCGGATATAAGATGCAGCTGTAGCAGGGCCGAGAGCATATGTTTCTGGAAACCTCAATGGAACGTTTAGCTGGGTATATGCATATCGAGCCAGCTCCGCCCTTGAATGGGCATCCTTCCATCCACACTGTCGATGTGGGGAGGCACCCGAGGGCGCGGAAGTAGAGGGTACATAGACCATACCCCCATCACGTGACAAAGCCGGCAAAAGTAAATGCCAAGGCCAGATGTAAGGAGCCATCGTTACCAGCATTAAATCTGGCAGATAATACTCTGCCTCCATGGAATATTTCCAATTGCATACATAAAAGACAAGATATTTTCACTCTTAGCCATTTCCATTGTGATGTCTGTGCGTAGGTAGTAATAAGGTTGACACGTTTTACGTTTAGAAGCATGCAAGGGTAGTATAGGATATGGTTATGTTAAAAAAAATTTACTATTACACGTAGGTTAATTTTTGGGTATATTACAAGTGGTATCAGAGCCCAGTATCAAAACTGTGGCCTCTAGGGAATTGGAACTGATAGACAGATTGAATATAATTTATTTCCATCTCTAATGAGCAGTTAAAACAAATTTTTTTTTATGTGTGACTACTCATCTGTTATTTTTATGTTTAAGTACAGGAGTAAGACTGACAATATGAGGAGAGCAGACAATGCGTCACACAAATTTGTGGTGGGACAGGGACCTACAGAGAATAACCCCGAATTATGGGTACAGCTTGGAGAGGAGGCTAACAATACAAACCTTGCAATTTTGGAGACAATGTAGGAATTGAAAAATGAAATGGCTCGATTGTGGGAGGATAATGCAAGGTTAACAATGGAATAGGAAAGGATTATAAAGAGCCTATCTGACAAGCAAAATCAGCAGCCACTGAATCTCAAAGTTGAGCAACAAAGGATGTCAGGGGAACAAAATCAACACGTAGAACCCGAAGAGTCAGAAGGAAGGGAGGAGGAATGCTCTGATAATTCTTATAAACAGTAGACATCCAAAAGGAAATGGATAGAGTTGCAAGGGGAGTTCCGTAAAATCAAACCACAATGCTTTGATGGAGAACAGGAGGAAGTAGTCAAGGCCTTGTTGATTAATGTGAACAAATACTTCCATCTATATGAATATGATCACAACCTCAAGGCGCGGTTGGCCATTTTCCAATTACAGGGAAAAGCCACCCTGTGGTGGGAAGCGGTTAAGATGGTAAGAGGAGTGAGTGAACAGACTATCACTTGGGAAAAATTTCAAAAATACTTTACAGAAAGGTACCTAACAGAATGCTTCTATGAAAAAAAGGCAAGAGAATTCCATGACCTATGATTGGGGCAACAGACTATGGATGAATTCATACTCGATTTACTTCATTACTCTGTTATGTGCCTTATATTCAGGAAGAAAAAGCTAAAGTACAGAAGTTTGTCAGTAACTTACCCTTGAGTATGAGGGAAAGAATCGAATTTGACAACCCAAAGATGATAGACGAGGCTATACGTAAAGCCCGAATTTGCTACCAGTAAAGTAAGCAGAAGGGAGAAATCCTGGGTAAGAGATAGGTCGATAAGAAAGGCAGCAAGCTGGCTAGAAGTACTAAAGGTAATCGCAGTGGTCGTAACAAAGGATTCACCAAGGGAAAATCAGCAGAAACTCACAGAAGAATTCACTTCGATTAAAGCCCCCCATTGAGTCCAGAACTAATGACCAACCTAGAAAAATAGACAACGAAGGGACAACAAGGCCTCTAATGCAATGTTGGGGCTGTGGTGGACCCCATTATGTGAAAAACTGTCCCTAGCAGAAGGGAGTCGAACAAGTTTCCCAGGTCTACGAAGAATCTACAGTTTGCGTTGTAGGACAGAGTCTACCAAAGATTAATGCCGCTTTGGAAGATCGCCAGGCGGAGTACCAGCCAACTATGGTGGAATTTGAAGGTAAACTCTTAAACCTTGCTGTAACTGTTTTAATTAACCCTAGTGCAACATTAAGTTATATTAGTCCTAGAATTGTGGAACATTGTAAGTTGCAACCTGTTAAGTTTAATGACCCTTGGCTAGCTCAGTTGGTGACTGGGGCAAAAAGACAGGTAATTGCTAAGGTCAAAAATTGCCCTTTAAAGATAGCAGGACAGTCAGTTACAACAGATTTAAATGTTCTTCCCCTTGGCTTGTATGATATATTGATTGGTATGGACTGGCTAGAAAAACACTGGTCCATAATTAATTGTAAAACCAAGACTATCAGTTATAAGGATGAGCTTGGAATAAAGCAAGAGATGTAGGGAATCAAGCGACCAGTGCAAAGTCGTCCCATAACCGCCTCACAGTTAGCAAAATGCATTAGGAAAGGATGTCAGATTTATGCCATCCAAGTGGGTTATGCCAACTCAAAAGATAAAACAACCACATTGGAGAACATTCTTGTGATACAAGAATTTGCCGACATGTTTCCGGAAGAGATTCCCAGACTGCCACCCAAAAGAGGCATAGATTTTACCATCGAATTAGTGCCAGCAGTAGCCCCAGTCTCCCGAGCACCCTACAGAATGAGCGTGCTAGAATTGATGGAGCTGAAAATGCAATTATAGGAGCTATTGGACAAAAGGTACATTCGCCCCAGTGTGTCCCCTTGGGGAGCTCTGGTATTGTTCGTTACGAAAAAGGACGGGACCCTTCGCATGTGTATGGACTACCGTCAATTAAACAAATTGACAATAAAAAACAAGTACCCTGTACCCCGTATTGATGAACTGTTCGACCAGGTGAAAGGAGCAACAATTTTATCAAAGATTGATTTGTGATCATGGTATCACCAAATCAGAATTAAAGAGGAAGACATAGCTAAAACAACTTTTAGAATTTGGTATGGCCAATATGAGTTTGTGGTGTTACCCTTCGGGTTGACCAATACCCCCACCACCTTTATGTGTCTGATGAATAGTGTATTTCATCGGTATTTGGATAAGTTTGTGCTGATCTTTATTGACGATATATTAATTTACCCTTGGACTAGGGAGGAGCATCAGGAGCACCTCAAAATACTATTGCAAACCCTCCGAGAACACCAATTATATGCTAAGTTCAGTAAATGTGAATTCTTTAAAGAGCAGATACAATATTTGGGGCATATCATCATTAAAGAAGGGATCGTAGTGGATCCTGAAAAGAAAAGGACCATAATGGAATGGCCAATACCCAAAGATGTGGTGGACATCCGATCCTTCATGGGGCTAGCAAGCTATTACAGACGATTTGTGGAAGGATTTTCAAAAGTAGCCTATCCAATCACATCCTTACGGAAAAAGGGAAGAACCTTCAGGTGGACCCCTGAATGTGAAAGAAGTTTCGAACAACTCAAATAATTACTCACCGCAACACCCATTCTAAGCATAGCCGATCCTAGTAAAGATTATGTGGTGTGCACTGACGCAAGTAAGGAAGGGGTAGGAGGTGTGTTAATGTAGGAAGGAAAAGTGATAGCATATGGATCAAGAAAGTTAAAAGAGAATGAGTAGAAATATTCTGCTTACGATCTAGAATTGGCAGCTGTGATTCACGCTCTGAAAATGAGGCGACATTACCTTATGGGAAGAAAATTTCTATTATTGACAGATCACCACAGTCTGACCAAATATTTTAGCCAGCCCACTCTAAATGCAAGGCAAGCACGGTGGGTGTATTTCCTAAGTGGTTTTGATTTTGATATCAAGCATTTGAAAGGAAAACAAAACTGGGTGGCGGATGCTTTGAGTAGGAAGTTGCAATGTTTGTACAAGATCTCTTGTAGTAAGTTGGGAAACCCCTTGGGAGAAATGATTAAAGGGGTAGCAGGACAAGATGTGACTTATCAGCAAATAAAATAGCAAGTTCAGCACCCAACAGGTAAGGAAGAACAACCAGATTTTGTTCTGGATGCTGCTAGACTGCTATATTACAAGAAAAGAATGTATGTGCCTAATCAGAACAGCATTAAAAATCTGATTTTGGATGAATATCACAAGAGTCATTATGTTGGGCACCCAGGTTATCAGAAAATGATCACTGCCCTTCGGAAGGAATATTATTGGCAAGGCATGAAAAGAGATGTGGCTGGATACTTGGCACGTTGTCTTGAATGCCAACAAATTAAAGCCGAACACCAACACCCTGCGGGGTTATTACAACCATTACCTATCCCGGAATGGAAATGGGAAACCATTTCGATGGATTCTATTACAAGCTTTCCTAAGTCAAGGAAAAATAATGACTCCATCATGGTGGTGGTGGACAAGCTGAGTAAGTCAGCACATTTTATACCGGTACAATCTACTTATAGAGCTGTGCAGGTCGCCCACGTTTTCATGCAAAATATATTTAAGCTACATGGGTTACCAAAGACAATAATTTCAGACCGTGATGTAAAATTTACATCAGTAGTTTTGAAAACATTGTTTGAGGAATTGGGGATTCAGCTGAACTTTAGCACGGCTTATCACCCTCAAACTGACGGGAAAACTAAACGGGTGAACCAGATGGTGGAAGATATGTTAAGAGCATATGTGATGCAGCAACCAACCAAGTAGGAGGATTATCTACACTTGGTTGAGTTTGCATACAATAATGGCTATCACTCACCATTTCTAACGAGCCCTTTTGAAGTGTTATATGGGCGGAAGTGCCGCACCCCCTCTAGCTAGAGTGGACCGGAAGACATATTGATGTTAGGTCCTGAAATGCTTAAGGAGATGGAGGAATTGGTCAAAAAGGTACGTTATAATTTCAAGGCAGCTCAGGATAGGCAAAAGAACTTCATTGACTGGAAAAGGAGGTTTAAGGAGTATCAAGTCAGTGATCATGTGTATGTGAGAATTCGAGCAAAAAAGAGCACATTGTAGTGGAGCGGGTGCACTAAGTTGGCACCTCAATACAGTGGACCATTCCAGATCTTAGCAAGAATTGGGTCGGTGACTTACCAGCTCGCTCTGCCAAGTCACATACGAGTCCACATTGTCTTTCATGTCTCCGTGTTAAAAAAAATATGTTTATGATCCTAAACATGTGATTAAATGGCAGGATATTCAGGTGAGAATTATCTCTGATAAATCAGTTTAAATTCTTTTTTTTTAAAGAAAAAACTGACTTAGGATGTTGCTTGTTGCAGGTAGAACTAGACGGAAAAATATGGGTCGAACCATTGAGCATCCTCAACCAGAGAGAACTAACGCTGCGGAAGCGGGATATTACCCAAGTTAAAGTGCAGTGGCAGCACTTTGGGCCTAATGAGGCCACTTGGGAAGATGAAGAACTTATGAAAAAGACTTATCCAAGGCTGTTCATGGCTAAAAGACATCAGGACAATGTCCAATCTCAGGGGGGGAAGATGTAACGACCCAGGAAAAAAATGTAAATATTTGATTTACTGTGGTAGACACAAACTGAACTTGTTATTAGTATTTGATTAAAAGTTAAATGTAATTTGTTTCATTATGAAATGTAAGAGGTGTTTCCTTAAAGGAAAGTAAATTCTCAAGGAGGAAGTTGTCCTCTTGAGGTGGAAAGATGGTTGCTGTGAAAGCAATCCTAACTACCTCTCCTAACTAGAAAAGTTTCCAGAGAAAAGGAGGGGAGGAGAGGAAAATCTGCACTGTAGGGACAGGCAGAGGAAAAGTCCAAAAAAGAAAGAAAAGGTGGCTATGTCTGGTGATGACCACATAGCCCTACTCGCTATAGGAGAAACTTTTGGAAGACTGAGGTCTAGCAAGAAGCAAGGGGAGAGATTTTGGTCCCAAAGGATGAATCTCGTGGTCGGGCAGATTGAAGGACAGCAGACCCAGTTTCGGGTGACTGTCAGGAAATGACATAACGACTGGGGAACTTCAGGTACGTAAGCAACCCCTGGGTTGGTACTGTTTTGGAAGTTTATAATGTTAATTTTTTCCCTCTTATATTGTGAAAAGGGGAGTGGGAGCATTTTCTTACAAGGAACCATGAATGGAAACTGGGCAAAGGTATGTTCAACCTCCTAAGAAAAATTTTACTGTTGCAAGGGTTTAGTAGTCTGTGAAAAGTTTTGTATCTTGTTCTTAAAATATTTTTCTAAGAGTCAAGTGCGAAAGAGGTTTGATAGGAGATCTTCTTTTTAAAGATTATAGAAATAATGGAAAAACAGACAACTCAGAGACTCACCATAAATACAGAGTTCTCAAAGGAATGTCATTATAGTGAAACAAAATATATTCCATAAATAAATAGAAAGATAAATAGGTTTCTTTCTTTATTCTCTTCACATGCCATAATACATAGAAAAGCATGAAATATTAACCGCTAAAAATTAGAAACCCAGAAAGTATTCGTGGACTGAAATTATATTTAAACTTAAAGAGAACCCTGAGGAGCAAAGTCGCAATCACGAGGGTATGCTGACTTCAAGACCAGAGTCTAAGTGCTCCTATTGGCATGCAGATAAAAATCTATAGACAACAATGTAAACACACAAATACACATGTACAATGATAGCAAGGCAAACCTGAAAATCTCGGCACCACACGGGAACAAGTAAAATAAGGAGAATGCATAAAAGTATAAACCTGGGCTCTAAGGAGCGAATTCAGGTAATGAACCTGTAACATATATGAACAAGAATCTAGTAGCGAGAAGAGCCTGACTTATAATCATTGTCAAACACATAAACGAAAGGAATAGACAAACTGAGGAATGTACAGAATAATATATATATATATATATATATATATATATATATATATATATATATATATATAATTACGAAAATGCACAGTCGGGGTCATAAAACTTTAATTCCACAACTTATAAACCCTATGAGGGTTAGTGTATTAAGAGTAGCAAGCAATATAGTAATGCGCCACAAGGAAGGCACTCATTCCTTCAACCAGCAAAAGTCGGGCCGTAAAGACCTAGACCAACAGTAGAAGAACTGGAGAAAATTTAAATAAACGTGCACAACCAGCCTTGAAAACCGTAGGGAGCCACAAGATAATTAATCAAGGGCATAACCCGAATAGTCTAACCAACGGTGGAATAATTACATAGCGATTGCATAAGAGAGCTCAAGGGCTCATCATTAAAAAAAACATGGTTAACAGTTCATAAACCATTTTGTGGGATGATTCCCAAACTTTGTATGAGTTGGGTAGACCTGCCAGGTTCAAATGTTGTCAAAAAAAAAACTTTGTACAATAAGAAAGAGGATAATCCGTAAGGGACTAGGCCAGAGGGCCTTTACTAACCGACAAAGAAAACAAGAACCCTTCATTCCATGCAAGGAATCCTTCCTTTTTTGCATTAGCACGTTTAAGTTAACAATATCATGTGGGAAATTCGTAGGAACTTACATGTTAGACGAGCTCTAAGAATATAGGACCCGGAAAACTGGGAAAATCCACTCGCACCCGTGCATATCTTGCTAGAGGAAGGCCTGCAATTCCTCATCCACAGAAAGAGAGATAGGCCTGAAAAATGTTAGAATTATCGGGCCGAACAGAAAGCAAAGGAATATAGTAAAGGGAATAGGAAATCAATGGAAAAATTATAGATAACACAATGAAATTTTACCGCAAGGCAGCCTCTATTAAAGACTCGGTCCCAATAGATCTTGAGCATGGCAAGCCTTAGAGCCATAACCATACATCGAAGAGAAGAGGTTCTGAACATGTTCAACGCCCGGAAGGAAGATGCAGCTGTAGCAAGGCCGAGAGAACATGTTTCTGGAAACCTCAATGGAACGTGTAGCTGGGTAGATGCATATCGAGCCAGCTCCGCCCTCGGATGGCCATCCTTGCATCCACACTGCCGATGTAGGGAGGCGCCCGAGGGCACAGAAGCAGAGGGTACGTAGAACATACCCCCATCACGTGACAGAGCCAACAGAAGTAAATGCCAAGGCCAGATGTAAGGAGCCAGCATTACCAACATTAAATCTGGTAGATAATACTCTGCCTCCGTGGAATATTTCCAATTGCATACATAAAAGACAAGATATTTTCACTCTTATCCATTTCCATTGTGATGCCTGTGTGTAGGTAGTAATAAGGTTGACAGGTTTTACGTTCAGAAGCATGCAAGGGTAGTATAGGATATGGTTATGCTAAAAAAAAATTACTATTACACGTAGGTTAATTCTTGTGTATATTACATATGGTAAGAAATTTGAGTAAAAATATGAATGTGAGTTAGTATTTTGATGATTATTTAAGAAAAAAATATTTTATTTTTACAAATGATTTATTTCTTACTATTAAAAATAATGTTTGTGTTATTTTTATTTTATGGTAAAAATATGAAAGAATTTTGGATAAATTTAATATTTCAAAATTTTGATATTTAATTTTTGAAAATATTTTGAACTATTATTTTAAATTAAGGCATCTAAATAGGTGGGCAAACATTGTAATAAATATTATAGAAAGTTTGATTTCAATGGAATGAATTGTGATTTCATAGAAGATGATTCTATTTGACTAATGACAAGTTATGAAAGACAAATTGCAAGTCCAAAAACTCTCATTCTCTAAATAAAAATTTGGAAGGGGATCAACAACATATTTTAAGGGGCCACCTAACATAGAGGGGATATGGCTTGATGGTGAAATAATTCCTAACCAATAATAATTATTAGTGGGAGGTTAATGCATGATATGAGACTCGAATGGGTCAATAATGAGTGAGATTTTAGGCATGTTGTGAGGCTAGGAGTGGTTAGGAAGGAGCCTCTAGCTATGTGAGCAAAAAATAATGTTTTAGGCAGAGAGTGATTTCTACTTCCTACTAATTGGAAGTGAAAATTTGTTGGGGTAACAATAGGCATGGGGAATTCATCTCTATAAAATCACAACCGAGGCTTGGGATGTCTCGACAAAACGACTTGGCTTATTGATCCATAGATAGGTGGAATGAACCTCATCAATATATATTGCACCATCTCTAAGGACATGTGCAATGTTCCTCATCAATATATATAGCACCATCTAGTTACAAGTTTGTTTAATCCTTATTGTGTGTGTTGTAGTGACATTAATTAGCATGATTAGTTACTCTTGGTGGTAGCACGAGTAAGATTTTACAATTTTTTCTCCAGTTTATTAAAGTAAGTTGATAAGAGTATAACTATCATTTTAAATCTATAAATAAAACTGAAATATTACCAAAAAATTTGATGGTTAATTAATTCAAATATTTCTAAAATTTCTTTCACATAAGGATATTATCTTACTCAAAAGTTGATATTGCTAAAGAATTGAATATCATTCTTATTACTTACTAGTTTCCATAATTAAATGGAAAAAATGTTAAAAACCTGTAACTTATTATCTATTTTTCTCATTATTTGTTTCATTAAAATAATAATCATTTGAATAATTTGACAGAAATTCTTAAATAAAGCCTATAAAAAAAAGCCCCAATATTATTTTACCATTAATATAATTATTAGAGTATTCATATTAGTAATTATTTATTATTATTATTTTTTTAATATTATTGGATTGAATATTTGTATGGTGTGGGACTAATACTTAATAATTCTTATTAAGTTAATAAGAAACATTATTTTTCTCCATCAACATGTCTTTTTTGACATAGTGCCATATGTTGGTTTAAGTAATGTATTAGAAATTAAAATGTGTTGTAACAATCATTATATAATACATTTCTCATAGGCTATGAAATGTCCAACATTTAGATTGTTCGTCACAAGAATGGAGCATTAGGGTAGAAAGATTGTTATGTAACATTTGGTTAGATAATAATCTTAAATGTTTATTGTGAACAAAGATCATTAAACCAATGAAAAAGAAAAAAAAGAATATTAGTCATATCACTCCTCTAAAAAAAACACAACACAAATTTAGATATTCATCAAAAAGTATAATGTGTCCAATCCTAGATAAAATAATTCAAAATATATTTGTGTAATTTAAGTATGGTTCTATCCGCTTTCCATTCCCATTGTAAAAAATTAATGCATTTGATTTTATGACAAAATCAACCCTACAATTGACTAAAAATTAATAATAAAAAACCATACAATTGACTAAAAATTAATAATAAAAAACAATAATTTAATTTGGTAAACTAAACATATTACAAGATATCATAAAGAGAATATGAACTAAATTTATGAATTCATTTATATCTATCAAATACATAATTTATATTTTTGTTAATGTATTTACATAATTTCATATTTGAATATATCTAAGTATACAAAATTCCATAGATTTGTTTACATGTTTTTCATAAAATAATAACATGATCATTATAAAATAATATAAGAATTGGCATAACATTATAGAACAAGTTGTCTTTTGATATTATTTATTGGCATATGGTATATGGTCATGTTTAACTGAATGGAGCTTTAAAGTGCGAAGAAAAAATCAAAATATTCTAATTCACAATATTCGATATAGCTATGTAATTCAATGAATGCATGTTTGAAGGTTCACGCAGGACTTGAACCTAGAACGTCTAAAGACCAAAGTCGTCAATAACATGACCATTTCCAATTAAAATATTTCAAATAAACAATATTTTTATAATAATTATTAAAAAATAATAAAAAAATTTAGCACTCTCGAATTTAATATCTTAAAAAAATACTAAATTATTTATATTGACTTTTATAAATTTTTGGTCAGAAGTTTAATGCAATTATATTCCGCACCCAAGATTTTGAATTTCCATTGAAACTTTGACTTTGCTATTCAATGGGCCAAACCAGAAACCTTTTTTATTTATTAATGCACCGCCCAAGAATGAAAAGGATTTGATGCCCACAGAGAAAGCGTTAATGAGCACAATTTTTCTCAACACTAGAAAGGAAAAGGTTGGTGGCCCATAGAGAGACCGTTAATGTGCAAAACAGTTTCTTGAATAGATTTTGGAGATCCTTGCGAGATTTCAAGACAAAGACGATAACCGCTTTTAAAATTATCATGCTGTGGCAGACATGAAAACAACAGGGAAGAGAACATTAATGGTTATGGAACATATTGGTTAGGGAAAAAGACAAATATTTATCCCATTAAGGAGTACAACTATCTTTAATTTATCAACTATTTCTGCGTTATGAAGAGATAAAAATACTTTTAATTCAACAAAAGGATTTTGTGTTTTCTTTACTGAAATACATTTAGTGTATACAAATAATATATATTTATTTTTCTTTGTGGTTTTCAAATAATTTAATAAAGATTATATCTAAGGAAGAAATACAACTATTTTTAATTCCATCTTTTTCAAGTGTTATATATCTATTCTATTTAATTAAAAAAAATATAAACAATTTTTTTCTCTTACCACACATACTATTAATAACTATTGTTTATGGATGATTTTAAGATTTAAATTTAAAATTAGGATTATAAACTTAAGTCTTTATAGTTGCCACTGAACCTTCTAAATTATAAAAGATATTATTTATAGATGATTTTAAGATTTAACGTTAAAATTGGGATTATAAACTTAAGTCTCTATAGTGGCCTCTGAAACTTCTAAATTATAAAAGAAATGGCCTCTGAAACTTCTAAATTATAAAAGAAAATGTAATGTAATATAATTATAGAAAATTATATTATATAAAATATTTATTTTAGGAATAGAATGTAGGCCTCTGCTAAATTATAATTTAAGGTTTAATATAATTTAAGGTTTTAGTATGAATAGAGTATACACTTTTTTTAAATTATAATCTAAAATTTTAGTATATATATAAATATGGCTAACTAACTATATATAGATAGATAGATATTTAATTATTTATTATTATTGCAAATTTGTTTTAGACAATTGATTAAAACACTTTAGAGAACTTGGGAGTGTTTTTGTATTTTAATATCAGGAAAAATGAAAAAATGTTTTCTTTTCTTTTAAACTTCACTTTCAATAAAATGTGAAATTAGTAAAAAGTTTTCTATATAAAAATTTTTAAATTAAAATTTTATTTTTAATATTTTTTTTATTATTAAATAGAAAAGATAATAATTGTATTCAATTATTATTATAAAAATTTAATTAATTAAATTTTTTATAATATCTATATTTAAATTATTCCTATAAAATAAAAACAACGACTAAATTGCATATGATATTTTTTAAACATTTAAATAAAAAACATATTATGCAACTTAATGAAAATATATTTCACTTTCAATTTAAATTAGACGTTTATATTTCTTTTTCAAATTAAATTAAACATAAAAGTCTAAGAAATCAAGGTCTGATTGAGTTGTTTTTTGTTTTTTTTTTTTTAAATTAGATTTCAATTACATCATTCTTGTTATTTAATTTTCTTCTAAATAAAAATAATGATTTAAATTTATAAAAACATAAAAAAATTATAAGTATAAAAAATGAAGCGTTTATTAGTTAAGGCTATGGAACAGGTGGCTGTAGAGATGGCTGAATTGCTTCAAGGTATTCCAACTATGAAAAAGGAGTTGAAAAACATTCAAGTGACTCTACTGATGCAAGACAAAAAGATGGATGATATCGTGCAGCTGCTCCAAGCGGGGGGATTGGGCATCAAGTTAGAGAAAGAACCAAAGGATGCACCGAAACAGTAAAAGTTGCAGCTGAGGCTTGGAGGTTTTTATATATGTTGCTGTTTTGTTGTTTTTTGCTTTGCATATTTAGATGTTACTGTCTCAGAAGCAAAACAATATACTGTTAGTAAAGATAGATGTATATTTTGCGTGGATAGATAGGTTGGTGACATACTTTTTCTGGATGGCTTTGAAAAAGTTCAGATGGTAACGAAGCCCGGTTTCCCTTAAGGGTGGGTGGAGACCTGTCCTATTTTGTGATTTTCTTTTGGTTTTAATAATGGAAAATAGAGTACCGCATTAGCTTAAAAAAAAAAAAAAAAAAATTTATATTAGATTTTATAAAGATTCCGACATGATTGTTGCACCTAACATGATTTGCTTGGTAAATTTAGATTAAATATCTAGCCATTCAAGATAAGTGTATGATCGATATTATTGATGTTTTTAACTTCAAAAAGCTTTGCAACACGCAGGTGCACACACAAACATATCTATATAAATGCGAAAGATATAACCATTACAGAGACTTGTATAATCATTGTTCCCATTATTCTTTCCTTCTAAAAGTTTTTGCAACCCACCCCACGCATACACACCTTTCCTTCTAGAAGCTTTTGCAATCCATCCCCCCACACATAACTTGGTTTTAGGTGTCGTGGGACAAACATAGGGGCCACTATAAATCTCTGATAGTGCCAATTTTGGGATCATGATAAAGATATAAATATACTCTCTATGTATCACCATAAGGATTTTGTAACGCTCGTATGGTTTTTTTTTTTAAATATTTATTATTGTACATTAAATTATTATTGGATTGAATAGCTATAGGAGTTATTTTGTGATTTATCTGATGATGTAATTTTATTATTATTTAAGTTAGTAAATAAATTGTTTGGAAATAGTTCAGGAAAGAGCATTAGAGATTAGAAAATGTTTTGTCAGTTTAGAAAAAAAAGTTGGTGGTTAAGTTTACATGATGGACTTTCTCTAAAACTTTCCTAAAAAATATTTTTAGAAAACAATTAAAAGGAAGTAAATTAACATAATATAAGAGAAATATTATATTAATCTCTTAGTTGGGGAGAAAAAGTGGGATGGAATAAAGCATCGTGGGTGAGAAAAATGTTCTTTAAATAAAAAGAATATAATCTTAGAAAAAACTAAAACCAAAAGGCCTAGGCATAAGGCTGACAGACCTTAAAACAAAATGCTACTAAACTCTGTTGAGAAAAAAATTATAAAATAAACCATGTGAGAATCCAAGAAGGGTTCATTTCTTAAAGGAAAGAAGATATTAGCTCAGCCAGAACTCTTGAAAATAAATTTATAAAATAAACCAGGTAGGAATCCAATAGGGGTTCATTTCCTAAAGGAAAGAAGATATTAGCTGAGCAAGAACGGCTGAAGACAGTTCATGGTTGGGCGAAACATGCACCCAACCATGCTGAGTTCCTAAATATTTTTCAAACATTCCATTATAGTTAAAAATAAATTATTATTTTTGTTTTTATTTTATATGTTGTTATTGAATTTAATTAATGTTAGGACACTACTTTACCTAAATTGTATAATTTGAATTATGTGAATAAGTAATTGGTGCATGCACATATCAACTTTGTATGTAATTAATAATACATATTAAAAATTACACGCCTGCTTATAATAATAGTTTTTTTTTCACCCATCTTTTCCATAAAAGTTTTGGAGGAAAAAACACTATCGGAAAAGAATAGTCACTAGCAAAAATAGAAAGGGCTGTATAAAAATAATAAATAGTAATTAAGGAATAAAGGAAGGAAGAAATCGTACATGTACAATTGGATGGGTTATCAGTAAGTATATCATAATTGACAAGTTACAAGAATTTCGTTTTACATTGAAATGCGTATAGAATTTAAATAGGTTTTTTTTTTTTAAATCTTTGGTTATAATAATAAAAGGGGCATAAATCAATTCTATAGGTTATGGAGTGCGGTATTATGTTTAGTAGATAAATAAAAAATACTCATGAAAAGATACGGGTTTCTAATTTCTTTTTAGAAAAGATTGGTAGGTATTTCCTCCATTGTATTGGCTAAATATGGGATGTCATTGTGTAGTAGTGTTAACATCTTTACATTTTAAAAAAAATGAAAAAAAAAGAATTTATCGTAAAAGAGATTTTATTTCTTAGAATCACATTATTTATTGAATATAATAAATACGAATAAAATGACTGTGTAACAAAAAGTAAATTTCTTATTAGAATAAGTTAAATTAATTTTTTTTGGTGTGTGAAGTTTATCTTAACTGAAAAAGTGTGACACCTTTTCTTTGTGTGTAAAATTTTGGAAACATAAGCTGAGAAGTTTATGAAATTAATTAATTAATTATTTTCTTGGAAAAGCGAGACACCAAGAGATGAGATTCTTGTCAAATCTTATTCGTGAATGGGAAGGGATAATTCTTTCGTGATAAAGCTTCTAGATTCAATTCTAGATAAGTTGGATGGATTGGAGATAAATATCCATTGATAAAAACATAAAATTTTTGCGGGAGAGAAAAGCAAGCTTGTATGAGGAAATGTCTTAAGCTTGTATGAGGAAATGTCTTGTGGGAGAGAAAGGCAAGCGTTTCTGAAAATAGACTAGGACAATGGATAAAAAAGATACATAAAAGTGGGGCGCCACTAGTGGGAACCGTATCATGAAAGAGGGTATTAAATAGCCATTGCATATATCAACATGACGCAGTTGATCGATGGCAAGAACCTCGGCTCGAGGGTGAACTAAAAGAATTAGTTCTAGGTTGGGTGGCAGTGCTCGGTTTTCCAAGTGACATTATTTCAAATAGTCTTTTTTGCATGGGATGTTATGTATGTTGCTTCCTTACCCTCTATGTTGTAAACTCATTTACCATATGAGAGAAATTGCTTGAGTTCTCCTGGCTATGTGATGATTGAATGAATTGCATGTGACCGTTATGCATGAGTGGATTACCTATGTTAATGGCAGTTAGAAGATGATTATATATGGATGCATGTGACAATTATGGAACATAACTGTAATCCAAGTTAAATTCAGTTAAGGAACATAATATGTGGGTTTTATGCAATAACTTTTATCACCAATTTAAATTTATGTGCTATCTCGATTGTTAAGATGGTGAATAACTATGCATGAGATAAGACATATATTTAATTATATTCTAACGCTTCAAATTGTATAGCCTAAGGTTCAGGTTATCTATGCTGTGTAATATGCATTATGGAGTGAATTTCATCTACTGAGGCTCGTATTGTAAAAGATATATGGAAGTATTCTTTCAGCGGTGCCATAAAATTATGACAATAATATATGGAAATGCTAGCTACAATGTATTTATGTTAATCATTCCATTAATTCTTGTATGAAGTCATCAAAGTACTAATCATGTTGAATGTGTGGATTGATTCTCTCCTCCGACTTGTAATGTATACGCATAGAAATGTTGAAGGGTTCATTCCTGCTGTAATAAATAAGTCTAGTAAGGGAAACTAAGGGTCCACATCATGGATCAAGTAAGGTATAGTAGGTATTTAGTGGCCTGGTGCGCAGGGGGTATGTTACAAATGGTATCTGAGCATAGGTTCAAATACTACGGCCTATGGGAAAATCCACCTCCGCAATGAATGAATAAGTTGTATGTCCTAAACAAATAAGAGGTTTAGATGTCGGGTTTTAGTTATAAAATTTCCATAAGAAAAATAATCCATAAGCCATAAGGTTGAAATGAAATCATTTGGAGGAGGAATTGGAAGTCATACCATGTGAATGTTATATTGATTTCTCACAACTAAGGGAAATTATGAGCTAAGGTTGTGTGAAATGATGAATTATGAGCTAAGGTTGTGTGAAATGATGAATAATATTTTAATGAGGAGTAAAAGCTCCTACATTGCATGTCAAGCAGGTAACTAGTTATGTTTCCAATTGCATGAAAGGATTGTTCAAAACAAAAAATAGCGTTTCGGATCACTACATAGTGGATGCCATCTTGTTACTGAAGCTCAATTGCCTGAATACATAACAAGAAGAATAACCTAGTGTATGGATCAGATTTTAGATATTGAACATTTGAAATGGGTCATATACACAGTTTGGGTCATATGCACAGTTGTTCACTGCATGCATCATGTAGAAGAATTATTTATGTTCACACTTGACTTATTTTGCATAGTGCGAATTTTTTGTAGTGGATATTATTTATATCATTATTTTTGTTCCTAAAAAGTTATTTAAATTTATGCTTTTTTTGGTTTTATCGATGGAAAAAAAAATTCTAGTGATTTTATTTATATAAACAATTAGTAGTGTACGTGATGCCTCTTGTGTTAACGACATAATTGTTGGAATACAACCTCGTTGGAGTAATGCTAACTATATAATTGTTTATTTGAGAAAAATGAGTTGTGTACTCAAAATTTCAATCTTCTTAATATACTCGGGTTGCGCATTGGTTATGAATTTCTCTTCCAGGTTGTCGCTCAGTGGTTTTCGACGTCAACATATTTAAATCACATATCATGTTAGTATACTATTTTTTAAAATGCGTGGATTGATTAATATATGAACTTAATTGACAAATGGAAGGAATCCAGCATACAAGGATGTACCATAAAGTGTTTGAATTTCATGGTCTTAAGCTTTATAATTTTATTGATTTAGAGCTAGACGTTGCGTTCAGTTGGAAGTTGTCAATTTCAATGGCAATGGACAGATTGAGTACTTAGCCTAATACCTTATCCAAACTCTGCTTGAGCGAGGAAAACTGTTGTTCTCTGCTCTCGTGTAGATGGTGATAGCTTTATTACCCAATCTGAAGGGTTGGATGACTGTATTTTCTTCTTGCAATTTGCTGAGTTTGAAAGTTTGGGAATTTTCGGGTTTCATCCCTTCAAAGGGTGAAGAAAATCAATCTTACAGTTAAAAATCTTCCTACCTCCCTATTTTATTGCGACTATGTCACATTTTGAAGCTTTCTAGTTGAGAAGACAAATAGAAAATTCACACAGCCACCAATATAGAATAACGGGAAGGGATCCACGATTATGAATATTGTCTTTTGTACAAGCACCGAATTAAAATCCTCATAAATTGTTGATGAATAGATTGTATTACTAAGTATTGTTCCCGAGGTGAATGAGTTCTTCTCGAGGTCGGTCGCGCCTTTGTACTTTAAGGAATTCTTTAAAAGCATGTTGATAGGTAAATCTAAGCGCCTTTGAGATTTAAGGAGTGCTTTAAAAGCATGTTGATAGGTAAATCCAAGCTCCTTTGAGCTTTAAGGAATGATTTAAAAGCAAGTTGATTGGTAAATCCAGGTAACATCACCCTTAAAGCACAAAATTACTTAACTGAGAAAAGTCATCGGTTCCCTCTGCAGTTGTTTTGTTCATTGAACTGAAGGCGTTCGCTGGTGGATAGAATTACCACAAAAAAATTCAGAGGGTAATGCGTGACATGTTGTTAAAAGAAGTCAGTGGACAAGTAGACGTATCACTGTGTTGTTCATATAATAGGTGTAAATAGGCATATGGATTATCTTAAATTGTATGAGAATAAAAGCATGTTTATAGCTAAATCCAAGCTCCTTTGAGCTTTAAGGAATGATTTAAAAGCAAGTTGATTGGTAAATCCAGGTAACATCGCCCTTAAAGCAAAAAATCACTTAACTGGGAAAAGTCATTGGTTCCCTCTCGAGTTGTTTTGTTCATTGAACTGAAGGCGTTCGCTGGTGGATAGAATTACCACAAAAAAATTCAGAGGGTAATGTGTGACATGTTGTTAAAAGAAGTCAGTGGACAGGTAGACGAATCACTGTGTTGTTCATATAATAGGTGTAAATAGGGATATGGATTATCTTAAATTGTATGAGAACCTAGATTAATGAGATAAGATTTATATATAATCGTTTTCTAACCGCCATTGGCGTAGAAGCCTTGCCGATGTGGAGGTGGTGGCTCTTATTTTTGTTATGGAGAAAAGTATGGAAATGCCCACAGGATTTCTAGTCATCGCGCTCTGAAAGCAACAAAGTTACTATAAAATCCATCCCTTGCGACCTTGAATATGCAACTCCCTCCTTAGGCCTTTGCATGGTTTCTTTCAATTCTCATAGCTTGAATTTCATAGTCATTTAATCAAAGAGAAAGGAAGGAAGCGTATCGTACTCGACTGTGTTGGTAAAATAGAAGGAAAAATTGGAAAGAAGTACACACATTCAGTTATATATTGACCAAGAAAACACCATAACTAACTGGAAACCAAACGCACACATAGAAATAGGATTTGCGTGGTAAAACCTCGACAATGTGTCAAGGAAACATCCACGGGGCAAGGGATTGGAGTATATTATTCAACAATGATTCTCCACTCATATACATTCCATGGGCATTCACCAGTTTTATATCATCGACCTCCGTTACATAACTAACAATTCGGTATAAAACTGACTAATTACATTTTACCCAAAATTACTAATTCGTTGTCAAACTAACAAACTCCACCTTGACAACAATTTTCCTAATCCCTTGCCCATGCCCATTCATCATCTCTTCTGCAAGCCAAGAGAAGCTAAACACCACCGCAGCTTCTCTATTGTAACTGGCTTTTTGAACATGTCTGCACAATTCTCTCACGTATGGACCTTTTGAAGAGCTACTTTTCCGCCATCGATCACATGTCTCAGAAAATGATACCTTACATCAATGTGCTTGGTTCTGCTATGATAAGCAAGATTTGTAGCCAAGTGAATAGCGCTTTGACTGTCACAAAGTACATTCACTTTCTCCTGTGTCCTTCCAATCTCATCGAGCAGACCCTTTAACCAGATCGCTTCTTTACTGGCATCTGAAGCAGCTATATATTCCGCTTCGGTAGTGGAAAACGCAATTGTTTCTTGAAGCTTTGACATCTAACTAATTGCTCCACCTGCAAGAGTAAAGACATAACCTGTAGTAGATCTTCTTTTGTCCAAATCACCTGCATAGTCAGCATCTACATATCCGCAGACTGATCCTTCACTATCATTAAAGACGATGCAATGGTCACTTGTTCCTCTTAGATATCGAAGCACCCATTTTGCTTGCCAATGTTCTTTACCTCGATTTTCCATGAACCTACTGAAAACTCCAACTGCATGTGAAATTTCAGGTCTTGTAGATACCATCGCATACATTAAGTTTCCTACAGCATTTGCATATGTTACATGAGACATATACTGCTTTTCTTCATCAGCTCTAGGACTCAAAATCGAAGAAAGCTTAAAATGGGAAGCTAGTGGAACATTAACAGGTTTCACATTGTTTATAGAGAACTTTTCAAGTACTTTTTCCACATACTTCTACTGTGATAACCAAAGCTTACCATTTTTCCTGTCTTTGTGTATCTCCATGCCCAAGATATGTTTTGCTGCTCCAAGATCCTTCATATCAAACGTCCTAGAGAGTTGAGCCTTTAACCTGTTGATCTCTTCCATGCTTTTGCTTGCAATAAGCATATCGTCAACATACAAAGCTAAGATAATTAATATGCCATTGAAACTTTTGAAGTACACACAATGATCAACTCACTTCTTATAAAGTTCTGGCTCACCATGAAGGAATCAAACTTCTTGTACCATTTTCTGGGAGACTGCCTCATACCATACAATGATTTCCCGAGCTTGCAAACTAATCTTCTGCTGCGACCTCGTACAAAACCTTCTGGTTGTTCCATATATATCTCTTCGTTCAAATCACCATGTAGAAAAGCTGTTTTAACATCTAACTGTTCTAACTCAAGATTAAGCAACGCAATTAGTGCCAACACAGTATGAATAGAAACAAGTTTTACAACTGGAGAAAAAATCTCATGAAAGTCTATACCTTCAACCTGAGAATACCCTTTTGCTACCAGTCTTGCCTTATACCTTTCGATACTTCCATCAAATTTATGTTTCAGCTTGAAGGCCCATTTGCATCCAACAACACATCTCCCTTCAGGAAGCTCTACAAGATCCTAGGAATTGTTCTTGGCTAAGGAGTCCATTTCTTCTTCCATAGCCATTTTCCATTTTTCGCTATCTGTATCGTCTACTGCTTCCTGATAACAAGAAGGTTCCCCATCTTCAGTAATCAAAGCAAAAGATGAAGCAGAATCTTCATACCTTTTGGGAGTTTTCCTTTCCCTTGTAGACCTTCTTAGAGCGATTGGTTGCTGAACTAGTTCAGAAACTTGCACTGGTTCAAAAGCTTCAACGGCTTCCTTTGTGTCTTCAACTCCTTTTTCTCCAGAAGTCTCTCCTTCCTTTCGACTGTCACTAAAAGGTCTAGCCTCCAACTGAACTCGTTGATTCGGCGATACCTGTTCCTGTTCAATTCTTTCAACATTTGATTTTAACAGAGAGGATTCATCAAATGTTACATCTCTACTAATGACTATCTTCCACATTGTAGGATCCCACAACCTATATCCTTTCACTGTATAGTCATAACCAACAAAGACATAACATTTCGAATTTGGATCTAATTTTGAACGCTGATTTTTTGGAATAAGAGAATAAGCATCACAACCAAATATCCTCAAATGTGAATAGTCACAAGACTGACCTGTCCAAACTTCTTCAGGAATTTTACAATCCATTGCTATTGAAGGTGATTTGTTAACTAAATAACAAGCAGTAGATATTGCTTCTGCGCATAACTCCTTTTGCAAGTTAGCATTGCTGATCATGCTTCTAGATCTTTCCATAAGAGTCTGATTCATACGCTCAACAACACCATTTTGTTGAGGAGTATCAACAACAGTTTTGTGTCTAACAATTCCCTCATCCTTATAGTATTGTTCAAATTCAACTGAAGTGAACTCACCACCATTGTTAGTTCTTAGACATTTAATAGATTTGCATGTTCTTTTCTCTATCATTACTTTAAATTGTTTAAAGATATTTAATACATCAACTTTCCTTTTTAGCATATAGACCCAAACTTTACGAGAGTAATCATCAATAAACGTTAAAAAATACAATGCACCTCCATATGACACAACAGGGGATGGTCCCCACAGATCAGAATGAATATAGTCTAAAAGATATTTACTATTATGATTTCCAACTTTAAATCTCTGTTTACACTGTTTTCCATACACACAATGTTTACAGAAATCTAACTTCAAGGATTTCAGATCAGGAAGAGATTTACGTTTCATCAGTATTTGAAGACCTTTCTCGCTCATATGACCCAATCGCTGATGCCATAGACGAGTACCTGCTTCTTCCTTCTCTGATGCAACCGCTGCTTCACTGACTTGAGTACTTCCTTTTAACCTATAAAGATTTCCCACCTTTTCTGCCTTCATAACCACAAGGGCTACTTTAAAGACTTTCAAGACGCCATCCTAACCTATAAACTTATAACCATCTAAATCCAACACTCCCAAAGAAATCAAATTTTTCTTCAAATCAGGTACATGTCTAACACTAGTTAATGTCCCAACTGTGTTATCATACATCTTAATCCTGATATCTCCCATCCCAACAGTTTGACATGACACATTGTTACCCATAAACAAATAACTACCGTTTACATTTTTATACGAAGTAAACCAATTTCTATGTGGGCACATGTGATGCAAAGCACCAGAGTCTAACAGCCAGCTATCAAAAACCTGAGAGACATTACTTTCAGGTGAAGTTTCATCTATCATACATAATTCTTCAGCAGAGAAAACTTCATCTATCATACCTGAATCGACCTGATTCGCTTCCTTCTTCGGGTTGTCGGATTCCTTTCGTTTCCAATAGTCCTTCTTCAAGTGTCCAATTTTACCGCAGTTCCAACATTTTGCCTTACACTTCTTGCCCTTCGATTTCGACCTGGAAGACCCCCTTGGTTTTTATCCTCTTTCCTTTGAGCGTCCTCTAGTGACCATGGCTTCTGATGCAGCTGTTTCAGTGCTGAATTTCCTTCGTACTTCTTCAGACACGAGAGCTCCCACAACTAATTCAAACTTCAAAGAATCAGCAGTGCTCAAGCTGATTGATGTTACAAAGTGATCCCACGATTCAGGCAGAGAACACAACAAGGTTATGGCTTTATCTTCTTCCTGTATTTTGACTTCCATATCTGTTAATTGACATCTTAGTGTATTAAAAACATTCAAATGTTCTACAACGTTTGAACCTTCTTCCATTCGAAGACTGTATAACTGTCTTTTCAGATAAATTTTGTTGGTTAATGACTTTGTCATATAGAGTTTTTCAAGTTTTTCCCACAATCCTGACGTTGTAGTCGTTGAAGAGAACTTCATCCACTAGGCATAACCGGATGGTACTGAGAGCAAGTCCTCCCAGTCTGAAGTAGTCATGATTGCTGGTTTCTTAGTTGCCCCATCCAATGCCTTGTGCAACCCTTGTTGCACAAGCAAATCCCTAACCTTCAGTTTCCAAAGAGAAAAATTGCTCTTTCCGGTGAATTTCTCCACCTCAAATTTTGCATTCGACATCTTGGCCATTTTTCTAGGATTTCAATCTTCAGTCCTTAAACTAGGGTTTTTCCTTTTCAGAAAAATAATCTGCCTTTGAACTAGAGTTTATATTTGTCTTTCAAAAAATAATAACCTTTCTTTATTTACAGACCCTTTCTTACAAACCCCTTTGTTATTTTTTTCTTTTAACAAACAAAGAAAACCCTTCCTTTTTTTCCTCCAATATTTGTATAAAAAACCACCCTTTTTAAAAAAAAATTGACTTGATTTCAATCTGCTGTCTTTGCTTAAAAAATTTCTGCTGAAAAAAAAAAAAATTCTGGAAACTCTGATCAATACCCGGATTTAACAGTGACTCGGCCTGCTTTCAATGGCTCTGGCATGCAAGTCCTCACGCAGACTCTGCCTGGTTCTAGCAGGCAGCACGCAGGCACCTCAACGCTTCAGCAACGATTCCAGCAGGTCCACGCAGAGCCGAGAACAACTCTTTACGCAAGTCACACGGCTCCTTCACGCAGCAAAAAAAAAATGCCTCACACAGGTCTCAGGGAGCAGCAAATCGGAAAAAACCTCACGCAGGTCTCAGTGATTCCTTCTTCACGCAGCAAATGGAAAAAAAATCTCACGCAGGTCTTCTCAGGTCACCTTTCACGCCTTCTTCACGCAGGGTTTTGCACTCACGCCTCACGCTGAGGTCGCCTTTCACGCAGGGAGGTCTTCACGGAGCAGAGTTACAGCCTTTCACCAATCACTGATACAGCTTCACTTCTTCTTCACGCAGCAAAGGCAAAAAAACCTCACGCTGGTCTCAGGGAGGTCGACGCAGGTCTCAGCAGAAGTTTGAAACGCCTCACGCAGATACAACTTCCACCAATCGCTCGGCCCTCGGAGCTCTGATACCACTTGTTGGTAAAATAGAAGGAAAAATAGGAAAGAATTACACACATTCAGTTATATATTGACCAAGAAAACACCATAACTAACTGGAAACCAAACACACACATAGAAACAAGATTTACGTGGTAAAACCTCAACAATGTGTCAAGGAAACATCCATGGAGCAAGGGATTGGAATATATTATTCAACAATGATTCTCCACTCATATACATTCCATGGTCATTCACCAGTTTTATATCATCGACCTTCGTCACATAACTGACAATTCGGTATAAAACTGACTAATTACATTTTACCCAAAATTACTAATTCGCTGTCAAACTAACAGATTGAAGATGGAAAAGGGTGTAGCACTGTTTTCTTTTATAGTTATCATTGCGGCAACAACCACCATGCCTACTCTTGTCATGGGATGTGGTAGCTATCAATGTTCTCCTTGTGGAGGGACTCGTAGCGTCCGAAGTGATGGAAGTAACCCTGCGAGCGGTGGATCAGGTGGGGGGGAGTTCATCATGTACTTTAGATGCACTGAAGCTACTATCCTGCGTTGATTTGTTGGGGAGTGGTTGGTGCACGGTGGCATTGGAGATGTTGTTGTCAACCAATGTTTTCAAGTGTTGGCTGGCATCCTCGAGTTGGAGGCAACACTATGCTTATGTACAACTATCTACCTCAAGCAACTCAACCTCAACGTAATCCTTCCACTGGCTCTGGAATTTTTGTTCAATGCACTATGACCCATCCACCTAGATTCACATGCCCACCTCTCAATTAAGAGGGTATATTGCATGCCACGTCAACCCTCACTCCAATATTTCATTTAATTGAAAGATCCATTTTAGTTTGCTTACTTTGATATTGGTATTCGACATGGAAGAGGAGTCATGGGTGGACACAGTCCCTATAGGAAAGGAGTTATCTACAGGCGTGTACTGTAGAGCATGAAAATAAATTGTGTGCTATAAGCAATTTTAAAGGGAAATCTCTATGCAAGAGAGAAGGGAAATTTGAAGCACTACGTTATAATAAATCTATTGATGCTCCATAAATTTATTCCTATTTTCATATCTATATTGAAAATATTTGTTGTATCAAATAAATTGGGTAAATTTGTTGCAGTCTTGCAGATAAGAAATACAAGCCTTTATAGTTATGGATATGGAAAATATCGTAACTACTAACATAAAGGAAAACACTGGAGATGATTTTTTTTTGTAGATTCCATGGTGTATTTAAATTCATAACAATTGCAAGGACATAGAATTCAAAACTGTGTTATGGTACAAATAAGATTTTTCATATCCTCCTTTTGGAAGAAATGATTAACTTATAATACAGAGTATTGAAATTAACAAAGAGCTTGAAAACTAATTGACATATCATTGGTTACTTATTTTTTTGCTTCTTCTGTTTTGAAGGTGCTTCCTTTAAACAAGAAGAGGATATAAGTGGCCCAGAGAGCTCAGGCAGCAGAAGATGTGTGGTTGTGCAAAATTTTGGAATGGTTCTTAAGGAGTGAACAACAAACCAATTATCAAAAGCACTTCTTTTCAAATTAGATTTTGTAATAGGGTACTATCTTATTAGATTCACCGAAGACATGCACCTGGGCCAAGCCACATCTCTACGTCTCTCGGGGAATATAACTTCGATAGGTAGATACTGTTGTCTTTGCTACTAAACAACAACTCAATAGATCACTCGTTATTTTTGTAAACTTCTAACCTTAATTTTTTCGAAGATATCAACTTGATTTCTCTTGTTGAAGCTAAAGTTTCACTACATGAAATCCTCTAACCTGCATGCCTCCATGTATGATGCCTCGTGACATGCCAGAATTGAAAATTATGCTGGATTAAAAAAAAAAACATTAAAAATCATCTAATCATGCCTTCAAAAGTGACATAGTTATTCATTTCCACAGTAAAAAGAGAAATGAGATTGCATTGCAAATAGGATTGATGATTGGTATGAGGCTATGAAATTTATAATGTATGTTAAAGAATCATAATATGTGGTGTATTTGACTCTTGTTAGATACAATAAAAGTCAGATATCAAACCATGTTTAACTTAAAAGTTACTAAATAATTTTCTAAGTGAGTATCTATATAAATGAGAAAAATGAAATTTAATCATTACACTTATGATAAATATTCAAGTTTTTGGATAGCTATATTGCAAGGGGAAGAGAGACTCCTAGAAAACTATATAGGAACAAAACAATTTTCTGCCATGTTTAATTGTAAGGGGGAAAGAGAAATACAATGAAAAAAATAAAATTGATTATTTCAATAAGTAAAAGAGGATCAATCATAAATTGTTAATTTGAGGTGAGTATTAGAAATTACATGCACTCATGTTAATTAGTTATTATATCCTGGAAATTAGAATAGGGTCAAATTCTAAACACCTCGACATAAGAGTAGTAAAGATTATCACCTGCTCTAGAAAGGATAATGGACGTGGAAGAGTTGAATAAATGATGGTAGGGAATAAGTGAATTTTAAAGTATGGTTATTTGATGGATTGTAGTGATATGGTCATCATATCATTTTACTCATATTTAAAATTATATTTTGAGTTGCATGATTGCTATGCAAGGTCATAGCTTAATAAAATACAAACTAATTGAGGTAATTTAGTAATATGGTCATCACCTTATTCTACCCATATCAAAAATCAAATTATGAGTTGTATGTTTTCTAAGTAAGGACATAATTTAATGAAATAAAGTTATGCTTAGAAGATCCTAAGAAATGATGAGATATGAAAGATAGGTCTCTGTATGTAATATGAGACTAGGTATCTTAAAATTGTCTTTGAATTTAATATTGTTTCATGATAACCAATCTTGCAGCAAGGATGATTCAACCATAGGGATGGCTATGTGGCACTGGTAGTCGAGGTTGTTGTGCAAGGATATGGGGACCTAGTAATGTAATCACTTAAGTCACAATCATATGAGTGGGAATACATATTTTGTACCACTATTCCATACCAAGAAATATTGGGAATTTTACGTGACAAATTGCATTCATAATGTTGTCTGGGTTGAATAGGACAACATGAGAATTATGGCGGAATTCATGTTAATAAAATTGATAACTATTCTTGGGTGAATTAATGTTAAAAGAAGGGGTTAACATGTAAATATCCTAGGATCACGCCCTGGTAGACATAATGTCTAAAAAAACTTGAAGGGTGTGAAATGAAAACATTATGAATTTTATTTATAACTCATGAAGGTGAAATGAGTTTATACATACACTAATTTATTCAGTGCCAAAAAGATGTTAAAGGAGGTGTGAAAGAGAATATGACATTATTAGTTAAGTATGGAGTACTTTTAAGTACCAAGGATCATTTTCTTGGTTAAAGATAAAGTTAAGTATCATAGTCAATAGTCTCCTTTATGATTATGTGGAAGTAATATTTCGTTGTTGTTAAAACCTTGTCCATGTGACAAATTTAATCCTGAAACTCAAAGTTATGGATATGATAAAGTTATAGTATGCATGATTACTCTTACGATACTATTTTGCTGACATTGTACGACAACCACATGACAAGAAAATGAATTTCTAAATAAAAGCACTTGAATAATTTGACAAAAAAATTTCACTGGTTGCAGAAGTTGAACAGGTCCATGAAATTCCTTATCCTCCTATCAATAAACTAAGCATGGTTTGTTCCATTTACCTAAAGGTAATATAAATAAATGAAGTATTTTTTGGCATAATACTAACATGGTTAGAAACATTTGGATAAAGTATATGTTATGTAGGTAATGCTATGGACAGCGGTTTGTTGTACCAATTGTATAGATGGTACTGTGTACAAGCGGTACATATATAACCAATATGGATATATGGATTGCAGGATAATATAGGACATGCATAGCCATTGGTGTGTAATACACATTATGTGCAGGTATGCATTAAGACACTGGGTGATTTTCTGGTATGGCAACCAACCAGGAGTGCATTCAAAAGAAGAAAGCAAAGAAAGTGATTCAAGGATAAGTATCAGTGTTGTATTTCAATTTTGTATGCATATGATTATGAGTATGATCTATGTGGATTATAGGTGATCTATGATTGAAAGGTACATATGATTTCAATGGTTATGTTGAGCTAACTTGATATGATATCAGTCAAATGTGCTAGTTTGACTTGTTGTATGCAGGACAGAAAGTGTTCATCAAGAACACAAAGGCTTGGAAGAGCACAGGGGAAGAACATGCATTTCTTCAACCACAATAAATAGCGGGCCATATAAGCCATATTCATTCAATTAATAGTATTGTATATCAAATTATGATATTAATTGTGTTAAACATAGTTGAGTTTCTGCATCTAAAAGCTCTCACAAAATTTATTGAAACCAATGTTACAGGTAGAAAGGGAAGGATATATGATGGGTGAACTCATTTGTAACCGATATATGTCTATCAGAAGATCTGCATTAGATGGCCAAACCATGGGAGCTTATAAGTTCATAAACATCTACCTGTGAATGAGGAACTACAGTATAAGATGTAGTAAAACATCGAGGATGGTGTAAATTTAAGGAGGGGACTATGTAACACCCCTCCCTTGTGTGTAAAACTTTACAAACCCAAGCTGAGAAAAGCTAGGTCTGATATGTAATATGAAAAGTAAATACTTTATGAAATAAATAAATTAATTAATCAGTTGGAAATGTGAGACACCAAGAGATGATATTCTTGAAAAATCCCATTGGTGAATGGGAAAGGATAATTTTTTCATGATAAATATTTTAGATTCAAATCTAGATAAGTTGAATGGATTGGAGATAAATATCCATGGAGAAAAAAATAAAATCTTTGCGGCAGAGAAAGGTAAGCTTTAATGAGGAAAGTCTCGCAGGAGAGAAATGCGAGCTTCTCTAAGAAAAGCCTAGTAAAATGGATAAAAAAGATCCATAAAAGCGAGACACCGCTAATGGAAACCATATGATGAAAGAGGGGATTAAATACCCATTGGAGAGATCAACAGTAGGCAGTTGATCAACGGCAACAACCTCGGCTCGAGGGTGAACTGGAAGAATTAGTTCTAGGCTCAGTGGCGGTGCTCAGTTTTCCAAGTGACATTCTTTCATATAGTCCAATTTGTATGGGATATTACATATGTTGGTTCCTTACCCTCTATGTTGTAAATTCATTTAGCATATGAGATAAATTTCTTGAGTTCTCTTGGCTATGAGATGATTGAATGAATTTCATGTGACTGTTATCCATGAGTGGATTTCCTGTGTTAATGACAGTTAAAAGATGATTATATATGTATGCATGTGACAATTATGACACATAACTATAATCGAAGTTAAATTCAGTGAAGGAACATAATATGCGGGTTTTATGCAATAATTGTTATCACTAATTTAAACTTTTGTGTTATCTCGGTTCTTAAGATGATGAATAAATATGCATGAGATAAGACATATATTCAATTATCTTTTAATGCTTCAAATTGTATAGCCTAAGGTTCAGGTTATCTATTCTATGCAATATGCATTATGGAGTGAAGTACATCTACTGAGGCTCATACTACAAAAGATATATGGCATTATTCTTTCAACTACGCCATAGGATTATGACAATAATATATGGAAATGCTAGCTACAATGTATTTATGTTAATGATTCCATTAATGCTTGTATGAAGTCATCAAATTACTAATCGTGTTTAATGCAAAGATTGATTCTCTCGTTCGACTTGAAATGTATAGACATAGAAATGTTGAAGGGTTCATTCTTGCTGTAATAAATAAGTCTATTAAGGGAAACTAAGGGTCCACATTATGGATAAGTAAAGCATAGCAGGCAGTTAGTGGCATGGTGCCCAGGGGTATGTTACAAAACGGGCCCATGTTACACCAACAAATAAAAGGGTATACAGATTATTTTTTTTTTTTTGGAAAATAAAGGAAAATAAATAGATTTTCAAATGGATTAAGAAATTATTTTTTTTAATTATAATATAATAAATGGCTTAATTTAACTGGAAAATTGAAATTAAATACTAATTAAAAGACATATTTTAAAAGAAGATAGTTGGGAATTAAGACAATTTGATTTTTTGGTTCGCTGGTTGTCAACATGGAAATGATTATTACCAATCTCAAAATTTGGAAGAAGTGCATTTTATGTGAAAAATTAGTAAATAGTGATTGGTTAGACAGGTTAATACAAAACTTTTAGACCATCAGGACTATGATTCTTACAAATCGATTCCAAACACCAAAAATCTAAATATAAGAATTGGTGATGGTATTTTCTTTCATTTTGCCTGTATCTTCCTATACTACAGACGTATGAAACTGGAGTAAGATTAAGTCATTATAGCCGTATGACACTGGAGTAAGATTAAGTCATTATAACCATTATTGTGCTTGAGTGCCAAACTTCCTTTTAATATAACCATAGGGTGAGGATTGGGATAGTGTAAAATGTGAAAACAAAGATAACATGGTCAAATGTTATTTTAATTTTGGGCTTTACTAAGAACATCTAGATGTCGTTTCCTACCTAATAAATAAAGGTTTAAATATTTTATTCTAAAATTGTATCTCATTTTTCAATATTTTATCTAAATCTGATATCTCATTTTTATATATTTTATTTAAATTTTAACATTTTTCTATAGATATAGTACTATTTTCATTAAATGAGTTAAGTTATTTTTTCTTTCGAAAAAATCCTCCTTATTTATTTGGAAACTATTTTGCATTTACAAATATCAAGTCACACATGAGTAGACATGTTCTTTTTATATGAAAACTAGTTGTTTACATTTTTTTCTTTAGAACTTTAAATGATTTAAAATAGTTAAGAGTAATTTTGAAGTCGTGCTTGGAAAAAATTATCAAGTATTAAACATCTAAATATGATTATATTACTGCTATTATTTTGGCTTAGATTTTTGTCTTTCATTTCCTTTTGAGTGGGCTTGGTCGCTTGGTCATAAGGAGAAGAAACTTGATGATATTGTTTTTTTAAGGAAAATAGATACCTAAAAATTGTCTTTTCAAAATCAAGCTTATTTAAACTTTTCATTTTGGGAAATCATGTTGTCCATTACATTTTCATTTTGGGAAATCATGTTGTCCATTACACCTTTAACATATATTTGAATATATATATAAAAACATCAAATTTATTTTCTCAAAATCTTCTTTAAATTTATTTTCTCAAAATCTTCTTTAAATAAGAGCTCAAGCTATATTTGATATAAATTTACCCTTAATTATATCATTACTTTTATATTTATATTTACCCTTAATTACATCTCATATATATATATATATATTAATTTTATAATTTTTTTATATAACAATTTTATGTTTTATTTTAACAATTTTTCTTTAATTTAGATAAATAAATAATATTTATTATATTTACTATTTATTAACATATATTAATAATATAATTATTTGTTACAAGTAATATATTACTGATTAAATCAATAATGGACAATGTCAAATAATATTTTTTTTAATCTAATATTATCAACATATAAATATAATTATTTGCTATAATTTTTATTACTTTTTTATGTCAATAAAATATAGTGTCAATTTTCTCTATATTAGAGTATCTTTATACATTACAACGTGTCCCATGCTGAATTATGAAAGAACTTTTAGGTGCAACAACGTCTTTCGTTAAAATTTGTGGAAATGCCTTGAACACCATTGAAAATAATTTTAGAGCAAAATACTTTTAGATCCAATGTAAAATCATTTTAGTGATCATATCTTTGAAGAGATAGCTATGATAATTTGTTTTTTAAGGAGATAATAAAAATTTAAATATAGTTATGATATTTTGTTTTTGTAGGAGATAATAAAAATTTAAATATAAAATATTAGTGGTTAATTAAATATTACTTATTAAAAAATGTTAATTTTTATTTAAAAGAATAAAAAAATTATGTTAAATATCATTTTTAGGCTTTTTAATATTTAATTAATTTATTTTATTTAATAAAATATATTTTAACTATTAATTTATAGAAAAATTAAAATATTATAATCAATATTATAATATTTTTAAAAGTGATATATATATATATATATATATATATATATATATATATATATATATATATATATATATATAATTTAAACACAAAATGAATTATGTAAAAAAAATTCAAATATGATTTTTGAAATGAAATCTCGTCTGATGATTTCTTCTCTCGGGTTGACTCAAAACAATTGGACCCAAAAGAATATATATATATATATATATATATATATATATATATATATATAAGATATTTAGTTAATCTTAAAAAAAATAGTGAATTTTAATATTTAGTTATCTGGTGTAATGCTTCAGGGAAAAAATGTAAATATTTGATTTACTGCGGTAGACACAAACTGAACTTGTTATTAGTATTTGATTAAAAGTTAAATGTAATTCGTTTTAGTATGAAATGTAAGAAGTGTTTCCTTAAAGGAAAGTAAATTCTCAAGGAGGAAGTTGTTCTCTTAAGGTGGAAAGATGGTTGTTGTGTTAGTAACCCTAACTACCTCCCCTAACTGGAAAAGTTTTCAGAGAAAAGGAGGGGAGGAAAGGAAAATCTGCGTTGTAGGGATAGGCAGAGGAAAAATCCAAAAGGGAAAGAAAACGTGGCTAAGTCTCATGACGACTAGATAGCCCTGCTTGTTGTAAGAGCGACTTGCGGAAGACTGAGGTCTAGCAAAAAACAAGGGGGGAGATTTTGGTCCCGAAGGACGAATCTTGTGGTCGGGTGGATTGAAGGACAGCAGACCCAGTTTCGCGTGACTGTCAAGAAACGACATAACAACCGAGGAACTTTAGGTATGTAAGAAACCCCTGGGTTGGTACTCTTTTGGAAGTTTATAATGTTATTTTGTTCCCTCTTATATTGTGAAAAGGGGAGTGGGAGCATTTTCTTACAAGGAACCAGGAATGGAAACTGGGCAAAAGTATGTTCGACCTCCTAAGAAAACCTTTACTGTTGCAAAGGTTTAGTAGTCTGTGAAGAGTTTTGTATCTTGTTCTTAAAATATTTTTCTCGGAGTCAAGTGCAAAAGAGGTCTACTAGGAAATCTTTTTTTTAAAGATTATAGAAATAATGGAAAAAGAGACAACTTAGAGGCTCACCATAAATATAGAGTTTTCAAAGGAATTTCATTATAGTGAAACAAAATATATTCCATAAACAAACTGAAATATCGATAGGTTTCTTTCTTTATTCTTTTCACATGCCATAATACATAGAAAAGCAGGAAAGATTAACTACTGAAAATTAGAACCCCGGAAAATATTCGTGGACTGAAATTATATTTAAACTTAAAGAGAACTCTCAGGAGCAAAGTCACAACTACAAGGGTATGCTGACTTCAAGACCAGAGTCTAAGTGCTCCTATTAGCATGCAGAAAAAAATCTATAGATAGCAATGTAAACACACAAATACACATGTACAACGACAGCAGGGAAAACCTGAAAATCTCGGCACCACTCGGGAACAAGTAAAATAAAGAGAGTGCATAAAAGTATAAACCTGGGCTCTAAAGAACAAATTCAGGTAATGAACCTGTAACATATATGAACAAGAATCTAGTAGCGAGGAGAGCCAGACTTATAATCATTGTCAAACACATAAATCCGCTAAGCACAGACTCTTTTCCATCATGTGGCAAGCAATACACAGTGGACCATACAAAATGAAAGGAATAGACAAACTGAGGAATGTACAGAATAGTATATATATATAATTATGAAAATGCACAATCAGGGTCATAAAACTTTAATTCCACAACTTATAAACCCTATGGGGGTTAGTGTATTAAGAGTATCAAGCAATACAGTAATGTGCCGTAGGGAAGGCACTCATTCCTTCAACCAACAGAAGTCGGGTTGTAAATACCTAGACCAACAGTAGAAGAACTAGAGCAAATTTAAATAAATGTGCACGGCCAGCCTTGAAAACCGTAGGGAGCCACAAGATAATAATCAAGGGAATAACCCGAATAGTCTAACCAACGGTGGAATAATTACATATAAATTGCATAAGAGAGCTCAAGGGCTCGTCATTAGAAAAAAAACATGGTTAACAGTTCATAAACCATTTCGTGGGATGATTCCCAGACTTTGTATGAGCTGGGCAGACCTGCTAGGCTCAAATCCTGTCAAAAAAAACTTTGTACAATAAGCAAGAGGAGAATCCATAAGGGACTGGGCCAGAGGGCCTTTACTAACCGACAAAGAAAACCAGAACCCTTCATTCCATGCAAAGAATCCTTCCTTTTTTGCAGTAGCACGTTTTAGTTAACAATAGCATGCGGGAAATTCGTAGGAACTTGCCTGTCAGACGAGCTCTGAGAATATAGGACCCCGAAAACTGGAAAATCCACCTGCACCCATGCATATATTGCTAGAGGAAGACTTGCAATTCCTTGTCCATAGAAAGAGAGATAAGCCTAAAGAATGTTAGAATTATCGGGCCGAACAAAAAGCAAAGGAATACAGTAAAGGGCATAGGAAATCAACAGAAAACTTATAGATAGCACAGTGAAATCTTACCGCAAGGTAGCCGCTGTTATAGACTTGGTCCCAATCAATCTGGAGCATGGCAAGCCTTAGAGCCATAACCATACATCGACAAGAAGAGGTTCTGAACGTGTTCAACGCTCAGAAGGAAGATGCAGCTGTAGCAGGGCCGAGAGAAAATGGTTATGGAAACCTCAATGGAACATTTCACTGGGTAGATGCATATCGAGCCATCTCCTCCCTCGGATGGGCATCCTTGCATCCACACCGTCGATACGGGGAGGCGCCTGAGGGCACGGAAGCAGAGGGTACGTTGACCATACCCCCATCACGTGACAGAGCTGGTAGAAGTAAATGCCAAGGCCAGATGTAAGGAGCCAGCGTTACCAGAATTAAATCTGGCAAATAATACTATGCCTCCATGGAATATTTCCAATTACATACATAAAAGACAAGATATTTTCACTCTTAGCCATTTCCATTGTGATGCCTGCGCGTAGGTAGTAATAAGGTTGACATGTTTTACGTTCAGAAGAATGCAAAGGTAGTATAGGATATGGTTATGTTAATAAAATTTTACTATTACATGTAGGTTAATTCTTGGGTATATTGCAAGTGGTATCAGAGCCCAGTATCAAAACTATGGCCTCTGGGGAATTGGAACTGATAGACAGATTGAATATAATTTATTTCCATATCTAATGAGCAGTTAAAACAATTTTTTTTTGATGTGTGACTACTCATCTGTTATTTTTATGTTTAAGTACAGGAGTAAGACTGACAATATGAGGAGAGCGGATAGTGCGTCACACAGATTTGTGGTGGGACAGGGACCTGCAGAGAATAACCCCGAATTATGGGTACATCTTGGAGAGGAGGCTTTCAATACAAACCTTGCAATTTTGGAGACAGTGCAGGAATTGAAAAATGAAATGGCCCGATTGGGGGAGGATAACGCAAGGTTAACAATGGAACAGGAATGGATTATAAAGAGCCTATCTGACAAGAAAAATCAGCAGCCACTGAATCTCAACGCTAAGTGAAAAAGGATGTCAGGGGAAAAGAATCAACACGTAGAACCCGAAGAGTCAGAAGGAAGGGAGGAGGAACGCTCTGATAATGCTTCCGAACAAAAGACATCCAAAAGGCAATAGATAGAGTTACAAGGGGAGTTCCGTAAAATCAAACCACCACACTTTGATGGAAAACAGGAGGAAGCAATCGAGGGCTGGTTGATTAATATGAACAAATACTTCTAGCTATATGAATACGATCACAACCTCAAGGCGCGGTTGGCCATTTTCCAATTACAGGGAAAAGCCACCCTATGGTGGGAAGAGGTTAAGATGGTAAGAGGAGTGAGTGAATAGACTATCACTTGAGAAAAATTTCAAAAATACTTTAAAGAAAGGTACCTAACAAAACGCTTCTATGACAAAAAGGCAAGAGAATTCCATGACCTACGATTGGGACAATAGACTATGGATGAATTCATCACTTGTTTTACTTCATTACTCTGTTATGTGCCTTATATTCGAGAAGAAATAGATAAAGTACAGAGGTTTGTCAGTAGTTTACCCTTGAGTATGAGGGAAAGAATCGAATTTGACAACACAAAGACGATGGACGAGGCTAAAGCCTGAATTTGCTACCAGTAAAGCAAGCAGAAGGGAGAAATCCTGGGTAAGAGATGGGTCGATAAGAAAGGCAGCAAGCTGGCTAGAAGTATTGAAGGTAATCGTGGTGGTGGTAAAAAATGATTCGCTAAGGGGCAAATCGGTATAAATTCACAGAAGAATTCGCTTCCATTAAAGCCCCCCATTGAGTCCAGAACCAATGACTAACCCAGCAAAATAAACAATGAAGAGATAGCAAGGCCTCCAGTACAATGTTGGGGTTGTGGTGGACCCCGTTATGTGAAAAATTGTCCCCAGCAGAAAGGAGTCGAATAGGTTTCCAAAGTCTACAAAGCATCTATAGTTGGCGATGTAGGACGGAGTCTGCCAAAGATTAATGCCGCTTTGGAAGATCACCAGGCGGAGTACCAGCCGACTATGGTGGAATTTGAAGGTAAACTCTTAAACCTTGTTGTAACTATTTTAATTGACCCTGGTGCAACATTAAGTTATATTGGTCCTAGAATTTGGAACATTGTAAGTTGCAACGTGTTAAGTTTAATGACCCTTGGCTAGTTCAGTTGGCGATCGGGCAAAAAAGATGGGTAATTGCTAAGGTCAAAAACTGCCCTTTAATGATAGCAGGATAGTCAGTCATAGCAGATTTAAATGTGTTTCCCCTTGGCTCGTATGATATATTGATTGGTATGGATTGGTTAGAAAAACACTGGTCCATAATTAATTGTAAAACCAAGACTATCAGTTATAAGGATGAGCTTGGAATAAAGCAAGAGATGTAGGGAATCAAGCGGCCAATGCAAATTCGACCCATAACTGCCTCACAGTTAGCAAAATGCATTAGGAAAGGATGTCAGATTTATGCCATCTAAGTGGGGTATGCCAACTCAAAAGATAAAACAACCACATTGGGGAACATTCTTGTGATACAAGAATTTGCCGACGTGCTTCCTGAAGAGATTCCCAGACTGCCACCCAAAAGAGACATAGATTTTACCATCGAATTGGTGCTAGGAGTAGCCCCAGTCTCCCGAGAACCCTACAGAATGAGCGTTCCAGAATTGACGAAGTTAAAAATGCAATTACAGGAGTTGTTGGACAAAAAGTACATTCGCCCCAGTGTGTCCCCTTGGGGAGCTCCGGTATTGTTCGTTAAGAAAAAGGACGGGACCCTCCACATTTATATAGACTACTGTCAATTAAACAAATTGACAATAAAAAACAAGTACCCTCTACCCCGTATTAATGAACTGTTCGACCAGGTGAAAGGAGAAACAATTTTCTTAAAGATTGATTTGCAATCAGGGTATCACCAAATCAAAATTAAAGAGGAAGACATAGCTAAAACAGCTTTTAGAACTTGGTATGGCCACTGTGAGTTTGTGGTGTTACCCTTCAGGTTGACGAATGCCCCCACCACCTTTATGTGTCAGATGAACAGTGTATTTCATCAGTATTTGGATAAGTTTGTGCTGATCTTTATTGATGATATATTAATTTACTCTCAGACTATGGAGGAGCATCAGGAGCACCTCATAATAGTATTGCAAACCCTCCGAGAACACCAATTATATGCTAAGCTCAGTAAATGTGAATACTTTAAAGAGCAGATACAATATTTGGGGAATATCATCACTAAAGAAGGGATTGCAGTGGATCTTGAAAAGATAAGGACCATAATGGAATGGACGGTACCCAAAGATGTGGCAGACATCCGATCTTTCGTGGGGCTAGCAGGCTATTACAGACGATTTGTGGAAGGATTTTCAAAAGTAGCCTATCCAATCACATCCTTATAGAAAAAGGGAAGAACCTTTAGGTGGACCCATGAATGTCAAAGAAGTTTCGAACAACTCAAATACTTACTCACCGCGACACCTATTCTAAGTATAGCCGATCCTAGTAAAGATTATGTGGTGTGCACCGACGCAAGTAAGGAAGGGGTAGGAGGTGTGCTAATGCATGAAGGAAAAGTGATAGCATATGAATCAAGAAAGTTAAAAGAGCATGAGTAGAAATATTCTTCTTATGATCTAGAATTGGCAGTTGTGATTCACACTCTGAAAATGTGGCGACATTACCTTATGGGAAGAAAATTTCTGTTATTGGCAGATCACCATAGTCTGACCAATTATTTTAGCCAGCTCACTCTAAATGCAAGGCAAGTACGGTGGGTGGATTTCCTAAGTTGTTTTGATTTTGATATCAAGCATTTGAAAGGAAAAGAAAACTGGGTGGCAGATGCTTTAAGTAGGAAGTTGCAATGTTTGTACGAAATCTCTTGTAGTAAGTTGGGAAACCCCTTAGGAGAAATGATTAAAGGGGCAGCAAGACAAGATGCGACTTATCAGCAAATAAAACAGCAAGTTCAGCACCCAACTCGTAACGAAGAACAATCAGATTTTTTTCTAGATGTTGCTGGACTGCTATATTACAAGAAAAGGATGTACGTGCCTAATCGGAACAGCATTAAAATTCTGATTTGGGATGAATATCACAAGAGTCATTATGCTGGGCACCCAGGTTATCAGAAAACGATCACTGCCCTTTGGAAGGAATATTATTGGCAGGGCATGAAAAGAGATGTGGCAAGATACTTGGCGCGTTGTCTGGAATGCCAACAAATTAAAGCCGAAAACCAACACCCTGCGGGGTTATTACAACCATTACCTATCCCGGAATGGAAATGGGAAACCATTTCTATGGATTTTATAACAAGCTTGCCTAAGTCAAGGAAAAATAATGACTCCATCATGGTGGTAGTGGACAAGCTGAGTAAGTCAACACATTTTATACCGGTATAATCTACTTACAGAGCTGTGTAGATTGCCCATGTTTTCATGCAAAATATATTTAAGCTGCATGGGTTACCAAAGACAATAATTTCAGACCGTGATGTAAAGTTTACACCGATCTTTTGGAAAACATTGTTTGAAGAATTGGGGACTCAGCTGAACTTTAGCACGACTTATCACGCTCAAACTGATGGGAAAACTGAACGGGTGAACCAGGTGGTGGAAGATCTATTAAGAGCATATGTGATGCAGCAACCAACCAAGTGGGAGGATTATCTACACTTGGTTGAGTTCGCATACAATAATGGCTATCACTCATCATTTCTAATGAGCCTTTTTGAAGTGTTATATTGGCGGAAGTGCCGCACCCCCTCTAGCTGGGGTGGACTGGAAGACAGATTGACGTTAGGCCCTGAAATGCTTAAGGAGATGGAGGAATTGGTCAAAAAGGTACGTTCTAATTTGAAGGCAACTTAGGACAGGCAAAGGAACTTCATTGACTGGAAAGGGAGGATTAAGAAGTATCAAGTTGGTGATCATGTGTATGTGAGAATTCGAGCAAAAAGGAGCACATTTGTGGACCATTCTAGATCTTAGCAAGAATTGGGTCGATGGCTTACTAGCTTGCTCTGCCAAGTCACATACAAGTCCACAATGTCTTTCATGTCTCCGTGTTAAAAAAATATGTTTATGATCCTAAAAATGTGATTAAATGGCAAGATATTCAGGTGAGAATTATCTCCGATAAATCAGTCAATTTTTTTTTTTAAAGAAAAAATTGACTTAGGATGTTTCTTGTTGCAGGTAGAACCAGAAGGAAAAATCCGGGGTCGAACCGCTGAGCATCCTCGACCGGAGAGAAGTAACTTTGCGGAAGCGACATATTATCCAAGTTAAAGTGCAGTGGCAGCACTTTGGGCCTGATGAGGCCACTTGGGAAGATGAAGAACTTATGAAAGAGACTTATCCAGGGCTGTTCATGGCTGAAAGACATCGGGACGATGTCTAATCTCAGGGTGGGAAGATGTAATGCCCCGGGAAAAAAATGTAAATATTTGATTTACTATGGTAGACACAAACTAAACTTGTTATTAGTATTTGATTAAAAGTTAAATGTAATTTGTTTCATTATGAAATGTAAGAAGTGTTTCCTTAAAGGAAAGTAAATTCTCAAGGAGGAAGTTGTCCTCTTGAGGTGGAAAGATGGTTGCTGTGAAAGCAACCTTAACTACCTCCCCTAACTGGAAAAGTTTCGAGAGAAAAGGAGGGGAGGAAAGGAAAATCTGCATTGTAGGGACAGGCAGAGGAAAAATCCAAAAAGGAAAGAAAAGGTTGCTAAGTCTGGTGATGACCAGATAGCCCTACTCGCTGTAAGAGAACCTTGCGGAAGACTGAGGTCTAGCAAGAAGCAAGGGGGGAGATTTTGGTCTCGAAGGACGAATCTCATGGTCGGGCGGATGGAAGGACAACAGACCCAGTTTTGGGTGACTGTTAGGAAACGACATAACAACCGGGGAACTTTAGGTACGTAAGCAACCCCTGGGTTGGTACTGTTTTGGAAGTTTATAATGTTATTTTCTTCCCTCTTATATTGTGAAAAGGGGAGTGGGAGCATTTTCTTACAAGGAACCGGGAATGGAAACTAGGCAAAGGTATGTTCGACCTCCTGAGAAAACCTTTACTGTTGCAAGGGTTTAGTAGTCCATGAAGAGTTTTGTGTCTTGTTCTTAAAATATTTTTCTAAGAGTCAAGTGCGAAAGAGGTCTGCTAGGAAATCTTTTTTTTTTAAATTATAGAAATAAGGGAAAAACAGACAACTCAAAGACTCACCATAAATACAGAGTTCTCAAAGGAATGTCATTATAGTTAAACAAAATATATTCCATAAATAAATATAAAAATCAATAGGTTTCTTTCTTTATTCTCTTCACATGCCATAATACATAGAAAAGTAGAAAAGATTAACTGCTGAAAATTAGAACCTCGAAAAATATTCGTGGACTGAAATTATATTTAAACTTAAAGAGAACTTTGAGGAGAAAATTCGCAACCGCTAGGGTATGCTAACTTCAAGACCAGAGTCTAAGTGCTCCTATTATCATGCAGATAAAAATCTGTAGATAGCAATTTAAACACGCAAATACACATGTACAATGACAGCACGGCAAACGTGAAAATCTCGGCACCACATGGGAACAAGTAAAATAAAGAGAATGCATAAAAGTATAAACCTGGGCTCTGAAGAGCGAATTCAGGTAATGAACCTATAACAGATACGAACAAGAATTTAGTAGCGGTAAGAGCCAGACTTATAATCATTGTCAAACACATAAATTTGCTAAGCATAGACTCTTTTCCATCATGCAGCAAGTAATACACAGTGTACCATACAAAATGAAAGGAATAAACAAACTAAGGAATGTACAGAACAATATATATATATATATATATATATATATATATATATATAATTACGAAAATGCATAGTCAGGGTCATAAAAATTTAATTCCACAACTTATAAACCCTATGAGGGTTAGTGTATTAAGAGTATCAAGCAATACAGTAATGTGCCATAGGGAAGGCGCTCATTCCTTCAACCAGCAGAAGTCGGGCTGTAAATACCTAGACCAACAGTAGAAGAACTGGATCAAATTTAAATAAACCTTCACGACCAGCCTTGAAAACCGTAGGGAGCCACAAGATAATAATCAAGGGAATAACCCGAATAGTCTAACCAACGGTGGAATAATTACATAGCAATTGCATAAGAGAGCTCAAGGGCTCATCATTAAAAAAAAACATGGTTAACAGTTCATAAACCATTTTGTGGGATGATTCCCAAACTTTGTATGAGCTGGGTAGACCTGCCAGGCTCAAATCCTATAAAAAAAAAAACTTTGTACAATAAGCAAGAGGAGAATCCATAAGGGACTGGGCCAGAGGGCCTTTACTAACCAACAAAGAAAACAAGAACCCTTCATTCCATGCAAAGAATCCTTCCTTTTCTGCAGTATCATGTTTATGTTAACAATAACATGCAGGAAATTCATAGGAACTTACCTGTCTGATGAGCCCTGAGAATATAGGACCCAGAAAACTAGGCAAATCCACCCGCACCTGTGCATATCTTGCCAGAGGAAGACCTGTAATTCCTCGTCCAGAAAGAGAGACAGGCCTAAAGAATGCTAGAATTATCACGTTGAACAGAAAGAAAAGGAATACAGTAAAGGGCATAGGAAATCAACGGAAAACTTATCGATAGCACAACGAAATCTTACCACAAGGCAACCGCTGTTAAAGACTCCCAATCGATCTGGAGCATGTAAAGCCTTAGAGCCATAACCATACATAGACAAGAATAGGTTCTCAACGTGTTCGCCGCCCAGAAGGAAGATGCAACTGTAGCAGGGCCGAGAGCAAATGTTTCTGGAAACCTCAATGTTATGTTTAGCTGGGTAGATGCATATCGAGCCAGCTCCACCCTCGGATGGGCATCCTTGCATCCACACTGTCAATGCGGGGAGGCGCCCGAGGGCACGGAAGCAGAGGGTATGTAGACCATACCCCCATCACGTGACAGAGCCAGCAGAAATAAATGCCAAGCCTAGATGTATGGAGCCAACGTTACCAGCATTAAATCTGGCAGATAATACTTTGCCTCCATGGAATATTTCCAATTGCATACATAAAAGACAAGATGTTTTCACTCTTAGCCATTTGCATTGGATGCATGTGCGTAGGTAGTAATAAGGTAAGGTTGACACGTTTTACGTTCAGAAGTATGCAAGGGTAGTATAGGATATGGTTATGTTAAAAAAAATTACTATTACACGTAGGTTAATTCTTGGGTATATTACATATGGTAAGAAATTTGAGTAAAAATATGAATGTGAGTTAGTATTTTGATGATTATTTAAGAAAAAAATATTTTACTTTTACAAATTATTTATTTTTTACTATTAAAAATAATGTTTGTGTTATTTTTACTTTATGGTAAAAATATGAAAGAATTTTGGATAAATTTAATATTTCAAAATTTTTTATATTTAATATTTGAAAATATTTTGAACTATTATTTTAAATTAAGGCATCTAAATAGCTGGGCAAACATTGTAATAAATATTATAGAAAGTTTGATTTCAATGGAATGAATTGTGGTTTCATAGAAGATGATTTTATTTGACTAATAACAAGTTATGAAAGACAAATGGCAAGTCCAAAAACTCTCATTCTCTAAATAGAAATTTGGAAGGGGATCAACGACATATTTTAAGGGGCCACCTAACATAGAGGGGATATGGCTTGATGGTGAAATAATTCCTAGCCAATAAATAATTATTAGTGGGAGGTTTAATGCATGCTATGAGACTCGGAGGGGTTAATAATGAGTGAGATTTTATGCATGTTGTGAGGCTAGGAGGGGTTAGGAAGGAGCCTCTAGCTATGTGAGCACAAAATAATGTTTTAGGCTGAGAGTGATTTCTACTTCCTACTAATTGGCAGTGAAAATTTGTTGAGATAACAATAGGCATGGGGAATTCATCTCTATAAAATCACAACGGAGTCTTTGGGATGTCTCCTACTAATTGGCAATGAAAATTTGTTGAGATAACAATAGGCATGGGGAATTCATCTCTATAAAATCACAACGGAGGCTTTGGGATGTCTCGATAAAACGACTTGGCTTATTGATCCATAGATAGGTGGAATGAACCTCATCAATATATATTGCACCATCTCTAAGGACATGTGGAATCTTCCTCATCAATATATATAGCACCATCTAGTTACAAGTTCGTTTAATCCTTATTGTGTGTGTTGTGGTGACATTAATTAGCATGATTAGTTACTCTTGGTGGTGGCATGAGTAAGATTTTACAATTTTTTCACCAGTTTATTAAAATAAGTTGATAAGAGTATTACTATCATTTTAAATATATAAATAAAACTGAAATATTACCAAAAAGTTTGATGGTTAATTAATTCAAATATTTCTAAAATTTCTTTCACATAAGGATATTATCTTACTCAAAAATTGATATTGCTAAAAAAAATTGAATATCAATCTTATTACTTACTAATTTCCATAATTAAAAGGGAAAAATGTTAAAAACCTGTAACTTATTATCTGTTTTGCTAATTATTTGTTTCATTAAAATAATGATCATTTAAATAATTTGACAAAAATGCTTAAATAAAGCCTATATTGTTTAGAAAATGGTTTATTTTTTGTTCATCAAAAAATAAACAAATGGACAAAAAAAAAATACATTGAAATTCTAAACCTTTTGATCTTTCTTAATTACTTATTAAGAAAGACTATACTGAAAACAAAACTTAACTTATTGCGTAACATTGAATATATATAATCCTAGGGCCAAAGAAATTGTGTTATAACTTAAACCGTAAAGACAAACAACAAGCCCATCGAAATGGAATAGATGCATTATAAACGCCATTATAGTGACTTCATGAATATCGGAAATCAAATACAACAATGAAATTAATGGTGATACTATGTAAGAATAGAGCTAAATACAATCATTCAACCTACTATGTCGCATTCAATAACAAAACTAAATAAAACAGATATTCTAGGATTTAGAATAAATACCTGAGCGCCCACATTACGTGAAAATTTGCAACTTCGAAGTATGAAATTTTCAAGGAAAGGCAAATTATTCTATGAGGTATACAAGGAAAAAGACGCCGTTGATAAATCTAATTGTGTATCTATTCATATAGTTTTTTGAAACAACTCTTTTTTCCTCGTTGTAATTAAGTATTATTTTGTATTATTGGATTAGGAGATTGAAGTTTGTTTTAGGCCATCAGATTAATAATTAATACGGAAAAATTCATTACCTAAAATTTAATATAACAAAAAATTGGGAAGTATAGATTTTACAAAATTAAATTATTTAAACAAAAAAATTTATATTTATAAAAGACAAAACTGTATTCAAAAAATCATAAAACATCATAAAACAATATATTTAAAAAAAACACACATATCTTCAAATCATAAATTTTAATATAATGCTTAAAAATGAAAAATAACAACATTATTAATTAATCACTAAAACAACATAAATCTCTTCTTGTAGATTTAGATTTTCTAGTGAATCTCAATGAAAACACAATTTCAAAGAGTTGTTTAGTGTAGATACTACTAGATTTTGTTTGTCCAGTTGAAGGGTGCACATTCTACTCAATTCAAAATGGAGGAGAGGAGCAGACACAAACTTGAGTTTACTAGTGGGGAAGAGGGGAAGAGCATTGGAGTGTTCCTAACATACTTACCAAATTTGAAAAAATATCACCTTTTGAAATTCAAATAGAAAAAATCAGAGATTACATATTTTATAAATAATTATTAATAAAATTATTATTTTTTGTTATAAGAATTTATTATTTTTAACTAGTATAAACTTACTATTTTATACTATATTTTAATATGAAACTTATTGTCTTATACAACTATAATTTTTTAATATGCAATTTACAATTTACAATACTTATTTAATATAGAAATTTATGTTTTTAATGTTTTAAATAATATAAAACTTCAATTTTTAGATATTAATTTTTATATTAAATTTTTTTTTAACCGAACTAAATAATATAAAAATTTATATTTTTAAATATTAAATTTTATATTAATAATGCTTTTAAACTATAATCTATCATAATTATAATATTTTAAACCTATGATTTAAAATTTATTATAAAAAAATAATATAAAAAAAAATTATTTTTCAAATTCATCATAACTAATATTTTTAACATAAAATTTAAATCTAAAAAAATAAAAATTATTTTTTATTATTTTATTAAAAAATATGATTTACAATTTATTATAAAAAAATAATAATATAAAAAAATTTATTTTTCAAATTTCAGTATAACTAATATTTTTAACGTATAATTTAAATTTAAAAAATAAAAAATAAAATAAAAAAATTATTTTTTAATTTTTCATTAAAAAAATTATTTTTTAATTTTTCATTAAAAAAATGTACCGAATTTAAATATCGGACTTTGCAGCAGAACCGAATCGAACTGACGTATTTTTTAATTTCTATGTCTTACGGCCGAACTTGGTAACCATGGTTAGAATGCTAAGCAATTTCTTAATAGCTTAAAGATTTCTTAATAGTTTATCCAGAAAAGAAACGATAGATTTTCAATGTTGAATATGAGATAACAGTTTATCCAGAAAAGAAACTAGAGATTTCAATGTTGAATATGAAATATCATTTTTGGAGATGGACCCTTCAAAAAAACAATCTTTACTACTGGAGAAGTTTTTGCATGTTTTCAGAAGACTCATTCATTTATGTGCACAAGAGACCACTAGCTGATTCTGACATTCTAACTACTCCGGACTGTGATGCGACAGGAGTGGTTCTCTGTTATTCGATGCACCCCTTCTTTTTCCTTCTTTATGAACGAGGGTGTCCGGACTCCGTCCCACCCTACGTTCAACGCTATTCTCTGCTGTGAGATCTCTAAGTGACTATGTGCTATTTCTCTATGGTGGTCTCAGATTGGAATCTTGTCTCAAGGAATTGAGGCCGTTGTTGTGACTTCTTGCAACAATATACTAGGTGCCATGAAACAAGTAGGTAAGGTAGAGAAGTGGCGGTTTCTAATGGCTCTTTTCATATAAAAGAAATTTCAATGCGCACACATAATTTAAAGCCTCACTCCATACAACAGGAAGTTCATCCCTCACACTCAAAAAGATCAGTCCTATTTGAAGATTTTTATTATTGGTTATACTTTGATGAAAGATCAATTCTATTGGATTTTTTTTCGTTCCCTTCATTGTTATATATTGGTAATATTTCAAGATTTTAATTTTTTATATTAATTTGATTATAATGTATATTGGTTTTTTTCTTGCTGAAAAAATGTATATTGGATTTTTTATTGGTTGATGTTGCTATGAAAAATTCATTATAGCTTTTTTTTTTTTAAGTCGAGAAACTTCCATATGTAATGCCAATGATTACAACTAAAAATATACTTACTCTTCGGATTGGGATGAAAACTTCAAGGTATATTCTCCGAGTTTGAAGAATGATTGACTCTCCAGATGTATCCGCTTGACACTCAAAATCCAGCTCGTAGTGGTTCGAGCCCTGTGATGAAAGATGCTCACAGTCGCCTTTTCCATTTGAGTAACCAATGATCCACTGAATTCACCTACAGTGTTATCTGGAACGCTCCATATATCTTGTATGCATATAATGTTCAATTTACATATAACACGTCGAAAGATTTTAGCCACTAAATTCTACACCTATGGTGTTATCTGAAATGTTGTATATTTGTATGTGTATAATGCTTTTACATATAACCAGTCAAAAGATTTTAGCCACTAAATTCTAGACCTACGCTGTTACCTGAAACGCTCCATATTTATATGTGTATAATTTTTAATTTAGATATAACATATTAAAATATTTAGATTTAGATTTCATTGAAGTAGTCTTTTAAGTGGGTTTAAATTTCTAGACAAATTATATTTGATTGATCCATTTATAATATTTATTTATTATATTGTGATTGATCCATTTATAATATTAATAAAATAATTCTATTTAAAGTTATAGATTCATTCTAGTTTTAATATATAGATATAAATTTTGGTCAAATTTTTGCATTCTAATATTAATTAGTGGTAAACTTGCAGATGCTCCGTTAGAGTTTTTATGAAAAAAAGTCTTGGACATTCCATATCCAAAATGGCAAGCAATGGAAATTTTATAGAGAATATGGAATGGGAACAGCTATGCAAACTCAAAGAGGTCTTGTAAAAATTGATTAGTCTTACGCTCCCTTGTCCAGGGAGCAGCTTCGTTCATGGAGCCCTTAACCCCTGTTCAGAAGAGCAAGCTAGACTGGACGAAAAAAAACTATACGATATACAATTACAGCCAAGATAAATAGGGATATCCACTGCCTCAACCAGAATGTCAAATAACTACTAGTGAGAAATTTACTTTGTTTTTTAATATAATGCTTACATGTCAGCCGTTTTCTCGCGGTTAAAAGGGAGGTTGGTACTTGGCATTTTTTATATGAATCCAAATGTTTTTTACTTTTATTTATATATATGAGATATTCTCACAAATCGGTAGAGTTTACTTAGTTGATATCGAATCATATGAAATTTATTTATTGTAAATGACATGGTCCACTTGAAAGGGGCACTTTAATGATTTATTATATTCTATTATATAAAAATTAGTCATGGTGAATCATTATATTAATAAAAATTATTCAGGTTGAATGACAACTTTGCAATGTATTCAACTAATACTACAAGGCTATTGAAAGATGGCCGTTGTTTTGTTTTTAAATTTTTTTCCTATTTTATAGAAATTTAATTTCTTATTTTTATTAATAAAAAATTAATAATAATATATTTTATTAATTATGCAGAAATTGTGATGGTTAAAGGTTTAATGTGCGTGTTTGGATACGCTGCATTCACTAATCGCACTTCGGGTTCATATTTTTTAACAGCGAAATGTAAAGGGAGGATCATTATAATTTTCTACATCAATGTTTATCAAAGCAACCAACTGCAGAAATGGAGATGTTGAATAAAATTATTTGGAAATAGATGTTAACTCATTTATGTGTATTAGACGACAATTAAATCAGAAAAGAATGAGGAGACTTGTTTCTGACGACAGATAGTCTCAGGAAGTCTGAGGACATGGACATGCCGAAACGTCCTGCCATGGCTTTCATACTCTTAGTGTATGGAATTAAAAAGACTTATGTTTTCAGAAGCTTTTCTTACCCATTATTTTCTTTCATGTTAGTAAAGTAAAAAGAAAATAAATAACACGTAGAACTCATTTGATGAACAGGTCAAGATTGAAAGAGGAATTGAAAAAGGAAAATCTCGATATTAAAATTGTTGTCATGGTGACTAATTCATAATTTCCGTTCCTTTCGGTTTCGATCGTCTTTAAAGATTGTAAGAACGAGCTCCTAAAGCTTGCAATTTTTGATGTATTGGTTAACAGAAATTGTTCTTAAATTTTCTGCATTAAGTTGTCCAAATCTGCGTGAACAAAGTGGAAATCAGTGACGGATGAAATAAGTTTCATCCAATATTTAAAAAGCTGCTTTGCTCATCAATATTTTCACGTCTTTAAAAGCATTAATATGTTTAATCTTTGCCAACCTTACAACAGGCCCGACAAGGAAGTGCAATCCACTTTCCCTAATAAACATGAGAAGTGAAATGAAAAATCATGGAACCTTGCGAATGTGAAGAAGCTTCTCTCGAGTGTCATTCTTTTAAATCTGAAGCATGTGGAAGAAGAAAATGAGGCCAAAGGAGACTTATCAAGAAGAGTTGAGTCTTTAGAAGTAGACGATGTTGAAAAGTCTAAAGAAGACCAAGAAGGAAAATTAAAAACATAAGAGGACGCTTGAGAAAATGGGTCGACCATTTTGGAATCCAGATGAGCTACATTAGCTCACCGATTCATGAAAGCACTTGAAAAGAGACAGCCGGAAGTGATATAGGGACAATGTATTCAGAAATGGGAGAAAGTTAGAATTATACCCCGACTAGCTACGGGGAGAGAAACATCGAGTCAGACTTTTATGAGTAGTATTTCATTCAACATAATTCTCCACAGCTTATTCTAGAGGAGTTGGAGTCTAGAAAATTCCTACTACATCATCAGTTGAAGAAGGTCCTATGAGAAAATCAAAGGCCCATATGAGAAAATCTGAAGAGATTTCTCAATGTAATTTTAATTTGACACTCCTCTTTTTCTTCTAGGAGTCTCTTTACATTTTCCCTCAATTACTCAGAAAGTACTAGACAAACATAACCCATCAAATATAGAAGATGTGTGGTGGCTACGTACAACTAAATATGCAAAATCTATTTTTTCTAGTCAACATGACATAAATAGGGGAAATTGATTAATTGTGCACAATTAAAAGATCCATTGATAATTGTTTGTATGCACAATTAAAGGATCCATTGACAATTGTTTGTATCAAAGTCAATCATACAAAAGAAATGATAGATGGTGAAGAAAATTTTCCAACCTTACATGGATAGCGTAAATAGAATTATATACCATACTTAAGATTCTTAGTAATCTCTTATGAAGTACAACATGTCATAGTGATAAGTTGTTATGCCCCTAAAGTATTCTAGCGATAAAGTGGAGCCAGAGCTCCATGAGTACTATCAGAGGAATTCAGCATTGGGAATGTGATAGAAGCAAGGGTCTAGTCAGAAAACCAGGTGCATACTTCATGTAGAAAAAAATAAGTATGCAGATTCCCCATATAGATGTCGAAAAGGAGCATCTTACATGCACTCAATAACAAAGAAGTTGTTCCACAACAATCACTAAGATGGATATTTTGATTTGAGGTCCAGTAGTTCACTAAACAGAATTATCCATCCCTTATTCTAGAGGAGTTGGAGTGGAGAAAGTTCCTACAACCTCATCAGTTGAAGAAGGCCCACAAGAGAAGATCTGAAGAGATTCCTCAATGTGATAGCCATTCTACATCCAGTCATTGTGAGCTTATTTTCTAGCAATTTCTTCACATGTTCCCTTATTTTCAATAACTCAAAAATCACTAGACAAAAGACACTTTCCTATTTCAATCACTTGAATCAAAAAGGTCTTTCTAAAGGGTTTGTTGGAGTGGAATCTTTTATTTAAAATTCAGGAAAATATGTTTCTTTGAAAACCAAAATGTACTATCACCAGGGAAGTGATTTCTTAGATTTGAAAGTTGCTACCATTATTCTCACTAGCAAATTTCATTGTTAGTCATTGTTAGATGGCGAAATAATTGATTTTTGAATTGTTTTTTCGAAAAATGGCATTAAATAAACAAAATTACATAAATTTTTTACTTCTTTCCTTTATGCTACTCTTCCCTTTGCAACATGTGGTACAATTGCTAGTTTTATACATACTCAAAACTTCAGCAACAAAGAAAATTGGCCTTTTATAAATGGATAGATTATGACAAGGATTTCCCATTAAACTAATCTTAAATATATTTTTATTATCTATTTTTGAAGGATCAAACCTCAACTACTTCCCCATATTCTATGGATGGTAAACAGGTTAAACAGGGTAAATCGCCTTCCTTGATTACAAGGACTATCTTGAAGGGAATTATTGATTTAGCATCAACTAGTAACAATATCAACTGACATTACCTCAAGTTTAGACCAGATGAGCTAACCCTTGGCACTGATTTTTCGTTTAACAATATATATAGCTGATATTGAAATATTTTACTTAATATAGGCATAAGAATATTTTATGCATGACCCACATTGAAACTTTTATCATTAATAATATTTTTTAAATGCCACATGCTAATTGTATATTCAAAATTGAACCAGCTATACATTTTTGGCATGTTATTTTTATTTGGAAGTAACTGATTTTTTAATTTTTAATTGATTTTGTATTTTTTAATTAAAACATTTTTATTATGATCAACATCAACCTAATTTTTTTTTTACTCTCTTACTTTACATAAATATGAAATAGAGATTAGTTCTTATAGATATTCAAACAATTTATTTAACTGTTTTGAAATATTCCAAAAAATATAAGAATTATATATTTTTCTTAGATTCAAGTGAAATGATAAGATTTTTTTTAACTTTTACTTATTTTATTTTTTCTAAAGTTAATATCAAATGACGTTAGATATTGAAATATTTTATTTATGGTGGAGAGTGAGACTAAAATATTTTTACCACACACACCTCCAACAACAACCCAAACACATTTTGTAATGACCCTGGTAACTTGTAATTCTGGAATACTTACTGTGGTAAGGAATTGTATGAGTGGTTACTCATTGTTTTTGAATGAAATTATTAATGAAGGAAGTTGTTATATTAGATTATTTTTACATGTGTATGTTATTGAAATGCTGGCAGCCTCCTGGTGGAGGATTTTCTATTTTAAGAAAATCAGTTGTAAAACTGAAGTAACTGCTTCTCACCCAAGGAAAAGTCCTGGGAAGGAAAACCTCTGGGCTGTTGATGAACAGACAGAGAAGAATTCCAGGACATGAGAGCAGATAGAGAAAAGGGGTTAAGTCTGGTAGAGACCAGATAACCCAGCACAGTAGTGCATGTGTCTTGTTGAGGGCTGCAGGCCTGCAAGACGGCTCAGGGGGAGAATCCAACGTAAACTGGATCTCAAGGTTGGGAGGATAAGAGCAAAATAATTGCAGGTGACCTCTGGAAGTAGGAACACTGGTAGCAGGCTATCCAGGTATGCATTTTCTAACAAAGCTATAGAATAAAGAGCAGGTACTGAAGGTGTACAGACCAAGTTCGGGTATCTGTGTTTCTTTCCAATAGATAATGGTAGTTGTTATAAAAGATTAATGCATACAATTTCAGAGACATCTGTAGATTAATGTTTACAACTGTGGTCATCTTTTCATCTGCAATAATAAACTGGGTTGTTTAGAGATAAATGCTCATAACAGAGTCAAACCCTAGGGGCGGTTTGGGCGGTATGAGAGACCACAGTAGTTAATCAAATAATAAGAAGGAAATAATCTAAACATAACCCTTGGGTTAAGGAACGGTGCAAAGTTAAGCATTCTGGAAAAGCTTGACAGTTACCAGATCCTAATAAAAAACCAGTCAAGAACCAGCGCAAACCCGCGCTTATATATAACCGTAATACTGTATAAATCACAGAGATATGGCATAGCTATAACACTGTGTAAACAAAGAGATACGGCATAAATATTATTGTTGTATAGACCAAGCATTAATGTGTAGACAACAATACTGTGTAAACCCAAGCAAGACTGTTATATATAGATGTTGTGCAAACTTAAGGAATAATATATGAAATAGCGCTGTAAACGAGAGATTGGCAAGAAGATTAGCACGGCGTAAGAATAGATACATTATCAATCGTCGTCGAGGGTAACCAAGACTGAAGGAAACAACTAGCATTTAACCATGTAAGTTAAGCTTATAAGGAGATATTCTCGGATTACCGAAGATGAGGCTAATGTTAATAGAAACATGAAGCTAAACAATATATATATATATAAACCAGACTCCGGCAAATACCGGTCATGATAATGACTGTGTACGCGGAAGAGGGTTGTCAATGCATGCACATACCGAATGCATGACTTCCCTTAAGGTCGCAATTAAACAATATGAAACGTATGAATATTTCAGACGAAAACGTATACATGCGAAACCAAATCTGTAAGATATGAGACATTGCCGTAAATAAAAGCATGATTGTCTCATAAACCCTTTTAGGGTAGCATTGTACAGTGAGCAAAGGAAGAACGATATAACAATAATAACATTAGAACGGTAAATCGTTTCATAGCAAAACCGGCAGTACAAAGACGAATCCGGCCATCAAATACATGGACAAAATCTGTGAACCAAGAACAATGCATTCATTTAAATAAAAGGTGAACTGATAACATAGTCTTATAAGGAGTCATGTCGAGGATTGAAGAGCTCGTAGAACCAAACAATACAACTGTACTGAAACATTGCCGCTTAAGGAACTGTAGATAGCTCAGAGGAAGCTTAAAAGTATATATACAAACTTCAATACATTCACACCATATCTGGAGATCAGAGTCAACATTAAATATACATTATATGGACGGCATGAAAGCCATAAATAAACCCTAGCTAAACCCTAACAGTTAATTCAGTACAGGTCCCGGCAAGAGGAGGCCGTCTGCAAATGTAACAAGGGTTTGGAGAAATAATAACCAGACCTGAGACATGTAAGTAAAAGGGTCATGAGCCATGCCTCAGACCAGAGAACGATGCCTTACACTTCTCAAATAAACCTCACTTTCTAAGGAAAAAACTATAAGAGCGAAATGAGCATACTTGTGAAGCTTGAAGACGGCAAAACCCTTGCGGGCAGTAGGGGACTGCGAACGGCCGACCCACCTGCACATTGAGAACTTACGGTAAGCAAACTAGAACAGTCGAATAATCAAATGACTTCAAGGAGTACGCAATACATGACTGTAAATGAATACCAGGTGTGAAAACGCGGAGAGGTTAATACCTGAACAAGCAGGGTAGTGCAGAGGAAGTTGACAAGCTGAGGAAGCGCTCGGCTGAGGCGGTAGTGAACAAATGAGCTGATCCGAAGAACCCGGCACCTTAAGTATTGGTTGCCGAACCCTTAAACTGATCTGAGCCACACGATGGGTCAGAGAGATCTCCATCGTCCATCAGAGCGGGAAAACCTGGCGCGGAAACCACAGTGGGACAACCACATGGTTTCACATGAATTCATGCCACTTGGCTACGGAGGGAATGAGCTGGCTTAATATCCGCTCACCATCTGGCGTTAAATCGAATTATGCGGGTTGGGTAAACGACTAATGTTAACCATGACACCATAAGAATTATGACCATGTGTTTATGCGCTGGTGATAACACAAGTTCAGTGGGGTAGACACATAATAAAGGTTATGTATGTGTATACAAGCGTTTAAACCTGGTTAATACTTAGGTTATGTTCCTTATAGTTAGGGGGTGGGTTCATGAGTTGACCACCATTACCATGTAAATTATTTTATAATTTACTGTTATACATATTATGTTAAAGAGGTCGTGACAATGTGGTATCAGAGCAGAGGTTTCAAAACTGTGGCCTCTGGAGCAGTGAAGCCCAGCTGTAAAAAAAAAATTATATAGTGCATATATGAGGAAGTAATAAATGCAACTAAATTGATTTCTTGTTTATCAATTAGGAAATTAATACAGAAACAACAATCTGCTAGCAGTCAACAAGTAAGATGGAGGAAATGCAGGGAGTAGGCAGCGTCCCTCAGGAAAATCCAGAGTTGTGGATACAGCTTGGTGCTAAGACACGCAGTACCAATCTGGCGATATTGCAGACTGTTCAAGAGCTGAAAAGTGAGATGGCGCGTCTGCGAGAAGACAACGCGCGATTAACAGTGGAGCAGGAAAGAATATTAAAGAGTCTGTCAGACAAACAAAATCCACCATTAGCCAATCCCAGTGCGGAACAGCAAAGGGGAACTGAAGAACGGGATTACGCACCTGAAATTTCAGAGGAGAAGGAAGACCATTCTGACAATGTTCTAGAGCAGCAGACCTCAAAGAGACAGAAAATGGAATTACAGGGAGAATTCCGGAAAATCAAACCTCCACTTTTCGATGGAGAGCAGGAAGAAGCGGCAGAGGCTTGGTTAATTAACATTAACAAGTATTTCCAACTGTATGAATATGACCAAAATCTGAAGGCGCGGCTGGCCATCTTCCAGCTACAGGGTAAAGCAACCTTGTGGTGGGAAGAAATTAAAATTGTAAAAGGAGTGAGTGAACAGAACATCACTTGGGAAAAGTTCCAGAAATACTTTAAGGAGAGATATCTAACCGAGCGTTTTTATGATGAGAAGGCACGGGAATTCCATGATTTACGACTGGGGCAGCAGTCCATGGACGAATTCATTAACCGCTTCACTTCCCTGCTTCGCTATGTGCCATATATCAAAGAAGAAAAGGCCAAAGTGCAGAGATTTGTGAGCAGCCTACCAGCCTATATAAGGGAACGAATAGAGTTTGACAATCCCTGAACCATGGACGAGGCAATTCGTAAGGCAAGAATTTGTTACCAGCAGAACAAACAAAAAGGAGATATTTCAAGCAAAAGATGGAATGAAAGAAAAAGCAACAGAGTTGCTGGTAATAACAAAGGGAGTCGTGGAAATGGAGGTAAGGGTGCTGGAAAGGGGCAGATTAACAGAAACATAACTAAAGGTACCTTCCGGGCCAAGCCAAGTGAAAGCAGGGTTAGTGAACCGCCTACCAGATCAGAGATTGAAGGAACCAGACCACCAGTCCAGTGTTGGGGATGTGGAGGACCGCACTATTTTAAAAACTGCCCGCAGCGTAAAGGAGTCGACCAAATATCTCAAATCCACGAAGCCTCAACCGTTGGGGATGTGGCACGCAGCGTACCAAGAATTAACGCAGCCTTGGAGGATCGGCAAGCGGAATATCAACCGACCATGGTGGAGTTTGAAGGTAAGATTTCTAACCTCTCTATAGCTGTTCTTATTGACCCAGGAGCTACTTTAAGCTATGTTAGCCCAAAAGTAGTGGAACATTGTAAGCTATCATCGGAAAGGTTTAAAAATCCATGGTTGGTACAGCTGGCTACGGGAGCCAAGAGACGGGTTCTAGCTAAAATTAATAACTGTTCCTTAAGTATAGCTGGACAGCCAATAACAGCAGACCTGAATGTACTTCCATTAGGATCTTATGACATCCTGATTGGTATGGATTGGTTGGAAAAGCATTGGTCCTTAGTAAACTGCAAAACCAAAACCATTTATTACAAGGATGATTTGGGGCAGCAACAAGAATTGCAGGGGATTAAACACCCTGTCCAGATTCGGCCTATCACTGCTTCTCAGTTAGCTAAGTGCCTTAGAAAGAAATGTCAGATCTACGCCATTCAAGTTGGTTATGCAAACCAGAAAGATAAGATGTCTGCACTAGGCAATATCCCGGTGGTACAGGAATTTGTAGATGTTTTTCCTGAAGAGGTACCAGGGCTGCCCCCAAAGAGGGACATAGACTTTACTATAGAATTAATACCGGGAGCAGCACCAGTATCACGGGCACCATACCGAATGAGCGTACCAGAGTTAACAGAGTTGAAAATGCAACTACAAGAGCTGTTGGATAAACAGTACATACGTCCCAGTGTATCACCATGGGGAGCTCCAGTATTATTTGTGAAAAAGAAAGATGGCACCCTACGTATGTGTATAGACTATCGACAGCTGAATAAGCTCACGGTCAAAAACAAATATCCTTTACCCAAGATAGATGAACTCTTTGATCAAGTGAAAGGGGCAAAAGTATTTTCCAAGATCGATCTGCGATCTGGTTATCATCAGATCAGGATTAAAGATGAGGACATCGCTAAAACCGCCTTCAGGACACGCTATGGGCACTACGAATTTGTAGTGCTACCTTTCGGTTTGACCAATGCACCTGCCACCTTTATGTGTATGATGAACAGCGTGTTCCACCGGTTTTTGGACAAGTTTGTGCTGATATTTATCGATGATATTCTGATATATTCTCGTTCTCAAGAGGAACACGAAGAACACCTGAGGATGGTGTTACAAACTCTTCAAGAACACCAGCTATACGCTAAGTTCAGTAAATGTGATTTCTTCAAGGAGGAGATCCAGTATTTGGGCCACGTGATCACTAAAGAAGGAATTGCAGTAGACCCCGAGAAAATAAAAACTATTATGGAATGGCCCATACCCAAAGATGTTGCTGATATCAGATCTTTTATGGGGTTAGCTGGCTATTACCGGAGGTTTGTGGAAGGCTTTTCTAGGATAGCCTATCCTATCACCTCATTGCAGAAAAAGGGGAAGATATTTAGGTGGACATCAGAATGTCAGCAGAGCTTTGACCACTTGAAGCACTTACTCACCACTGCACCCATCCTGAGTATAGCTGATCCTAATAAGGATTACGTGGTGTGCACCGATGCAAGCAAGGAGGGTGTGGGAGGAGTATTAATGCAGGAAGGAAAAGTAATAGCGTATGAATCAAGGAAGCTAAAGGAGCATGAACAGAGATACTCTGCTTATGATCTGGAATTAACAGTTGTTATTCATGCGCTGAAAATGTGGCGACATTACCTCCTAGGGAGGAAATTCCTGTTGTTAACTGATCATCACAGTTTGACACATTATTTCAGCCAACCTACCTTGAATGCAAGACAAGGCCGTTGGGCAGATTTCCTAAGTGGGTTTGATTTCGAAATAAAGCATTTAAAGGGCAAAGAAAACCGAGTGGCTGATGCATTAAGTCGAAAGGTTCATTGTTTATGTGAACTATCAGTCAGCAAGTGGCGGAATTCGCTGGTTGAACAAATAAAAACAGCAGCAAGTCGCGATTCTGAATACCAGCACTTAAAACAGCAGGTACAACAATCTGTTAATGAAAGATTACAGCAAGGATATACACTAGATAGTGATGGAATGCTGTGTTTCAATAAGAAATTGTATGTACCTGATTCAAATGACCTTAAAAGGCTGATTTTAGATGAGTTCCATATCAGCCACTACACTGGCCACCCAGGGTACCAAAAGATGGTCACGACGCTCAAGAAGGAGTATTATTGGCCAGGAATGAAGAAACAGGTAGTTGAGTACTTGGCGCGGTGTTTGGAATGCCAGCAAATTAAGGCAGAACATCAGCATCCAGCAGGACTGTTACAGCCTTTGCCTATTCCGGAATGGAAATGGGAAACCATTTCCATGGATTTCATAACTGGTTTGCCACAAACAAAGAAGGGTAATGACTCTATCATGGTAGTGGTTGACAAATTGAGTAAAGTAGCACACTTTATCCCTGTGCAGTCCACTTACAAGGCGGTGCAAATTGCTCACCTCTTTATGCAAAATGTGTTCTGATTGCATGGGTTGCCAAAGGTAATTATATCGGATCGGGATGTGAAATTCACTTCCACTTTTTGGAGGACACTGTTTGCTGAGTTGGGTACTCAGCTGAACTTTAGCACGGCCTATCACCCGCAGACCGATGGTCAAACTGAGCGAGTTAATCAAGTGTTGGAAGACATGTTGAGGGCGTATGTGATGCTGAAACCAGGTCAATGGGAAGAGTATTTACATCTGGTCGAATTTGCATATAACAATGGTTATCACACTTCAACCCAGCTAAGTCCTTTTGAAGTCCTGTATGGACGAAAGTGCCGCACACCCTCAAGTTGGGGTGGACCTGAGGACAAGCTGAGTTTGGGTCCAGAAATGCTTAAAGACATGGAAGATATGGTGAAAAGAGTGTGTGCAAACTTAAAGGCTGCACAAGACAGACAGAAAAGCTTTGCGGACAGGAAAAGAAGATTCACAGAGTATAAGGTTGGTGACCATGTGTTTGTGAGGATTCAAACCAGAAGGAGCACACTGCAGTGGAGTGGGTGCGCCAAGCTGGCTCCTCGATATTTTGGACCTTTTCAGATCTTGGCTAGAGTGGGGCCAGTGGCCTACCAACTTGCCCTGCCAAGTCATATTAGGATTCACAATGTGTTTCATGTTTCTGTCTTAAAGAAATATGTATATGACCCTAGACATGTTATCCGATGGCAAGATGTGCGGGTAAGAATTAACCTGGTTGTTTTGATTATGCAGCTATACTCAATAGGAAACTGATTAAAGGTATTGGTTGTCTGCAGGTCGAACCGGAAGGCGAGGTCCTGGTCCAACCACAGAGCATTCTCGACTGGAGAGAAGTGCGGCTGCGGAAACGGGTTATTACCCAAGCTAAATTGCTGTGGCAGCACTATGGGCCTGAGGAGGCTACATGGGAGGACGACAAACTCATTAGAAAAGTTTACCCAAATTTATTTAATGGGGATAGACATCGGGATGATGTCCAATCCCAGGGGGGGGAGATGTAATGACCCCGGTAACTTGTAATTCTGGAATACTTACTGTGGTAAGAAATTGTATGAGTGGTTACTCATTGTTTTTGAATGACATTATTAATGAAGGAAGTTGTTATATTAGATTAGTTTTACATGTGTATGTTCTTGAAATGCTGGCAGCCTCCTGGTGGAGGATTTTCTATTTTAAGAAAATCAGTTGTAAAACTGAAGTAACTGCTTCTCACCCAAGGAAAAGTCCTGGGAAGGAAAACCTCTGGGCTGTTGATGAACAGACAGAGAAGAATTCCAGGACAGGAGAGCAAATAGAGAAAAGGGGTTAAGTCTGGTAGAGACCAGATAACCCAGCGCAGTAGTGCATGTGCCTTGTTGAGGGCTGCAGGCCTGCAAGACGGCTCGGGGGGAGAATCCAACGTAAACTGGATCTCAAGGTTGGGAGGATAAGAGCAAAATAATTGCAGGTGACCTCTGGAAGTAGGAACACCGGTAGCAGGCTATCCAGGTATGCATTTTCTAACAAAGCTATAGAATAAAGAGCAGGTACTGAAGGTGTACAGACCAAGTTCGGGTATCTGTGTTTCTTTCCAATAGATAATGGTAGTTGTTATAAAAGATTAATGCATACAATTTCAGAGACATCTGTAGATTAATGTTTACAACTGTGGTCATCTTTTCATCTGCAATAATAAACTGGGCTGTTTAGAGATAAATGCTCATAACAGAGTCAAACCCTAGGGGCGGTTTGGGCAGTATGAGAGACCGCAACAGTTAATCAAATAATAAGAAGGAAATAATCTAAATAGAACCCTTGGGTTAAGGAACGGTGCAGAGTTAAGCATTCTGGAAAAGCTTGACAGTTACCAGATCCTAATAAAAAACCAGTCAAGAACCAGCGCAAACCCGTGCTTATATATAACCGTAATACTGTATAAATCACAGAGATATGGCATAGCTATAACACTGTGTAAACAAAGAGATACGGCATAAATATTATTGTTGTATAGACCAAGCATTAATGCGTAGACAACAATACTGTGTAAACCCAAGCAAGACTGTTATATATAGATGTTGTGCAAACTTAAGGAATAATATATGAAATAGCGCTGTAAACGAGAGATTGGCAAGAAGATTAGCACGGCGTAAGAATAGATACATTATCAATCGCCGTCGAGGGTAACCAAGACTGAAGGAAACAGCTAGCATTTAACCATGTAAGTTAAGCTTATAAGGAGATATTCTCGGATTACCGAAGATGAGGCTAATGTTAATAGAAACATGAAGCTAAACAATATATATATATATATAAACCAGACTCCGGCAAATACCGGTCATGATAATGACTGTGTACGCGGAAGAGGGTTGCCAATGCATGCACATACCGAATGCATGACTTCCCTTAAGGCCGCAATTAAAAAATATGAAACGTATGAATATTTCAGACGAAAACGTATACATGCGAAACCAAATCTGTAAGATATGAGACATTGCCGTAAATAAAAGCATGACTGTCTCATAAACCCTTTTAGGGTAGCATTGTACAGTAAGCAAAGGAAGAACGATATAACAATAATAACATTAGAACGGTAAATCGTTTCATAGCAAAACCGGCAGTACAAAGACGGATCCGGCCATCAAATACATGGACAAAATCTGTGAACCAAGAGCAATGCATTCATTTAAATAAAAGGTGAACTGATAACATAGTCTTATAAGGAGTCCTGTCGAGGATTGAAGAGCTCGTAGAACCAAACAATACAACTGTACTGAAACATTGCCGCTTAAGGAACTGTAGATAGCTCAGAGGAAGCTTAAAAGTATATATACAAACTTCAATACATTCACACCATATCTGGAGATCAGAGTCAACATTAAATATACATTATATGAACGGCATGAAAGCCATCATAAAACCCTAGCTAAACCCTAGCTGATAACGCAGTATAGGTCCCGGCAAGGAGGCCGCCTACGAATGTAACAAGGGTTCGAAGCAATAATGACCAGACCTGAGACAGGTAAGTGAAATGGTCATGAGCCACGCCTCAGACCAGAGAATGATGCCTTACACTTCTCAAATAAACCTCACTTTCTAAGGAAAAAACTATAAGAGCGAAATGAGCATACCTATGAAGCTTGAAGACGGCAAACCCTTGCGGGCAGTAGGGGACTGCGAACGGCCGACCCACCTGCACATTGAGAACTTACGGTAAGCAAACTAGAACAGTCGAATAATCAAATGACTTCAAGGAGTACGCAATACATGACTGTAAATGAATACCAGGTGTGAAGACGCGGAGAGGTTAATACCTGAACCGCAGAGTAGCACAGAGGAGTTGACAAGCTGAGGAAGCGCTCGGCCGAAGCAAGAGTGAACAAATGAGTTGATCCGAAGAACCCGGCATCATAAGTATTGGCGAACCCTTAAACTGATCTGAGCCACACGATGGGTCAGAGAGATCTCCATCGTCCATCAGAGCGGGAAAACCTGGCGCGGAAACCACAGTGGGTCAACCACATGGTTTCACGTGAATTCATGCCACTTGGCTACGGAGGGAATGAGCTGGCTTAATATCCGCTCACCATCTGGCGTTAAATCGAGTTGTGCGGGTTGGGTAAACGACTAATGTTAACCATGACACCATAAGAATTATGACCATGTGTTTATGCGCAGGTGATAACACAAGTTCAGTGGGGTAGACACATAATAAAGGTTATGTATGTGTATACAAGCGTTTAAACCTGGTTAATACTTAGGTTATGTTCCTTATAGTTAGGGGGTGGGTTCATGAGTTGACCACCATTACCATTAAATTATTTTATAATTTACTGTTATACATATTATGTTAAAGAGGTCGTGACACATTTATTCATTTTTTTTTAGTTATAGGCAACAATTTTGTTAATTTTTAATTAATTTTTTTTTTTTCTATTTTAAAATGAGCACATGTCAACTCCACTTTCAGTATGGATTACATCACGCATCCCTTCATACAGAACTGTAGAATAAACCTCTCAACCCAATAAGTATGGATGGAATTTGAAAATGGTAATTTGATAGTAAAAATTTAGTTAAGTTATTTTAATTTTTTAATTAATGTGGTTGAAACAGAAATTTTGAAATTATTAATACCGTGCAGCATTCATGTGTCAATAGTTGTATCTGTAGATTATAGCTTAGATGGTCATCTAAGTTTCGAGTGATCTAGATTTTCACTAGTCAAAGTCATCCACGAAATTCCGGACGAAAATCACCAATGTCGGCAACTAAAAATGGATAAATTTACAGATTTTTTTTTACCAAGCTCCACAGAAAATCATAAAAGGGAAAGGACTGGAATGTTCCTTTTCAAGCTCCTGTCCAATATGCAACCTGTTCGAAAATGTTTATTCCATGTGGTTTTAATGTGCATGTAATCCCAGTTAAAATGGATAGTGGAAGATCCATTCAAAATTCAAATTATAGAGAAGTCATGGTTCACGTGACTGAACATTTTCACTAATCCCGATGGCCGTATGTCTGTTATGGCTTCGATGGACCAAAAGTCGAGTTTTTTGTTTTGTTTTTCTCGCACAGCGGACTTCGAATTCAAAGCGACCCGGTCCCGCGAGTCCCTGAATCACGCTGTTTACCTGCGTTTGCTTCTCTGGCAACATAAACGTCGCTTACAGGTTCCCTGTTCATGCACAGATGTAGCGATCGAATTTGACTGTAAAAATTTTGTCATCGAACATTTTGACAGTCATGCGGTAAAAACGATGAAAACAATTAATTTCATATTCCAACTGACCATTTTGATGTTATTTTGAAATTAGCTACAGTTAATTTGAAATTCCAAAATCCTTGGACTTTCGGCATACTCATGTCGGTCGAGTCTTTCCACATCTTCGCAGTTTGCTGTTTTTTTTCCACTTTTATATATCAGATTTGCTAGATCCCATGCGCATACATATTCTTATTAATGCTCTGTCCGTTTGTCAGATCAGACGATATAATGAGGATGAGCTGCAATGGCTGCCCAGTTTTGCGGTAGCGCCGCAGTGAATCCTGCTTTCTCAACCCTGCCTCCACTGGATACCCACCGCAGAGTCACAAGCGAATGCTACCATTTTCTTAGCCAAGTTCTATGGACGTGCTTGGCTGACGATTCGCATTACCAACGGCCGCGATCATGTGAGGCCTGGTAATTTTCTCATATTAACACTAGTTTATCTAAACCTATATTAATTTGATAGGTATTTATAAGCCCAGATGTAAATTCGGAACTCTATAAATAGTATTTATGGAATAGACCCTGTATTGTATTTATTATTTATGGAATAGACCCTTTTTCTAATATGGAGTATTGTATTTATTTTATTTATTTGTTTTTCTAATATGGAGTATTGTAATTATTTTATTTATTTGTTTTTGTTTTGATGGATTTAATGAAGTTGAAATTGGCAATGAATACATGTATGTGTGGATGAATATTATGTTGATGATATGTGTGATTTTTTTTCTTTTTAAATGAAAATGAGATCTCTTTATTATTTGTTGGAAAGGCAGCTATAAGAAAAGTTAGCATCTTGATAACCCAATGATTAAAATATTCAACTGTCAACATAGGAAGTGGTAGCATATCAAAGCTACACCAATCACCCTCTATTTCTTCTTTATCTTCTGCTACACTTCAGTTCCTCTGCTGCTCCCTGAACCTCTATAACCATGGGAATGAGCTTTGCCTCTTCTTTTTTATTCATTTTTTTAGACTTCTCAGTTCCTTGGTTGGGGCCTGAACCTCTCTAACCATGGCAATGAGCTTTGCCTCTTCTTTTTGATTCATTTTCTTATTCTTCTTTAATCACGCTTTGCTACCCATAACTGTTGTCATTCTTTTTCTTATAGCTTCTTTGCTAATAACATAAAGCTATCTTCTATATCACCCCAGAAAAAATATAATTTTCATTACACGGCACTCACAATCTTCACTAAAAAAATTCTCATGCTCCACAAACCAAACAGAATATTTTTGTGAACAAAACTTTACAAAATTCTCAAAAATATATTTGAAAATTGAAATCCCTCGACCTTCAAAGCACCATTCGTAATCTTTTCCCAAGTCCTTTTATTTTCCAAACACACTATGTCGAGGCGCTTTAAAAACCCTTTGACTTTTCAAAAATAAGAACTTATGTACGCTTTGAATTTTCAAACCTTCTTCGTTGGATTCTTCACTTAACTTCGACCCTCACTCGCTATGAAGCTCTACAAGTCGACTTGTAGACGCCCACTCCAGCGGTGGCTGACGAAGGTGGCAACGACACCTTTGTTGCCCTCAACGTGTCATCTTGGACTTATTAAACCTTTGACTTTTGCCCACGGGTTTGTCTCTGGCCTTTTGCTATATGGCCTGGCTAACTCGGCCGTGATTGCATCACTTCAAACCCACGGCATACGGCAAATGAAACCGGGTGATATGCTCTACGCGTTTCGGATCAACATAAAATTCCTCTTCGGCTGCTGGAAAAAAAAAATCAACAAGCTACGGCTTCTTGCTCAATCGCTATAGTGGAACTTTCGATTTTTGAATTGAGAATTCTGCAAGCTACGGTTACAGAATTTTTAGTTGTTCTTTCTTGCTTTTGATATTAATTTGTTGGAAAGGCAGAAGAGATAAAGCACAAATAATTCACTCACAAATCTATGAACTGTGGCTCATAAAACATGATACTTATAATAAATCCAGTGAAAAGTATTTAACATTTTTCAACTAACCACTGGCATAAAAATTATCTATTACATACTTAGATACTCAGTCACTCACTTAACTGAGTCTCTATATTTAACTAACTGGAATTACTTACAATTTCTAAACTTTTAAAATTACAAAATTGTATTATTTTCATATTTCCATATGCATCTCCAGATTGCAAATAAACTATATTCACAAACAAGTGAGTCTCTATATTTAACTAACTGGAATTAATTACATATTCTAAACTTTTAAAATTACAAAATTGTATTATTTTCATATTTCCATATGCATCTCCAGATTGCAAATAAACTATATTCACAAACCCATCTTAATCCGATGGGTTTTACAGCTGTAAATTTCATATATGTAATACCTGACCCAGCTTTCTGCCATATTCATCTCTGGATTTCATAAGCACATACCAAACCCTCATTTAGACCAACCTGCGTTGGTTTTTAATATTTAACTATCAATCCACCATCTAGTTTCAGTCAGGTTTTATATTATATGCTTCAGACAAAGTTCCAGAAAGTTCCCTTATCTCAGTTGTAAAATATAGAAGAGAACGAGTACATAATATTCCATAAGCCTAATTTTTGTGGTGGGCGCTGCAGCAATATTCAGGTCTCTACTCTACGAAGCATGTGGCAGGATCGTAAATCCAGTATATGGATTACTAGGCCTTGTGTGGTCGGGTAACTGGGTAGAGTGCCAGGCGGGGGTGGACAACAGGATAGGTTAACTGGGTAGAGAACCAGGCGGGGGTGGACAGCAGGATAGGGTAACTGGGTAGAGGGCCAGTTGGGGACAGCATCCTGCGGGGTTCCTTCCGTTTCGTTCCGCAGGGAAATTTCATGTCTTCGGGTTGTAATAGTATCATGCCGATGGAAGCCACGGCTGTCCGCGAGCTGCGGAGGTCAGTGAAGGCAAGAAGTAGATTGAAGGGTCTATCGCATGCGAATCAGAAACGAAGGGAAGGCGAACGTGTACCCCTCAGCAACCATATTGAGTTCAGCAGCATACCTGATGATCGGGGCGATGTAACGAACGCTGCAGAAAACAGTAAATTTAATGGAAAACGCACGGAGAGATGTTCCACTAGAGCTTGACTGATGAATTCTTTGCTGCTGGTCAAGCACGGATGTAGTATTGCCATGATATATGTTACCTCAAAACCTGTCAACCTCAAGCCCCACGTAATCCAGTTGGGTTAGAGCTTACAATTGGTTCTCGGGGTTCCACTTGTCGTGCGGTTAAATTCTCAGCTGTATAATTCTGTTGCTACAATTGGTTCTCGGGGTTCCACTTGTCATGCGGTTAAATTCTCAGCTGTATAATTCTGTTGCTGTGACGTCCACTCGGATCTTTCCATGGAGGGTTATGTGCCATGAATAACTCTACTTTCTTGTCCATGTATACAGGCATAACAGATATTCAACTGTTATAAGTATTAATTTATATACGAAATATGATTATGGAGGCTAATAACCATTCTAAAAAAATCTTAGTAGATCATTATCGAGAAATAGGTAATTATATTTGGCGATTAACCCAATATGAATGGTGTTTTCTTGTTGGTAAAACAACTTGGAGATGTTTATCACCAACCTCAAAATCTAGAAGAAGCATAATTTATATTGAAAATGTTTAAATAGTGAATGGTTAGACCTGCTAATATAAACTTTTCGAGTAGGCTTAAGGCTTTATTGGGCTGGACAGGAACACCGTCTATTTTAAATTTATGACCGGGGCTGAGGTTTGAGCTGGCGTAAAATGTGAAAAGTGAAATAACATGGTTATTTTGGTTGAATGCTATTTTAGTTTTGGATTTATCTATTGCAATGTCTTTAAAATATATATATATATATTAAATTTGTTTATTTATTTTATATATATATAATTTGTTTATTATATATGTCACACTCCACGGTAATACACCATAAAAAAAAATGTATGATAACCTTTACTACCAAAAACCTTACTCAAACCCCACCACACAACGACCATATTCTAAATATAAACATATACATATGCAATACATTGGTTATATAAACATATATATATATGTAATGCATTTGATTAAAGCACTAACCGTGTTGCAATGATTCACATATATTATGACCAACACCTAACTTACGGTTCAGGGTTCATTGGTGACTTTTAATATGGTCTGAGGTGAACGGAATCATGGCGATCAATTCTACCTTTCTGATTTGTTTCCGGTGCCAGGTGTGTTCGGAGTACTAAATGTTCTCCACCTACCCTGGCCAGGTGGCCACCGCCGTGCAGAGGCCATGTGAAGCCTTGGGGAGGTCGCCGGACTTGCACGCCAAATCGCTGAACAAAGGAACGGTGAGGATCTGTTGCAGGGATCCAAGGGTTGATATTGCCCTAGGGTTTATCGGTTCCATTTATACCGCCGAGTCGCTTGATACGGGTTTATTTGCATTTGGGAGAAGGGCCGAACCCTTGCTCCATCCCGCCGCTCCACCCTGCAACACATGCCAAGTCTCGGCAAGCTATCTCAGGTAACCACAAACTATAAATCGCCGTTTCATCGAACTCTGTCAGCTGTCATTTGTTGAGTATAAACACAGTGCATTACTTGTCAGGATATCTTGCCTATGTTTATTGCGTTCATGGTTACTCTCTATGTGTTTCTCGTGTGCAGGTCAATGGTTCTTGTCCCTCCTACCCCAACAGAAAAGAATGTTACAGCCGAGGCTTTGTCCAGGTATTTATCTACTCATGAATGGTTCAGTGCATAGATTAATACGTTAGGCGGAATGCATCTGGGAGATTTCTTGTTTTTCCTTTCGGCCTGAGGGTTTCCTCATGGCATTCCTTATGTGCTGATTCAGGATTCCCCTCTGCTGCTAAACCCTGGCTAGGGTACGAGGTCGGCTTCCCCATGCCGGTACCTGCGTCCTTCTCTGGTTACAGTTTAGTATTGTAATTATTTGGCACATTTGTATGTTTAAATCAAGGGTTTCACGGTCTCCTTGCCGGAACCGGAACAGTTCGACTCAGGACGGAATGTTTACCTCTTCCGAGTCCTCTTATTTCCAGAATGTTTGCTGTGATTAGTTTTGTTTTTATGCGAGACCGTGAGTCTATTTTTCCAGCTCTCTGATCTTTGACAATTAGACTGTCATAATACCCATAAGGGTCTATTAATTTCGATGTTATTGTATGAATACCTTGTTCTCCTGCAGTTATCATGCATCATTTTCTTACAGATATCATGCATTGTGCTCTACACAGTTTTCCATGCATAGAATGTACCAGATAATCCCTATTGGGTTGAATAGTTAGTCCTAAGCACACTTAGACACTGTTAAGATATTATAAATAAGCTGTGTCATCTAGTTAACAACAGAACTCAGGTGCAACCATACCTTCATTCCAAGCATCCAGCATACTAATACAGCAGTCTAGTTCAAGTGAATAACACATACCTGGTTTATTAGGCACCAGTGTTATAGCTCCAGAAGTTCACCTGCAATCTACAAGCTTGCTCTTATCCACCCAACCATGAGATCCAATGATACGTTGGATTCTCCCCCCGAGCTGTCTTGCAGGCCTGTAGCCCTCAACAAGACTCATGCACAGTTGTGCCAGGGTTATCTGGTCCTCACCAAACTTAACCCCCCTTTTTCTTTTTCTTTCTCTTTCTTCAAATTTCTCCCCCTCTCTGTCACAACAGACCAGGGGTTTCCCTCCCAGGACTTTTCCTGGCTGAAGGGTTAGTTTCTTTTTCAGTTTTATAACTGTTTCCTTTCTTTAGAAATCCTCCCTTAGGAGGCTGCCAGCATTTTCCAAATATCTTCCATTTCATAAATAAAAATAATATCATTTAACCCAGTAATTAATAATTCACAAAAGTTTCTTACCATAGTAACTTCATAATTACATGTTTTTACGGGGTCATCACATCTTCCCCCCCTGGGATTGGACATCGTCCCGATGTCTATTCCCTTTAAATAAGTCCGGATAAACTTTCCTCATAAGTTCTTCGTCTTCCCATGTAGCCTCCTCAGGCCCATAGTGCTGCCACAACACTTTAATTTGGGTAATAACCCGTTTCCGCAGCCGCACTTCTCTCTGGTCGAGAATGCTCTGTGGTTCGACCAGAACCTCGCCTTCCGGTTCGACCTGCAGACAATCAATATCTTTAATCAGTTTTACATTAAATATATCCACATGTTCAAACAACGGGATTAACTCTTACCCGAACATCCTGCCATTTAATCACATGTTTAGGATCATATACGTATTTCTTTAGAACAGAAACGTGGAACACGTTGTGTATTCTAATATGGCTTGGCAAGGCAAGTTGGTAAGCCACCGGCCCCACTCTAGCCAATATCTGAAAAGGTCCAAAGTACCGAGGAGCCAGCTTGGCACATCCGCTCCATTGCAGTGTGCTTTTCCTGGTTTGGATCCTCACAAATACATGGTCACCAACCTGATACTCTTTAAACCTTCTTTTCTTATCTGCAAAACTTTTCTGCCTGTCCTGTGCAGCCTTCAAATTGACACGCACCCTTTTCACCATGTCTTCCATTTCTTTAAGCATTTCCGGACCCAAACTCAGCTTATCCTCGGGTCCACCCCAACTTGAGGGTGTGCGGCATTTTCGCCCATACAGCACCTCAAAGGGGCTTAACTGTGTCGAGGTATGATACCCATTGTTATATGCGAATTCAACCAGATGTAAATAATCTTCCCATTGGTTTGGTTTCATCATCACATACGCTCTCAACATATCCTCCAACACTTGATTTACTCGCTCGGTTTGACCATCGGTCTGTGGGTGGTAAGCTGTGCTAAAGTTCAGCTGGGTTCCCAACTCAGCGAACAACGTCCTCCAAAAGGTGGATGTGAACTTTACATCCCGGTCTGAAATGATTACTTTCGGTAGGCCATGCAGTCTGAATACATTCTGCATAAAAAGGTGAGCAATTTGCACCGCCTTATAAGTGGATTGCACGGGTATGAAGTGTGCCGCTTTACTTAACTTGTCAACCACCACCATGATGGAATCATGGTTTTTCTTTGTTCGTGGCAGACCGGTTATAAAATCCATGGAAATGGTTTCCCATTTCCATTCCGGAATAGGCAAAGGTTGCAGTAGCCCAGCTGGATGTTGATGTTCTGCCTTAATCTGCTGGCACTCTAAACACTTTGCCAAATACTCAACCACTTGATTCTTCATTCTGGGCCAGAAATATTCCTTCCTAAGTGCAGTGACCATTTTCTGGTATCCTGGATGGCCAGTGTAGTGGCTGGTATGGAACTCGTCCAAAATCAGGTTCTTAAGGTCATTTGAATCAGGTACATATAATCTTTTATTAAAATACAGCATGCCAGCACTGTCCAGTGTGTACCCTTGCTGTAATTTTTCATTAACTGATTGCTGTACCTGCTGTCTTAACTGTTGGTATTCAACATCCTGATTTGCTGCTGATTTAATCTGCTCAATCAGAGAGTTTCGCCACTTGCTGACCGAAAGTTCACACAAACACTGCACCTTTCGACTCAGTGCATCAGCCACCCGGTTTTCTTTGCCTTTTAAGTGCTTAATCTCGAAATCGAATCCACTTAGGAAGTCTGCCCAACGACCTTGTCTTGCATTCAAGGTAGGTTGACTGAAATAATTGGTCAGGCTGTGATGGTCTGTTAACAGCAGGAATTTCCTCCCCAAGAGGTAATGCCGCCACATTTTCAGCGCATGAATAACAGCTGTTAACTCTAGATCGTAAGCAGAGTACTTCTGCTCATGATCTTTTAATTTTCTTGATTCATACGCAATTACTTTCCCTTCTTGCATTAATACTCCTCCCACACCCTCTTTGCTTGCATCGGTACACACCACATAATCCTTATTAAGATCAGCTATACTCAGGATGGGTGCAGTGGTGAGTAAATGCTTCAACTGATCAAAACTCTGTTGACATTCCGCTGTCCACTTAAACACCTTCCCCTTTTTCTGCAAGGAAGTGATAGGGTAGGCTATCCTTGAGAAACCTTCCACAAATCTTCGGTAATAGCCAGCTAGTCCCATAAAGGATCTGATATCCGCTACATCCTTGGGTATGGGCCATTCCATAATAGTCTTTATTTTCTCCGGATCTACTGCAATTCCTTCTTTAGTAATCACATGGCCCAAGTATTGAATTTCCTCCTTGAAAAAGTCACACTTACTGAACTTAGCATACAGCTGATGTTCTCGAAGAGTTTGCAACACCATCCTCAGGTGCTCTTGGTGTTCCTCATGGGAACGAGAATATATCAGAATATCGTCAATGAATATCAGCACGAATTTGTCCAAAAACCGGTGAAACACGATGTTCATCAAACACATAAAGGTGGCGGGTGCATTGGTCAAGCCAAAGGGCAGCACCACAAATTCATAATGCCCGTAACGTGTTCTGAAAGCGGTTTTGGCAATGTCCTCTTCTTTAATTCTGATCTGATGATAACCAGATCGCAGATCAATCTTGGAGAATACCTTTGCGCCTTTCACTTGATCAAAGAGTTCGTCAATCCGAGGCAAGGGGTATTTGTTCTTGATCGTGAGCTTATTCAGCTGACGATAGTCTATACACATACGGAGGGTCCCGTCTTTCTTTTTGACAAATAGTACTGGAGCTCCCCACGGTGACACGCTGGGGCGGATATAATTCTTATCCAGCAACTCTTGTAGTTGCATTTTTAATTCCGTCAATTCGGGTACGCTCATCCGGTACGGTGCCCGTGACACCGGGGCTGCCCCTGGTGTTAATTCTATAGTAAAATCTATATCTCTTTTTGGAGGCAGTCCTGGTACCTCTTCAGGAAAGACATCTACAAACTCCTGCACTATCGGAATGTTGTCTAGTGCAGATATTTTGTCTTTCTGGTTTGCATAACCCACTTGAATAGCATAAATCTGACACTTCTTCCTGAGACATTTAGCTAGTTGGGAAGCAGTGATAGGCCGGATCTGTACAGGGTGTTTAATTCCCTGCAATTCCTGCTGCTGTCCCAAGTCATCCTTGTAGTAAATGGTTTTGGTCTTGCAGTTTACCAACGACCAATGCTTTTCCAGCCAATCCATACCAATCAGGATGTCATAGGACCCCAATGGGAGCACATTCAGGTCTGCTGTAATTGGCTGTCCAGCTATGCTGAAAGAACAGTTATTAATTTTGGCTAAGACTCGTCTCTTAGCTCCTGTGGCTAGTTGTACCAGCCATGGACTCCTGAACTTTTCAGAAGGTAACTTACACTGTTCTACTATTTTTGGACTAACATAACTCAAAGTAGCTCCAGGGTCAATAAGAACAGCTATAGAAAGGTTTGCAATTTTACCTTCAAACTCCACCATGGTCGGTTGGTATTCCGCTTGACGGTCATCCAAGGCTGCGTTAATTCTTGGTACGTTGCGCGCCACTTCTCCAACAGTCGATGCTTCTTGGATCTGAGATATTTGGTCCACTCCTTTACGCTGTGGGCAGTTCTTAACATAATGTGGTCCTCCACAACCCCAACATTGAACTGGGGGTCGGGTTATTCCTTCAAGGTCGGACCTGGCAGGTGGTTCATTAATTCTGCTCTCACTTGGTTTAGTCCGAAAGGTGATTTTTGCCACATTTCTGCCAACCTGTCCCTTACCAGCACCCTTGCTGCTATTACCACGACTTCCTTTGTTGTTACCAGCAATTCTGTTGCTTTTTCTGTCATTCCACCTTTTATTTGAGATGTCTCCTTTCTGTTTGTTTTGTTGATAACAGATTCTTGCCTTACGAATCGCCTCGTCCATTATCCTGGGGTTATCAAACTCAATGCGTTCTCTTATATAGGCTGGTATGCTGCTCACAAATCTCTGCACTTTGGCCTTCTCCTCCTTAATATATGGCACATAGCGAAGCAGGGAGGTGAAGCGGTTAATGAACTCGTCCATGGACTGCTGTCCCATACGTAAATCATGGAATTCCCGTGCCTTCTCATCATAGAAACGCTCGGTTAAATATCTTTCCTTGAAGTATTTCTGAAACTTTTCCCAGGTTATGTTCTGCTCGCTTACCCCTTTTACAATTTTAATTTCCTCCCACCACAGGGTTGCTTTGCCCTGTAGCTGGAAGATGGCCAGCCGCGCCTTCAGGTTCTGATCATATTCATACAGCTGGAAGTACTTGTTAATGTTAATTAACTAAGCCTCTGCGGCTTCTTCCTACTCTCCATCAAAATGTGGAGGTTTAATTTTCCAGAATTCACCCTGTAATTCCATTTTCTGTCTCTTTGAAGTCTGCTGTTCTAACACATTGTCAAAATGGTCCTCCTTTTCTTCTAAGATTTCAGGTGCATAATTCCGTTCTTCGGTTGCCCTTTGCTGCTCTGCACTAGGATTGGCTAATGGAAGATTTTGTCTATCTGACAGGCTCTTCAAAACTCTTTCCTGCTCCACTATTAATCGCGCGTTGTCTTCTCGCAGACGCGCCATTTCACTTTTCAGTTCCTGAACTGTTTGTAGTATCGCCAGATTGGTACTGCGTGTCTCCGCACCAAGCTGTACCCACAACTCTGGATTTTCCAGCGGAACGCTGCCAGCTCCCTGCATGTCCTCCATCTTTATTATTGACTGTTAACGGATTACTGTTTCCGTAAGTGTTCCCTAAGTAATAAACAGAGAATAGTTAGCGGAATTTAATTCTTCTTCATACATGTATTACATGATAATTTTCCGTATAGCTGAATCTTACTGCTCCAGAGGTCACAGTTTTGAAACCTCGGCTCTGATACCATATTGTCACACTCCACGGTAATACACCATAAAAAAAAAATTATGATAACCTTTACTACCAAAAACCTTACTCAAACCCCACCACACAACGACCATATTCTAAATATAAACATATACATATGCAATACATTGGTTATATAAACATATATATATATATATATACGTAATGCATTTGATTAAAGCACTCACCGTGTTGCAATGATTCACATATATTATGACCAACACCTAACTTACGGTTCAGGGTTCATTGGTGACTTTTACTATGGTCTGAGGTCAACGGAATCATGGCGATCAATTCTACCTTTCCGATTTGTTTCCGGTGCCAGGTGTGTTCGGAGTACTAAATGTTCTCCACCTACCCTGGCCAGGTGGCCACCGCCATGCAGAGGCCATGTGAAGCCTTGGGGAGGTCGCCGGACTTGCGCGCCAAATCGCTGAACAAAGGAACGGTGAGGATCTGTTGCAGGGATCCAAGGGTTGATATTGCCCTAGGGTTTATCGGTTCCATTTATACCGCCGAGTCGCTTGATATGGGTTTATTTGCATTTGGGAGAAGGGCCGAACCCTTGCTCCATCCCGCCGCTCAACCCTGCAACACATGCCAAGTCTCGGCAAGCTATCTCAGGTAACCACAAACTATAAATCGTCGTTTCATCGAACTCTGTCAGCTGTCATTTGTTGACTATAAACACAGTGCATTACTTGTCAGGATATCTTGCCTATGTTTATTGCGTTCATGGTTACTCTCTATGTGTTTCTCGTGTGCAGGTCAATGGTTCTCGTCCCTCCTACCCCAACAGAAAAGAATGTTACAGCCGAGGCTTTGTCCAGGTATTTATCTACTCATGAATGGTTCAGTGCATAGATTAATACGTTAGGCGGAATGCATCTGGGAGATTTCTTGTTTTTCATTTCGGCCTGAGGGGTTCCTCATGGCATTCCTTATGTGTTGATTCAGGATTCCCCTCTGCTGCTAAACCCTGGCTAGGGTACGAGGTCGGCTTCCCCATGCTGGTACCTGCGTCCTTCTCTGGTTACAGTTTAGTATTGTAATTATTTGGCACATTTGTATGTTTAAATCAAGGGTTTCATGGTCTCCTTACCGGAACCAGAACAGTTCGACTCAGGACGGAATGTTTACCTCTTCCGAGTCCTCTTATTTCCAGAATGTTTACTGTGATTAGTTTTGTTTTTATGCGAGACCGTGAGTCTATTTTTCCAGCTCTCTGATCTTTGACAATTAGACTGTCATAATACCCGTAAGGGTCTATTAATTTCGATGTTATTGTATGAATACCTTGTTCTCCTGCAGTTATCATGCATCATTTTCTTACAGATATCATGCATTGTGCTCTACACAGTTTTCCATGCATAGAATGTACTAGATAATCCCTATTGGGTTGAATAGTCAGTCCTAAGCACACTTAGACACTGTTAAGATATTATAAATAAGCAGTGTCATCTAGTTAACAACAGAACTCAGGTGCAACCATACCTTCATTCCAAGCATCCAGCATACTAATACAGCAGTTTAGTTCAGGTGAATAACACATACCTGGTTTATTAGGCACCAGTGTTATAGCTCCAGAAGTTCACCTGCAATCTACAAGCTTGCTCTTATCCACCCAACCATGAGATCCAATGATACGTTGGATTCTCCCCCCGAGCTGTCTTGCAGGCCTGTAGCCCTCAACAAGACTCATGCACAGTTGTGCCAGGGTTATCTGGTTCTCACCAGACTTAACCCCCCTTTTTCTTTTTCTTTCTCTTTCTTCAAATTTCTCCCCCTCTCTGTCACAACAGACCAGGGGTTTCCCCCAGGACTTTTCCTGGCTGAAGGGTTAGTTTTTTTTTTCAGTTTTATAACTGTTTCCTTTCTTTAGAAATCCTCCCTTAGGAGGCTGCCAGCATTTTCCAAATATCTTCCATTTCATAAATAAAAATAATATCATTTAACCCAATAATTAATAATTCACAAAAGTTTCTTACCATAGTAACTTCATAATTACATGTTTTTACGGGGTCATCACAATATATATATATATATATATATATATATATATATAATTTCCTTTAAGATAACACGGTCATATTGGCTGAATGCTCGTTTAATTTTGGATTGCCCTCGACGCAAGTTTTCTAAATATTTTATCTCAAAAGATATTAATCTTTTACAAGTGTCTGTTGTGTAGATGACGGTTTGTATATTTTAATTAAATACATAAAATTTATATATTTTATTCAAATTTCATGGTATTTTATTTATATGATAGATTTTTTTTAATGAAATGGATTTTTTTTTTAAATAATTGTTTTTTATTTGCGGATGCATTATATTTATAGATTTCAAATTTCAAGAAATTTCCAAAATATAATTTTTTATTTTTCCCCTTTTTCTATTTAAAATTTTATATTATTTTATTGAAAAATGATTCATAATAATTTATAGTAATTTTGAATATATATTTTAAAATATTTATGAAATATTATTTTTATGAAAACTAGAGTTGTCGTTACATCCACACTATTTATGTCAGTTAAATGGTGCTTCATTTACCATTACCACCATTCAAGGAGAAAGTTTCATGGCCTTGTTTTCATTGATATTCTCTCAAGTAAATTTTGATGGAGCATTTACAATTTTGGATACACAAGGTTATCCTTCTTTAATCTTGTTTTCTTTGATATTCCTTCGGTCATTTTAGTATTTAATTCATTTTTTATATGATTGTTACTATTTTATTTCAAATTTTTGTTTATTGAGTGAGCCAACCGAGAAGAAATTTGAATATTGCTGGTTTCACTACTGCATAAAGGGAAATTTTTTTTATGAAATCTCACAAAATTTATATGTAATAAATGAGCAAATCCCATGGTATATAGGGAAATGTATGGGCTATTTTAATTTATTGTAAGTCTTTATAAATTTTGACAAATTTTTCACGAAATTATAAAACAATCTAAAGTTTTGATAAATCTTTCTGAAAATTAAAAAAGATTCAATTTTTTTTATAATACTTCATAATGTATACAATTATATAATAATAAAAAACAATAATTTAAACTATAATATATTCATTTTCTATGTTTGAGAAAATAAACATCAAGGGTTATTTTTGTGAAATTTATTATTATAAGCTTTTGCAAATTTCTTTGTATGATTTTGTCATCTTTTTATCACAAAAGTCTTGTTACCTTTCAAATGGCAACTAGTTGGAGAGTTACTCCCAAAAGTGTACAATGTTGAAGTGCAGAAGTTTTTTTCTCAAAGTAGGTTTTGGCACATTCAAATAACTCAGTTATCTTCTCTCTAATTCACATTCTATAGGCTTCAGATGAAAATAAGGTCTATGAATAGCTATGTTCAAATCATGAATATTTACATGAAATTATTTTGGTTTCTTATATATTACTCCTGTAATAACTAAATACTTCTCAAATTCCTTAGCATCACATAAACACATCGAATGCCTTGACAATCACTGAAGCCATATATTTGAATGCCGTGACAATAATTAAATTCATATATTAACCCTAATGCCATATTTGTGTCAAATAAGCAAGAAATAAAGATACACAGAGGGCTTCTTTAATAATAAAAAAATGTATTTAACTTGGATCAAAACCCTTAAATCAATAAAAACTAGATGAAACCAATCACACAATAAAAATAAGTTCAACTAAACATCAAAAGAGAACTAAGGAAAAATGGCTCACAAATAATACAAACTTCCATTAAACCACATGTTGTTGCTCAAACTCTTATTGAATATTCTTGACTATTGTTGTCATTTTTTAACTATAAATGAATATAATGACCATATTCATAGAGGTTGACTAACCATCACAGATGGAAATTGTTGAACTGGTTTCAACCTAATGAATATAGTTGCATGGTTGAGAAAACTTATTAAAGTTATATTAAAACTTAGATATTGAAAAAAATAAACTATTAAGTAATAATAAATTTATATTAAATTTGTTATCTAAAGTTATTAAAGTTAAATTTATTAAGCGTAATGACTATATTCATGTCTGCGTGGAAGTTGAGTACGGTTAACTAAAAGATTGACATTAGTTAATGTTTATATTAATATATTAGTGTATAGCTAAATATCTTAATGTGTAGACAAAATATTACTAGCAATTGCAGCAGATGTTGCAAATGAGATGCTATAAGGCAGTAGCATATGGAACAAAAGCATAAATGAAGGGAGATGTGATATATTATGTGATCTAAGCGTTATCTAGTTTGGAAGTATTTCCTTTGCAACATAATTTACTACATCTAACAAGAAGTAATAAATTAATTTAACATTAAAAGAGGTTTGATTTAATCGCAAAAATCTCTTCTTTTCTCCACAAAAAGACAAGCATAGATGACTCATTGTTGAAGCAACATTTCATGTTCAAAGCCAAAGAAATTAATCAATCTTCATCTGCTAGGAGAAATTTTTTTGAAGGAATTCAACTAGTCACCATGTTCTACTTGAAACAAAATCTAACCCTACAAACTATATTTAACTCTTATTTTTTATATGATTGTTACTATTTTATTTTAAACTTTTGCCTTTTATTTCTTATTGAGTGAGCCCACTCATAGGGAAAATAAATTTGAAGATTTTTTGTTTCACTACCTACTACATACATAAAAAGCATAATTTTTTTTAAGAAATCCCCCAAAATTTATGTGTAATAAATGGGAAAATCCCCATGGTACATAGCGAAATGTAGGCTATTTTATCAAAAATATAATATGCATATATATTTTTTGTAGGACCTTTTAGTGTATTGTAAATCTTTATAAATTTTGACAAAATTTTCATTAAATGATAAAACAATCTAAAGTCTAGATAAATCTTTCTGAAAACTAAAAAAAGATTATAAAATTTTAGATAATAATGCATAATGTATACAATCATATATAATAATAAAAAATAATAATTTAAACTATGATATAATAATTTTCCACGTTTGAGAAAACAAACATCATGAATTATTTTTGTGAAATTCTTTATTATAAACATTTGCAAATCTCTTTATAGGATTTTATAACTTTTATATATAAAAAAATAAGTCAAAATGTTCAAAAACCCAAAGGAGAAAAACACACGAATAGTCCAAGCACAATCCCAACCGAAGTCAATTTGTGATACAATTCCAAATAAATCCATAACCATCACGGTGCCCATCAAGTTTTGTCCTAGAATCTTCCATGTTTGTGACTTTCCATCCTTTACTCAATATCCTCTGACAAACCTTCTAAATATGTTTCATTAATATTTTTGTAATTATTAAATTATGTTGGTTAGCCGCAGAAATACTCCTTTTAAAATTATGTACATAACCAAACATATGTAAGCGCAAGTCTTATATGCACCTCGATGTTGTGAAACTCAAGGTTTCGTATCCATATTCTCTGACCCTAGTGCATAATTAAATAGACTTGAAAAATGTTGATGTAACAGCTAGATTCAATATACCATTGTTACACACAAAGACATTGCAACATCGAGATTCAATGTAAAGCGTTAATATAATGGCTACACTCAAACTAATAGAATTACACGGGAGCACGAAGAGTCAATGCAATGGTTGGATACACTGTAACAACATTACATAGACATGGAAAGAGGCAATGGATCATTCTCACCCCACTTGGACCATATAATGTGGCTTTCTTTTCATAGTGCAACTGTCTTAGTGTTACTACTCATATGAATTTTTCTATATTAGTTTTGAATCTAGGTCAATTGAATATTAAAGGCTATGTTGAATTTTATGTAAAATCAAAATTACACAGAGGAAATTCTACTCCTTTGCATATGCAATCCAAATATTCAACATATGGTAAAGGTGTCAACATATGGTAAAGGTGTCCCAAGGGTTAGCACAAATTATAAAACCATCTACCCAAGGCATATTTCAATGGTTGAACCATTTTCTCAAAGCATGTTTCCATGGTTGAACCACATACCCCATGTTTCCATGGTTGAGACACTTGTCCCAAGGCATGTTTCCATGGCTGAACCACCTGCACAAGGCATGTTTTCAATGGGAAGACCATAGTTTACATGTTCAAATTCGATCAAGTCTCTCACGGTAAGAAAATTAACCTTTATCGTAGCTGTTGATTGAGCTTCCCTCCATTTGGATATTCCTGGGATGAGAGGTCATCCTACAAGGGAATCTTATGAGGCTTTCCTCGGAAAAAAATAAAAATATTTATTTGTAGCAACTATAAGTATGGTTTAATTAATTTGCAATCAATAAACTCAGCTACCCTTCACACGAGAAACATACTACAATAGATAAAATTGTGCTAATTTTACAAATAATAGTTATCTTGACCATCATAAAACTACTACATGAAATAAAATTGTACCAAATTTACAAAGAATAGTCATAATAATATTAATATATAACTGAATCCTCAACCAGGGCTATGTCACTTTTCCTTCGTTATGCTTATTACAATTAAAAAGACATCACAAAGGAAACAATCACAACAAATCCTTAACTGATGATATGCCACTTTGATCTTTAGTGAATGTGCAATTGAGAAGTAATCCCAAATAGAAAATATCACAAGGTGGAGAGATAAGAAAAATGCAGTGCACATCTAAAGGATATTAATACCAAATTTAGTGAAGATGCAGTGTGGGAGAAATAAATGGTATAATATATTATTACTGCAATCCGTTCTATGTTGAATAGACAACTAAACAAATATTTTTTCTAACAATGTGTCGCAATCAGAAATGGTAGTTCATATGATATACACCATAGATCCTTTACATCACCATACTGATATTAGAATTTATCGTTTTCACTATGGGGTGCCTTGAGAGATTAGATTTGAAGCTATTAGGTGCCTAAAATCTAGATATAATACATGGATTCAATGATAGTTTAAGTGTATTAAAAGCACCTTTGGAAGTCCTGAGGGATGTGAGTACGATCATAACCCATAGTGTACTTACCACTCATCATTAATGTAACAACCCGTCTTTGATTTTATATGTAAATAAAATAACACCAATGTCATTAGACACATATTCCAAGCTAAATGTTGAGTAAAGAATTATAGTGGACATCACTTGCGATTAATTAATGGTTGTGGAAATTGTTAAAGGAAATGGAAAAATGAAAAAAGTTAATAATGGGAATTTATTTATGAAAATAAAGGAAAATAGGAGAAAATGATGGTCAAGAGACACAAATTTGCATGCAAGGGAAATTAGATGGAAAATGAAGAAAAGAGAGGCCTCAATGATAAAAAATCTTTCGAGGATCATTTCATAGTTTTTTTTAGTTCAATTTTCACTCTCTCATTTCATTCTCTCATTCTCTCATACTATTGAACACATATAGAAACCTTGGAGCATGGTTGGAGTAGTCTAGTATTCACCCAGATTGGAGAAAGAAGGAAAAACAAAAAAGGAAGCATAAGGGAAAAATTGGATCAACAACTATAGTTGGATTACTTTACAGGTAACAAGATGCATGTATTATTTCCTTGTTGATTCTTGGATGCATGGTATTTTCTTATGATTCTCTAGTTATTTTTTTCTCATTGGCTTGGAGATTTTCCTGGAATGACAATGCTTTCAACCTTGCCTTCCCATTTCCTAGATATCCATGGTGTTTTGGTTTTTTCTACTTGTTTTTATGATTGGTGCTCAAGTTATCGATGGATGTGGGTTGGAACAAATTCTCCAGAAGCCCTGGAACAACTTGGGTTAAGTGACTAGTTGATCTGAATTTGAACAGTGAACCTAAGAAATTACAAATATAACCATAAATACATAGATGCAACAGAAATAACACTTCCTTTGATTAATATCAAATAATGAAATATGCTTACAAAAAATATGGAAATGAGACTAGACCAGCGATGGTAGTTTATCTCTGAGAAGAGATGTAGTGGCTACATGCCTTAGAACTACATAATAATGAGGCTCAAGGGCCTTCTTATTATTGAATAATAAGAGAAAACCCTAAACGACCAAAACCCTAACCCAAAGAGATGTAACACCAAGAGTTTATGGACCACGTTGGGGTTAGTTGGGCAGCCAACTTCCCGAGGTCATGACTTGGTCATATTATCCCTGTTTGACGCACGTGATAGCCCATTGGAAAGATCTCTCCGAGGACTACGACAAAAAAAATGACTTGGCAATAGTTGTTGGTAGTATATTGCCCAAAAAACATCATTTAGGGCCTCAAAACGACTCCGGAAGTTTAGGACCTAAAATACTTCTAAAAATAGTGAACTGTGCTACAATTAAGGAAACTAAAAAACTAAAAGAAACAATGGTGGGGGTCCAAGTGGAATTGGTGGGTGGCCACCAATCCACTTGGATCATTCCTCCTCCCTTAGGAAGAAATCATCCCCATTGCATTGAGTTTCTCCATGAGATGAGGAAACTTTTGCGTCCCTGGTGAGCCACTTTCCATGGTGAAGGAGTTGGCCTGCTTTGACAACTCGATACAATTGGATCTTCTACTGGCGAGTGTTCTTGATCTGCATGCCCATGATTGAATCAGTTTCAGATTGTTCCATGCAATAAGGATTTAACTCTGTTGGTGTGAGTTGTTCTGCAAATGTCGGATGTGTCTAGTAATGGTGGAAAGTATGGCCGAAGGCGATCCACATTAAACACTGGGTGCATGCCAAGGAATGGGGGAATGCTAAGCTCAAAAGAATTATCTCCCACAACCTTGGTGACGGTTAATTTCCCATATTGAAGCGGGAAAATCTTGCGGTGGGGCCCAATGAGACGCTCCTTCTGCAAATGTAGCCAAACTTTGTCGCCCACTTGGAACTTGTGTGGCACCTGATGCTGATCATGTCGTTTCTTGTACTTGGCATTGGTTTCGTTTAATATTTCATGGACTTGTTGGTGGATGTATTGAATATGCTCAATGAAGCTAGTTTCCTTTTCAGCTTCAGACTGGACATGAGTTTAATCTCCCTGAGTTGCTGCAACTGGTATGGCCACATCAATGGGACATAGTGGCTCGAATCCCAAGCCCACCTGGAAAGGGTTGTGGCCATTCGATATGTGAGGAGCATGGTTGCAGCTATGCTGGACATAGGGGAGGCTCTCATCCCATGTGTGTGGATGCTTTGAGTTGTACATTAGCAGAATGTGTATGATCATCCTATTGACGACCTCTGTATGGCCATCAATTTGGGGATGGAAAGTTGTGGACTTAATGAGCTTGGTGTCTAGCATCAACCAGAGACTGGACCAAAATGTATTGAGGAACCTTCTATCTCGATCTGAGATGATAGACTACAAGATCGCAAAGTTTACCCACACTTGTTCAAAGAAGAGTTTACAGTCCCTTCTACTGTGATACTCGTCTTGCAAGCTGCCACAATGGCCATCTTCGAGAATCAGTCGACGACCACAAAAACATAGTCATTTCCATGCTTAGTAGAAGGAATGTTCGACATGTTATCCATGGAGATTTATTCCCAAGGTTGGCTAGGGGTAGGTAGCGGAGTATAGACACCTTGCTTCTTGATGGTCAGTTTGGCGATGGCGTGGGTAGTGCAGGATCTGATGTACTTCCCGAAATATTATCGAAGATTCAGCCAATAGAAATACTTTTGCAGTACTACTACTACTTTCTCGACCACGAAATTTCCAACAGCTCGACGGTAGTGCACTTCCCAAATCATCTTCACACGCTCGCTTGAAGGAACGCAAAGGTGTCCCATATGGCATAACAGAGCATCCTAGAGGTGAATACCTAGAACTTGCTGACCTCCCAAGAGCATATATAGTATGTGTGACCAAATTCTGGGTCGCTTTTGTAGAGAAGTGGCTAATTAGAAGTCTCGTGCCCACAAGAGTTGAGCACAATAGTTAACACCATGATTGGTGGTCGGTTGAGGCAGTCGACAACATTATTTTTTCTGCCCTTCTTGTACTTGATATTCAAATGGAACTGTTGCAGGTATGTCAACCACTTCATATGGTCATCATTCTCCAAATTCCCTTGCGTCTGTATGAATTGCAGGGCTCATTGGTCTGTGTGGATGACTGTTTCCTTCCTCAAAATGTAATGCTTCCATTTTCTGCAGGCCTGCATAATGGAATACATCTCTTTATCATAAGTGGGATACTTTCGGACTGTGTCTGAAAGTGTATGACAGTGATATGCCACCGGATGCCCCTGTTGAGTAAGGACTGCCCCAATAGCATAGTCAGAGGCATTTGTCTCAAACTCAAATGGTTGTTGCAAGTCTAGTAATGTGAGCACTTGTGTAGAGCAGAGGTGATGTTTCAACTCTGCGAATGCCTTTTGTTGAGATTCAAGCCGAAAAGAAATTTTCTTTCGCTCCTCCTTTGGTGACTTGACTCAAGGTCCAAGTGGTATGAGAGAACCCCAACATGAACATATGGTAGAAATTGTCAAGACTCAGAAAGCTGTAGAGCTCTATCAGAGTGGTTGGGGCTCGCCAATCCCGAATGACATGGATCTTGGCTAGATCGACATGCACCCCTCGTTCATCAATAATGTATCACAAATACTAAACCTAGGTCATGCTAAAATTACATTTCTCCAAATTGGCAGACAGCTTGTGTTGCCGCCATGTTTGGAGAACCCATCAGATGTGGTGGAGGTTCTCTTCCCAACTCTCGTTGAAGATCAGGATGTCATCCAAGTATACCACTACAAATGATTTGATGAATGGTCGTAAGATGTCATCCATGAGCCTCATGAAGGTTGTAGGATCATTAGTTAAATCGAAAGGCACAACCAACCATTCGAGAAGCCCCTCCATGACTTTGAAGGCAGTCTTCCACATCAGACGGTTCGATTGATACCTAGTGATACCTAGACTTCAAGTCAATCTTCCTGAAATGTTTTTCTCCCTTGAGTTGGACTAGAAGGTTATCAATTCATGTGATCAGCTACCTATTCCAGACACTGAACTTGTTCAGCGCTTGATAGTCAATATAGAGTCTCTAAGTCTCATCCTTCTTCTGTAACAACATGATTGGGTTCCCACAAGGAGATGAACTCGGCTGAATGTGACCTTTCTGTAGCAGATCCTAAATTTGCCTCTTGATTTCATCATTCCCCAGAATGGAGCCTCAATGGATTGGTCCATTGGGTAACGGCCCACCTAGGGTTAGATCGATGGAGTGCTTGATCTGATAGTGTAGAGGCACCCCTGTGGGGGAGGTGAAGATGTCCTCGTACTCCTCCATGACCTTGTCCATCTATTGTTGTTGTGTGGAGGGGCCTTGTTTGGAGGTCATGGCCATTGTATTCTTCTTTCCTTTAGGGTGTATCATCAGGAAAACAAATTTTCTATTCTTTTATATTAGCTTACTGCATTTTTCTGCAATAACCTAAGAGATGGTGGTAGACGGGGCTACCTATGGTATCCTGTACAACCTATTTCCTGATGTAACAATAATAATGCGAGGCCTTGACTCATACACAACATTTCGCTTCCACAAGTATGGTTAGCCTAATAATACATCATAAACATCAAGGGCAGCAACATCACATAATACCTCATCCGTTAAGGGCCTGATGTTGTATGGAAGACGACATTGTTGGCTCATGCGCAGATCTCACCCTTGGTGAAGCCACCCGATGGTGTACAGTTGTGGGTGTGTTGTGGTCAGTAAGCCTAGCTGCTTCATCACCTCTGTTGTAATGAGGTTCTTTCGACTCTCGCTGTCAACAATGAACTGTAGCGGGCAACCTTTCACCCACATTTGGTTGTGAAAGAGACGCTCCTCCTCCTCTTGATCTTCGGGTTCCTCTTTCTGGATCTTTGTCATGGCGACGGTGGTGTTGGGCTCCACATCAATAATCTGCTTCCCTTTTTGATTCCCCTTGTCAACTTCTGACTCAGAGTCGGAACATGAATCTCATTCTGAAGCTTTCAGCTCGACGACCAATGATTTCTTGGCTCGACACTCGCTTGTGTTGTGGGTGGAGATCTTATGGAACTCACAACACTTTCCCGTGTTCTTCTTTGGCTTTATGATGTTTTCCCTTGCTTATGGCCTTGGTGGGTTGTCCTTGGATGTCTTGCCTTCACTTTTTCCTTTGTTCTGCACTTTGGGGGCACCTTTCCCTTGCTTCAGATTCACAGATCCAAAGTCTCTCTTCTTCTGTTTAAACTTATGCTCGTTCTTGACGACTTATCGGTACACCATGTCGAGTGAGGAGATGTCAAGGAACTCCATATTGTCCTAGATGTATCTATGTAGGCAGTTGTGGTACTTGAGTACCAAATATTTCTGAGAATCCTTGATGCCTAACTTCGTGCGTAGGGTATGAAAAACATTGGTAAACTACAGCACATCTTGGTCCCTTCCCTGTCGTACCATGGTCCACTTTATGTATCTATCCCCATAGCTCTCGATAGGGTAGTAGTGCTCCTTGAAGGAGTCCCAGAATGAATTGCAAGTGGGAGTAACTGAAAAAAGTGATTTCGTACTTCCATCCTTCTACTCACAATAGGTTTCCCACTAGTCCTTGATGTGGGTGGTGACTTTGAGAAGAGAAAAAGAAATATTTTCTCGCTTGGAAAAATCATGAACAGAAAGTTATCCTTCTAACATATTCAACCATTTATCTACGGTGTTTGCATCTATTTGGCCCTCAAATATGGGAATGTCAAAGTTTACTTCTACCTTAAAAGGTGTGCTGACTCGAGAGTGGCTATTGGATGTGGATTCGCCATTGGTGGGCAACCATTGAAGGATCTAGGCAAAGTTATCCATCATCGTGTTCCTTTGTTTCTCGAGGGCATCCTCGAGTAACATTTTGATAGGATCTCCTGTTCTCTCTTCTTTCTTTTCTTCCTCCATGGGAGGTTTTCGGGATTTACGAGGTTGGTCTTGGAGTAGTTTGATCAGTTCGAGCCCTAACTCCTTATATCCCGACCTCATTGGGGACATGCAAAGAAAAACAGAGAAAGAGCAGACCGATCAGATGCCACTAATCCAAATTTAAACAAGAACGCAACAAATTACAGATATAACCATAAGTACACAGATGCAAAAAAAATAACACTTCTTTTAGTTAATATCAAATAATGAAATATGCTTACAAACAATATGGAAATGAGACTAACTCGACGATGCTAGCTAATCTCTGAGAAGAGATGTGGTGGCTACATGCCTCGGAACTGCATTACAATGAGGCTCAAGGAACTTTTTATTATTGAGCAATAAGGGAAAACCCTAAACAACCAAAACCCTAACCCGAGGATATGTAACACCAAGAGTTTATCGGCCCCGTTGGGGTTAGTTGGGCATCCAACTTCCCGAGGTCGTGACTTGGTTATATTATCTCCATTTAGTGCTCATGATAACTCGTTGGAAAGATCTCTTCGATGAATACAATGAAAAAAATGACTTACAAATGGTGGATGGCGGTAGATTTCCAAAAAAACATCATTTAGGGCCTCAAAAGGGCTTTGAATGTTTAGGAACCAAAAAATGGCTAAAAATAGTAAAGTATGCTACAATTAAGCAGCCTGAAAACCTAAAAGAAATAATGGTGGGGTTCCAAGTGGAATTGGCGGGTGGCCACCAGTATCCATCTGTATCACTAGCTCCTGGAGTCGTAGGTTCAGACAAATGCCTTGGAGCCCTTGGTGAGTTGAGTTATTAGTTCCTGGAGCTGTGGTTGGAATAGATTCTCTAGAGACCTGAAAGGATGTGGGTTGAGATACTAGTTCCTGGAGCCCTGGATAACATAGGTAGAGACTAATCTAGTTCATGTTAGTGATTTCTGGACTGCAGAGGTGGATTCACTATGGTTGAAGGCTGAGGTAGTTTTTCCTTTAGAAACCCTAGTTGGTTTTGTTTTGTTTTATTCCATGAGATCCCACATTCATGCTTGAAATATGGCATGGGGGTGATTGGGTGAAGGGAGATTTAGTTTGGCCAAATCTATGGTCAGGTGGTATGTGGAATTCCCTAACTTGGTTGGAATTTTCATATGTTAATGTGAGGTATTTTCCTTTTGTGACATCTATGGTTTTGTATCGATTATGTTGTGATATAATTGTTGATTTTCCATGGTTTCTTTGTCTGTTATTTGTTGGTTATATGATTTTTGTAAGTATGGCTCCTGACATGTTTTGATAAGTTATTGAGTGGTTGATGAATCCATGGACAAAAAAGTTTTATCAAAACTAGATAGGTAAGTCTTAGATCCTTCTTCATGATTCTCAAATGAATATTATCATTTTATGATTAGATATTTATTCATGAGTTGTAGCTTACATGTTTACCATATGTTTGACGAAATGTCTAGTGTGTTCTAGGGAGTGTAGGTCAAGTTATAGTTTCAATTTTGAATGTATACCATTTTTGTCATGTCAAATATGATTATGGAATGTTACAAGATGTTTTGGGTAGTGGTATGGAGGGTAGCCTGGAAATGTGGCTCATATCTCAGAATCGCTTGCTGAAAACAATGGAATTGAGGCCATAATCAAATGGAAGTATGACTGCACATGCCCTTGGAGTCCTATAGCCACAATATTTCCTTGTTGTGCATGTGTTTGAGGTTTTAGGTTAGATAAAAATGGTTCTAAACCAAGGATTTACCACCTACGGTGGTTTGCAGCCTTTTAAGTGGCTTGTGGTATCTCAGGGATGTTAGTAAATTTGTTGGATTATTGGCCCCACTTCCATAACTAGAACTTGGAGGTTAGGTAATGTCATATTGATACTCGTCTCATGTTTACCCTGGAAATATGTTAAACTTGGGTAAATTCGGGGTGAGGTGTTATAAGGTGGTATAAGAGCTTCCAGGTTCAAACACTTGGATTTGATAGGCTAGATGTGATTATTATGCATGCATGTTAGTTTTCGATATGTTTTGTATGCATGAACTAAAATGGTCATTGGTGTAAGCCTGTGTCATCATGTTATTGATGTTTAGATGATTAAAATGTTGATTTCAATATGTGTTAAGGGAAAAGTTCCCATAGGGTCTTGGGCTGATGCCCTAGCAGACTGAAAGTTGTCTATACGGAGAAACACACATTCCATACAGCCATAATGCTAATATAAGGAAACTCTATGATAAGGGGCGTACCTGAGGTCCTACGTTTGAAAAGGTCCTTCCAGGGTCCAAACCCTTCTTGGAGTTCCTTTACTCCTTTGACCTGCAAAAAAATCAATTCAAGAAAGTACAACAGTATATGGACTAAACATTATAAAGAAACCATCTTCATATTATAAAGAAAGGTAGTTAGTTATGCAATTAAACAACCATTCACATATGAATTCTAACATGAACATCATAAACATGAAGAAGATTTATATCAGGAACAAAGACATGTGTTTCTTTTATTATAGACAAATAAAGTACAGAAAGGAATAATTTCACCTGAGTCATCCTTTCGCAGGCTCCAAGGGAAACCGTCCTCCGGATTCGTCCAGTCTCAAGCCTTTAACAAACTCCTTCCATGACTTACTCTATGATATCACAAGTTAGTAAATGGACATCATCACACAAGGAAACAAGGGTTTCCTGTAAAAATGGGGGAAGTGCAGGAGGCACAAGGATCTTCAAACCTGGTCAGGGAATTCTCAGCATAATAACCTTTCTCTCTCTTCTCTCCTCCGTTAGGCCTTCCCATTGAAGCCTTTTTATACTTCTCCCAAAGTAGTTTTTTAGTTGGGAATTCGTTGGGAACAGTTGGGCCACGGGCACTAACGGGTGATCAGCAGGTAAAACTCGCGATCTCCGCCCAAAATTAAGGAGATTTAATTTTTATTAAGTGTTTTAAGACATATACGCAGGTTGGGTATACACAGACCCGCATATACACGCGTTTAGCTCAGGGCAATGTCGCGTATAGGGAATAAAACACTGTTTTTTAAATTTTTGACCAGGTCTGGAAGGAGGGGTTGCCCTAGGCCATGAGTGCAAAGCATCACAAACCATAAGAGTGAGATTTGGAGCTATAAAAATATGGGTATACATATTATGGTAATATGGATTGTCTTTGTAGATGTGATAGCCTCCCTACAACTTCACAATGAGGTATGATTTTGATTATGTCTATATTTGGTTTATCTAACATGGTATATTTGTGAGGGAAAGAAGACCATAAATGACAAGAAAAATGGTGGATTACAATTCATGTGACTCTCCTTATAGATTAGTAAAGAAGTAAGGAGATGAGCACTCTCCTAATATAGCAGATACACTGAGAAATTTGAAGGGAGAAATCTGAAGTTTCAGAGTAGATAATGACAGGATAATTTAGTCACATGAAAGGATTTCTATAGCTCAGGAAAAGGAAGTTTAGGTTAATGTAGTGATCCTTAAACACTTATCATATTTGTAGAGACACGGACAACCACATATCAGTCATGGAAAGGAGGAACAAACTAATGTAGTATATGTTAGTAGGTCTCGATCAGGGCATAGGTTGGACATGGGTGACACAATCAAGGTGGAAGATGGTTGGATACACCTAACATGAGAGGTAGTGGTTATGGGTTCTATTCTAGTTATGGATTAGAGAGATATAATGGCCATCACTACTATCATCCTTATAGGAGGAGTGAGAAGCAGTACTTTCCATATGATTTTGAGAAATCCAAACCTCCTACCTTTGATGGAGAGATGACAAAACTAGAATATGCAAAAGCATGGCTACTTAGGATGAAGAAATTATTTGAGTTGCATGATTATTTAGAGAATATGAAAGTCGGGATAGATATTTTCAGTCTCAAGGGAATAAAAGATATTTGGTGAGAATATGTTAAATGTGTCAGATACATCAAGGCAGAGGATTTGAGTTTTCATGAGTTTAAAAGACTTTTCAGAAAGAAGTACTTCTCTGAGAGATACTAAGATGGAAAGCCTAAGGAGTTCTATGAACTTAAGATTGGTTGTATGATAGATGAAGAGTATACGGCAAGGTTTCTAGAGTTGTTGAGGTATGTACCATATCTTAATGATGAGAAGGAAGAGGTCCAAATATTCATTAGTGGGTTTCCTTTAGTATTCAAGGATCGAATTGAGTATGATGAGCCTCTCTCCTTGGACTAAGTCATTGCAAACATGAAACATTTTTATGAGTAGTCTAAGTGTAATTCTGAGACTAAGTGGGATTCGAGAGGTAATGATAAGACTAAAGGAAGGTGGGCTAAGAAGTGAGGAAGACCTCACAATGTAGGTGATAAGGAGAATGGACCATCGTACAAGAATTTTAGTGTAGTTGATAGAGGACACGGGTCTGAGTTTGAGGAGAAGAACAAAGATGATGGCAAGAATCCCTTGTTGTGTTGGACTTGAGGTGTAGAGTATTAGAGGAGAGATTTCACATAACATCAGGGTGGTATACCTCAAATTTATAGTTCTTAGGAGGAAAAAATAGTTAGACATGTTGGACACAATATTCCTCATATTTATGTAGTAGTAGATAATAGGCAAGCTGATCATAAGGCATTCATTATTGAGATGGAAGGAAAGTTTTGTGATTAAGTTATTTCTATTTTCACTCGCCCTGGATCTAACTATAATTATATCAATCCTAACTTGTTGAATAAGTGTTTCTTGAATAAATAGGTACATGCAGAATCTTGGTTGGTGCATATGGCTATAAGGACCAAGAGAAGAGTTCATCTTTGGGTGAGCTTTGTGCATTTGAGCTCAATGGTATGCCTACATCAATCCATCTAAATGTGGCTTCCATTAGGATCATACAATATTCTTTTGGGCATGGATTAGTTGCATATTGATCTAGGTGGATATTGGTTGCCACCCACCTATTCCACCTAGACCTGTAGTCAGTTTCATATGTTTCCTTGATTATAGCAACATTTACCATTTTTAGCCATTTTTTGGGTCGTGAACTTCCAGAGCTATTTTAGGCCCATAAATGACATTTTTTAAGGGCTGAAATAAGTTCATAATGCTGCAAATCCTATAGTACTTGGAGAGATATTCCCAACGAGTACGTGCCAAATAGAGATCATATGACCAAGTTACGACCCCAAGAAATTGGCTATTCAAATAACCCCAACAGGGCCCACAAACTCTTGTCGTTTCATCTCCTCGGGTTAGGCTTTTGGCTATTTATTATTTTCCCTTCTTGTTCAATCATAAAAGGGCCCTTGACCCTCATTATAACACAACTCAGAGGCATGTAGTTGCCACATCTCTTCTGAGAGATAAGATACCATCGTGCAAGCTAGTTTTATTTCCATTATGTATGTAAGCATATTTAAGTTCTTTCATATTAATGAAATGAAGTTTTATTTCTGTTGCATCCCTGTGTTTATTTTTAGATATGTATTTTATTGTGTTCCTGCATAAGTTTGGATCAGTGGTATCAAAGCAACTTGTTCTCTTTCTCTATTTTTCTTTGCATGTCCCCAACGATGTAAGGGTATAAAGAGTTATGGCTTGAACTGGTTGAACCTTTTCAATAACAAGTAAGTAAACCCCAACGGCGTCCCATGGCAGAAGAAAAGAAATATGAGGGGGTAGGAGATCCTTTTGTTTCTCAAAGAATCCCTCGAGAAATAGAGGAATGTGATGATGGACAACTTTTCCCAGTTCCTTTGATGGCTACCCACGTGCAACACATATTAATCTAGAAGACACTCTGAATGAGCCACTTCTTTTAACGTACATGTAAACTTTGACATTCCCATATTTGAAGGCTAGATAGATACAAATGTCTTAGATAGATGGTTAAATATGTTGGAAGGATATTTTTCGGTTCATGACTTTATCAATCAGGAAAAGATTACGTTTTCAGTCCTCAAAGTTGCCCTCCATGTCAAGGACTGGTGGGAAACCTAGTGTGAATAGAAGGACGAAAGGGAATCCTCACTATTTTTAGTCGCACGCACTTAGAATTATTTCTGAGACATCATGAAGGAAGAATATTATGCTTTCAGGAGCTATGAAGGTAAATACATAAAGTGGACCATGCTACAGCAGGGAAGGGACTAATATGTACCAGAGTTCACAAATATTTTCCATACACTTTGCATGAAGCTGGGTATCAAATATTCTGGGTGATATTTGGTACTCAAGCACCATGACTATCTACATAAGTACATCCGGGATGAGATGGATTTCCTTGACATCTTGTCACTTAGCACTGCCTATCGATACATTGTCAAGATTGAGAAAAAAAATTAAACAGAAGAAGCGATACTTTGGATCTTTGAATCCAAAGAAAGGGAAAAGTGCCCCCAAACCGCAGAACAAAGGAAAAATCCAAGGCAGGGCGACCCAGGACAACCAGCCAAAGTCACAAGAAAATAACAACACCACGATGACAAAGAAGTACATAGGGAAATGGTGAGAGTTTCATTAGGGCACCACTCAGAACACATGTGATTGTTAAGCTAAGCAGCCACTAGTGGTCGAGCTGAAGGCTTCCAAATTAGATGCATGTTCAAAATCTAAGTTAGAAACTCACAAGGTTAATGACAAAGGGAAGCAAATTATTAATGTGGAGCCTAGTGGCACCATTTCCACCATCAAGATCCATAATATTGAGCACGAAGATCTAGAGAAGGGGGAACAACTCTCCCAGTCACAAATGTCGGTGAAGTCTTCTCTGGTGCAGTTCATTGTTGACAATGAAAGTCAAAAGAATATCATTTTAGTAGAGGTCATGAAGTAGTTGTCCTTACTGAACAAACCACATAAGCAACCATATACCAATGGGTGGCTTCACCAAGGGAAAGATATCCACATCAGCCAATAGTGCCACCTTCACTACAACCTCAAGCCCTTCACAGATGAGGTAATATGTGATGTATTATTAGGCCAACCATACTCGTGGAAGTGTCATCGTGTGTATGAGCCTAGGCCTCGCACTGTCATTATTTCTTTAGGCAAGAAGTTATACAAGATTCCTAAGGTAGCACAACCGACTGCCATCACTTTGATCTTTGTGAAGCAATGCAGTAAGATCATTTCCCAGACCAAAAAATTTATCTTCCTTATTATTCACCCCTAGGGAAAGAAAAAGGTTGTAGCCACAACCAAAACCTCCAAACAGGGCTGCTCCGCATGGTATCAACTGATGGACTAGGTGGTGGAAAAGTACAGGGACATCGTCACCTCACCGACAGGGGTACCCCTACACTGTCATGTTAAGCACTCCATCGATATGACCCTGTGTGCACCGCTACCCAATGGACATATCTACCAATGCTCTATTCTAGAGAATGACAAAATTAAAAGGAATACCATGAGCTGTTGTAGAAAGTGCACATCGGGCCAAGTTCATCACCCTATGGAAGCTTGATCATATTGGTATAGAAGAAGGATGGTACCTAAACACTCAATATTGACTAATGGGTGTTAACTAAGATCACTGTCCAGAATAGGCATCCAATCCCATTGATTGATGATCTTCTGGACTAGCTCAAGGGGTGAAATATTTCATTAATATTGACTTGAAGTCCGGGTATCACTAGGTACCAATTAAACCCTCTTATGTGTGCAAGATGTTGGGTTGTGTTATATTATTTCCACAACTAACCTATGTAGTGAACCGAGGTGTTAGAGGTGGGGAGGAGCGCCCCCTTCGTTGTATCGATTGCGTAGTGGGGGGGTCATAGGGGGTTTTGAAGGGGGTGGGTAGCCGCCCTCTATGGGGTCCGGGGCAGCACCCCAGGAATTTTTTTTTTTGGACCCTATATTAGGTTGGGTGGAGCTACCTATGATTTTCGGTCCATGGTTTTGGACGCAATGGTTTTTCAGTCCATGATATTGGATGCTTTGGTATGTATACATATGTACTGTAATATTGAGAGGAATATAATGAAAAATCAAGCTGGTAGTCCCCGTTTTGGGATCCAGGGGAAAATCTCTATGTATATGTGTTTTATGTGTTATGCTCTTGCATTGTTTATTTTCTGTGTTTTAGAATTCGTATGTGGGTAATTTCTGTACGGGGTTAAAACCTACATTTGGTATCAAAGTTGTTTTGGCTTCAATGGGACACCTTTGTTGCTGAGGGGTTTCGCTTGGGCCTGTGGTAAACCTTGTTCAGTGGGAAATCTGTGAGAACGATTCTAGTGGTAAAAGAAGATGACGAGCAGTGGAAAGATAGAGATCGATAAACTTAATGGTCATAGTTTTTAGTTGTAGAAACTTAAGATGGAGGATCTATTGGTGGATAAAGATTAATGGATCGCAGTAGATCCGAGTACTAAACCAATGGGACTGTCCGATGAAGAATGGAAGAAGTTGGATCAGAAGGAAAAGAGCACAATACGATTGTGTGTCTCAGATTTAGTATTGTTGAATGTATCAGGGGAAGCTATGAAAAAGGCTTTGTGGGACAAGTTAGGGACTTCGGACCAATCTAAGTCTCTGGTGAAGAAACTGTTCCTACGGAAAAAGCTATATAACCTGCGGATGAAAGATGGAGACTTGGTGACAGAGCATCTGAATGCATTTAATACTGTGGTAAGTCAGTTAGCATCTATTGATGTTAAAATTTCAAATAAAGATAAGTGCATTAGTTTGTTGTGTTCTCTACCAGGTTCGTGGGATAGTCTGGTTATTGCAATAGGTAGCAATGCAATTGCCTTGCAGTTTGATGAAATAGTCTCATCCTTGCTGATGGAGGAGATGAGACAGAAAAATATGGAGAGCCAGAATGGTGATTCCTTTTCTGTATGAGGACAGTCCCATAACAAAAACAAAAATAAGTCATCGAGTTGGAGATCTAAATCTAGAGGGAGATTTAAATCTCCAAGAAACCTATAAAGGTGGTGTGCTGGAAATGCAGAAAGGAAGGGCACTGATGAGCCCCATAAATGGGTAACTATATGGGATCATTCTGCCTATTATTTTCATTTAATCCACCATTCTCTATAGTTTTGTGAATTCTTTTGAATATATTTATGTCAAAAGAGTGAATGGGGATAGTCACATTGCCACATAGTCTAATGAGTGTTTATTGCAGATTTGTGGACATTTTTGGACAAGGACCGAGCATTTATGAGCAGATTGATAGCCAAACTCAAGGAAATAGGGCTGAGGACTTCTAGGATGGGTTTCTTCTACATTAATTACCCCTTCCTTGAGTTCTCCACCAGCAGCTCAGAGTACAAAGACCCACAATGATGATCAAAAGGGGTAGCCGAGAAAGTCTAGTAGAGCTGATGTTATCTTCAGTTTCGGCAGCCGAGTTCCTAAAGTTTAGGAGGACTGTTGGGGGTCCCCACTTTTATAAATAAGAATGCTTCAAGCCTCAGTAGGTGGCCATTTGATAGTCTATTTTCGATTTTTTGTGCAGTCTTGTACTCAACTCATTTTCGAGCTCTTTTTGCAGACAATTTTTGTGATGTAACTATTATTTTTTTTATTAATGAAGATGAAGCCAGCTTTGAACCAGCACTAATCTTTTCTAGAGGGCTGAAACTCTTCGGTTAGGGCCCAACCCAAGTGCCCAAAACGTCCTTTGTGTATTTATATGTTTTTTTCTTGCATTCATAAGCTGATTTCTGTTGTTTAGGTCAAATCTTGCTTTGGTAAAATAGGTTGCTTTTGATGGTTAAATTAGTTGTTCTTGCTTTCAGTTGCTTAAGTAGTTTGTTGTAGTAGCAGAGAAAGATCCAAAAAGGCTACCAACAGGTCTTTATCCCCTTTCCCCCTCCTTGGGACCATGGTTTGAGGTCAAGAGACCACTGCTGCCACCAAAAACACAGTTTTTGCCTTTCATCCAATTGCTAGTGTGATGTTTTGAGTTGGAGAAGTTAATATTTGCTTGGATTCATATGCTTAGACCATTTCATGTTCATTTACCATGGCTTTCTCGCATAAATTTCTGTTCATAAAGTTTTGTTCAGTAGTACTCTGTTTTTAGGTCAGATTTTAGGTCAAAATAGACAAACTCTATTTTTCGGTTCTTGCTTTGGTCAGTTTTGAAAAATAAGAGTGCAGCTCACTTGTAGAACATTCCAGCTTGTCATTCCTCCATAGCATAACTTGTACCAGCTCATCTCTCAATATTTCCCCTCTTTCGCCATATTTCACCACTCTGCCCTAATTCCTGCATTTTTCCATAAGGTTGCTTTCTTGCCCTTTGAACAAATCCAACCATCTCCTTCATTCCTGATCATCATTAACAGTGTCTTAGACCCCTCAAAACCTTCATCCAGCCTTCATTTCCATTTTCCCATCATTTTTCCACCTTCAAACCTCCAAAAACCACTTTTGGCCTCCTCCTGTAGATCTTCCCGTAGAACCTCCTGTAGATCCCCTGCAGCCCCCTATAGAAGTTCATGCGAGTGATTTTTCGAAGTTTGATCACAATGGAAGTCTCCAGAAGTGTACTAGGGACTTCTTAGGACCCCTCCATACCTTCCTCTCCATCTGCAAAAGCCAACTCCATCTTCCTTTGCCACCAAACCTCTACACAGTCACAATCCGTCAAACCATCAGCATAATAATTCCACACAAAAATACTCAAAAAGTACAAAAAGATGATTTCTTCTCATTTCTCTTTAGAAGTAGCTTGAATAAATGCTATGTATCTTTTCAGTAGTCAATGACACCCATTTTAGTAGTTTCTATCTCTTTGCTTGTATAATTAGGGTTTGCTAGGGTTTGCATTTCCTTCTAGTTTTCCTTCTCTTTCTGCAAGTAGAATAGCCCCTGTAGAATTGGCTCTCCTCCATCAGAGTAAAATCTTCTTCTAAGAACTCATAGAAGTTGGCTTAACCTCCTAGCGAACTTATGCTAGGTGATCAAGTGATAGCCTGCAGTAAGAGCTAGTATTTTTGCATACAACACCATCACTTCCAAGTTTGTTACGAACTACCAGGTTGATAAAAGTAAAGAAGGGAGCCCCAAGAGTTGCAGCATTATTGTTGCAATACTGGAGATCAACCCTTTTTGGCGTCGTTGCCAGGGAAGAATCAGAGTATTTTGTGATTACTGCTTTTCCTCTATTTTCTACTGCAACATTCTGCTAAGTAGTTTTTTTCAGCAAAAGTAGAGTAGTTGTTTCATTTCCATTCTGCAATTTCAATTCTGCAATTTCAATTCTGCAAAAGTAGATTAGACATTTCTTGCTTTCATTTCAATTCTACAATTTCATTTTAGCAAAAGTAGATTAGACATTTCCTGCTTTCATTTCAATTTAGCAATTTCATTTCAATAAGCGTAGATTAGACATTTTCTACTTTCATTTCAATTATGCAATTTCCATTTCAGCACACGTAGATTAGTCATTTCTTGCTTTCGTTTCAATTCTGTAATTTTCATTTCAGCAAGGTTTATTTTAGTTAGCTGCAATTTGTTGTTCAACCCATTTCAGTTTTTGCAAGTACAAGCAGAAAAAGAAACACAAAAAAATCACCAAAACAAAGAGATTTCCTTTCATGCCTCGTAGGAACAGAGACAATTAAGGAAAATTCCTACCTAACACCCCCAACACATCACTGAGTCACCCTTCTCTCTTCTTTGGTGGCAGTGATCCAGGAGATCCTATAGGTGAACCTCCAAAGATATACGAAGATCCTACTATAGAAGAAGAGCAAGAAACCATTCGTCCTGGGACCATGGCTAAAAACAGAAACGTTAGAGGGAATGGGGAAAGAATAGAAGGTGCCTTTCCTATCCGGGAGACCAATGGGGACACAAAGATGAAAAACATAAGTCCTTCAGCCTTACCTCATTTCCATGGACTGACTACCGAAGACCCTGATACTTTCTTGTTTGATTTTGTTGTTCTCTGTCGAACCTATGACTATGCGGGAGACGAGCAGAAGTTGAAATTGTTTCCTTCTACCCTCAAGGATGTAGCCTTGAACTGGTTCATGGGGTTACCTGGAAATAGTATCACAACTTGGGCTCAGATGCAGCAAGCCTTTAACAAAAAATACTAGGATTATTGCAGGTCAAGGGAAACCAAGGAAGAAATCTTCCGAATGACCATGGGTAGTGATGAATCTTTAGAAGACTGTGAAGAGAGGTTTCAACTCAGTTATAAAAGGGCCAGGTGCACACTTGACCCTCAATCTCTAAAGTTGGTTCTGCTCAAAGGAGTCCCTGAAGACCTTTTAGATACCCTCCATTTGTTGGCTCGGGGACACATCTATCAACTACCTTATGATGACATAAATATTGTGTTTAGAAACCATTCCAAGTCAGCTAGGAAGAGAGGTAGGGGAAGTCAACCATTAGCCAGTACATCCTCATCCATCTCATCCCTTAGAAACGAACTTGAGAATCGACTGGAAGATTTGAAGAGCAAGGTGAGGCAAACTCTTGCCATGCAAATGGATACCTTTCATATCAAAAGGAAACAAGAGGAAGCCGAGAGAGCTTTGGCCATCTTTTGTCCCAGGTGCACAAGAAAGCATCCTAGGAATGAATGTCCACTACACTCTGTGGAAGTGCGTGTAGTCTGTGAACAAGACCATCCTACGAATTAGTGCCCTTCCTTGCCCAGAATCAAAGCTGCATATCAGGAGGTTGAAGGAGCTACTGAACCACTCTATTTCATGAACCAAAGGAGGCTGCATGGACCCAGACCTTACTAGCAAGGAACGAAAGGAACCTCCCAGAGCTATTATGACCCTAATCAAGCCACTTCCATGCCTTCTTGGGGTACCCCTACTCATCCTTCCTGGTCCACACCCCCTCCTTGGTCATATCCTCCTCAATACCAGGCTCTGCCAGTTGCTCACTCGTTTCACTCTTATGCTCAGCCACAGCCTCAGTGGAATGCACCTCATCAGGGGTGGAGGCCCCAGTATAACTCTCCTCCCGCTCTTTTGCCTCCACCACCTGCTCAACCACAACCATTACCTCCTGCTCCTCCAAGACAACCCCAAATACCTGCTCAATCGAACCTGAATCCCAACAATCGACAGGCCCAATAGGTATATAGTGGGGAAACAACATGCCCAACCTATGCTATGGAAATTTAGGAGATTAACCTATGATCTGGGAAGGTTCTCCCAGATAGCCAACCTCCTCCTCCTAAGGAGGATGAGGAAGAAAAATAGGAAAGTGAACCCAAAGTCATTCCACCATTTCCTGAGAGATTAACTAGAACCACACAAACGACCCAAGAAGAAACTGAACTTCTGGGAGAACTCAAACAGTTATGTGTAAAAATACCACTTCTCCAAGCCATAAAGGATGTGCCTAAATACAACAAGATTATCAAGGGGAAGTGCTTCAGACACCCATGCAGGTGAAAGAGAGATACCCCAACCATGAATGTCATCGAACAACTGTCCGACCTGATATTGGGGTAGGTAATTTGTCCAAAATATCTAGACCCTAGGAGTCCTGTAGTCGATGTCCACATCAATGGCACCATAATCCCCCATACCTTGATTGATCTAGGGGTTGCCATTAATGTGATGACCAGGGACACTATGCTCAAACTCAATCTTCAGGGTTCCCTAAGAAAGACCTCAACAGTACTGCAGTTGGCAGACCGCTCCACTGTGACCCCTGAGGGGATTGTGGAAGATGTCATGGTCTCTATTGATTTATGGGATTACCCTGCTGATTTTTTGGTTCTCCATCCAAAGGCAAAGCTCACTAGGTACCCTCTCATCCTGGGGAAACCTTGGTTGGCTACTGCAGATGCCTACATCAGTTGTCGAGCTGGGAACATGACAATCAAGAATGGGCATATGTCCAAACAGCTAGTCCTCTATCGTCCTACCCAACCTCTGCTAGAACATGATTTACCTCTTTGGTTGGAGGAGGAAGATCATGATGAAGTCTATTCAGCACCATTGTGTACAGTAGAAGCTACCATGGGGGGTCCACAAACCGAGGATGATCTTATTGAGAACTTGATTCAGAATCCAGCCCCCAGTGTGTTGCCCTTAGAAGAGATGGTGGAAGAAACCCAAGCTAACCCTTTAGTTGACCTCTGTGTGGCTGATCCGACCTCCCTCTAAGTTAAGAATGTGGAATTTGGCCCAGAAAAAACCTTGAAGGTCAACTCATCCCTATTCACCTCTCAGGAGAAAGAACTGTGTAGCCTATTGAAGAATCACTTGGATGCCTTTGCTTGGAGTTATAAGGAGATGAAGGGAGTCCACCCTTTAGTATGTACTCATCACATTTACATTAAAGAAGATTGTAAACCAGTTAGGCAGCCTCAAAGGAGGATGAATCTAGCCCTTAAGGACATTGTCAAAGAAGAACTGCAAAAGTTGCTGGATGCAGGATTCATCTACCCCATCTCTTATAGCGAATGGGTTTCTCCTTTGGTGCTAGTGCCAAAGAAAAATGGGAAGTGGAGAATCTATGTAGATTATCAGAAATTGAGCAAGGCCACCAAGAAGGAAAATTTCCCTTTGCCTTTCATAGATCAAGTGTTAGATGGCCTGGCAGGGAAGAAGTTCTTCTCCTTCCTAGATGGGTTTAGCAGGTACAACCAAATCCAAATCAGCCTGGAAGACCAAGATAAGACCACTTTCACTTGTCCATGGGGTACTTTTGCATACCGTGTCCTTCCTTTGAGGTTGTGCAATGCTCCCACCACATTCTAGAGAGCAGTACTAAGCATATTTGCTGAGCTGGTTCATGATTCAATGGAGATCTATATGGATGACTTTACCCCTTATGGTTCTAACTTCTAGGAACCTTTGACTAACTTGGGAAAAGTTTTAGCCAAGTGTATTGAAATGAAACTATCCCTCAGTCCTAAAAAATGTGAATTCCTGATGACTGAAGGGACCGTTCTAGGTCATACAATTTCTCAGCTGGTATTACAGGTGGATCCCAACAAGATTGCTATCATCCAAAGGGTCCCACGTCATCAAAAGGTAAGAGATGTTTGGAGTTTTCTAGGCTTAGCAGGGTATTATAGAAGATTCATTAAGGATTTTAGTAAGCTAGCCTTTCCATTGTTTGGTATTTTGGGAAAATATGCTGAGTTTATATGGACTGAAAACTGTCAAGAGGCTCTGGATGCCTTGAAAGGTAAGTTGGTAACTGCCCCAATCTTTAGAGGTCCAAAGTAGGCCCTACCTTTCGACATTCACATAGATGCCTCGAACAAAGATAGGAGCAACCTTAGGGCATGTTGAAGAGAAGCTACCTTATGCCATATCTTTTGTCAGTAAAATCCTGTCCAAGGCAGAATTAAACTACACTGTAACTGAAAAGGATCTCCTAGCAGTAGTCCATTGCCTAAACAAGTTCAGACACTACATCACTGGCTATCAAACATTCATACACACTGATCATGTTGCAATTAGGTATTTGATGAATAAACCAGATGTAAATGCTCACGTCATTAGATGGTTACTTTTATTGCAGCAATTTGATTTGACTATTGTTGATAAGCCAGGTAAGGAAAATGTTGTTGTTGATTTTCTATCTAGACTAGATTTGCCTGCAGGTGAAGAAGTTATGGTGGATGATCAAATGCTAGATGGGTAGCTATTTGCTATTTCAGTACTCTCTCCATTGTTTGATGATATAGCAAATTACTTGGTTTCAGCACAGTTTTCGCCACACCTGTCCTCAAAAGAGAAGAGCAAGATCATGAGGAAAAGTGCCCCATTCACTTGGATTGGGGATAGTATTTTTAAACTTGGCCCAGATCAAGTTTTGAAGCGATGTGTCAAGGAGGAGGAAGTCTTTGAAATCCCCCTAACCTGTCATGATGGGCCTTGTGGGGGCCACTTTGCAGCAAAAAGGATTGCATTCAAAATTTTGTAGGCAGGTTACTATTGGCCCACTCTTCATCAAGATGTTAGGAGATACATCAGCCAATGTGACCGATGTCAAAGGATGGGGAAACCGACTCTAAGGGATGAGATGCCCCTGCAACCTCAAGTGACTTTCGAGCCATTTGAGAATTGGAGCATGGACTTTGTGGGTCCTATCAACCCTCCTTCAAAACATAAATCTTACAGGATTGTGTGTATTGATTATCTGACAAAATGGGTAGAAACAAAGACGATCAAAGAAGAAACAGAAGAAAAAGTAGCTGAGTTTTTCGAGGAAAATATCTTATACATGTTTGGCTATCCAAGAGAGTTAGTCACAGATCAAGGGAGTCAGTTTACCTCCAATTTGGTTGAAGACCTGCTCACACACCACAAGATTAAGCACAGAACTTCCACCCCTTATGATCCACAAGAAAATGAACAGGTGGAAGTCACCAGCAGAGCTTTGGAAGGGATTTTGACTAAGGTAGTGAGCAACAACAGAAAAGATTGGGCAAATTGATTGGTTGAGGCCACCTGGGCCTATAACACCACCTAGAAAACCACCACAACATTTACACCCTATGAGCTGGTCTACGGGAAGAAGGCTCTGCTGTCAATAGAATTTGAATATAACACATTAAGGATGGTAGCTCAGTAGGACCTAGATCTCAACCATGCACAAAAGGAAATATTGCTTCAGCTAAATGGATTGGATGAACAGAGAATGCAGGCCCAACTCCACTCAGAGGTAGTCCAACTTCAAAGGAAAATATGGCATGACAGACACCTCAAAGAAAAATAATTCCAGCAAGGAGATTGGGCGTTGTTGTATGATTCAAGATATAGATATGTTAAGGGAAAACTGAGGACAAGATGGCTGGGACCATATACAATAGAAAAGTGTAATGACAATGGTGCAGTCCTTATCTGGATCGTAGATCAAGAATCCATCCCCATGCTCGTCAATGGGCATAGATTGAAGATCTATAGGAAACCCCTTTCCAAGCAAGAGTTCATCGAGAACCTGGGAAAAATAGTGTTGGTAGTGGAGCAGGTCCCTGTCTCCACTCCACCCAAACCCTGAGCAAAAAAAAAAAAAACACACAGACACACACACACAAAAAAAATAGAAAAAAAACATAGAAAAAGGAATAAAAGATCCCTAGGTGAAAACCTCTTGGAGGCACCCAGGGCAGGCAGTGAGGGTGAAAACCTCCTGGAGGCGCCCCAGCTATCTCAAAAAAAAAAGGAGAGAAAAAGAAAAAAAACCTAACTTCTTTTGAATAAATTGCAGGTTGCAGGAGGGTCACACAAGAGACAAAATACATGGCCAAGCTACATACACCCTTCATAGTCCATCCCTCCATCACTGTTATCCTTTTCCAGGCCTCGGTCTCATTTGTTTTGAAAATACCGCGTCCTACAGGAAACTCTGTGTATTCTACAAGAGGATCCTGTAGAAACTAGAGAAAGGCCAAAATCAAGTTTAGAAAAGAACTCGAGGGCTGGAAGTCTGTCTAGGAGGCTTGTGGACCTCCCTTCCACCATCCATCTGCCTAACTCTCCATTCCACCCCTGTGAACTCACACTTCCACTTGCATTTCTTTCCCTGCATAGACAAAATACTGACATTCTCATTCTTTCATTATGAAAACACAAAAAATGATGACAAGTAAAGTAGCAACGTTCTTCTTACTTACTTTTACCTGATATCTCCCAGGTGATATTTCTTTCATTCAGAACCTTTATCAGTTGTCTTTTAAGCCTACTCGAGCATCAACCTGAATTTCAGAAGGAGAAGCAGCTACAGGAAATCCTGTAGGATTCCTGTAGTAGCTGATCCCTTTGAAAAAAAAACTCTAGAGACAAGGTCAGTGCAGCAAGATGTATGAAGCATGTAAGGAGCGGATCTTGATCAAGAAATCATCAACATAAGCCAAAGTTCAAGCATGCAGAGCACCAGCAGCAACAGCAATGAGGAAATGAAGTGCCAAAGTCCAAAGCATGCATAGCACAACATCGACTTAGCAGGTAAGTGGCTGAACCTATTCCTCAATTGCATGAATATTATTTCAAAAATGCATGAACTATGAGAATGGTCACGATTAAGCGAAATCGGTGGCCAGCTAACTGGCCAGCCTCGTCTAGTTCACACACCCTCATGGAATTCAATTGAGCCTCATCCAATTCAAACTACTGATCAGATATGCAGGCAACACTTCTGTCATGTCAGCTCAGAAGGAAAACATTCGAAACCGGTAGTGGTGGCAGCATATAACTGGAGTAAGGGAGGTGATGGCGGTCAGGTGACATGAAGAACCATAATTACACTAATGTAGGACCAATGGTCCAGATGGGGATAACGTACCCATCCAGCCACCTCACCTCCTCACCATGGATTACGCCATCAGTTAAGTACAGTGCGGCCTAAGCCTCCACCACCCTTTGTTTCATTTTCATTTGCGACATTCTCGATTGCTGTACTCATCTACCACCTTCAGAACAGTGAACCAGTTGTTTTCTGCCAGTTTTTCAAAACCCTCCTGCCTATCAAGTTCTACAGGAGCACTACTGCATTCTATAGGAGCAGGAACACCTTCTACAGGAGGATTTCTACAGGAAGGACAGAGAGCAGCTTTGCAGTAGAAAAAGTAGGAATTCTTGTCAAATTCGAGCTGGGAATGAGGTAGGCTCGAAAACCTACTCTGCATACGATATGTCTAGATAAGGTGGTGGATTAAAAATAGAGTATTGGTTGAAGAAAAGCAAGGAAAGAGAAATTCAAAAGTCTGCTGTGTCTTTTCTAAGTTCTACAAAGTCTCTCTGTTTCCTTCTCTGTATTCAAAATCTGCCTTTTTCTTCCTCACATTCTGTTGTAAAAAAAAATGGGGATGCAATCATAGAAATAAGACTTGGGAAGGAAACAAAATTGCAAGTCTGTTTACTCTGTGAAAAACCATTGTTTTATATAGTCCCTGTTCTGTCAAGGTATTGATTTCTTCAAAGAACCAAGAAACAAATTCAGGTTGAGAACAGTTTAAGGAAAGGGAAAATTGAAAATTGATGTTGTGAAGAAAGAGAACACAGGATATTCCTCCTACAGTTTCCGAGAAAAAAAAACAAAACTCAGCTTTCCCTGTGTTTCTGATTTTAGAAATTGTTGTTTTTTTGTTCACTTGAGCACTTTCAGAAACCACTAAACACCATGTCTAGAGGTTCTATGAGGAAGGAGCCTTTGAATTCCAACAAATTGCATGAGCATCCCGAGGTGGTGGCCCTCTTCACCAGGGCAAACTGGATGACTTTCTTTGAAAGAATTCATGGATATGATGATGAGGTGACTGAAGAATTTTTTATGTCCTCAAGACCCCATTCGAAAACAGATGCTACAGTCAGTCTCAGGGGTCTAACTCTTGAGCTTACACCTGATTTTATCAGTAGAATCACAGGTCTTCCACTTGGGCTCCCTTGGAGCAAGGAGGAAAAAACATTAGGACAGGCTTCTAAGAAGACATTCTTTTAGCCTGAGGAGCATCCTATAGAGGATAAAAATGGGGTCAGAAGGATAAGCTTACCTCCTCCATGGAGTGAAGTTAGCTACCAAATAATGAAATATATCACTTGTGAAGGAAGGTTTAGTATAATTTATGGTTACCACTTCAGGTTATTGCATGAATTGAGATATGGGATGGACCTACCTGCAGCTAGGAAACTCAATCTCCCATATTTCCTCCTCTAGTCCTTGATAGAATGTAGCACCAAGTTGAATGAAGGGGTCCCAGACCAGCTGGCCCACCATGGCCTCATTAAATTATTGGTGGAAGATGCCCTACACACATACACCATCCCCATAGCTTGGGAAATATTCAGGAATATGTTTAGAGGAGATGACATCAAAACTTTGACTGAGGACATTAGCCCATCTGGCAGTGAGGAGGAGGAAGAGAAAGAGGAAATTGAAAAAGAAATTCATGAGAAGACACAAAATATTCAAACAGAGGAGGAACATGAAACAGAGGAGAAGTAGAAAGAAGAGGAGAAACTTGACAAACCCACTGTTGTACCTAAGGCAAAAATGAAAATAGATTCAAAAACAGAGAAGAGGAAAAGAACAGAAGTTGAGAAGAAAAAGCCCAAGAAATCCCAGAACAGGACTGCCACAAGGGAGGCAGGGACCCAACAAGAAAAGGAGAAGACATCACCAGAGATAGCAGAGACACAAGAAAAAACAACAAACATAGGAAAGACTGCAAAAGATGAAGGAAAAGAACAACATAGAGAAACATCCCCTGAGACATTGGCAAAGGAAGCAGCAGCTGTGCTTGCTACATTGAGCACTCCAACAAAACAAAAGGGAAAGAGAAAAGGACAAACATCCATGTATTTCAAGGCCAGAAGGAGCACCAGGATTAAGGTGGGCAAGCCCTAGCCACTATCAAAAGAACGTATAATAATTTAGGATGCACCTACTGAGAAAAAGGAGGAATCCCCCTCCAAAATCTCTATCACCTATGAGAGAGGGAGTCAAAAAATTCCACCTAGAAGGAAAGAATCAAGTTGATGGACTCCAAAGTAGTCCTATAGGAAGCTCAAACCTCTCTACCAGAGGCACTGGCCAAGCTGAAAGAAACTGAAAAATTAGAAGAGAAGGTAGCAGAACGGTCAGAATAATAAGGCAAGGTCAAAGAGATACTTGAAACAAGCCCTCAGCCTAATTTAGACTCCTATTAGAATCTCCTAGATGGTGGGAATATCATCCCACAAAAATTTGTTGTACCTATTTTCTTTGAATTAGGACAAGAAAGGGTCAGAACCCACACCTGGATGCAGATTGCTAAATCTAAAGTAGTTGAAGATATAGGGCACATGGAAGACCAGTTGAGAGAGTTGAGAAAGGAGTTGGGCATGGTAAGACACATAGAGAGCATTAGAAGAGCTCAACTACAAGAAGAAAATGAACTACTAAAAAAGCAGTTACAGGAAGGGGAATCTATAGGGGAAGACAAGCTGCCGATCTTGGAAGGGCAGCAACAACAAGAAGGACCCCTAGCAGATAGTGAAGCAACATAGAAACAACAGTAAGAGTAAGAGCCACAGACTAATGTTGAAATGCTGATGAAACAACAGGAAGAAAAAGAATCTTAGATAGCAGCTGAAGTGCTGATTTTGAAACAACAGTTGCAGGAAAAGGAAGCCCAGATAGCCTGCATGGCCAGCTAGGCAATGGAGGCCTTGCAGTGCAGACAACCAGTTAGATCCTATGCACTGTATCTCAAAGAACAATGGCTCCAATTCTAGATTAAAACATTGGCCCAGAGGGGCACAATCCCATTCCAAAATTATGGTCAGTTTATGCATCTATGTGATAGTAGTTCAGCCGAAGATAAAGCCAAATTATCAGAATTCTACCTCCATAATATGGAACTACAAGACATGAACTTGTGGGATCCAAATGTTGCACTGGGAGACCTACAGCTCATGGCTATGGCTTCCTGGATAAGCCACGAGGAAAAGAGAGCAGGGGAAATTCAAAAGATTATGGCAAAAGAACTAAGTGAGCCCATGATGATAAGGGCAGAACCCGTAGAACCATTGGCTCTTATTTATGCCCATGAACACCTTGCAGCCAACCCCCAAGTTTTCCCTGATTATGTTGATAGGCAAGCACAAGCTCTCGCCCATTTTGAAGATATGGAGAGATTATTTGGCAATGACTACCTCCATCCTTGCATGAGAAGGTCGAATACATTGTCATATAGCCTAAAGATCAGGGAGTATCACTCCCCAACTAGAATGAGGGAAGCTATGATGAGAGTAGCTCTATATAAACAATCAATGCAAAACTTGAAAGCCAACTGGATTGGCCTTAAGTTCAGTCCTCTACTACTCTTAGGACTATTGGAAGGGTTTAAGGAAGAAGAAGAACAGAAACAATGGGAGGAAGTGGACAGAAAAGCAGGTTTTCATTATAGAGAAGAGGACATCACCTTAGAGGCTTGGGATGTCAGGGAAGCTGTTAAAGCTATTAAATATGAAGAACTGGATTAGTTGCTCAGAGGATTAGCAACCCATTCAGCGGGGGGGTGATGATGAGCCCCAGAAATGGGTAACTATATGGGCTCATTCTGCCTATTATTTTCATTTAATCCACCATTCTCTATAGTTTTGTGCATTTTTTTGAATATATTTATGTCAAAAGAGTGAATGGGGATAGTCACTTTGCCACATAGTCTAATGAGTGTTTATTGCAAATTTTTGGACATTTTTGGACAAGGACCGGGCATTAATGAGTGGATTGATAGCCAAACTTGAGGAAACAGGGCCAAGGACTTCTAGGAGGGGTGTCTCCTGCATTAATGACCCCTTCCTCGAGTTCTCCACCAGCAGCTCGGAGTACAAAGGCCCACAATGATGATCAAAAGTGGAAGCCGAGCAAGTCTAGTGGAGCTACTGTTTTCTTCAATTTAGGCAGCCGAGATCCTAAAGTTTAGGAGGACTATTGGGGGTCCCCACATGTATAAATAAGAAGGCTTCAAGCCTCAGTAGGTTAGCCATTTGATAGTCTATTTTTGCACTTTTGTGCAGTCTTGTACTCAGCTCATTTTCGAGCACTTTTTGTAGACAGTTTTTGTGATGTAACTATTATTTTTTTGATCAATGAAGATGAAGCTAGCTTTGAACCAGCACTGATCCTTTCTAGAGGGCTGCAGCTCTTGGTTTAGGGCCCAACCCAAGTGCCCAACACCTCCTTTGTGTATTTATATGTTTTTTTCTTGCATTCATAAGCTGATTTTTGTTGTTTAGGTTAAATCTTGCTTTGGTAAAATAGGTTGCTTTTGATGGTTAAATTAGTTGCTCTTGCTTTCAGTTGCTTAAGTAGTTTGTTTTAGTAAAAGAGAAAGATCCAAAAGGGCTACCAGTAGGTCTTGACTCCCTTTCTCCCTCCTTGGGACCATGATTTGAGGTCAAGAGACCACTACTGCCACCAAAAACGCAGTTTTTGCCTTTCATGCAATTGCTAGTGTGATGTTTTGAGTTGGAGAAGTTAATATTTGCTTGGATTCACATGCTTAGACCATTTCATGTTCATTTACCATGGCTTTCTCGCATAACTTTCTGTTCATAAGGTTCTGTTCAGCAGTACTTTGCTTTTAGGTTAGATTTTAGGTCAAAATAGACAAACTCTATTTTTCAGTTCTTGCTTTGGTCAGTTTTGAAAAATAAGAGTGCAGCTCACTTGTAGAACATTCCAGCTTGTCATTTCTCCATAGCATAACCTGTACTAGATCATCTCTCAATATTTCCCCACTCTTTCGCCATATTTCGCCAATCTGCCCTAATTCCTGCATTTTTCCATAAAGTTGCTTTCTTGCCTTTTGAACAAATCCAACCATCTCCTTCATTCCTGATCTTCATTGACAGAGTCCTAGACCCCTCAACACCTTCATCCAGCCTTCATTTCCCTTTTCCCATCATTTTTCCACCTTCAAACCTCCAAAAAACACTTTCAGCCTCCTCCTGTAGATCTTCCTATAGAATCTCCTGTAAACCCCCTGCAGCATCCTGTAGAGGTTCATGCGAGTGATTTTTCAAAGTCTGATCACAATGGAAGTCTCTAGAAGGGTACTAGGGACTTCTTAGGACCCCTCCATACCTTCCTCTCCATCTGCAAAAGCCAACTCCATATTCCTTTGCCACCAAACCTCTGCACAGTCACAATCAGTCAAGCCATCAACATAATAATTCCACACAAAATATTCAAAAAGTACAAAAAGATGATTTCTTCTAATTTCTCTTTAGAAGTAGCTTGTATAAATGCAATTTACCTTTTCAGTAGTCAATGGTGCCCATATTACTAGTTTCTATCTCTTTGCTTGCACAATTAGGGTTTGCTAGGGTTTGCATTTCCTTTCAGTTTTCCTTCTCTTTCTATAAGTAGAATAGTCCCTATAGAATTAGGTCTCTTCCATCATAGTAAAAGCTTCTTCTGAGAACTCATAGAAGTTGGTTTAAGCTCCTAGTGAACTTGTGCCAGCTGATCAAGTGACAACCTACAGTAAGAGCTAGTACTTGTCCATACAACACCGTCGCTTCCAAGTTTTTTATGAACTACCTGGTTGATAAAAATAAAGAAGGAAGCCTTAGAGTTGCAGCATTATTGCTGCAATACTGGAACTCACTAGGCACTACAAAAGGGACTGTAAATCTAAAGCTCTTGATAAAGGAAAGGGATCTGATGATGCTCCTTCTATAGAGGCGAAAATGACCTCAAATGAAGGTGGGGATGTGTACTTGGCTTCTTCAATTACACATGTAGATCATGAGGCATGGTTGATTGACTCAAGTGCATCCTTTCACTTCACTCCCCATAAAGAGTGGTTCTACGAGAATGATAAATACAATGGTGGTGATGTCTTCTTAGGGGATGGAAGGCTAGAATCGTTGGTCGCGGAAAAGTAAAGTTAAAGTTGCAAGGTGGAAGGGTTAGAACTCTTCTAGGTGTTCTGCATATTCTTGCATTAGCCAGAAATTTGATTTTTGTAAGCAAGCTCGATGATGCAGGTTTAAAAACAGTGTTCAAGCAGGATACCTGCAAGATGGTTCAGGGGGCACTGGTATGGATGCGAGGAGTTTGAATTGGAACTCTGTGCAAGCTGCAAGGTAGCACTCTTGTTGATGGGTGCAATAGTTTTGTGGTTCCTGAAAGTGTAGTATAAAATCTAGTGGTCTCTGGAGAGAAGACCATGTTGTGGCATCAAAGGCTTGGACATATTAGAGAGGAGGGCCTTCTAATACTTCATGGTAAAGGTATGGTAGAAGGTATGAGTAATAGCTCTCTCGATTTTCATTTCTATGAAAATTGTGTATATGGGAAGTAGAATCGGGTGAGTTTCCCCTCTGGTGGTAAGAGGGCGAAACAAATATTAGATCTTGTGCATAGTGATGTGTTTGGACCTATGAAGGTTCCATCATTGTGTAAGTCTGTGTACTATGTATCATTTGTAGATGACTTCTTAAGGAATACATGGATATAGTTCCTTAAGAAGAAATCTGAAGTCTTTGACAGGTTTAAGGAATTTATGGTTCTGGCAGAAAACCAGATAGAGAAGAAGATAAAGGTGTTGAGGATAGATAACGGTGGAGAGTTTTGTAGTAAAGAATTTGAAGAATTCTGTAAAATGTGTGGTATAGCACATCAAAAGACTACTCCATATACACCTCAGCAAAATGGAGTTGCAGAAAGAATGAACAAGACGTTGATGGAAAGGGCAAGAAGCATGCTCAGTGGTGCCAGGTTAGGAAAGGAATTCTAGGCAGAGGCGGTGGAGACAGCATGTTACCTGGTCAAAAAATCACGTTCATCAACGTTGAGGATAAGAGTCCACAAGAGGTATGGACTGGTAAGAAACCCTCTCTTTCACATCTGAAAGTATTTGGATGTGATGCATATGTACATGTTCCAAAGGAGAAATGAACCAAGTTGGATAGTAAATCTGAAAAGTACATCTTTATTGGGTATAAGGATGGTTTAAAGGGTTATAAGCTTTGGAACCCAGGAACAAGGAAGGTTGTGTACAGTTGATATGTGGTGTTTAGAGAGGTGAAAGATGTTATTAAACATGAAGTCCAACCAAAGGAACCTAAGAAGATAGAGTTTGAGCTAAAGGACGAAGAATTAGACTCTACAGCAGAGGAGGAATCAGAAGATGAAGAGCCACAAACTCCCGATGTAAGAAGATCAATTCGAGAAAGAAGGCAGCCAGAAAGGTATAGTCCATCTGCTTTCTATTAAAATTTTTCTTTATCTATTACTGATGATGATCCCAAAACTGTGAAGGAAGCAGTAGATTCAAAGGATGGAAAACTCTAGAAAGAGGCCATGGTTGATGAAATGGAATATTTGCAAAAAAATGAGGCTTAGGATCTGGTGGAGTTACCGACTGGAAGGAAATCCATTGGCATCAAATGGGTGTTCAAGAAGAAGACAAATGCAAAAGGAAAGGTGGAGAAATACAAAGCTCGATTGCTAGCAAAAGGTTATTCCCAGGTGCTGGGAATTGATTTTGGTGATATTTTTTCTCCTGTTGCCAAGGTAACTTCTATTAGGTTACTTTTATCTGTTGCTACTGCTTTTGATTTTGAGGTGGAAGAGATGGATGTGAAGACAACATTTCTTCATGGGGATCTGGAAGAGGAGATCTACATGAAGCAACCCGAAGGCTTTGCGATGAAGGGTAAGAAGGAACTAGTATGCAAGTTAAAGAAGTCTCTATATGGGTTAAAATAGTCACCAAGGATGTGGTATCAGAAATTTGATACATTTATACGGGGACTTGGCTTCACCTGAAGAAAAGCAGATCACTGTGGGTATTTTAAACAAATTGGTGACAATGTTATTTATTTGGTCTTGTATGTGGATGATATGTTGCTAGTTGGAAATGAGAAAGAAATTATCCAAGATTTGAAGACGCAATTGTCCTCCAAATTCGACATGAAAGATCTTGGTGCTGCAAACTATATTTTGGGAATTGAAATTAAAAGAGATCAGGCAAAGAGGAAGCTCTGGTTAAACCAGAGGAAGTATGTTGAGACAATACTGCGGAGGTTTAATATGTAGGATAGTAAATCGATGAAGGTTCCTATTCATGTAGGTGTAAAGTTATCTGCTGAACAGTGTCCCAAGACATAAGAAGAGGAAGAGGATATGTCCTGTGTCCGATATGCAAGTGCAGTTGGTAGCCTGATGTATGAAATGATTTGTACTAAACCAGACATTGCACATGAAGTGGAAGTATTGAGCATGTTTACGTTAAAACCAGGGAAGGAGCACTAGACAACACTAAAGCGAGTTTTCAGGTATTTGCGTGGCATTAGTGATTATGGTTTGTGCTACCAAGGAAGACCAGGATTGGATGGAGTGTTGGATATTCGTGGCTTTGTCGATTCAAACTGGGCTGGAGATCTGGATCAGAGAAGATCTACAAGTGGGTATATGTTTAACCTATTTGAAGGTGCAGTCAGTTGGATGAGTAAGAAACAATCCGTAGTGGCACCATCAACTATAGAGGTAGAATACATGGCAGCCACTCATGCAAGCAAGGAAGCAATTTGGTTGCAGAGATTGTGTTCAAGTATGGGGTTAGTACAGGGAGCTGTAAGGATACACTGTGACAGCCAAAGTGTAATTTTCTTGGCAAAGAACCCTGCTTATCATTCAAAGACGAAGAACATTGATGTTCAGTATTACTTTGTGCGGGATATGATAGAAGACAAAAAGGTGTTGCTGGTAAAGGTGGACATTTTGAAGAATACTGCAGATGCATTTACAAAATCTGTGAGCTCTGATAAGTTCTCTTGGTGTAGAGAAACAATGGGCGTTTTAGGGCTGGAAAAATTACTAAGCTCTCCTGTGGCCCCATGTGGAAAGAAAACAACAAGTGGGAGAATGTTGGGTTGTGTTATATTCTTTCCACAACTAACCTACATAGTGAACTGGGGGGTTAGAGGGGGGACGGAGTCCCCCCTTCGTTCCACCGATTGTGCAGCGGGGGGTTGACAGGGGGGGCAGCAGCCCCACTTGTCTGGGGGGTTTGAGGGGGGCAGGTATCCCCCCTCTACAGGGTCCGGGGCAGTGCCTTGGGAAAAAAAAATTGGACCCTATATTAGGTTGGGCGAACCTACCTATGGTTTTCGATCCATGGTTTTGGATGTGATGGTTTTTCGGTCCACGGTATTGGATGCTTTGGCATGTATAAATATGTATTGTAACATTGAAATGAATACAATGAAAAATCAAGCTGGTAGTCCCTATTTTGGGATCCAGTGGAAAATATCTGTGTATATGTGTTTTATGTGTTATTCTCTCGCATTGTTTATTTTTTGTGTTTTAGAATCCGTATGCGAGTAAATTCTTTACGGGGTTAAAACCTATATTGTTCATTCAAATAAAAGGAGGGATTTTTCAAATGGATGGTCATGCCTTTTGGGTTGATGAATGCCCCTGTAAACTTCATGCAGCTAATGGAAGACATCTTGCGTCCCTTAACCAAACCGTTTGTGGTATTCTCCCTGGACGACATCCCGATGTTCAAATGGAGTTGGGAAGATCACATACACCACATCTGCCATGTCCTACAAACCCTACACTAACACAAATTGTGTGCCAAGTTGGAGAAATACACTTTTGGTATGACCTAGGTTCAATATTTTGGGTGCATCATTAATGAGTGGGGTGTGCATGCGGACCCAGACAAGATACACGTTTTTCAAGATTGGCTTGCAACTTTCTAGGCCTTGCCAATTTATATCATAGATTCCTGTTGGGATTCTCTCACATCACTTGGTCGTTGAGTCAAGTCATAAAGGGCGGAGCGAAAGAAAAGTTACTTTGGTTTAAACCCCAACAAAAGGAGTTTTTCAAGTTGAAATATCGCCTCGGCTCTGCACTAGTTCTCACATTATGAGACCTACAAAAAACATTTTAACTTGAGACGGATGCCTTCGACTATGCTATTGGTGTAGTTCTTACACTACAGTGGCATTTTGTGGCATATCACAGTGAGACACTTTCAGATACAGTCCAAAATTATCCCACTTATGACAAAGAGATGTATTCTACTGTGCAAGCCCGTTGATAATGAAAGCTTTACATTTTGGGGAAGGAAAAAATCATCCACATGGACCAAAAACTCGTGTAGTTCATACAAACATAAGGGAAGTTGCAGAATGATCACCATTAAATATAGTCCACATATCTGCAACAGTTCCATTTGAGCAAAAAGTATGAGAAGGGAAGCACTAATAATATTGCAAACTATCTCAGCCGACCATTGGCCATGCTGCTAACCACTTTGATCAAATCTTGTGGACACGAGACTTCAGGGTGACCACATCTTTACAAGAGCAATACAAAATTCAACAACACTTGTGAAATGCTCCTCGAGGGTAAGAAAGTTCCAAATTTTCACCTCTAGGGTGCGCTGTTATGTCGCATGGGACACCTATGTGCTCCAACAAGTGATCGTGCCAAGATGATTTGGGAGGTGCACTATAGTCGGTTCATTGAACAATTCGGAGTAGAGAAAATAGTGGCAGTATTGCAGAATTGTTTTTATTAGAAAAACTTTGATAGGATGTTGGGAAGTATATCATATCCTGCACTGCCTGCTCCATTTACAAACCAAAAATCAAGAAACAAGGCCTATATACTCCTCTTCCTACTCCTAATCAGCCTTTGGAATCCATCTCCATGGATTACATGTCAAACCTTCATTCTACTGAGCATGGCAATGACTGCGTGTTTTTGGTCATCGCTCCAGAATTCTTTGCATGCTTCTGAAGATTCACCAAATTCTCTCTTAGTGCCTTACTATCTACTTCCAACTATAGATTGATGGCTTTGAGATTATTAATCTCCTTAAGGGATGACATAAGAACCTCTTTCAAATTGACCTTTTCTTCAAGGTGTTCCAAATCACTAGAGGAACCACTAGATTCACCACTAGTGCCAACTTTTCTCACATCTCTCTTAAGACTTTGCTCTGTTGATGACTAAGTATTATTCTTCTGACACATGACAGGCCATTTCTTCCTCCTCAAAAGATATGGACTTATTTCCTTCTTAAACATTGTCTAGATGTGTTATTCCTACCAAGGAGGTCCCTTCACTACTACTATATGACAAACTCTCACCTTCACTATTACTTACAATTGAGAAATTTGAAGATAAATGGCATATAGTGTTATAATAATGACAAAACAACAAATTAGTTACATATTTCATCTTCTCTGAATCCTATAATTTTTTTATCAACAACTTGGCCTATTAATATAGGAGAACCATCTATTGATTCATGATAGGTAGTGCTCTTTGAATATTTGACTGTTGCATCCTCTAGGTAAAGCCTATTGACATCACATGCATTTGATATATATTATAGTTGGACTAAAACTCATGCCATATCCCTTTGGCAGTATCATGATAGACTAGTTTTTGAATATCGGACTTAGACAACCCTCTCATGATTTCATCCTTGGCTTGTTTATCAAACTTATCATCTATTACTCCATTCTCCACAGGTAGCCATACATCTAAATAATGAGATTGCAAGTACATTCTCATCCTCATCTTCCAAGTTATATAATTTGAACTTTTCAAAAATGGAACTTAATCTAAGGTAATTCATTCTCATTTCTACATAATCCCTAATGTTCCTTCTAGCTATTAAACGGATACTATAGGAAGCTTGCTCTCATGTCAATTGTTAGAAACAATGGAAACCAGAACACTACTAAATTTAATAATCGTTCATGAAAAAATAGCAAAAACATATAAATCATAATATCATCATCATCATCCAGAACATGATCAACATATACATAAGACACTGATATTCCTTTTATTTCTACAAGCTTCAACTTTATTACATCATTACCCCACAAGCTACTACTTGTAGGTTTGTCAACTTCTACTGAAAGGAAATTATATCCCTACTCGTTTATTAGTCTTCACTGAAAGGGATTGTTTCTCATCTTGATTTATCAACCTCTATTGAAAGGGACTCCTGCCCCTCCTCATTTATCATCCAACACTGAAAGGGACTCTTACCCCTGAAATACAAGCTATCACTTACTGGCCATCTTGATTCATATTTCATCCATTTTCAAACTAGAACTGGTGAGACCTCATATTGCACCAAGTGTGGCGCAACTCCCAAGGGCTCTTCAACTCTATTTATCACCCCAGGGTTCCCACAAAATTTGAGGTCACAATTCTATATAGACAATGGATGGGATTCTACTCATGCTACCCTCAATTCAGAAATTTGAACAATAATGCTCCAAGGCCATTCTTTCTACTGAATTAGAAGGAAATTAACTACTGAACGTGCAATTCAAAATCTATCTCTAATGAAAAAAAGAAAAATGCTTTTTAAAACTCACCTTGTATATGTTATTAACTTTAAATGCTACTGAGTCCATTCATGAAAGAAAACAAGAGCTACATTACTTGCAGAAAAGGGAACTACACTATTTTTCATCTAACCATCTATCTACCAAATCCACTTGCAAATAGGAAACTACCCTACCAAATCATAACTCAATATTTCATGCATCATTTATCTAGTTCATACTTTCATATAAAATAATGTTCTATTTGTGTTAAATTTGTGATAAAGAAACTAATGCTATTTTATCTTGCAATGAAGGAAAAGGATAGTTGGAACAACCTAGGTGTTGCCCTTGATCATGTAGTTGCAACTCGGGGTCAACCTAGTCCTATACTAAGTCAAACTCGCATCACGGGTCGAAACAAAGGGTGAAGTAGGCTGCTACAGGAAGCTACTATAGGTGCCCTGTATTTTTACAGGAAGGTCGTTGAGAAGGTTTAGGAGGTAGGAATGATGATATCAAGAGATGGAAAGGTTGATGGAGGTTGTGGTACATGGGTGAAAGGTGGAAAATGCCCCTAGATAATATCAACACCTCAAGAAGGCCTATTTTGAAATAAGAGGGTTGCTCACTCTGACCTAAGCGAATGGGCTCAAGAATAAAATTTTGGGATTCATGGGAGAGGGTGTAGAAGTCCTAGATGGAGATGGTGAAAGGAAGTTCGCCTACAGATCTAAAGAAACTTGCAAAATTGCATGCACACTCTTTTATAATTGAAAAAATAAAATAATGAATGGACGAAAAGATGAGTTGAATTTAAATACCATCTAACATATGCCAAAAACTCTAAGCTACTCAATAAATCCACTTCTAAGCTAGAACAAACATATGTAAAACAATATGACTAACATAGACCTTCTTTCAAGAAATGATAAACATGGAATTTTTGGACTGTGATTGTAGATTCTTCCATTCACTCTCCCATGAGAGAGATGAGATAGAGGTTGCAATCATAAGAATTGTGAGGGGTTACGTTCTAATGAAATGCAAAGAAATAATAAGCATTCTAAGATAAAAAGAAATACCAATACAAAAGAGGGAGCTAAGCCACTAGGGCTGGGCCCAAACCAAAGAGCCTCAACCCTCTGGAACTAAGTTAGTAATGGATCAATAAGAAACTTCTCATTATCATTGCATCAATGTCAAACACATCACATAACCAGTAAAAAATATCAAAATCAAGTGCTTGAGCTAAAATTGGAAAATTTTAGGGGCTAATGTTCACCCAATGGGCTAATTTTCCATGATTTTTCCACAAAAAAGATTTGCCAATTTCCAATTTTTATAAAAGACAATTCGCCCAAATTTTAGAATATAAAATTATTTTACCTTAAAAATTGCCAACATTATATAGAGAATATATATAAAATCATTATAAATTTGAATAATTTTACAAACATACCAATAAACATTTTATAGTTTTCATATTAGGGATTAGTGAGATATCCTTAAAATTTTTCTTGAGCTCAATACCTTCTTACCTGATAACAAAGTTCGAATCCTAATGATCTCTTTGGCATGTTTATTTATACAATAGGATAGCTACTAACAACTCCGTAGAAATTAGGAATGTTTGTCTCCCATAACTTGAGAAGGGTGGATCTAGATCTTATTTAACTGCACTTTCTTGGCTACTAATGAGCTTGTCCTGGTTGGCTACCACTGACCTCGAGCTGATCAGAGAGATTGTGGTGATTTTGGTTGATTGAGTGAGGTAAGGAGGTGGAAAAACTCCTAGAATCTATCCCTACTGTTTACTTTGAGCTCCTCCATTGAAATCATCAAAAAATTGCTTCATTTCCTGTATTCAAACCATATTAGGCCACATGATAGACAAAAATATCTTTTACCTCTCTCACTAAGAATAAAATAACAAAAATTATAAATAAATGTAAGAAAGAGATATTTATAAAGATGGAGGATGACATTATGACCCTTATGATGTACTAATTCATGAGCCTCATCATCATGCCCCTACCAAAATTGTTTCTCATACTCTGAGCAACTCAACCATCTATGTCCATGTCCTTCATGGCCCTGGTGGCCTCCCTAACATGAAACATCCCAAGGCTCCTCAGATGGTGCGCCTTCTTGAGGATAGAAGCCTACATTATTTTCTATCTATTTCCACTCCTTCTTCTCCTCTTCTTCATTTCTTCCTTCATGTAGGCCTAACAACAAGATTGGACTGAGCTTGAGTCCAATCCAATTGACTTTTAATATTTTTGGGGTTCTTTTTTACAGGGGTGTCCTTTCCAAAGTATTCCTCAACGTTTCAGGATAGTGATACTCCATGATTTGAAGTCTGTTGGGCAAGACATTCTATCTCCTTTGGCAGGCTTGCTTAATTCCTATCCCTAACAACCTAAGTGTTTCTTCAAAATTTGATATCACTTGTTTCTTGGTGGAAAGGTATTTGGGTGCTAGGTCAGCAACATTAGAGAAGATTCTATGATTTCTAATGACAACCATTCAGTTGATTAAGTCTACTGTAATATAAAGTGGTTAATTTTCTTCCATTTCCATGACTCTCTTTACTTACTTAGTTCTTGCCTCCTCATTAGTCATCCATGATGGTAGGGACATATATTGTGTATCCCCCAATTTTACATTGGGATCCTAAATATTCATATCATTCAAGGTGAGGTTATAAATGTAGAACTCAACCATTTTTTCTCTGTCTTCTATGCTAACCTGGCTGCAAAATTTAATGAATTGTTTATAATCTTGAAATGACATAGACCCATGTTGTGTTAAGGTATTAATTTTTAATTGCATCCACTTCTCTTTGAGAAAGAATGCATAGTTAGGTCAACATCATTGGAGACAATGCTATGATTTCTAATAATGATCATTTGGATTATTAGCTCTGGCCTAATATAAAGTGGGTAATTCTCTTCCTTTTCCATGACTCTCTTTACTTCCTCAGCTCTCCCCTCCTCATGATTCATCTAGGATGCTAGGTCCATCATTTTTGTATCCCCCAATTTCACATTGGGATCCCAAATATTCATATAATTCAAGGTGAGGATATCAATGTAGAACTCAACTAGTTTTTCTCTCTCTTCTATGCTAACCTAGCTACAAAATTCAATGAATTATTTGTAATATTGAAATGGCATAGAACCATGTTGTTCTTAGGTCTTTATTTAGAATTTCATCCACTTCTCTTTGAGAAAGAGTTCATAAGACTTGGATGGTTTTCTGCATTATAATGGCTCCATGGAGAGGCTTGCCCTTGTGGCCATTTGAGTTTCCTTCTCCTGCCACTTCTCCCTCAACGACCTATTTTCTACGTTTAGTTGTTCCCTCATTTTGGACTCCCTCTCTCTTAGCTTACTTAATTATTTTTGCATTTCAAGGACCTTTTCTTCCATGAAGCCCACATATTCCACCTTTTTATACTTAGGAATTATCATCCATATGTGGGTTCTTCGTCTTTCTACATCTAGCTGAAAGAAAAGTGGGACAACAAATTTTTGGGGAATAATTCTCCCTCATTCAATGAATTTATAATAGGATCTTAGGCTAGGTTGTGGAATATGATCCTTAAGCTTCGAGAAGTCCCCCTAATTTTTTTTTGGGAAGCTTCTACCTCATGTAATTGTTGTGTCACATTCTTCCCCTCCCATTTATCTTTCTGCCTCTCTTGAAGCATCCTATGTTCCTCCTATAGCACACTCTGTTTTTCCTGTAGCATACTCTATTTTTCCTGTAACATGCTCTACCCTTCATGTAGCTTCCCCTTTTCTTCTTGTTGGAGGTTGGTACATGTCTTGGGTTATTTGAAGGAGTTTGATGTAGTGGTGGGCCTCCTTACATATGATATAGGAGTCTTTGTTATGGATTTTGGAGAGGTGACCTCTTCAATTTTTATTTTAGTGGTCCCCACCTCATCTTTCTTACTTGCGGACTCTTCAATTCTGATAGGGGCCTTTGTGGGAGTTTGTGGCCTTCCTTGCTTAATCTTGGTGCTTTTCCTAGTCATAAAGTAGAGGGGGGGATTGCCTTTATCTCTTCTTTTTAGTTTTTACTTGTGTGCTCAAGGTAAATAAAGTTACAACTACCTCTTTTTCAATGGGTTTTCGAGTCAATTTTTTTTTTTTTTTCTAGGGATATGTTTGTTTCTCTAGGATTAGTAGTTTTCTTAGGATTTGATTTTTCTTGATTCTCCCGCTCTTCCTCTTCATCTTGCTCTCTTTCTACCTCTTCTTATGGTTCTCTTTCCTCTTCTTCTAGCCCTACCACTTCTTTCTCTCATGCCTTTGTCCCTTCTTCTTCTTACTCTGGTTTCCCCTCTCTTGATCCAATAGTAGAGGTTGGAGTCTCACCTGATGGGAGTGTCTACGTGTTAATGAATGCCTCTCTATCTATGTCTATTAATTCGTACCAAAGGAAAAGGATTATAATTTTTTTCAAGGCATCCACCATTATCATTTTACTAAGGCCATGGTGGCCTACGTGTTGGTGTTTTCCCTCTCTCACATTTTGATTCATGTCCTTGAAGGACTGAAGGAGGAATTATAGCACACTAAGTCTTTGAGCCAAAGGAAATTCTACTTGAAATCTCAGTTCATGAATTAATCTAAGGTGGTAGGCATAGACCACGTTCAACCTTCCCTCAAAGGAGATGTATTTTAGGATATGGTAGCCCAGCTCATTTGAAGGATAAGGTAGGCTTTCCCTCCTAACTCCATTCCTGTCCTTGAAAGGATTTTCATTGGTAGTGAAGAAGTTAGCTTTAGCAGTGGCACTGGTGATTTTGTATTCTCTGCCCCATTTTATTCTTAGGAGTAGGGTTGTGACTCCGCTAATTAGCTTAGGTACGAATGAAATAACTAGTCTCCTTACCAAAATGGTGTCACTATCTTCTGTTTTTGATTTCACTACCCTGGAAAATTCAAAGACAATGCCATTGCCATATTCATTCAACAACTCGAAGAATCCTAGCTGCTGGTCTCTTCTAAAAATTTCTACCACAGGAGGTGTAGATGGATTCTTTTGGTATCATAGGGCTCCCTTTCGTTGAAACCTCCCCTTATCTCCTTTTTATGTTTTTGGATAAGTGGAGGAGAGAGGCTTCCTTTAGTATCTTTGGTGTATAATTCAATGGCAACAATGAGTTAAAATTCCTTATTGATGATACTTTCCTACATTCCCTCTATTCTAAAGCTTGAAAATATCTTTCAATTTCACAATTTGATTGTTACTTCCTGTAGAATTTGGAGTGCACCTTACATACAATTTATGGATGGATGAAGGAGGTGGTGCACATAATTTTTATCATGTGGCCTGGGATGAAGGTATTAAATTGGAGACCAATCTGACCCCTTTCAACATTCCTTCTCCCTCTCAGTATTCCTATAGAAGTCCCTTGGCCTTTCTATAGAAGTTGTAGGATTTCATATACCTCCATCCTATAGCAATGGTAGAATAGGGTTCGAAACACCTCAATGGCACCCCAAGCTCGTCATCTCCTTAACTATTTTTTAAATGAGCATTTATGCCAAAGAATTGAAATCCGAGTACATAATATGTTATTTTCAGCTTAGGTTTGGAGCATTGTGATCACCTAGAAGTCACACAAGATTTCCTCTTTTGAATCATTGTCCTCACTCAGAGTAATTATTCCCTCGTTCCTCATAATCATCACCAACTCTTTCTGATACAAACTCGACCAATGTGACACCTACACATTGTATGAGTGCTTACCATCACTTCTAGTTTACTAGTCGATGGTGGCCAACTTAATTGGCCATCTCTAGCGCATTAAAAGACCACCTTTCGATATTTACCCATAGGAAGGAGATGAGAGTTTTCCATACTTGTGCCTACCTCATGATCGAACTGATGCAAGGATGTGCATGCTAGAGCTGGAACTCATTGTTATCATCAAGGAAATTGAGTCGATGTGTTGTTTTCTTGTGTTTTTCTTCATTGTTCCTCATGATATTTAACTGTTGTGGTTTTTGTGTGTGTAGGTACCTTGTTCATGTCTAAGTTTCTATTATCGGTGGAGAGTTTTCATAGGAGTCACATTACTACTGCAGATTAGCCTCGTAATTTTTCATCACCCACCTAGTGATGAGAAAAAAACCAAGATTATTGCTTTATGTGATGTTTGCACAGGATTCTATAGGAAGAGGTTATCTTCTTGTATTAGTCCTTTTCTTTTCTCTGGGGTCTTCAAGCTAGATGGAGGTGATGAGAGAGGATGTAAAAGGTCTTGAGGACAGTTCTAGGACTTTGACAAAGTGGTGTATATTTGTAGAAATGAAGAGGTTGTTATATGTGTGGTTCTCCAAATAAATTTAACACGGGTAAGACAAAGTGGAGGGACTTCAGTGATTTTTTTTTTGTGAAATGGGACGTATGAGTGATGGGTGGATGGTGGACCATGGTGGCAGAGCCTTATTCATCCTTTTCAAGGTCATTATGAGTTTTAATTTCCTAGGACCTCCCTCCTATCGATTTTCAGAACCTTCGTATAGCACTACAGGACCTTCTTGTAGCAATCACGACCCTTCCTATAGTAATCTAGAGAGGCTGTAAAACTTGAATTTTTGGCCAATGGGATGGTAGAGAGGGTTCATCACATGATCATGGATGATGGATATGAATTGGATGGAGAGAGGAGTGAAGAGAATATTGAGAATGTTGGCCCTAAAGATATGGAATTTTCCACTGTCTTTAATCCTACAAAATGACAAAAAATTAGTAGACATGTTGTAGATCCATTTCCTGTGTTTTTTCCTTTGTTTTTTTTTTTTTGTAGACACATTAGTTTTCCTCAAAGGAGGTTTTCAACCTATATTCCTACCCTAGGTGCCTTAAGAGAGGTTTTCACCAAAGGATCTTTATTATTTATCTTCTCTTTTTTTCTCTTGGGATGCCTCAAAGAGGTTTTCAACACAAGATTTGGCCTCATATGCCTCATAAAGGTTTTCGTCCAGGCTTTTTAGTTTCTTTTTATTTTTATTTTTTCCAAAAGTGTCTAGGAATGTTATGGACTGGAAGCTATGACACTTGTAGGCACGTTGACTTCTCTTCTAATTGTACTGATGAATTCTTCCTTAGACATAGGTTTTTTGTATACCTTCAACATGTAGCCATTAACAAGCAAGGGAATACCTTCCTCATCAATGATATTTATTTGAATAGCTCCATTGTCATGATGTTTTTGTATCAGGTATGGGGATAACCATCTTTTCATTAGTTTTCCCTTGATATCCTTGAACTTAGAATCATATAATAATGCCCAATCTCCTTCTTGAAAAAGCCTGTCATTGATATGCCTATCATGACAAACCTTCCTTTGCAATTGTGTGTAGGAGGCCTTGCATTATGAACTCATCCAAGCCATTGAACTGGAGCAGCCTCTCTTATTGTGCTTCAGTGACATCTAAGTCCAATTTGGCTGCCATTATCAAAGTCTTATACTCAAACTCAATAGAAAGCATAACTTTCTTTCCATAAACTAGAACATATGGAGTTAACCTAGTAGTTGTCTTCTAAGTGGTGTTATAGGCCTATGTGGCCTCCACTAATCTTTCTACCTAATCTCTCCTACTACTACCCATAACCTTGGTGAGGATTCTCTCCAATAACCTATTTGTAACCTCTACTTGTACATTTTCCTGAGGGTGATAGGAAGTAGATGTTATGTGTGTGATATGATGTTTCCTTAAAATATTCTCGATCAGATGTGATGTGAATTGAGCTCCTTGATCGGTGACTATCTCTCTGCGGTATCCAAATTTGTAGAAGAAATTTTCCCTTAAGAACTCATCCACTTTCTCCTTTGTTGATGCGTTTACAACCTTTGTCTCAACCCACTTTGTTAAGTAGTCACTGCATACAATGATGTATTTTTCTGCCATCATGGTGGATCAATTGGCCCAATGAAATCCATGTTGCACTCATCAAATGGCTCCAAGGACACTTGATATTGTAGGGTAATATCATCCTTGGGTGTGGGTTTTCCCATCCTTTGGAATTTATCACATCTGCTGGTATACCTTTTTGCATCTTGGTGGAGAGTGGGCCAATAATAGCCAGCTTGTAGAATTTTGAAAGTTGTTCTCTTGGAAGAAAAATGACCTCCATAGGGTCCATCATGATAGGTCGAGAGGATGTCAAAGACTTAATATTCCCTAACACATCTCCTTAATATTGATATGGTCTAAACTTGAAGAGATTTCCCCCAATCCAAGTGAAAGTGGCGCTTTTCCATACAATTTTTCTCTTCTCCCTAGATGACAAATTTGGGGGAAATTTTACGAAACTAGATAGTTGGTTATGTCAGAAAACCATAGAGAGAGCACTGATATGGGAAATAATTTATCATCTAGAATATGATCACCGACCATCCATTCATCACCTATAGGTAAAGAAATTCTAGGCACAAAATATGAAACTACATTTTCTTTTCCTCACTTGTCAATGATAGTTAAATCAATCTGTTGTAACAATAGTAGCCATATAATGATTCTAGCATTCACATTAGGCTTATTCATCAAATATTTAATAGTTTCATGGTTAGTATGCACAAAAGTTTGGTATCCAGTGATGTAGTTTCAAGATTTGTGTAAGGATTGTACAACATCTATGAGTTCTTTATCAGTTAGAGGGTAGTTGAATTCAACCTTAGATATAATTTTACTAATGAAGTAAATGACATAAGGTAACTTAGCATGTATTTTTCACAAGGATTCCCCCATAACTTTTTCGGATGAAACAACATCAATATGGAAAGGAAGAGCCCAATTTGGGCTGCTAAGTATGCGTGCAGTGCTTAATTTCTATTCCAAAATCTCAAGGGCCTCTTGTCAACTATTTGTCTAGTAGAATTCTGAGTCCTTGGTCAATAATCCAAAAAAAGGTGAAGCCATTTTACTAAAGTCCTTGATAAATCTCCCATAATTTCCATATAATCCAAAAAAGCTCCTAATATCCCTCTTGTTTTGAGGAGTAGAGACCCTTTTGATGATGGAAATCTTGTTTGGGTCCACTTGTATTCCCTCTTGATATATTAAATGGCTAGGCACAGTTTGTGCATTCATTATGAATTCATATTTCTTAGGACTAAGCGAGAGGTTCATTTCAATGCATTTCTTCAGGACTTTTCCTAGGTTAGAGTGAGCCTACAGGAACTCACACCCATAGGGCGTGAAATCATCCATGTAGATCTCTATAGAGTCATGGACCAGCTCAACAATGATGCTTAGAACTGCCCTTTAAAAAGTGGTAGGGTCCTTGAATAGACTATAATGGAGGATCCTATAAGAAAAGGGACCCCAAGGACATGTGAATTTAGTTTTTCCCTAATCCTCAGGGTCGATCTGGATGTGATTGTAACCACTAAATCCATTTAAGAAAGAGAATAACTTCTTCAGTGTAAGACCATCTAAAAATTGATCAGTGAAAGCTAAAGGGAAATGGCCTTTCTTGGTGTCTTTGTTTAGTTCTTTGTAATCCACATAGATCCTCCACTTTGCATTCTTATTTGTGACCAAAACTAGAGGGGATACCCACTCACTATCTGAGATTGAGTATATAAACCCTACATCTAGCAACTATTGCAATTTTTCCTTTACTATGTCCTTGACGGCTGGGTTCATTCTCCTCTCAGGTTGGTGCATAGCTTTGCATCCATCCTTGATGTAGATGTGATGAGTAAAAACTGCGGAATGCACCCCCTTCACTTCTTTATAGTTTCAGGAAAAGACATCTAAGTGTTCTCTTAGCATCTTGCAGAACTTCTCTTCTTGGTTGGATACGAGAGAGGGGTTAATCTTTAAGGTTCTGGATGGACCAAATTCTACAACTTTGACATGGGCAGGACTTGAATCAACTAAGTATAATTGAGTCCAATGATTACCATACACTCTTTCATAGTCTCATTAAGAGGCATGGTATTGGGGGGTTCATTCTGGAGGGTATGGTCAATGAGGTCATCTTCATCAGGTTACTCCCCTCCTATAACATCATATAGGTTACATATTGGATGGGATGTTGTATGATACACTTCATACTCCTCCTATTTTTCTAGTTGTAGGGGTAAGTCATGCTCATTGGATGGTTGAGGAGGGGGCTACATTTCTAATTGTTTAGACAAATGTCCATTATTAACGGTCATGTTCTTGGCCCTCCAACTAATGTAAGAATCAATAGTGGATAACCATGGCCTTCCCAAGATGAGAGGATAACCATTGAATTTGGTTTTGGGTTGGAGAACCAAGAATTTAGTAGGATACTCCCAGGAGTCAATAGAGACCATTACATCCTCAACAACTCCCTCAGTAGCCACTATGAATCTATCTGCAAGTTGCACCACTATAGTGGTCTTTCTTAAGGATCGTTGGAGCTTTAGTTTTAGAATGGTTTATTTAGTTATCACCTTTATGGAATCCCCAAGATCAATCACTGTATGAGGGACACTTATGCTATCAATGCGCACATATACTACTGGACTTCCATGGTCTAAGTATTTTGGATAAATCACTCTCCCCAACAACAAATCAGATAATTGACCAATAAAATTATTGGTGGGGGTGTCTTTTTTTCTCCTCGCAGGGTGTTTGAATTTTTTTTCTTCGATAAGCTTATTATAGATGGGAACATCCTTAATAGATTGGAGGAGGGGTATGTTAACAAACTGATTCTTTAATTCCCCTAGAAGTTCAGTCTCTTCTAGGGTGTGTTGCTTAGGATGGATCAATATCTCAAGAAAAGGAGGTGGATTTACCTCAGGGGCACTCTCTTCCTTTTCCTCTTCAAGTTCTTTGAATGGAGATGGAGGTTTGTTATATGGAAGCACTCTTCGAGATCTAAGGTTGATTTCTTGAATCTGCGTAGAATAGGCAGGGTAAGAGGTCTATCCACTATAGAATTATTGTGCTTGTTTTTTATTTGAGTTTAGATTTGGTTTAGCGGGACTCTGAGGTTGCTTGGGTGGAATAGGTGGAGTCAGTTGTGTTTGAGATGGAGGTGGAGGTAGTGAGGCAGAAGGTTGGTTACATTGAGGCCTCCACCCTTCTGATAGGTTATTCCATGGAGGATGTCAAAAAACATATGGATGAAATGGTTGATTGGCTGGTTGGGGAGAATATTGAGGAGCATAAGGCCAAGAAGGAGGTATGTACCATGATGGATGAGTGGAGGAGTGCCATGGTGGTAAGGTTACATTCTTATTAGGATGGTTATAAGAGTAAGATGCACCTTACATGCCCTTCTGGTATGGTTGAGCTCCTTGAGACATCCTTTGATTTATAAAGCAGAGTTGCTCAACCCCACCTTCTCTCCCTTGGTATACAACTTTTAAACTAGAAAAAGAAGGAAATTTCCTCATGGCATGTTTTTCCTCACCGACTAAGTAGACGTGTATGACCTTTAATGGGCATTCATTTCTGGGATACCTTATAGTGCATTTAGGGCAGAAAATAGCTAGGGCCCTCTCTACTTCCTCTTGTCTCCTCATGATCTTCATGGTACCCATATAAAAAGAAAAGGTACACAACATTTCTCTTTTAAAGTCATCCAACATGTTCCCAATCTCATTCTTGATGGATGATGTGGAAGGAGAGGAACTGGCAAAGGTTTGACTAGCGCTACCCTTCTTCCTAGCTGCTCTAGAGTTATTTTTGAACACTTTTTTGATGTCATCATAGGATAATTGATAGATGTGTCCCAAAGACAACATGTTAAGGGTTTCCAGTAGATCCTCCCTGATCCCTAGGAGAAAAACTAGCTTGAGTGATTCAAGTTGAAGGCAGCATCTAGCCCTCCTATAACTTAGTTGAAATCTTTCCTCATAATCCTCTAGGGATTCATAAGGTCCTATAGTCATTCTAAATATTTTCTCATTTATTTGGACCTACAATAGTCCATGTACTTTTTATTAAAGGCTTATTGCATTTGAGCCCAGTTGGTGATGCTATCCCCATGCAGACCCATAAGCCAGAGCAAGGATGCATATTTAAGGGTAGATGGAAATATCTTCAACTTATCATCATCAGAGGCATAGTCATAGGTCCTACATACAACAAAAAATTCAAACGTTAAAGTACCATGATCCTGAGAGGTTAAAGCATGGACGTGTGGAAGGGAAGTAGGGCTTATATTCTTCATTATAGCCTCTCCATTAGTCTCTCTGATAGGAAAAACCACATTTTTCCTGTTTTTAGACATGTTTTTGGTAGGTTAAAATGGTTCTTCTTCTTCCCCAGTAGGTTCTTCAAAGATCTTAGGTTGTTCACTTAAAGGGTCTTCTAACCCCCTTGTAGTTAGAGAGGGAAGTTGACAGTCAACAAAGAAGAGTGAAGGTTGACTGTTTGAGGGTGTGGGGGTGTTTGGTAAGAATTTTCCTTGAGTATCTCTATACCTACGAGGCATGAAATAATTTTTTTTTTCTCATTTATTTGATTTTTTCAAAACTAAATGTAAAAGAGAAAATAATTCTTAAGCAAAAATAACATCTACCTAGACACCTCCTTGACAATGGTGCAAAAAAGTGGTGAGCCCTGGTATTGCACCAAGAGTGTTGTAACTCCCAAGGGCCCCTAAACTTTATTTATCAACCTAGGGATTGTACAAACTTTGAGGTGATAGTGCTATATACACAATAGACAGGATTCTACTCATGCCACCCTCAACTAGTAAATTTGATCAATAGTGCTCCAAGACCATTCTTGCTACTGAATTAGAATGGAATTAACTATTAAAGGTGCAATTCAAAAGCTAGCTCTAATGACAAAAAGGAAAGTTATTTTTAAACCTCAACCTGTAGATTTTATTAACTTGTACATGCTACTGAATCGATTCATCAAAGAAAAAACAGCCACACTACTTGCAGAAAGGGAACTACACTATTTTATAATCAACCATCTAGCTACCCAATCCAATTGCAAACATGAAAGTACCCTATGAAATCATAACTCAATATTTCATGCAACATTTATCTATTTCATACTATCATATAAATCAATGTTCTATTTGTGCTAAATCTTTTATAAACAAACATGTTATTATATCTTGCAATGAATGAAAAGGATAGTTGGAACAGTGTAGGTGCTTCTGTTGATCATGGAGTTGTAGTTAGGGGTCAACCTTATCCTAAAATAAGTCAAACTTGAATCACTAGTCGAAAAAAAGGGTGAAACAAGCTGCTAGAGGCATGTTATAGGAAGTTGCTACAAGTGACCTATATTGCTACAAGAAGGCCTGTAATGCTTCAGGAAGGCTGCCGAGAATGTTTAGGAGGTAGGAATGATGATATAAAGGGATGGAAAGGTGGATGGATGTTGTGGTAGATTGATAAAAGGTGTCCAACACTCATAGCAAAGCTCAACACCTTAGGAAGGCTTGTTTTTAAATAAGAGGGTTACTCACCTTGACCTAAGGAAATGAGCTCAAGAACAAAATTTTGAGATTCATCAAAGAGCGTGAAGAAGTCCTGGATGGATATGGTGAAACGCCTCTCGCCTATAGATCTAAACAAACTTGCAGCATCAAATGAACATACTCTTTTATTATTGAGAAAATAAAATAACCAATGGTGGAAAAGATGAGTTGAATTTAAATACCATGTAATCTATGCGAAAAACTCTAATCTAGTCAATAAATCCAACTCTAAGCTAGAACAAACATATGCAAAAAAATATGACTAACATAGAACTTATTTCAAGAAATCATAAACATATCATTTTTGGACTATGATTGTAGATTCTTCCATTCATTCTCCCATGAGAGAGATGAGATAGAGGTTGCAATCATAAGAATTTTGAGGGGTTATGTTCTAATGAAATGCAGAGAAATAATAAAAATTCTAATATAAAAAGAAATACCAATACATAAGAGGGACCTAAGCCACTAGGGTTGGGGCCAAACTTAAGCGCCTCAACCCTCTAGAACTAACTCATTGATGGATCAATAAGAAACTTCTCATTATCATTGCATCAATGTCAAACACATCACATAACTAGTAAAAAATAATAGTATCAAGTGCTTGAGCTCAATACCTTCTTAGCTGATAACAAAGTTTGATTCATAATGAGCCCTTTCGCATGTTTATTTATGCAAGAGGGTAGCTACTAACAACTCCGTAGAAAAGAGGAATGTTTTTCTCCAAAAACTCGAGAAGGGTGGATCTATATCTTCTTTAACCGCACTTGGGTGGCTACCAATGACCTTGAACTGATGAGAGAGAGTATGGTGATTTTGGTTGATTGAGTGAGTTAAGGAGGTGGAAAATGTCCTATAATCTCTCCCTATTGTCTACTCTAAGATCCTGTATTGAAGTCATCTAAAAAATTCTCCATTTCCTGCATTTAAACCATATTAGGCCACATGACATAGCAAAACATATTTTACACCTCTAACTAATTATAATATAACAACAATTGTAAATAAATGTGAGAAAGAGATCGTTATGAAGTTGGAGGATGGAATTATGACCCTTATCATGTACATATTGATGGGCCTCATCAAGAACTAATAGAACACCTCTTTCATAAACAAATAATTTTCATAATTTCAATTTCTCACTGAAACCACCTTACAAACACCTTCAACAATCTCTGATTACTAAACAAATCACCAACTATGCCATCATCATTAATCACCAATCGCCAATTTGTTCTTTACCTTTTCCAACACCTCTCAGACACTAATATTTGTCTTTAATTCACCTTTGATGCAATACAACATTATACATCTTGTTGCACCAACAACAACTTACTCGGTGGCTTGAATTCTGCTTTTAAAGAATTCTGGAATGATATTTTTGGATTCAATCTTTTGATAACTTTTTCTTTCATCTTTGCATGGAGTTTTTATTTTTTCCTTTGTCTTGGTCAAATAAATCTTATCAGCATGTTCTCCATGTAATCTTTACTCCTCACCTCCAACTTCAAGATATTCTGAGTTAAACTACTCAAATTTGTTGTTCTGGAATTTGTTAGAGGATTTAGCTGGGCTTTTCTATTTCTGGAAAATATCTATACTTATTATTTCTGCTTAAACTAACTCTTAAATTTTACATGCTACCAAATACAATGACACTGATATATTCATCCTAATTATAGATATTTTAATTATGTTCTCTTATGTTTGGCCTAACCTCCAAAGTTCAAGTTGTTGACTCATTCATACAAGTCCTTTTATCATGGCCCAAGTGCCTTATTTAAAACATGCTCCCACACACACACACACACACACATATATACTGTCATTAACTCCAAAGTGTTTCCAATTGTATATATAGTTGTGTGCTTCAAGGCACTTTATAAAACATTGCTGCATATAATTATTCCATTAACTCCTTTGCATTATGGCCCCAAGGGCTTTACATAATAGTTGATATTCAGATGGCTCTTCATCACTTTAACAACTACTGACCTGCATATGAATAAGGTGCTAAGACTTTATTAAACCATGCATGAAGTGCTTTTATATTGCAATTAGTTTAGGGAATCACAGTTGATCAACATATAAAACCACCACAAAACTATTACTTGGGAGATCTCTTCATTAGTTTACAGAATGTTAAACTTTAGAAATATCTCTATCTCCCATCTCTTTCACTTTCCACAAATCATGACAATAAACCTTTGTGCACATTCGATTTCATGTCAGGTTCTAACCTACAGGATTACGTGTCTTGTGGGCCCTCCTTTCCATTCTTCTCTCGTTGGTGATCGCTGCCAAATTGTCTACTATAGTCAGTCTCCAACACTGTTAGCCCACAACTTTTTGCCTGTGCCTTTTATTTTGCCTCTCATATTTACCTTGGGGGTTGGATTTTTACAGTGGGTATACTCGCTACTCCTACAAACCAATACACTAGTAGTTGGGTTGAGTTGGCTATGGAAACTATTGTGTCAAGCTGACACCTAATCACCCTAAAGAAGCTGCGTTGTGCATTTCTCAAGGCTTCTGAGGTTGACCTTCACGGTTGGCATGATTTTCACGTCATATTCACCATGTGGTGCCATCTGATAGGTGACACATGTCACTAAGATTTGGACCAATAGGGTACTTGAAATGCCAAAAAACACCTAGCATGTGTCCACCTCTCATTGGGCCACGTCAGGTTGATGTCATCATCCACCTATGTTTTCCAAGTTGTCTACCCTGTCCAACAAAAATTTTCCACGCACCGATTAGAGAGGAGAGAGAAAAATGGTCTAGGCCTTTTGCTTTTTCATTGAATTCCTTTGTTATATATTATTTGAGCCCTAGCCATATCTTAACATTACCCTTGAATTCAATATTTTCCTGGTTGTAATTCATTTGGCTTCTTCTTCATTATGTTGTCCTAGCTCCAACTCACCCCTGGCATTCAAAATTTTATGCATGCCTATGCACTTTTGGGTTTAGTCCCATCGGAATGTTGTTATCCCTGGCTTGTGTCATCCCTGGAACTATCCTTTGTGTGCACCTTTAATTCTTTTGGGAAATTATTTGTAGGCTTAGTTGTATGGTGAGGATGTCCTGATCTAAAATGTGGAAAATAAGATACTGTTTCCACGTGTTTTTTCTATACCACCTACCCCATGCTAATATCATCCTCGGTGTTGTGTTGATGCTCTGATTAAATTTCATCCAAGGAATCCTTGCAAGCGTACTTCCGTTGGGCTGATGTGTTGATAGGGTCCACTGTTGGGCCAATAATATTTCTCTTCTTTCATTGTTGTTCATAGTACCACATTTTCCTGGTTGCTATCTAGCCACTTTGCTAAATGATCCTGTTTCATTTAGATGTGTGCCAAACTTTACTATGCACCAAAAGGTCCTCCAACAACTTTACCTTTGAAACTTTGACTTTGGGGTTCATCAATTTGACTGGTCCTAAATTATGATCCAAGAGGCCATTTTCACACATCCACATACATTAACGAAACATATTTTAGAGATCTATCCATTTCATTGGGTTCCAAAAGCAATTAAGATGATCTTGTGAGTTGGAATTGGCTCCAAATATCCGACACCTTCACCAATGAGCTCCACCATTATTGTTCACCAATATGCTTGGAAATTTTTGAGCCTTGCATACATGATCTAATCTTCCTTGTTCTTGCAGTCTTATCTACTTCACCATTGCATTACCTTTGAGAGTAAAAACTCATCAAAACATGAAATCAATTACTTGATACATATGAGCATATCCTTGACAACATATTCTTTACCTTGGCCATCAATTCTTTGAATTTTCCATCAATGGAAACATCATCAATTATTTTTACTTTGTCATCAATGACAACATATTTCAAACAAATGGCTCAGCCCAAAAATTCAACCTCTATGCAATAAATACCTAACAAAACATAAAATTGTTTATCAACTTCCAATATCGAGAACCCAATTTCATAGAAAGAATAATATAGGTTAACTTTCCTAATTTAAGTTTCTACTTCTAAATTATGGGGCATAAGATCAATAATTGTCAATTTAGTGGAAACTTGCTAGAGATCAAATAGAGAAGTATAAATTCCAGATAATAAAACACATGAAAAATATAAATGGACCATCACTAATAAAACAACATCGTTCCCAATCGATCAAACTAAATTTTATTGCATATTGCAGAAATTTAACACAATATTAGAGGAATATCCCAATCCAAGCTAATTAATCCATGTTCGCTAACCTATATGCCTACATAAAAAGTTAACCAGCATATTCAAATGCAATCCTCCCCCTTTGCCTCCCCCGTGATTAATCAAGCACCACAAATAAAACCCCTTAAAGAAGGGAAACTAAACCTGAGCAAAAGTATGACATCTAGGATCTCTAGAAGAAGAGCCAAAATCAAGTGAACAAATAAATTTACTATGCTTTCAAGAATGAAATAAAAGTTAGGAATCGTAATAGGTAATTTTGTAGCCAATTTAATCAAGTTCGCATTCCCTCTAGAGCTTTGTCCCCCAAACAAAAATGTCACCACATCCCCAATTCATGTTATTGGAAGTCTAAAACCATTTGATATGGACAACATCAATTGGATGCACTAGAATGTACCCAACATTTCAAGGGCGCACAACCATGGAGAATGCCCAAGAACTTGTAGGTTTTTCTATATTACTTCCCCCAAAATATCTTTTTCATAGGACATAATCTAGAACCAAGACAAATTATCAACCTATAATTTCACAGAAAAATATTTTTGAATTCAAAATTTGTTCCAAAATTTGGTTAGGTCCTTGAATGGAACTTTGGTTTTTTTGTGAGCTAAAACATAGTGGAGGGGCTAGGATTCAACCTTTTCAAGTTTAATATTAACTTAACCATCCCTAAACATTATGTTCCACTAACTATTTATTTTTCTTTCCCATTTCTATCCTCAATTGTAGCCATCAAGGTTATGTCTAACTATTGTCAATCTGATTATTATAGTCTTATTAGCTATCTACTTTCCTAAATATGTTTATGTCATACTAGTGGATTTGGATCTTTCAATACCTCCAAATAGTACTTTTGTATTTTCTTGGTAATTGGAGGTCTTTCCCCACTAACTTTGTTCTTGATTCCTTAATCAATTTTAGAATATGATCATTCCTTGATATATTTGTCATCACTAACTTCTTCATTAGTGTTCAGAACCAGAGTAATTTTTTCTTGACTATAGCTCTTTCTTAGCCTTATTTGAGTCATGGGATGTTTCTCTAGGTCATTATATGATAACTTGGTATTCGTCTAGATTCTTATAATCTGGTTTGAATATCACATCCTTTCCTACAATGTTAATTTTTATTCCTAAATCAAAAGGATTATATGGTTAAGCCTTTATGTAAGAACTTTCGGTAAATTTTCATAAAGCTATATGGTTAGGGGGGAATAATTAAGAGACTATATTAATAATGTTAAGTAAGGAGAAATAGAAACAGGCTCCTCAACAAAATCATCAATCATTGTAAAGGGGTCAATACACTAACTAATAATGTCCCTTCGAGAATATATGAGGTCGAGGAAGAAAGGATATGTAATCTTGGTAGTAGCGTAGGATTTAAGAGATCCACTGCTCATAGAATCCAAGGTCAACCAAATAATCTCATAATTGAAGAGTAGTCTCTTGAGAAAACATATAGAGTACTACACTCTACAAAATGAGTTTCGCATTGGGACCAAGATTTGGTAATGTATATGGTGCTTATAATTGGATCTAGCACAAGAAATCCTAAAAAGTATAGTGGAGGTCAATCCAGACACTAATGGTTTTGTGGGAGGAGGGGGAAGGGCTGGAAGCAAGGGTGAAGAGTAGACCAAAGGTCTCACCAACCTGATATCTAAAGTGGTGTGGATCTCAACCTTTATTTTGCTTCCCTAAGTAGACAAAACTTGAAGAGAGACATACGTGATTATCTTGCATCCTGGATCGAAATATTAGAGAGATAGATCAATATACTTGACAACCCCTTGACTCATTCATTTTTATACATTTATGAACTTCATTAGAATTGAAAATCAATTAAACTATACAATAACAACTAATGGTGTGGCCCATAGGGTTTTGAATAGTCAATGATTAGGTGTGTTGTTAAGGCCTCCTTAATATTTTGGTGATGTTAATCACCAACACAGGATTTATATATCACATTGTGTTTTTCATTTTCACAAAATGATTTACAGAATAATTAGAATCTATATTTTAATTCTTCACAATGCTCTCTCTCATTAAAGTATCTAATAATTCAAGGACATATATTAATCACTAAAACATGCTTCTATATTTATCAAAGTACTGTCTAAAAATAAACCATGAATCACAGCTCAAAAGTACAAAAAGATAGATAAATGTATTCGACAACCCTCGTATTGGTGCATTTTTACACATTGATGAACTTAATCAGAATTAAAAATCATAAGGTCATAGGTTCAAAACTCGTGGGTAGACCCACCTTCCTAACCAACACAAATAACAAAATACAACTAATTGTGTGACTATTAGATATACATTCACACTAAGTTTTTATTTTTTGTTCTAACATTATAAATTTAATCACACAAATTTATACATTATTTTTTAACCAGACTTATTTTTCAATAAATTTATTATACTTCAAAAATTTGTAATCCTCTACACACCAATAATGGCAAGGTCATTGCATCCACATCCAAAAAAACAATCAAAGCAAAGAGACAAAGCCTAGAATTTCATGTTTTAACTTCCTGATAGCCTGGCAGGGGAAATGTAAGCCAATAGATTCTGGTAGAATAATTACAATTAAAATGAGGATCTACAAATTTACCAAAAATAAATATCTAAGAGTCCAACTTATTATATCAACAAGAAATGAATATAATAACACAAACTACCAAACACTGATGACACAAATCTCCTATACAAAGTTGCTCCAAAAAACGTAGATGGAGATACCAAAACATATCTAAATATCTTTTAAACATATCTTGAGGAAAATCATAGACATACAAAAATGTTGTCAAATGTAGTTGTAGACCATCAACTAGACAATAATGATATCTACCGAAATCATTAAGAAGAGTTGGGAAAAACTTGTTGAGGATAATGAGACACCTAGAAAACCCAAATAAATGCATTCATTAGCCCTCACCACCCATTACAAAAAATAATTGAATAAAAAATTACTTTTACTACCATTTATTCTTAACAAATATCCTCTTGATCAAACTTTTAATGCCAGAAACCCTAAAACATACAAATTAGTTGTTTCACTCTTTCCTTCATGCAGAAAAGGCTACCATAATACTCCCTCTTCACCTACTCCACCATTGTAAATAAAATTGACTCCTACACATTCTTGTTTATTCGCAACAAAATTCTTGCATATATGCATCATTTGTGGAGTTTCGCTTCCCTTCATTTCCCACCCTCACCAAAACATTGTCATCAATAAGGGCCAAAGGAAAAAATGGGAAGGCTTTAGAAAAACTATATAGACCCCCTTAGACAAGAAAGAGTATGTTGACATGGAAAGGTAATTTTTTATGAAATCAATCTCAAAGCACTTGTTTTCAAAAACCAATATAAGCAAATCATGAGTGTAAACATTGCGACAAAACTCCAACAAAAATCTTGGCATCAAAATTCATTCTTAATGAGTGTTGTTCTTTTAATTTTTCATAGTCATATATATGAACGAGTTTCTACATCAATTTGGCTCATCAAATAGTAAAAAATAGTTAGTTATGTTTAGCTCTAATACATTGTTAAGGAGTTTTAGTGGCCATCAAAGCATTGAATTTCAAACTGATTTAAAATCCAAGAAAATCAATATAAACAATGCCATATGAGACTACCAAGAATTCATTTTTTCAACAGTGAAATAAAGAAGTTGAACTCTTATCAAATATATTTACAATGGTCTAGACATACTACAATTGTTTTCCACCATACTTGAGTCATTGCGTGTACATAGGAAACCTAGTTTTCAACTAAATTTTCCTATGTACATACACAACAGTGTTTGATGCACTACCATGAAAAAGAATCATGTGCCCATCCAAAAAAGTTCTAAAAAAATTGCAACCTCGGTTTGAAGACATGGACATCTATTCATCTATACTCTTAAACATAAAAACCTTCAATGGCTTAGAGAAAATCCATGTCCAAAACACATCTATCTCTACCTCTACCTGGATCCATGGATTCACTTAAAACATCGTCATCCCAAATTCAAGAATCAAAGGTGACGATTTGGCTTCCTAGAGGATTACATTATCATTTTTAGATATTTTCATTACATATCTCATGAGCATATTATGAATTGGGGTCATCATCCCTCTCACATTCCATCAAATAGTAGAGGGATTCATTCAGAAGAACATTCATCTACAAGTTTTCCAAACAGGTTATATTTTACAGTCCCTAGTGTAGCATTGCATCCAATAAGAGATTTCTACGTTGTTTCATTGTAAAATTTGAGGTTGGTAAATCATATCATTAGGTGCATGCCTTCTTGAAAAGGACTACCCTTTTATCATGTTAACAATTGGATAGGCTAGGAATCAAATGGCTTATTGCATTGATCAATCATTCAACGATTAAGTTATTGTTGCACTCCATTTAGGGAACCAATACATGATTTATTAGTAAGGGTCTCTTACGATGGAGAGAAGATCAAATTTTTGTGATATTTAGTATAGCTACATATATTTTCCATAAATAAATCGAAATAAAAACATTATTAAGTATTTTACATAATTCCAATCACAGATAATTTGGAGGCAGATAACATTCCCTGCATCTAATTCAAATACCACCTATTAAACCAAGTTATGAGATGATAGGGGCAAGACTACTTATACAGTTTCTTTTATAAATATTCCCAAGGTGGCTCCATAATATCAAAAGTAGACAGTCAAGATGCGCATTCTTAGCAACCATGAATATTTCTCAAGGCAACACTTTAGTATAGGTTACATTGGAAACCCTCTACTAACTCTTGCAGTAGTATGGGCAATACCTTTTCTAGTTTCACCATTCTATAGGGAAACCATTTTATATGCTTAGTAGCTTAGTACCTTTTTTATATGCTTAGTAGCTTTTGTTCAAATCAAATTCCAGCAATCGTAGTCTAGTCTTATGTCTGATCAAGTCCAACGTATGATTTCAACATCAAATCATGATCTATAAATGCTAGATTTTTGGCCTATCTATCTCATCAACATGGGAATTGTAGAATTAAAATTTTTAAAATCCTCTACAATCAATGTCAAACTAAAATACATACTTCCCATAATTTTGTTATCAATAGACAAATCATGCTCTATTCCTAAATTGGAATTCATAAAAGAACAATAAGACTTTGATTTCCATTTTCTTTCCCATTAATATACATCTCTCGAAAATGTGTTACTATAGTTAACATAATACGTATTATAGAGAAAGTTGATATCAACTACTTAGGAAAAAGGGGAATTCTCATAACACTAATAACGGTTAAAGAAATAATAAATGACATAAATTTGTAGAAAACACAACAATAAACATTTATGGTCCCAATGGAAATATGATTATTCCAGAGAGTAGTAGAAATTCTACCCAAAAAAAAGCACCAAAATTAGAATTTATCCTAAAACGAAATGCTTAATAAGTATAACTATGCTTAATAAGCATAACTCCGTTGTAATCCAAATCACAACCCTTGAAATTTCCATTCTACCAAACATTATCAACCACGATCACTCATATTTTAGCTCAACACTAGGAAAAAACACTAAAATCATACCCTAACAAATTTAGCAACAAAGCTTTACATCATTAAAAGAAATAAGAGAAGTATTTAGAAGCCACTAACTTGATGCTATGGAAATAAGATTGAATACAAAACGAACTTCCTCTGCGTGATTACCAGAGATGACAATGCCTTCAAATTTTCCTATGAAAAACCAGTTTCGAGAGCTTCCCACTCGACATCACAACCTTCGAATGTCCAAGCACTTCCATTGATGGTTTTTCAGTGCCACAGATACTAATTTGCTCCCACCCTAAAACAATTCCTTTTACCTCAAGCACATAAATTAGGGCCAAACGAAGAAATCCATCCCAGAGAGTCACGATGGCAAAAAAAACCCATTAAATCTCACATCGACACATCGAAAATGTAAAAATGTCCTTAGTAATCCTACTGAGGTCAAACTTGGTAGTGACTCCATTTACCGATACGCCTACGGCATAACATAGGAATCTATTATGGGTTCATTTGAAGCATGAAGAATTTATTCAAAACCCTATCCATGATGGTTTGATTATAAAGTATGGTCTCCTTAACAATTTCAGGGTTGACATCAAAGTTGACTCGACAGAACTGTTGAATGATTGGCTAGGTCAAGTTAAATATTATAAGCAATTTTTGTAATATTGGGCAGAAATGTATGCACACCAATGGAATCGAATTAGTTTTACTATGTGTGTTTGGTAGCATTCACTAGCATATGACAACTAGTTACTTTTTTCTCCTTTTTTTCTTTATAGAGAAAATCTCAAAACTTATTATGTTTATAAGTAGAATTTCGCCGTAAATCACATAAAGAGAGACATTTGTCGACGCGTTTCGAACCAATTACATCAATATTATTTATAAGTAGAACTTCACCATAAATCACATAAAGAGAGACATTTACGCTGAAGTTCTACTTATAAATAATATGGATCACAGAAGCCTCAATTCAACAACTTATTATGTTGTTGTCACTTTTCCCTCATTTTTTTCTTTATAGAGAAAACCTCAAAACTTATTATGTTGTCATAAAGATGAAAAGGAAAAAATAAATATTAATTAAAATAAACTAATTTAGATTGATCTTAACTTCAAATCTATCAAGTGTCTAGAGAGCTCAAATCTCTAGAAATTTAATTCCTCTAGAGACTTTATAAATTTAGAATTGAAATAAATCTAAACATTAATGGTTTTTCAGTGCGGCTAATACTAATTTCTTCCCACCCTGAAATTATTCCCTTTACCTTAAGCACATAAATTAGGGCGAAATCCAAAAACTCAGCTCAAAGAGTCATGATGGCAAAAAAAAACCATTAAATCTCACATCGACACAATCACAAATGTGAAAACGTCCTTAGTAATCCTACTCAAGTCAAACATGGTAGCGACTCCATTCACACATACGACTACGCCATAACATAGGTATCTATTCTAGGCCCATTTGAACCATGAAGCATTTATTAAAAACCCTATCAGTGACGATTCGGTTATAAATTATGGACTCCTTAACAATTTCATGGTTAACATTAGAGTTGACTCGATTTCTCAAAATCCATTCCCACAAAAATTCCATCATTTTAATAAGTAAATTTTTTTTTGAATGATTGGCTGGCTCAGGTTAAATATTATAACCATTCCCACAAAAATTCCATCATTTTAATAAGTAAATTTTTTTTTGAATGATTGGCTGGCTCAGGTTAAATATTATAACCAATTTATGTAATATTCGGCAGAAATGTATGGACACCAATGGAATTGAATTAGTTTTACAATGTTTGTTGGTTAGCATTCACTAAAATATGAATCCTAGTTACTTTCTCTCATTTTTTTTGAGAAAACCTTAAAATTTATTATGTGACTATAAAGATAAAAGGGAAAAAATAGAATTTAATTAAAATAAACTAGTCTAGATCTATCTTAACTCCGAATTTATCAAGCGCCCAAAGGGATTGATAACCTCTTGTTTAAGTGCAAATTCTTAAGAGATCTCGAGTTGACATGGATATAGGCTAGTTTCAGTCTTGTGCGGCCAAAGAAAATATAACAAAAATATGATTAATTTTATCAATAATATGTAAATTCGTCTAATATTAATATAATCATTTTAAATATGCTAAATATGTCTCATATTAATCTGGTCATTTTAATTTTAATTTTTCTTAGTTACCGGAGTTTGTTGAGATGATAAATATTGTTAATAACTTTAATGATGAAAAATGATGAATTAATCTTTTTTAATGTAAAGTGACAATGTAATAGTGGTGAATGATAGAAAATGTGAATAATCAAAATATATTATGTTACAAATAGTCTTCATTTTGATTAACGTCAAACTATTTTCTTCTACTATTCTTATTGTCACCCTTTTTACTTTTGTTATATTCTCATAAAGGACGGGCTAAATTGTAAACCATTTAAATCTTTAGCTCGAGCTATTGTAGTAAACATCATACATTTTCCATCCCTCTCTCCTCCTCTCTCTCAAGTTAGCTCTCTCGTACTTCCTCTCACTCCCTTTCTCTCCTACCTCCCTCTCTCTTCTCCCAGCTCTCTCTCTATCCCTCTCTCTCTCTTTGCCCTCCAATCCTCTCTCTTCACCCACCACTCTCCTCCTCTCTCTCAAGTCATGTGTCTCGTTCTTCCTCTCTCTCCCTTTCTCTCTACCTCCATCTCTCTTCCCCATCTCTCTCTCTCACACACACTCTCTCTCTTTTCCTTTCAATCATCTCTCTTCCCCCATCACTCTCTCTTTGTCCAACTCTATTACTATATCCCTCCATCTCTCCTTCTCTATCCTTCTCTCCCCCTTCTCTCTATCTCTCCTTATTTGTCTCTTTATCTCACCCCTAAACATACACTGTCTCTCTCCATATCTCCCTTGTCACTCCCTTTATCTCTCCACTTCTCTCTATGTATTTCTTCTTCCTTCCCTTTCTCCCCCCCTCCTCCCTTTCCCCTCCCCTCTTGCGAGTCCTCTCTCTCATCCTTCCTCTCGTTTACCCCATCCCTCTCTCTCTCTCTCTCGCCCCTCCAATCCTCTCACTATATCCCTCCCTCTCTCCTTCTCTCTCTCCCCCGTCCATCTTTGTGTCTATCCCTCCCTCTCTCATACTTATCTACCTCTCTCACTCCTCTCCCTCTCTCTCTCTTCATTCCTCCTCTCCCCTCACCTTTAATTTATCTCCATCTCTCCCTTGTCACTCACCCTATCTCTCCACATCTATCACTCTATGTCTTTGTTCTCCCCTCCCATATATATATAGAGTTAATATATATCATGATATATTAATATATACTATAATATAAAAGAATAAATATTGTATTAATAGAAAATTATTAAATATAACAATATTAATATAAAAATATATTAATATGAATATTAGATTTAATAATAATAATAATAATAATAATAATATTCTAATATTAATATTACGGTTAATAATATTTTTTTGCATGGTATAAATAATAATTTGGCCCATAATAATTGGCTCATAGGGTTGGTATATAATTAGATGTTGATTTGTAATCCTATTTGATATATTTTTATTTATTTACCATATCTCTTTATACCTCATTTATATTTATTTATTTAACATGACTATTTTATTAATATGGTATTTGGCCCATGGTATTAATAATTATTTGTTCCATGGTATTTTTCAATATAAAAAAAGGTTTATCTATTTACCATACCTCTGGTTTTATTTATATTTTTATTTATTTTCCATAGTGTTCGTAAAACTCTTTATAATTTAAATTTATATTGTGTTTATACATAATAATAGTTAGATTGATTTTTAAATAGGGTTGACATTAGATTAACATTTATGTTTACATTTATGTTTACATTTACATTTATGTTTACATGTTTACATTTTTACAAGAGATGAGATCTACCCGCGCAGTGGCTGTAGAGCTAATAAATTAAAGTTAAATTATATTTGACTACCTTGGAGCATAGTAGTTTGGAGCTCGGTAGCTTGTACTTCCTCTCCCTCCCTCCCTCCCTCTCTCTCTCTCTCTCTTTGCCCTCCAATCCTCTCTCTTTCCCCATCACTCTCCTCCTCTCTCTCAAGTCTTGTCTCTCGTTCTTCCTCTCTCTCCCTTTCTCTCCTACTTCCCTCTCACTTCCCCATCTCTCTCTCTCTCTCTCTCCCTTCCTCTCTCTTCCCCGTCACTCTCTCTTTTCAACCGCCACTCTCTCTCTCTCTTCGCCCATCACTCTCTCTCTCTCTCTCTCTCTCTATGTTATTATATCCCTCCCTCTCTCCTTCTCTCCCACCTTCTCTCTATCTCTCCTTATTTCTCTTTCTCTCACCCCTAAATGTACACTGTCTTTCTCCATCTCTCCCTTGCCACCCCCTTTCTCTCTGCACTTCCCTCTCTGTCTTTCTTCTTCCCTCCCTCTCTCCTCCTTTCTTGCAACTCCTCTCTCTCATCCTTCCTCTCATTCCCCCATCTCTCTCTACTATAGCCAAAGCACTTGCTGGGATAATGGGCATTCCCACTGGGAATATGGAAATTCTAGGGACTTAGAGAGGAAAGCTAAGTATGATAAAGATAGTGGCAACGCTAAAATTTCCTAGGCAGAGGGGGAAGGGTTAACAGTTACCACTTGGAAATATGATGGAGTGAGGGAGGGTTCACGAGTTTGGCTGTGGAAAGGAGTGACTTACCTGACTATGACTAGAAGGTATTAGGTATGGAGGACGGGAGCAATAAATGGATGTTGGAGGCATACCCCCTCTGGGGACTATTCTCATGGCCATCCTGGACCTGACTCCGATAGGGAAAGGATTGAGCAAGATCACGATGTGGCTTACCTCACTGGAAATGAAATTCAGGGAAGGAACCAAATTATAATAAATTGTTTTAGATTAACAAACTGTCACTGTGAAGAGGTTTAAGGAATTCATGACATGGCTCGACCTGCGCGAGGTCATGGTTGAGGAAGGAGGGGACAAACCCCTAGGAAGGATAAGGAGCCGAGTATGTCTGAGCCTTGCAGTGGAAGAAAGTCTATAGAACACCTTATCACTAAAGCTGCAGAGTCCTATCATGAGGGTACTGATGAGGGAATTCAACAACCGTTAGAAGAGTGGGAAGAAGAAATAAAGCAGGGTAGTCAGACAAAGGAGGATATGGAAAATTAGAGGGCCTTAGTCCTAGACCAGGGCAACACCAGAGGAAGAATCATGTAGTTCAAGCAGACCTTATATCTCTATTGGTTGATGAAGATCCTGTTAGGAAAAACCATGGAAAAAATCTCAGTAGGCATGGTGGTTTCACTCCAAGGTATGCTGAGCTACAAGAAAAAACTGTAGAAAATTCAATTCCAACTCCATAAGAAGGACATTAGGATGGACATAATTGAAAGACACATTCCATGCATACTAGAACTGTCTAACATGCCTGGATCAATAGTTAGGGACCTGACACCATTGGAATCACTCTTGGAGGAGCAGAAGGGATAATCAGTTCCTTATGTTTACTTTTTCTTTATATGTGGATAGCTTTTAATTTCCGTCATGCAAGTCTATGTACAACTAGAAATCTAGAATATCGACATGAAATAGATACATATATACCTTGGTTAGAGAGACTAAAACACTATTGTTTTTTGATGGCTGACAATGCCGATAAGTGGTGAAGAAACTTGGTTTCCCTTCGGGGAAATCTGAGGCCACCTAGCCAATTTATGTGGTGTAAATTTGTCTATGTTTTAATAGAAAATGAAAAGGCCCTGCCAAGCTTAACAAATAAGAATAATAATAATAATAATAATAATAATTTAATATTAATATTAGGGTTAATAATATTTTTTTGGATGGTATTAATAATAATTTGGCCAATGGTATTTGGCCCATGGGCTTGGTATATAATTGGATGTTGATTACTAATCCTATTTGATATATTTTTATTTATTTACCATAACTCTTTATACATCTTCTATATTTATTTATTTACTATAACCATTTTATAAATATGGTATTTGGCCCATAGGCTTCACCTAAATAAAACCTCTTTTTTGAGAGATTTATGGAGTAAATATAGAAAGAGGTTTTATTTATTTACCATACCTCTAGTTTATTTATATTTATATTTGTTTACCATACCTCTTGAGTAAATATAAAAAAAAAAGTTATATTTATTTACCATACTTTTAGTTTATTTATATTTTTATTTATATATCATAGTGTTCGTAAACCTTTTTATATTTTAAATTTATATTTTGTTTATACATTATAATAAATAAGTTGATTTTTAAATAGGGCTGACATTAAATTAAAAATGTTAAAAATTACATTTACATTTACATTTTAACATGATATCTGCTCCATATTAAGCGATAAAGAAAAAAATTAAGCTAAAACAAAATTGTTATTTCTTCTCAAAGAAATGACTTAAAACATCCTCTCATGTAGTAGTGTTTGTTTGAAATAATAGACATTTAAAAGATGTATTCTCGAGATCAAGAACCTAGGCCTATCTGAAATATTCATTTTTGACTATTATTCTATCCCTTAATTTTTCTATACGAATGTAAATAAATATTTGAACATATACTTTAAAAACCCACCACCTTTGAACATATTTTCACAAAATATATTTTATATAAATTACCTCTAATGATAGGGTAATGGCGTAATATTTATACATTTTTTTAAATATGGTAATTTTCTACTTTGTTTTTATATATAATAGTTTTATATGTAACTTATATATATGTTGTGGTTTGTTTTACCTATATTCTAATATTTCTCAAAGCTTGACACACTACAACATTTTTTTCATATTGAATTATATAAGAACATTTTGGTCCCACATTTATCATTAAAGATTGTCGAAATGTTTTCAGTAAGATTAAAAGAAATTTCAACTAAAAATTCTTTTAAATATAATAAAAAATATTTTTAAAAATCACCTCTAAGATATATAAATTATTAATTAACTTGAATATTGTAATGAAAAATTATAACCCTTTATTTTGAAGAATAATAGATTTATTTAGAATATTATTCTCCAAACATAATTTTTCTTGAATATATATATATATATTATTTCATATTAAAAATAAATAAATTATTTCATATATATATATATATATATATATATATATATATATATATATATATATATTCAAAATTTATAATACAAAAAATTAATTTTAACTATTATCGTTATAATAGTTCTATAATATTATATTCAATATCTATTCAACTATATATATTTCTAAAATTATAATTATATATATAATTAACACAATCAATAAATATATATATATAGAAAATGTTTATGATCTCTAATATTTATTTTTTTATATACATTATAGGAAGAGATGTGTGATTTAAAAATAAAAAATCAAAAGCATTAACCAAATCTATATATAATGATGAAATGAAATTTAGATGAAACTTTAACCAAATATTCATTCTGTAGATATGATGATGGAATGAAATTTAGATGAAAATACGAGGGTGGTTTACCATTTTGTTTTTTAAATTAAAAAACCTGAACGCTATTTTTTTACATGTTCTTCAATTAGACATTATAATAAAGATATGATTTTGCGAGAAAATTTTGTTGGGGTAATTTATTATTATTATTTAATAAGAAACTTAGCAATTAATAGTATATTTTAATTTTTTTTATAATTTATGATAATTCAATTTCTAGCATTTCAGTTTTCTTTTTTAAATTAAGCTTTTTTCAAGGGTGATTATAATTTATATGAACTTTACTAATGTGTACTAGTTTTATATATTTAAGAATTTTATTTATTTATTTATTTGAAATTTATCAATGGAGAAATGTTGGATATTGCATAGTATTTTTTTATTTTAATGAGTTAAAATTTTTCTAAGAAGAAGAAGTTTTAGAGAATTGTGGCCATTACAGTACAAAATATATTTAGCAGAAACCTTGACATGTATGCAAGAAAAAGAATAGTTGGATATGTAACCTTTTTCTGAAGGAAATTTATTGAATATGACATCGAGAAACACCTTTGCGTCCCTCTCTAAATATATTCTTCAACCTTAGTGTGGTGATTGGAATGAAAAACAATATTCCAGTGGCTTGTATGGTTTAGATGCATGATTTTAAGATTTTTTGTGCCAAATCGTACATGTGACTTTACATTTGAAGGATATGACTCTGATTTCTTGCCTCAATGTGGTAATGATTGGAATGTAAAACAATATTCTAATGAATCATAGGGTTTGACATCCTCTTCTTATGATTTACAGTGGAAACACGTAAATGGGGCACTCCAAGCTGAATGATCAAGCCTCATTTCCTCCACTTTCTCACATGTTTATCCTTCCTTAGTCATTTTCTAGGGCATTAGAGGTTGTCATGGAGTTGGTGTTCAATGTATGTGTTGGTATAGTTTGCAGTCCTATTCCCTTAGCCCCTTGTTCCTTAATTTATTTTTAGATGTCTGTCGAGTTTCTCTCTAGGCATTCACTGCTCCTTGGGGTCTCCTCTATAGGTTTCATATGGGACCTTAAGATTTCCCTGGAGCTATAAATGGACATTCGCTTTGTGATGCAACACCTACTTTTTTAAGGTAAGCAGTTGGACAATTCTTCCCCCCCCCCCTCCCCCCTCGGTATATAAAATTGGTTAAGGTGCCATTACTTTTATGGCCCTTCGTTTATGAACATTGATGTGGGAAATCCTTCCTCCTCTCAGGAATATTTTTCTAAAGATGTTTTCCATGCCAAGTCCTCCCCAAAGGAAGCTCAGTCCCAAGTAAATCCTAGGCCATTTCTACTTGAAAAATATGTGGAAGTTCCGTCCTTAAAAATCTATGACCCAGATGTTAAGGACTTGCATTAGCTCTATGCAAAGTCAACGTTAATACTTTGTTTGAACGTTTTAAGTCCCTATTTGGTTGGTCTTTAACAATGTATCCATTCATCATGGACTAAAAATTTAAGGTTATTTTGTTCTCCAAGGTCTTCTTCATTATGGCTTTTGTTGAATCTAATGACTACTAGAGAGTTTTATTTAAGGGGCCCTAGTTCTAGGGCAATGGTGGACTATTCCTAACCCCTTGGTTTCTATATTTTAGCCCTTATACAACAATCATTACAAAGCTACCAATATGGGTTCGTATTTCCAAAATCCTTGCTCACCAATGGAACTACTCAGTATTTTAGGGCACTGGACACCCCCTGGGCTATTTCTTTGCAACTGATCCTTCTTGTGGGTTTCTTCGTATTTACACCTATGGTATAATTTGTGTTGAAATCAATAATATTAAAGGGCTACCAATATATATCAATTTAAAAATAAGTGATTTCCATTAGACACATGATCTATACAATGAGAATACGTGTTTTCAATACCACTTATAGAATTCTCTCCCTTTATTCAAATCTCACCATAAGTGGAACATTAAATATTATAGAGCCAAAACTTGAAGCCCTATTACCAACATCTTATGGAGGGTGAGGCCTCCACTATTTCAAATAAGGATGATGAAGTATTTGTTGTTGAAGCACATTTAGTTTACAAGGTTCACACTTCAGCTCCTCAAAATTCCCCTAAGGATCCTGTTATAAACAATGTTCCTTCAAAAAGCACAAAGATAATGAATAATAATGGTTCTTTAGTTGCATTGAAGTAAGTTCATGAGTCAACTTATTCAAACTCAAATAATTATTCTCCTTTGTCATGCATATGCAATATTCATATCGCATGGATAAACCCACCTTAAGAATGTTGGGTCGAGGATTCAAAAAAGAAATGAAAGAAAGGTTGCTCTAAGGACCTAGTGCAATTTAAGTGATTCTCTTTTGTATTTTTCTATTTTGTTCCTCTATGTCTCATTTGTATTTTTCCATCTCAACTATTTTCCTGTCAGTATATGGCACATTGTGTCGAAAAAAGAGACATGATTGTATATGATGTATTTCATTTCTAATCAATCAATAGAATCTCTAAAGCTTACAAAAAAAACTCAATATATGGCACATTGTGCCAAAAAAAGAGCCATGATTTTATATGATGTATTTCATTTCTGATTAATCAATAGAATCTCTAAAGCTTACAAAAAAAACTTAGAAATGTTTCATAAGACCAATGTGCTTGGTTAGACTTAATTTTTTCGTTATTTTTTTTAAATATTATTAATATAAAAAAGTATCCTTTGAAAAGAATAACCTAAACATTTGCATGATAATTTTTTCAAAGTTTTATATTTTGTATTTTTAAAATTATTGAATTTTTATTTCAACCATCCGTAATGAAATTATATATATATATATATATATATATATATAAAATAGAAAATCATAATTAAATGAGAGTTATTGTAGAGGTGAAAAATAGATTTGATATTAATTGTAATGTTATTAAGCCCAACTAGAATTTTTGGTATTTTAAAGTGTTTCCTAATTTTAAAATTAGATAACTTTGGAGAAAACTTTATTGATATATTTTTTGCATTTTTTAAAGGTATCAATTGTATTGATAGTTTAAAAAAATAAATTATTTAATAAGAAGTTGAATATTGATCTAAAATAAAAAATTTCCATTTGAAAAGCCAAGACACTTAAATGAATCATCCCTTCCAATAGATTTAAGGTTTCACTAAGTAAATCATGAAATAACACTTGAATTGTCATCCACGATGGTAGAAATAACACTATTTCATTTTCCATTCAACACAAGGATCATGGTTCATCATAAATCTTCTTCACTCTAATAGTTTTCAATATATGTATAAGGAGTCTAACCTATTTTATACCTTTAGGAAATCCCAATAAAAATAAAAATCGTGTCTTGTTTGGAGATTAAATATATAGCAATCTAGAAAGATTGGGAATGTTTCTTATCAAGTTTCCCACTATGCTTTATTGTAACTTTCCATCTCTTAATTTTGTGGTTCAAAATATTATTTTTCTTAGTTCTCTCTAGTCAGTTATAGCCTTCAATGAAAAATACTTCAATATATAGTGTCACTGAATTGAAAAATGGATGATAAAAGAGAATTGATAGTAATAGTTTTGATGATAAAATAAAAAATTTCCTTCAAATTTACATGAAGAGAGAGAAAGGAAAAGAAGATAGTTCAGTTTTTCATATGAATTGAATTTCCATAGGATAAAATCTCTTATAGTCTTATCTTGTATTTAACCCCACCGAATCATAAATATAGAAAGTATAATTCACCTCCATATTTATATGAAAAGTATAATTCACCTCTATGCACCACTTCATTCAATGATTTTAAGTTGAGCTTTTTACTAATGAATTTGGTGAAAAAATGAAGGGTAAAAAAAAAAAAAAATGGAATCTTACAATCCTATCTTGTATTTAACCCCCACTATCTTGTATTTAACCCCCACCGCATCATAAATATGGAAAGTATAATTCACCTCTATGCACTACTGCATTCAATGATTTTAAATTGAGGTTTTTACTAATGAACTTGGTGAAAAAATGAAGGCTAAAAAAAATAAATAAATTATAATCACTTTTCATCACGTTTATACCCCCTAGTTGATAGCTTCTTATTCTCTTAGTAGATATCCTTGAATCTTTACCCACTTTCTTATTCCCCTCTAGTTGATAGCTTCTTATTCTCTCAGTAGATATCCTTGAATCTTTATATTAAATTTTGAAATAATGTTTACTTGTACTGTCAAAAATCTATCTCATAGAATACAGAATCGTATATTCTCAAAATAACTGCAAGACAATCACTAGCTAAGCCTTCGCTTTATGCTTCAGATTATAATTGTTATAAGCTATTTACATGATTTACACAAAAATTCATAATATTTTATCATCGTATCTATTTCTTTAAAATCTATACACAATCTAATTCAAAACATCAAAGTGTCCAGGATTGGTTATTACACACACAACAAAATAATTCACATGCTAGAACATTTTTAATGTCCACTAACAAGTATTTCCTATAGGAGATATGCAAATTTTACTTCAACATTAAGTAGCTTACCTCCATTATGTGCTTAAATACGTCTACTAGTTCAATCTTTGCTCAAGATGTAAGTTCATAATAGTATTAAATAGGTTATAATATTTTGTTAAACATGTCACATGCATATTTAAATTTCATTCATATTAAGCTTTTATCTATAAATCCAGAATACATCATTCTACTAATACTTTAATGCCATTTAATAGAGGAACATACGTCAATTAATAAATAATAACGAATTTAATTTATGACTTTGAAATAAGGATTCTCATATGCAAATATGACACAAACATGATCATAGTTGATGGATGGTTTAATATAGAGATGCATTAGTGACCTAATAATGACACAATAAAAAAATAGTATTTTGAGCGCTATACGTGTAATGAAAATATGATTTTAGTGAAATGCAGTTGCGATAAAAAAAAAAATATCATCGCAAAAGCTAATGTGCACTAGGAGAAAGAACGTGGCGAAGGGTTTAGGGATAGAATAATGCAAATTAACAATAATATAGACTTGTTTTGTAATGCTGAATTCTAAACATTCCTTAACGTACGTCAAGGATCGTACTGAAGCATTAGCATATATATAACTGAAAACCTTCAAAACAACAGATAGAAAGTAGGAGACATTTTAATCCACTATCTCTTAATGCTATATTGAAAAACTAGGGAATGTAATAAGTGATTAATTATGAATTCGAAGAAATAGAGGTAGTGTTGATAGACATCGTTATAAAAGTTAAGCACAAATGTTCATATTATTCCACCTAATAAAATAATAATTATAGATTTATGATAGAGTGATCCACATGATCATTTATACATATATTAAATTATATTAAATTTCATTAAAAGAGAAATGCAAAATATAGAAAAGATAGGTTAATGATGTCAAAATCAGCTTCTTTTAAGAAGCAACTTCCTTTACATTACACAAATGAACAATTTTTGGATGATACAAATGACAAAACCTCTTTTCTATATATAGGAGTCTAAAGGGTCCTAATACAATCATAGCCTATATAACAATAATATTGTACGAACACAACAATAATAATAGTGGGCTTCTACGGGGCATAATAATAACAACATGGGGACTATATGAGCATAATAATACAATAAGGGGGTTGCACTAATAACAATAAGGGGTTACACTAGTAGTATAGGGACCTAACATGCCCCTCTCCTTCAAAAAGTGTTGTCTTCAACGCTTGAGTAGTTCTGGATGCTTCTGTATAAAATTGTCATCTTCCCATGTGGAATTTTTAGCGAGTAATTTCTTCCACTTGATGAGACACTCTAAAATTGATCAATTTTGTAGTTGTCGATTTCTTGTTTTTGTGACTGATTTTAGTTCCAATATGATTTTTCCTTCCTCGTCAAGTTCTGGCAATATTATTTGAATTGGGATCTTCTCACCTATAACCTTATTTAAGCATGAAACATGGAAAACTTGGTGCACTCGGGAAGATGCAGAAAGCTCCAATTTGTATGCCATAGTGCCAATCTTTTGTACCACCTTGTACGAACCATAATACTTTGGTAATAATTTATTATCCTTCATAGCTTGCTTGAGGGACATTTGTTTATATGTTTGTATCCATAAAAATACCCAATCGTCTAGATCAAAACTTCTTTCACTACGATGTTGATCTTCTTGTTGTTTCATTTGATTCTGCACCAAAGTGGAGTTATCCTTTAAAAGTTGGAGAACTTGTTGTTGATGCTCGATATGATATTTCATTGTTGGAACCTTTTTCTTCTTGATATGTCCTTCTATCTTGAGAGTTTGAGGAGCCGTAATTCCTGCCAATGCATTACAAGATATGGCCGGATTCATTTCTTGATGTTCGATGTGACCTTTCACTTCTTGAACCCTTTTCTTCTTGATATGCCCTTATATCTTGAGAGTTTGAGGAATGTTAATTCTTGCCAATGATTTACAAGATATGGTTGAATTCATTTCTTCTTTCTCTGGGGTTGGTTCTTGGTGTATATCCTCTTCTTTTGATGTTTCTTGATCCTTTTCTTCCTCCTCTTCACAATCTATCTAAAATATTTTCTTCTCAACATACTTATGACCTTTAGTGTATTTTCTATCACGACTGTAACAAAGCCCTCTTTCTCTTTTTTCTTCCAATTTTTGTGGTGTAAATCTTGTAGGTTGTGGAAGGCTAGGAGAAAAAACACTTCCATATTTATAGTTACGAGTGGTAGGATTCCTTGTTACCATAATTCTGCTTTCAATTTTTTTTCCAACCTGAATGCCTCCTCCAATGAATCAGGTTTCCAAAGACGAACATCATGTTGAATGTTATCCTTTAAAGCCCCTATGAAGACATCACTCCCTTGCTTCTCTGGAATATCATTTACCTTTATATTCAACTTTTGGAATTCCTGAATGTTCTCTTCCATTGAACCCTTGTGTTTGAGATTTATCAATTGGCTAAAGAAAATGTTGCTCTTTGTATCATCATTATGCGCTATCATTTCCTCCGTGAAAATTGACTAGGTGACAAGAGGTTTATGAGAACAAAGCCCTCTATCCTATACAAACTGATTTTTCTCTAAATATAAAGATGCAATATGTACCTTTTGTAACAATTGTACATCATGTAGATGAAAATATTGCTCCATCTATAGTATCCAATTTACCAAATTCTTGCCATCAAACTTCCTCATATTGTTTTTTCTTGATTTTAGGAGCTTGATCTTGAAATGACTGTAACTTTGTAATTTTGGATCTCTAAGTTCTAAAATTGCGTCCTGTGGTATCTCTTTGAGTCCTCTTTCTAACTGCACCAATCTAATCAATATTGGATTCTTCAAGAAATATTTATGTGAGATCTCCTACGATGGCTTGATTATAGACTGGTTCCATAGAAAAAACTTGTATGACCTACCACGTGTCACTATTTCAACCTTTGGACCTGAGAAAAAATACAAAGAAAAGTAAAGTCCATCCTCTTTCTGTAACTTCTTACAAAATTTCAGTCTAATGCTTAGAGACAAAGTTATGACGATTTTCCCAGGGTCACCTATTTGTAATGTAATTTGGGAGTCTGCAAAAACCCTAAATGTCTTGGATCGTAGATCTAAAAATATAGCGAAAAAGATCTGAAATTCAGGCCCGGGCTTCACCATGATTTAGGCTCAAATGAGTTTTAATTTCAGAGTCTGAACATTTATAGAAAAATACATTATAGAAGAAGTTCCTCGATGACCTGTTTGAGATGGAATTCTAGAGCTTGCAAAAACCCTAACTTCCTCAGATCATATCTTCGACAATATGGCAAGACAAGATTTGAAATTCAGACCCTAGGTTCAGAAATATTTCAAGTCAAATGGGTTTTTTTTTAGCTTCTGAAACTTCATAGAGAAAACATTATAGCGAAAATTCCACAATGGCTTGTTTGGAGTAGCGAAACCCTAGAATCTAAAGATCTGATACCAAATGTTATGAAGTTAACTCACAAAAGATAGAAAAGATAGATCAACGACTTAAAAATTAGCCTCTTTGATGGGGAAACCTCCTTTACATTACACAAATGAAAAATTCTTGGATGATACAAATAACAAGACATCCTTTCTCTATATAGGAGTCTAAGGGGTCCCAATACAATTAGAGCCTACATAATAATACTATTGTAGGGGCACAACAATAACAATAGTGGGCTTCTATGGGGCATAATAATAACAACATGGGGACTATATGGGCACAATAATACAATAAGGGACTACGATAGTAGTATAGGGACCTAACATGAAATGGAAATGTTTGACAATATTGTTGATGGACTAGCTGATGAAAGTTGTATTAACATTTTATTATTAATAAAATTATTATTAGTGTTATTGTTATTACTTATTTATTATTATTAGTTTCGATGTTTTATTGGTGTGGGCCTAAGTCTCAATAGTTTATCTTCAATAAGAAGCACTTTTCCCCATAAATATGTATTTTAAAGATAGTATCACATGCTGGTTTAGAAACTATATTAGAAAATGAAGTGTGTTGTAATATTCATTATATAAAAAAAATCTCATAAGCTATGTAAATTTCAACCTTTAGAATGTTGGTCACACATGGGGTGTCAGGCCAAAGAAATTTCTTAGATATCATTTGGTTAGATAATAACCCAAAATATTATTGCGAACAAAGATCATTAAAAAAATCATAAAAGAATAATAAGTCACTCAAATCACTCCCAAAAAAATGCACAATACAAATTTAGGTATAGATCAAGAAGTATAACATGTCTACTCTTCGAGAAAGAAAATTTATACAATTTAATTTCACATTTAATAATATGGTTTTATCCTCTTTCCATTACAATTACAATTGTAAATACTTAATGTATTTAGTTTTATGACAAAATGAATAATACAACTCGCTCAGGATTAAGGAAACGAAGAATCAATTTAATGGAAAAATAAACATATTACAAAATATCATAAAAGAACCTGAACTAACTTTATATATTCATTGATATCTATTAGATACATAATTTATATGTTTATTAATGTACTTAGACAAAGGCATATTTGAATATATTTATATATTCAATAGATGTTTTTCATATATACATGTTAAAATAATAAGATGATCATTAAAAAATAATAAATTAATAAAAGAGTTGATAAAATATTATGAAATTTGAATAACCTCTCTCTTAGTATCGTATTTTTACATATAGTAAATGATCATGTTTAAACATGGACCTGTAATGGAAATATGAATCCAAGTCATCCACCCTACTAGAATAATCACCAAAAAAAATCCATCGTAGCATAGCGAGGATGGATCCCTAATAAGTGGAGAAAACACCAAAGTATTCCAATTGATATTATTTGTGATGGTTATGTAATTCAATTCCATGTATATGGATTCAAAATAACCTCTTTATAGTCTAGTTTAGGGTTGATGGGTGAGTGTTAGATGTGTGAGCGTTATATGGCTCTATGTTAAATGTGAGATGTTAGATGTGAGATATTTGTTAAATTAATTTTTTTTTATATTATAAGTTTTATTTTAATTAATAAAATTACAAGCAATTTTTTAGATAAAAGAAAGTATAATATACACATCACATTAAATATATAACATATAAATACTACTTATAAATTAACATCCAATTTACCATATAAATTAAAATAATGATTGCATAGCTATTTTTAAATTTAATTAATAAGAAGATAAAAATTTTTATATTTAGAATATAAGATTTCCAATCATGAATATTTACCATGAATATTTTCAATCATTAATATTTTACCATGAAAGGGAGAGGGGGAAAGGAGGGAAGAAAATCACAATACTATGGTTTATCAATACCATGGGTCGTATTTTTTATTATTATTATGTTATGGATCTAGGATTTTAAATATCATATTACAATCCCATGGGCCAATACCACGGCTTATTAATACCACATGCCCAAAAGCCATAACATATTTCAAAATCAAAATATTTCACAAATACTTTATTTTAATTTAATTTTATAACATTCTTTTAGTTAAATCTAAAAGAGAAAAGGTTATAATTACTTTTGAGGTATATCTAAACCCTCCATCCTCACTAGTACTAAAAATATTCTCATAGAGATTAAATCAAGGATAGATGCATTTTAACCGAGGATCCAAGAAAAGAGAGAAAACAAAGTGACTAACAATGATAGAGGAAAGATAGTGCATGATCCTTTTAAGTTTTTTATTATTGTATTTTCTTTGACATGATTGATCCAAAATATAGGTTTAATATTTTACAGCCAATTATATTTTTCTAAGTGAGAAAGTGAGATGGATGGGGAATAGAGTGGGGAAGAGAGACATAAAGGTGTGAGACCCAGGGAGAGAGAAGAGAGGAAGGGGGGAGATAGGAGGAGAGAGGGAGGGGGAGAGAGATGGATTTGGAGGGAGAAAGAGAGGGAGGGAATAACAAAGAGATTAAGAGATAGAGGTGGAGAGAGAGAGGGCATGATAAGGGAGAGATTAAGATGGAAAGGAAGAGATGAAATGAGGGAAGAGAGAGAAATGGAGAGGATAGAGATAGGGAAATAAGGGGAAGAGAGAGAAAGGGAGACATATATATGGAGGGGGGAGAGGGGGAGAGCGAGAAGGGGAGAGAGAGGGAGATAGTGACAAAGCTGCAGGGCAGAGAGAGAGCGTTTGTATGATGTGGGGGAGAGATGGAAGGAGGTAGGAGATAAAGTGAGAGAGAGAGGAAGGAGGAGAGAGGGGACTTGAGAGAGAGGAGAGAGAGGGGGGAGAGAGAGATGGAGTTGGAAAGGGGAAAGAGAGGGAGGGAAGAAAAAATACATTGAGAGATAGAGGTGGAGACAGAGATGGATTAATAAGGGAGAGATGAAGATGGAATGGGGGAGAGAGGAGGCAAGGGAAGGGAGAGAAAAGAAGAGGATAGACATAGGGAAAGAATGGGAAGAGAGAGAGTGACACAGAGAGATAAATATGGAGGGGAGACAGAGGGGGAGAGTGAGAAGGGGGGGGAGAGAGACAATGACAGTTGAAGGGTGGAGAAAGAGATTGTGTGTCATGCGGGGAAGAGAGAGGTGGAGTTGGAAGGGGAAGAAATAGATAGAGAGGTAAAGGTAGAGAGGGAGAGGGATTAACAAGGGAGAGATGATGGGATGATGAGGGAGCAAGGAGAGCAAGAGAGAGAGAGAGATAGAGAGATAAGGGGAAGACAGAGAGAGAGGAGGGGAAGATAGAGAGGGAGAGGAAGAAGTGGGACAAAGAGATAGATACATATGGAGAGACAGTGTATGTTTTGTAGGTGAGAAGGACAGACAAGGGGAGATGGAGATATAGATGGAGGGGGATAGAGGGTAGAATAGAGAGCCAAAGAGAGGGAGGGAGGAAGAGAGATAGATATGGAGAGAGAGAGAGGGAGAGAGAGAGATGAAGAGGGAGGGAGAGATATATAGATAGATAGATATGGAGAGAGAAAGTATATGCGGGTAGATATAGATAGATAAAGAAGGAGAGATAGAGGGAGATGGAGATATAGATGGAGAAGGCAAGAGGGAAGAAGAGAGAGACAAATAAAGGGAGGGAAGAATATATATATATATATATATATATATATATATATATATATATATATATATATATATATATATATATATAGATATATATATATATATAGATATATATATATATACAGAGAGAGAGAGAGAGAGAGAGAGAGAGAGAGAGAGAGAGAGAGAGCGACATGTGTTTATCGGGCTGAGATAGAGAGACAAATAAGGAGAGATGGAGGGAGGTATAGATATAGATGGCATGGAGGGAGATCGAAGAAGGGAAAATTAGAGAAAGGGAGGGAGAGGTGGAATAAGAAAGAGACACACGGAGACAAATACAAACATAAATTATAGATCTAGAAAGTCGAGAATATTTTTGTTTTTCACTAAAATAGATGTATTGATTTTAGTGTAGTTGTTGATTTATAATCCTAATTTATCGTTTGCACTAGATTCATTAATTTCATTGTAGATGTAGATTTGTAATCCTATTTAATACCTTATACTCTATGCAGTGATTTCATTATAGATGTTGATTTCTACTCCTATTTCATTGCTTGCACTATATGCATTGGTTTCAATAGAGATATTGATTTCTAATTGTATTTAATCATTCAAATTAGATGCATTGAATTTAGTGTAGAAATCAATTTCTAATCCTATATACTACCTTATACTAGATGCATTGATTTCAGTGCAGATGTTCATCTCTACTCCTATTTGATTGCTTGCACTGGACGCATTGGTTTCATTGTAGATATTGATTTATAATCCTATCTGATCACTTGCACTAGATGCATTTATTTTAGTGTAGATGTAGATTTCTAATCACATTTAATACCTTACGCTCAATCATTAATCTCAGTGTAGGTGTTGATTTCTACTGCTATTTGATTTCTTGCACTCAATTCATTGGTTTCGATGTAGATATTGATTTGTAATCCTATTTGATTGCTTGCACTAGATGCATTGGTTTAGTGTAGATGTTAATTTCTAATCTTATTTGAATGTTTTCACTAGATGTGTTGATTTTAATGTAGATTTTCATTTCTAATACTATCTGATTGTTTTCAGTAGATGCATTAATTTCAGTGTAGATGTCGATTTCTGATTTGATGCAACTAGATGTATGATGTATGTTAATTTCAAAGTAATTAGATTCATAGTGTGCATTGATTTCAATGTAAGCACATCTCTGCCCCCTCCATCTATATCTCTATCTCCCATTGTCTCTCATTCTTTATCTCTCTATTTCACCCCCCAAACATACACACGCACTCTCTCTCTCTCTCTCTCTCTCTCTCTCTCTCTCTCTCTCTCTCTCTCTCTCTCTCTCTTCCCTTTCTCTCTATATGTAATACTCCTCTCTCCATATCTATATCTCTTCCTCCACACATGTCTTTTCCTCTCTCTTCTTCCCTCCCCCCCACTATCTATATCTCTATCTCAACACCAAAACATACAAACTCTCTCTTCGTGTGCACACATTAACATTATTCATGACGTGAATTCACTTCTTTGTTACGGTAATTCAACCATAAATACAATACTTGAATTTTTACCCTATATAAAATGTTCACTTACTCAAAATGCCACCTTCTTAAAATTGTAAACTACTAATAATTGGCTACATTGTTATTATTCCCATTTTTCATGATGCAAAATTATTAATCACTTTGCATTCAAAAGCGATAATAGAAAATAACTAATAGGTGTGACAATAAGACTAATATAAGAAAATAGTTTGAGATTGATTGCAATGAATATTTTTTGTAATTCATTATATTCTTATTATTCACATTTTCTATTGTTTAGCATTGTTACATAATCAATTTGCACTAAAAGTTTACATTTCATCATTTCTCATCATTCAAATTATTAACAATCTCTCTCATGTCAACAAACTGAGGTAACTAAGAAAAGTTAAAGTTAAATTGACCACATTAATATTAGACATATTTAGCATATTTAAAATTATCAAAATAAATATATGTTCAACAAATTTTGTATGATTGCACACGACTGAAAACTAGCATATATCAAATCTCTTGAGATCAAATCTCTTGAGATGTAAACTTTTCGTCAAATTTTACACTCAAAAAAGAAATTTGTACCTTGAAACACTGTATCGCTCTCAACGCTTGATTGATCCGAGATTAAAACAAATCTAAACTATTTAAGTATAAATTTTAATCGTTTATGATTTTCACTATTTAAAATAAAATATGTATTCATACAAAATGCATTTCTAAAACTCATATTTTATATATAATTAAAAAATATTAATAATATTAAATATCTAAAAATATTTTTTTTTAAAATGATTATATTGTTTTATAAAAAAAACAAAATTGTAAACAATTTTATATTTAATATTATATAAATTTTCTTTATATTTAATATTATATAATTTTCCTTTCATAAATAGTTATTAATATATGTTTATTTTTCTATTACATTTTTATTATTATTAAATTTTGGTTACAATTTGAACGCAATCATAATCCATACAAAAGATTTTAACTTTCCGCTGAAATTTTGACTTTGCTATGCACTAATTGAATGGCCCAAACCGAATTACTTTTTTATTAATTAATGAACCGCACTAAGTGAAAAGGATTTCATGACCATAGAGAAAGCTTTAATGTGCATAATTTTTTTCGTGGACGATAACAACTTTTATACACTTTGGTAGACAGTAAGACAACATAAACGCTTATGGAACGCATCTCTCCCATTAAGGAATATAACTATTTTTACTTTAGCAAATGTTGCGCTTCCTGAAAAAATACAAATATTTTTAATTCAACCAAAGGATTGTGAGTTTTTCTCAACGAATTAAATTTTATATATATATATATTTGCTGTCCGGAAATAATTTAATGTGATGTGCTACGAAGAAACAAAAAAACATTTAATTCTATATAAAAGGATTGTGCATGCTTTTAAAGTAAATCATATATATATATATATATATATATATATATATAAAATAATATTATATAATATAATATAAGTTATTTTTTTTAATATTTGAGGTAAAGCGGATTGGTTAACTTACGAGATGTGTGGCAATTAATTTGTGTATGGCATTTGTAAAATGGTTATATTGAGTGTAATAATGGTCTTTTATCAATATAAATTTTGAAGTTGTAGATTTTTAAGAAATTTTCATTCTTTTACCCAAAAAAACACAATGTATTTTTGGCTTCTTGAAAAATAGGTGCATTATTAATATTTATGATTTATAGTTGATTTTAGGATTTAAGCTTAAAAAATAATTATTAAAATTGTAAATTTAGGTGCATAAAGTGGTATTTGAAATTTCTAAATTAAAAAAACAAGCGTAATATAAATAAAATAATATTTTAATGTGGGAATATTTACTTTATTTATAGGATGTCTATAATATTTCAAATTTAATCTAAGATTACAATATGAAATTAGTTGTTGGAAATACTAAGAGGCGTTGAATTAGTATTTTTAGCAATTATGACTTTTCAATGTTTTTCAAAGCATTAGTTAATCTTCGATTATTATTATTGTTCTTCGTCAAATAAACATAAACAATAATCAAGAGTAGACAACACCATACAATAATGCTGAAAGATAAAACAATGGACACTCAGATTTTAGATTGAACCCCCCTCCAAATCAAAAACCATTGAATGATTCTTAGTATTTGCCTTCTCCTCCTCTTTAAAAGAAAAGCAATTACATCAAATTTTCATCTACAACTAAAGGAGTATGCAACCCCATAATTCATAAGCTATAATTTGTGGGACATTACTAAACCCTAAAGACCTACCGCAATAGGTAGGACACGTCAACACCCTGTAAGTCAAGCTACAACCTGATGAATGCCCCAACACTCTATTTACCACATATTACCAAAAGGATTCTTTTGTTGCCCTTTAGTTTATCAGCCCCAACTGAACAGACTCCCTAACACCCTGTGTAGGCTATGGGCTGCCCTATCACCACCATCATACCCTGAAGTGTCTCGGGACACAGCCTAAAGGTGACTCCAATTGCCTTCTTTGCACCACCCTGCCACCCCAAAGAGTTGACATACCACATTTAACAAATTTCAGATTAGATCAGCCCTATGACCTAAATAGATATATGAAGGTAGTAAATTAGAGAATGATTCTCTTCTTGAAATTAATATCCTCTCAAGTCCTACTACACAAAATTTATCAACTGACCAGTGCCAAGTTAGCCCACTGAATAATCACCACATATCATTGAACACTACTTATAATTGATCACAACACATCACTACCACTGCACATCACTAGAAAATATGGATCACTATCGTTTCTCAAACTGATACTGTCACTTCATTGCTCATTAATGAGTAAGTATCATGAGCTCATAAGTTGCTTGCCACATCACGAAACCACACACCTTGTATTGTTGTGAGTGTCAATTCTAAGTGCTTGATAATGTCATATACTAAGATGTCATAGGTCGTCCTTATGACATGCTACCATTGCTCTCAAGCTCCACCCACTAAGAGCTACCAATATATGTCTTTTAACTATTGAGATCTCCTTACACACTGTTATCTTTCGTTATGTCAATAAGTTGCACTTAAGATGATAAATCCCTCAAAGACCTGTTACACTGGAAGGTCATGAATGCGTTACGTAGGTTATCATATTCATTATTGTTATATTAAGATAGTATGTCAAATATCATTCATCAAGATTCTACAAGTCAAAGTCAGAATATCAACATACCTGTTATGTCTAGATGTCAAGCTGTGTTTCTTGTAAAGTATCAAGTCCATTCAATAAGTCAATGTTAAGGTGTCGACATACTTGTTATGTCTAACGTCAATTTAAGGTCAAATCGCCAATTTTTATGGTCAATGTCATCACTATAAGACACATAATATTAAGTCATAAGTATTTTTCATGTCAATGGTCATCATGTCAACACACTGTTATAGGTCATACATATAACTGTTGTCACGTCCTCAGTGATTAAGGTAACAAGAGAACTATTTACTCAGAATATTGCTAAGTCATGTTAAGTGATGTATTCTCTAGAAAAACACAAATATTCCCAGTCACCAATCATTACATCAATCTAATGTATCACTTTCTCTTACACTTAAGATAGTGTCAAGTCAGAGCATTGTATAAGGGGTACATTACGTTATTCCAGAAAACAATTTTTACTAAGTGGACATTAACAAGTGTTATTGTTTTGTAATATCATCATATTATGTCATTGTCACCTCACTGAAATGTCAATCACAGTCATACATTTGTAGGCTCATATTAGTGTCTCATTGTTGCATCAAAAACACTGTCAAATCAAAGTCACTAATCATCATATCAATGTTACATCATTGTTACACTTAAGTCAATTTTAGGTCATATTGTTGTGAACAATTTGACTACTATTTGTCACAATGTTATTTAGATTACTATATAGCAAGGTTTGAATGTATCAAAATGGTATTGTAAGGGTCACTAAATATTATTGTGCACTCTTCAGTCTTAGGTTGTAGCAACAGTTTGGAAAATAGGTCTTAGGCATCTTGGTAGGGTCACTGTATAATGTCAAGTTAATGTTCTGCTAAGTTCATATTTATTAGGTCAATTAATAAGAGAGTTGTACTTGGAGAAGACCTAAAAAATCAACACATAGGTCACCATACATCTTAGCTTTCTTTCTTCATTGTGTTGTGTTAGGACCAAGAGACAAGGCTTTGTTTCCCTTGTTTTTGCCACAAGATTATTACTAGGATGACTAGGTTGGCTTAAAAAGTATCTCAACTGATCTTCAAAGAGTTTTTGTTGCCTTCAACAAAATTTTATGACACCATGCTAAAATTCACTATGGTTATAAGAGTTGGATTAAGCCTTCACTTCCCTCAACAGAAGTATTTGAAGGGCAAGAAATACTTAGATACACCCTCACTGACCTTCTTGAGTGCTTCAATTCCCTTAAGAAAACAAATTCTAACTCGTAAGTACCTTAAATATATATATATATATATATATATATATATATATATATATATATATATATATATATATAACATTAATTTATATGATTGCGACCAACTTGAATGTGTACGCCAGAGCTTTCATTCACTGTCCAAACCAAAGGAGATCCAAACCATACTAAATGATACCTTAATAAAAAATACAACAAACAAAACTCACCTGGGATTTCACATGAGGAGAGAGAGACCTACACATTGTATTGTGCCTCAAGGAGGCTGAGATTTTTATTCCACGGGAAGCCAAAATCACATAGAATTTCAAATCTGTTTCTCAAAATAAAGGTTTGCTGAGGTGTGATCTAATGTGTGATTATGGAGTCCCTTTCTATAGTTTTTGGTTAGTCTAATTTGGGGCATCTTATGATGTACGTTGGAGAGTATTTTAGGATCCTAATCATTCTAAAAAATATTAATTATTGTATGACTTTTATTCTAATTTGAGTGTTGTTTCCCTAATTTAGGATGTTATTTGGTTTAAATGAGTGTATGTCATCTTAAGGTTGTGAAGTCAATGATTGGTTTATTGCCTTTGGTTCTTGAAGTTATTCAACTTATATAAAATGAGATTATGATGAAAATTAGTGTTGTATATTGAGAACCATAGGTGAATTACTTATAAGGTGTCATGTATCAACCCTTTGGGATTTTAGCCCAAAACCTGGGGTCATCAACTTCAAAATAAATTATCTCTCAAACCAGGAGGAACTACATGGCATTCAACATACCAATGAAAACATCAATCCAAGGAGAATTGACTGACACGCAACTACAAGCCAAAATCAATGTTTTTACCCTTTAAAAAACATCAACAAAGTCGGAGTATATCCTTAGTCTAGGGAAACCAAACCATAAGACTTGGACTTTCAACTATCCAATAGCTTAGCTACCAAATTGATGTAATTCAAAAATTAATAAGAAGTGTTCATTAATAACTTGAAATCAATTATGTGTTTTTTTAGCCAAAGTGAAACTTAGTCAACTCCATGAATTGACATCATTGATAGCACTATTGAGAAATATCTCCCTTTATCATTGATCGAAAAACACATACCCCTTCTGTGAGTACAACTCCCCTTGACTTCATGTTTCAATATCCTTATCATAATTTCCATCTTATTCTGATGATTTATCTCCCCCTTTGACATCAATGGAAAGCGGTGAACCCCCTAGCAATTTTCCTACTTCATATGGACCTATCATCTGCTTATGTTGCCGCTGATGATAATCCTTCTTCTAATAATCTAATAATAACTATCACTGTGGGCTTGCAACCTACTTGTGCTCCCCCTGAAAAGAATCCTTCATATGACACTAATGATCTCTATGGACCTCTAATCCTTTAATTATTCTTCTCCCCCTAAACTTGTTATGAATTTGACATATCTTTCTTACTATTTATCCGTGTCTTATATTTGTCGATGGTAGACATGTGCCACATACTATTTTATATACTCTCCCTCTCCAAAATTTAAGGATTTAATGAGTAAACTTGTTCAATATAGTGTGTTACCTAACATACCATATCGACTTGTGTCATTATCTAAAGAAACTACTAAGCCCACATGACATTTTTTTTATGAATCCTAAAAGAATAACTCTTGAAACCTTCTCATCTACCTAATATTATTATACCTATTTCCTCTTCTAAACCTTATTGTTGCTACAATCTCAAGCTATGTTCCCGTAGTTATGGCACTTGAAGCATTTAATCTTGTCCATAGGCAATTCCATCTGCTATTGACAACCGAGAGCTATATCACCATAGTTATGGAATTTGACACATTCAATGTTTAGCTCATCTGGCACATACTCACTGCTGAAAGAACCATCATGGAACCTATCTGGTGATCATGCAAACTTTCTTCTAGGGTTTTGTGAATAATGATTGAACTTGTCGAAAAATTCACAATCCATAGCAACTGATCATAATTAGGGCATAAAAAACAATAATGATTATTAAACTAACGTGGGTACTTGGATGAATCATTCAGAGGCAATGGTCCTTGATAATTGTACTTGTCAACAACTTTATAATCCCTAGACATATATCCAAAGTTAGCACATGAAAATGAATTACCATTAAATGGATGAACGTACCTTGATGATTTTCCATACTCATTCTATTGATCTAAGGATGATCTGAGGTTGTCATTGATGTCAACCCAAGTAGCACCATGGGCTACCATGATCTTGTAAGGGAATTTTGACTTGACAACTTACTCTATTTTGAGTCACAGATCTTCTAGATAGATTCTACTCGTTGAGATGTTTCTGTTGATATATGGCATGACAAGTAATTCTTCATAGTTGTAGAGATATTCATGTTTGATGTTAGTAAGCCTAGTTAGTGGGCTAAAACCCTATGGGGTTGTGGTACTCATAATTAGTTTTGGTCATTGAATAGTCATTAATTGAAATTTTTTAAGCTCCTAAAATTCCTCCAACATTCTCTATAGAAGCCCCTCTCAACTCTATAAAAAGAAATCTCATATACCCTCCAAATGTAGTGATCGTGACATTTTCTCTATAACTTCATTTCTGCAAAGTCTTTGATTCTGACATGAAAACCCATTTTATTCACAATCCTGATGAATGTCATGACCGAATTTTAGATCTTGTTTCGCTATATTTTCGGAGATATGATCTGTGTAATTTAGGGTTTTTGCAGACTCCCAAATTTCATCTCAAAGAAGTGACGTTGGGAAAATCATCATAACTCTCTCTCTCTAAGAAGAGGATTGAAAGTTTGTAAAAAGTGGTGGATAGTGTATGGACTGTAATTTTCTATCTATCAATTTCAGAGCCAAAGAATGAAACAGTGACATGTGGCATGTGGTACAAGTTCGTTCTACTGAACTAGTCCACAATTAGGTCATTGTGAGAGATTGGGAATAACTTTGTCTTGAAGAGTCCAAATCGAGTCATACCTGTGGCATTCGAAAGAAGACTCAGAGGTATATTGCAGAAACAAATATCACATATTGGATATTTGAAATGGAAGAGATACGTCAGATTAAATATCGTGCTCCTAGAAGGAAAGAAAAACTAGATCAAGTGTTGTTAAGGGGTGCAAAGGACTAGACTTTCTTGGGAAACAAAGAGCAAGATGCAGCAAAATGATGTAACAGAGGTAAGCTATAGATGAGTTTCTTCTGTATATGCATGTTCATCTGTTAATTTCATTATGTTCTTTGTATACTAATTTATTGTTTTTGTTTAGCACTGACATATGCTCTGCCCGATGAGGTATGTTTTTCTATTATCATGCCACGGGTATTTCCTTAAAGACATTTTGCAGGTATTATATATTCATCAAGAGAATACTCAATGCATAATTTAATTTTCTGAAGAATGAGAAAGGGTAGCATGACAAGAGCAACAATCAATATGTAGAACAACAGCAAGAATTTCACCGCATGAAGTCTTCAAGTGGGCAGCACTACATACATACATTGTAAAAGTTGTACAAGTGTCTATTTTCCAAGAGTTGAAGAGGTAGTGTTGGGAGGTCTAGGATCATCATTAGGTGGTTGTGTCATAGTCAGGGTTATGGTATAGTGTGTCTTCTTGTTCTACATCATTCTATATAATTGTAAAGTGAACCATTTTCCTTGGTTTGTGAGTCCATTCTTCTTTTATTCTTCTATAGGGTGGTAGGATGGTGCTAGGCTGGTGCATGAAGTAACCAATAGGTTCAAGCCTGTGAAAAATTTAGGGTGGTAGGGTGGTGCTAGGGTGAGTTGTAGCTCATTGGTTGTTGGGGCATCCATTCAATCGACTATTGAAGAATCTCGGGCATTGGAGCATCCATCCAATGGGAGCTCGAGAAGAATGATTTTCTAGATTCTAGGAAGTTGGAGATTTCCTTTCAATTGGTGTTGAAGATTAAAGAATTATTAAAAAAGTGTTTGGTGGTTTTTGACCCAGAGGGGGTTTTCCACCTAAAATTTGTGTGCCTCGTATGTTCTTTTATTCATTGTTGTTACTGCATAAACATTAATGATAATTATAACTAATGCTCTCAAAATATTTAAAAGTGCTAATTTCTAAGGAATACAGATTTACCCGCCCACCCCCATCAATATTTTCCAACAATTGGTATTAGAGCTTGGTTCCTTTAGTAACAACTTAACCGTTGGAAGTCATTTTTCAAAGCATAGAGATGGGAAGGTCAAAGAAGCGGGTTACACGGATTTCAAAGGAAGGTCTAGGTACAACAAAATCTAAAAAAAGTGAGTGTTGTGTACCAACCCCTGATTTTGATGCAGATAATTACTGGATATGGGAGTCCAGGATGGAAGTGTCTTTGCGGGCACATGGATTATGGGAATCAATTATTTCTGGAGACACATCTACCGACAAAGCTAAAAGGTACAATTAAAAGGCCATGAATGTAATTTTGAATTTTTTTCCAAATTATGTGAAAACAAAAGTTGGTCAATGTTCAACGGCTAGAGCTCTTTGGGAAAACCTTCATATTCTCTATTCAACAAAGAAATAAGGTCAAGATGTTATTGAAAACTCAGATCCTTCTAAGTACGATGAAGAAGGGTTGACCATAGAGGAATTTTCTAAGGAGGCAATCAAGCATATAAAAGAGCTCAAGGCTGAGAGGATCCATTCTAATACTCTTGAAGAACAAGTTCAAGGTCTCAAAGTTGAAGTTGAAGAACAAAGATGTATTGAAGAGTCACTTCACAGGAAGTTGGAAGAAATGAATAATACAGTGACATGAGACCTCAAGAGAGAAGTCCAACAAAAGCAACAATAACTCGACACAGGATTTGCAAAGATTAGCTGGATCACACAATAGATGCAAGAAGCATAAATTGAAAGGAAGGAATCTAATCAAAGATACATATACACCATTGACCAAAATAAAAAGGAATTAGAAACATCTTCAATATAAATAAGAAGGCTCATGATTGAAAATGAGAAGCAGAAGGAACAAATACAAGTTCTCAATAGAGAAGTAGAGAAGACCACTCTTCTCAAGGTATAGGTTGAGGAGGCAGAAAGAAGAAGGAAGACCTTGAAAAGATGGTTCCAAGAATATCTTTCTCAAAAGCAGGAATAACTTGATGCAACTCGTGATGAGATCAACAAACTCAATGGATCGCAAAAATAATACTTACGAGATAAGACATATGAAGAAGTGAAAATGAAGACAATTAAGGATGGTAAAGCTCTAGTTGATGAAGGTACAAGCTACACAGCTTCGCAGGATGATTCTAAGAAGGAAGTTGATGAAAGTGAAAATCCAAAGAAGAATGTTGCAGCTCCAAAGAACAAGACCAAAGCAATCAAGAACAAAGGACCACAAGAAACTACAACACCACCTCCAAGGAAGAATGAGAAATCTTCTAGGTATGTTCATTTATTTAGTGGTTATTTCTTTTTATGTGCTAACTATGGACATATGGCTAGGGATTGTGAATTTTTTGACAGGTATAATCATTATTTGCAAAACCCTAGAATCAAGTTTGTAGGATCAAGAGACAGGGTCCACGATGATTTTGTCAAAAGAGAATATGTGCTAGATGGGCCAAATATTGAATGTTTCAAATGCCATAATTATGGCCATAGCGCTCATGGTTGCAGATATTAGATGGAATCACCTATGGAAAACATTGAATGCTTCCATTGTCATAACTATGGGAACATGGCTCGAGATTGTAAGGAATAAGAAGGTCTGGAGAGGGAAACATGTACATGAAGACAAAGCAGATAACAAGGTTTCAGCAGTTATGCTTTCAGGATTTGTAAAAGCAAAAGGTCATGCGGAATTATTAGTTGCTTCAGATAATGACTCAAGTCAAGATGGCCCGTTAGGTGACACACTATTTTGAACAATTTGGCTTGTTGACTCCTTAATGTTTGTACAAGAGGAGTCTATGCAGCAGTATATGGCACAAGTCTATGATTGATAGGACGGTAGTTTGAACAAGATGGTAGTTTCATTAAAGGTTCAGGGGGAGCAAAATAGTTGAAGGATTACAAGTTACTAGGAACAAGACAAGATTAGTCTACAAAGGGTATGCACAAGTAGAAGGAATTGATTTTGATGAAACATTTGCACTAGTTTCCAGAATGGAAGCCATTCGGATGTTTCTCGCCTATGCATGTTCAAGAAAAATAAAGGTCTACCAAATGGATGTTAAGTTAGCATCTCTGAATGTAGAAATAGAAGAAGAAGTTTACATTGAACAACCTGAAGGTTTTCTACTATAAGAAAAAGAATACTATGTTTGTAGGTTAAAGAAGGCTATGTATGGTCTCAAGCAGGCGCCTAGAGCATGGTATGCTCGTCTTGATGGATATGTACGTCAACAAGGGTTCAAGAAAGGTATTGCTAATAACAATATTTACGTACAAATATATAAATATAATTTAATAATCATTGAGGTATATGTGAATGATATAATCTTTGGTAGCAATAATGATGCGCTAAGAACTTTGCTACAAATATGCAAAGTGAGTTCGACATGCCTTTACTTGGTGAGTTGACATACTTCTTAGGGCTTCAAATATCACAGCAAGAGAAAGAAATATTTATATGTCAAGCCAAGTACATCAATGAAATGCTCAAGAAATTCAAAATAGAAGATTGAAAATTCGTCCTTACTCTGATCGTAACAAGTTTCAAAGTGAGCATAGATGATGCATTTAAGGATGTGGATCAAAGGTTGTACAGATCTATGATTGGTAGTCTTCTATATGTAACAGCCTCCCAGTCAGATGTTATGCAAGCAGGTGGACAAGTAGCAACATTCCAAGAAGCACCAAAGTAATCACATATTATTACCGTCAAAAGAATTCTTCGATATCCAAAGGGCATAACAAAATATGGTTTGTGGTATCCCAACAGCAACAATCTCATTATTCAAGCCTTTATAGATGCAGATTTGGCAGGAAGCATTGATGATCGTAAGAGTACTAGTGGAGGAGAATTTTATCTAAGTGGTTGTCTCGTATCATGGTTGAGCAAAAAGCAAACCTCAATCTCATTATCCATAGCAGAAGTAGAATATATCATGGCAGTAGCTTGTTGTACTCAAGTTCTCTAGATGAAGAAAACTTTTCAAGATCTTCAGGTCAAGTTTGATGAGCCTATTCCCATATTTTTCGATAACACCAGCGCCATCAGTATCTCCAAGAATCTTGTGATGCATTCCAAAATGAAGCACATTCCAATTAAATATCATTTTGTTAGAGATCAGGTCATCGAAAACAATATCAAGCTTGAATATGTTGGTACAAAAGAAAAAATCGATGATATATTCACTAAACATTTACCTTGTGAATCATTTGAATATCTTCACCAGAAGCTTGGGATTCTCCCAAGTTCTCATTAGATTTTCCTTATTCAGAAAATAAAGGGGGAGTGGAAGTGTGTATAGGTTTGTAGGATGGTTGTGTGTTACGGGGAGTTGCCCTTTTCCATTGATGTCAAAGGGGGAGAGAAGGTAGTAGGAAGAGGGGCCCTGATCACAGGGAGAGTACTTCTGTTGTCATCAATGCCAAAGGGGGAGATTGTTGATCTAAAGATTATCTAAGGTTGTCATTGATGTCAACCCAAGCAGCACTAGGGGCTACCCTGATCTTGCAAGGGAATTTTGACTTGACAACTTACTCTATTTTGAGTCAAGTATCTTCTAGATAGATTCTACTTGTTGAGATGCTTCCATTGATATATGGCACGTGAAGTAATTCTCATGGTTTGAGAGATATTCATGTTTGAAGTTAGAAACCCCAGTTAGTGGGCTAAAACCCTATGGGGTTGTGGTACTCATAATTGGTTTTGGTCATTGAATAGTCATTAATTAATAATTTTTTAAGCTCCTAAAATCTCTCCAACATTCTCTATAGAAGCCCCTCTCAAATCTATAAAAAGAAATCTCATATATCCTCCAAATGTAGCGATTGTGGAATTTTCTCTATAACTTCATTTCTGTGAAGTCTTAGATTCTGAAATGAAAACCCATTTGATTTGCAATCCTAATGAACATCGTGACTGAATTTTAGATCTTGGTTCACTATATTGTTGGAGATATGGTCTGTGGAATTTAGGGTTTTTTCAAGCTCTCGAATTTCATCTCAAAGAAGTGACCTTGGGAAAATCATCATAACTCTCTCTCTGAGAAGAGGATTGGAATTCTATAAAAAGTGGCGGATAGTGCATGAACTTTAGTTTTCTATGTATCAATTTCAAAGCCGAAGGAGGAAGCAGTGACACGTGGCATGTTGTAAACGTTCGGTCTACTGAACTAGTCCATAATTAGGTCATTGTGAGAGATTGGGCATAAATTTGCCTTGAAGAGTCCACATCGGGTCAGACCTATGGCATTGGAAAGAAGACTCAGAGGGATACTACAAGACTGAAGATCACATATTGGGGATCCGAAATCGCAGAGATACATCAAATTAAATATTGTGCTCCTATAAGGTAAGAAAAACTAGATCAAGTTTTGTCAAGGGGTGCAAAGGACCAAACTTTTTAGGGAAACAAAGAGCAAGGTGCAACAAAATGATGTAACACAGGTAGGCTACAAGTAAGTATCTTCTGTATATGTATGTTCATCTCTTAATTTCATTAGGTTATTTGTATTCTAATTTGTTGTTTCTGTTTAGCACTGACATATGCTTTGCCAGATGAGGGAAGTTTTGCTATCATCATGTCATGGGTATTTCCTTGAAGACATTTTGCAGGTATTATATATTCATCAAGAGAAGACTCAATGCATAATCTAATGTTCTGAAGAATGAGAAAGGGTAGCATGAGAAGAGTAGCAATCAAGGTGTAGAACTACAGCAAGAAGTTCACCACACGAAGTCTTCAAGTGGGCAGCATTGCATACAGACATTGTAAAAGTATCATTGTGTAGAGTCATTGTAAAAGCATCTTTGTAAAAGTTGTACAAATGTCTATCTACCAAGAGTTGAAGAGGCAGTGTCGGGAGGTCTAGGATCATCATTAGGTGGTTGTGTCATAGTTGGGGTTACGGTCTAGTGTGTCTTCTTCTTTTATATCATTCTATATCATTGTAAAGTGGACCATTTTCCCTAGTACAGGAGTCCATTCTTCTTTTACTCTTCTATAGTGTGGTAGGGTGGTGGTAGGCTGGTGCATGAAGTCACCAACAGGTTCAAGCCTGTGAAAACTTCAGGGTGGTAGGGTGGTGCTAGGGTGAGTTATATCTCATTGGGTGTTGGGGCATTCATTCAGTTGACTACTAAAGAATCTCAAGCGTTGGGGTGTCCATCCAATGGGAGCTGGAGAAGAATGATTTTCTAGATTCTATGAATTTGGAGCTTTCTTTTCAATTGGCATTAAAGATTAAAAAATTATTAGAAAAAAAATATGTGGTTTTTGACCCGGAGGGGGTTTTCCACCTAAAATTTTTGTGCCTCCTGTGTTCGTTTATTCACTGTTGTTACTGCATAAGTATTAATGATACTTGAAGATTAAATAATGCTCTGAAAAGATTTAAAAGTGTTAATTTCTAAGGAATATTGATTCACCCCCCCTCTTAGTATTTTCCAACACATTCTTCTTCAGAGGGGGTGTCATAGTATTTTTTTGTCCTTTGTCCTTGAGTTCTTTGGCATCATTCTTTCAAGTTGTAAAAATCATCTTTGGTTCAATAATTTGATCATTTTTATTCTAAATATTACTATCAAAGGTGTGGATCTTGTATCCTCATCAATTGGAGAATTACCTTCTTTTTCTGCCTTCATCTTCAACTGAGCCAATTCTTGGTCTTTCTTGTCAATAACCATCAAATGTTATTTTTTCCATTCCATGACCTTGTTTATTTCCATGAGAAATGGATAAATTTATTCTTTCTTTTGAGCAAGGTCTTCTTGAAATCATGTTTTCAATGCATCCTTTCTTTTTTCTTCCTCTTCAACTTGTAGCTTTATAATAGTCGTCTTCTCCACTTCTCTATTAGGTACCTTTATTTGTTCATTCTACTTTTCATTTTCTTCCTTAAGCCTGATTATTTCTACTAAAGATGTATAAAATTCCTTTTTCTTTTGGTCAGCTACAGATATGTACCTTTTGTAGGAAATCCTATAGATTCACAAGCTAATGCAATTTTCTAAAGCAAGAGATAAGAATCTACTTCTACTCCTTATAGTAGAAGCCCATAAACATCGAGAAAATAATAATCAATAGAGGAAGAGAATCAAAGGCACATAACACAATAAATATTCGGGGAAAGCCACAACTCAAAACCCCACTACTATATAGTATTAATCTGGAAAATCAAGATGAAATTACAATGCGTGTTCTCTCTAAAAATCCCAGCTCTCAACAAATTCAACCTCCAACTCATAAGAAAGCTCAAGGCCAAAGCTTGGCCTCTTCACAACCTCTCCAAGTCTCTATTCCAATGTTCCCTTGGTCAAATAATTTGGATGAATAGAATATTCTCTACTCAACCTTGAGCTTATCCTGCACGTGTATTTCCTATCCTCCACTTGATGAATTCCTTTGGCCAATACTTAGCGAAATTTCCAAGCCTCCAAGATTCTAATTCTTTGCACAATTCCTGAGAGAATTAGCTCGTATTTAGAGGAAAAATTCTCCGTTGCTGAATGCATGCACTATTAGTAAAAATCAGAAAAATCTAAAACAAATATTACATTGTCCCTACACTCTAGTCTCAACTGGGTCTTTCTCAAAATCGACATGCATGAGTTTCTAATGAGGGGATATGCAGTTAACTGGAGTAGCACTAGTTGAGTGCACTAGTGCATCAACCGTCTGTTAACTCACTATTAGTTCGTCAAGCAATTTGGAACTAATTTAACTGGACTTAACTCAATAAACTGAGTTAACTAATTACCACTCATACTTAACTCATCCTAAACCCCTATAATATAGGGAGAACATATACATGACTTCAAAAGGAATTCTAACTCAAAATTCCTAAGTTAATTAAGTTAGTTAAACTAAATTAACTATTTACAAGTTTCTATGGGAAAATAATTACAATTTAATTCAAGGAAAAATTAAATTGGAATTTCTAGATTCTATTTTTAAAATTTCTTGTTACTATTTTCAACACTCCCTCTCAACAAGGAAGGAATTCAACTCGATCCCGATCATGAACCTTGGGAATGTTTTGCATGCAACACTTTTCTTGAGTGTTGTAGCTCCAATAACTCCAGAAACAAAAAACATCCGACCTGAACCAGAATGATGCCTTTGTTATCAAAGTCTCTAACTACTATTAACTCTTTCGACTGAAAACTTTGTGCTTCTATTGACTTTGCCTTTTTGCACTTTTTTTCAATCCTCTCTATGCTCTTCAGTACCTGAATACACTAGCCTATATCACTTTGATCTCTGACTGCATCAATCCCATTGATTCCTCCCACTACTATGTACTTTTAGCTCCCATAGCAAGGTATGATCCATGAGATAAAACCACTCAATGGACCCTGACCAATTTCAGCCCCCTTGGGACTAGCACTTCACATCGCCCGACGTCACACTTGGAGGTATGGCTGCATGTGATCCCTCTCCCACTTGGCTCGAAATTTCCCCCTACTAGAGGTATTTGCATGAGTGGACACCTCTACTCGGTCTCCTCTCGGCTTATCCACTTTTGGTTGCTCCACAATTGTCTAAGACTACTTCTGAGACTTCTTCTTCCATGTTTGAGTGGATATCTCCACTCAGTATCCTCTCAGCTTCTCTAGTTGTGGTTGCTCCACAACTTCCTGGAGCTCCTTCAGAGGTTTATTCTAGGGCTACATGTTGAGAGGTAATTTACTCTCCCTCTGAACCATAAAGTCTCTAAACTTTGCCTTGCTCCTAAAGGATTTGCATGCAGCTTGTACCTCGAGTGCATATAGGTTATTGGCTAGCACACCAATCTTTTTCATCTGGCCCTTCGTCACGAAATTTTCTGGAAAAAGAGTTGATTTTAAATCAATGATATCTCCCTCATTCGAATTCCAATTCGGCTGATTTGTTTTTTGAATTTGAGTATTTATTCGCAAAAGATCCAAATATTCTATTTGTTCCTAAAAATTTTGCATGAAAAATTTTAGATCTTCTCTGCAAACTCGAGGTCCAAAACTCAAAACTTTGAAATCTCCTATAGTATATTGTTCTTAGCTCTGATACAATGTAGAAAATCCTATATATTCACAAGCTAATGTAATTTCTAAGGAAAGAGACAAGAATCTATTTCTACTTTTTACAACAGAAGCCCATAAACATTGAGCAAAGAATAATCACTAGAGGAAGAGAATCAAAGGCACATAACACAATAAATATTCGAGAAAATCCATAGCTCAAAACCCCACTACTATATTGTATTAATACAGAAAATATCCTGTAGATTCACAATCTCATGTAATCTACTAAAAAAGGAGACAAGAATCTACTTCTACTCTTTACAATGGAAGCCAATAAAGATGGAGAAAAAAAATAATCGACAAGAGGAAGAACATCAATGGCCCATAACAAAATATATATTCGGGGAAAGCCGCACCTCAAAACCCCACTACTATATCATATTAATCTAGAAAATCAAGATGAAATTGAAATGCTTATTCTCTCTAGAACAATCCCAACACTCAACAAATTAAATTTCCAACTCATAAGCAAGCTCAAGCCCAAACCTTAGCCTCTTCACAAGCTCTCCAAGTCTCTATTCGAATGTGCCCTTGCTCAAAGAATTTGGATGAATACAATATGCTCTGGTCAACCTTGAGCTTAACCTATACAAGTATTTCCTATCTTCCGCCTGATGACTTCCTTTGGCCAATACTTAACCAAATTTTCAAGCCTCCAAGCTTCTAATTCTTTGAACAATCCCTGAGAGAGTTAGCCTGTATTTAAAGGGAAACTCCTTAGTTCCTGAATGCATGCACTATCAGTGCAACTCAAAAAACTCTAAGATAAATAGAACATTATCCATGCACTCTAGTCTCAACTAGGTCTTTCTCAGAATCCACATGCATGAGTTTCTGATGAGGGAATATTCAGTTAATTGAAGTAGCACTATTTGAGTGCATTAATGCATCAACTGACTCTTAACTCACTATTAGTTCCTCAAACAGTTTGGAACTAATTTAACTAGACTTTGTTAGATAATTATATATTACAGAGCAATGGAACAAATAAAATGTTGCAGAAATATAAACATAGTAAATGCATAGAAAAAGAGAGACACAGATATACATGGTTCACCCAGTTTGGTCTACGTCCATGGAGAAATAGTTAGTCCTTCCTTTTATATTATCCAACAAACTGAAGAGATACAACCTACAATAGATCCGTTGTAATTTCCTCTTCGCTCTCAACCTCCTCTCTCTTCCTCACTCAGAATACAGATCTACATAGATGCAATACAATTCCCTCATATATAGTGAGGGGTTGCCTTCTAGGGAAAAAAACCCTAAATTAAACATAACTTCTACCTTCAGATCTCTGCATAATGAACGACTCAGATTGAGTACGAAATTAAAACATTTTACTAGGCAATTTTACATCTATTTTTAGCTTTAGGGCCGCTGCCCCCGATCCCCCACCAGGGGGGGCTCCCAAAGGTCGTAGCTGCCCCCCTAGGACCCCCCTGCAGTGAATATTTTATGGGCAACATTGTTGACCCATTATGAACTGGGGTACAATTTGGCAATACCTTTGAATACAGAAGATAATTAGGCTCCACACCCAATAATCTCCCACTTAGAGACTCATTATAGAAACTCCGCCACTGCTTCGTTTGCTGGACAATGACTTCACTTTGGACGGGATATCAAATTCCAGGAGGAGAACGCCATGAAGTGTTCTCTTGAGAGGGAGCCACACTTGCATGCAGATGAGGAGCTATTAGTTCCTAAGGATGAGCTTTAGGTTGTGGATCGACCACAAGATGAAGTTCATGGAGTGGAAGAGACCACTCATGCAACGCCAGCCATCAGAGGGCGAAAGTGCACTACAGAAGCTGAGCGACTGACTCAAGATGTAGAGAAGGTTGTAGGACCACCTACAGCATAGCGTAGACAGAGACAGTCACTTGATTGGTACACTGGATACATGGCTCTTGTGAGCAAATGTGTCGTGACTGAGCCATCCTCTTTCGAGGAAGCTGTGGAGGATCCTGCATGGGTAGATGCCATGGTGGAAGAGTATGATTCGATTGTCAGAAAAAGTGCATGGGAGATTGTCCCAAGACCGGAAGGGAAATCAGTGGTGGGTTCGAGATGGATCTACAAAGTGAAGCAGGCAGCTGACGGGAGTGTGGAGAAGTACAAGGCAATATTTGTTGCCCGAGGCTTCTCACAGATAGAGGGGATCGATTATGAGAAGTCCTTTGCACCTATCGCGAGGTATTCTTCCATATGGACGATTCTTGCTCTCTCAGCGTAGATGGGGTGGCACATCCATCAGATGGATGTGAAGACTGCGTTCCTCAACAGAGTCATTGAGGAGGAGGTGTACATAGAGCAGCCCGAAGGTTTCGAGATTTTCAGCAGCAAGTCGCATGTGTACAGGCTCAAGAGAGCACTGTATGGGTTGAAACAAGCACCTCATGCTTGGTACACACGAATAGATAGTTATTTCACCGGACTTGGATTCTCCAAGAGTGAGGCGGATCCTAACTTATACTAGATTGTGATGGAGGGTATGTTGCTGATCATTGTACTTTATGTAGATGATTTGATTTTGACGAGAGATGAGCTGTTGATACTTTCATTCAAGGAGGATCTTGCTAGAGAGTTTGAGATGAAGGACTTGGGCCTCCTTCATTATTTCCTGGGATTGGAAATTTGGTAGCGCAATGATGGACTATTTGTTTCTCAGGGTAAGTATGCGCGAGAGATACTGGAGAAGTTCAACATGCATGGTTGCAAGCCTATTGATACTCCTCTTCCTGGAGGTTGGAGGAAGGAGGATGCTACTTCAACGGAGGTAGTGGATGCCACTGTTTATCGACAGTTGGTGGGGTCGCTTATGTATCTGTTCAATACATGACCCGATTTATGCTATATTGTTAACCATCTTTCAGAAGCTATGGTTAAGCTAACCAAGCTCTTCAGGAAGGCAGGCATGCATGTATTGCGTTATCTCAGAGGCACATCGGGATATGGATTGTGGTACAGATAGGAGGATGAGGTGAAGCTATGTGGCTTCACGGATGCGGATTGGGCAGGGAGCCCAAAGGATAGAAAGAGCACATCTGGAGGGATCTTCAGTATCGGGTTGATATTAGTTTCTTGGTACAGCAAGAAGCAGAGATCCATGGCACTTAGTTCAGCAGAGGCCGAGTATATGGCAACAAGTTTGGCTGCATGCAAGGCTATATGGATGAGGAAGATCCTGGTTGGGTTGTTCGGGTCACACTTGGAGCCTACTGTTATTTATTGTGATAACCAGAGTTACATTAAACTCTCAGCTAATCCAGTATTTCATGATAGATCCAAGCACATCGACATCAAGTACCATCATATTAGAGGTTGTGTGCAGCGGAGAATCATGTTACTTTCATACTTTCCCACGGAGGATCAGGATGCTGATATCTTGACGAAGGCGCTCACCAGGAGAAAATTAAAATACCATAGAGGCAGGATAGGGGTTGCAGATAATCCATATCTTGTTGAGAGGGAGTGTTGAAAATGCAACAAGATGATGGAGCTTAGTGAAAAGAATTCACCTTCACTAAGTGGGCCTGCAGGCTATTTTTGGCGCAAAGTCTATTTTTAGACTACGTCTATTTTTAGACATATAGATCATGGTCTTTGAGTTACAAGATGCTATTTCTGGATGATTGGTCATGTTGGTAAAATTAGATGGACCTCTATTTTTATACATATGGGTGGAGTATATTTTTAGACTGCCAGTCAAAAAATAGAACAGTCGAATATTATTAGCTCTTAATAATATTTGGACTATAAACATTATCTTATCCTCTTGCAGCACTTCAGTTCGAGCTAGGGATGTGGCACATGCAACTACCAGAAGGAAATATGCTTTTCCTATGAGTTAGTTGAGCTATTGCATGATGGACTTCAGTTAGAACTCAAGTGATTGAGTTTGGTGGAGTTGATTGAGGAGTTGATGGAGTTGTGTTCAGTTTGACTTAGTTGAACTAGTTGTATTTAGTCTAACTGCCAAATACACTAGTGATGAGTGATGTGAATTAATTATTAATTAATTCACTAATTATTAACTCATAAATCAACTAAAGAATACATCAACTAACTCAGTGCATAGACAATTCAGTGGAGACAAGTGTTAGAGGTGGGTGAAAGGGTGAGACTACTATCAGTGGTGACTGTAGCTGTGCATGAGATTTGAGCAATCATTGATTGAGATTTCCAATGAGGATTGCGCAGTACAAGCCAAGGGAATTTGAACCTGGATCTGATCTATTCTCAACTTGGATTGCGCAGTAGAGGCAGGCAAACAGTGGAGGAGATTTGAACCCGTGACTTGTTCAGATCTGAGCTAGTTTGTGTGTAGCATGTGGAGATAGTACTGAGTACTTGTGAGGAGTATTGTACTATGTATTGTTACATGTTCTCTATCATTATAATATACAGATATCTGGGGATTTTCAGCTGTATGCTTTCCCCATTACATACTGTGTTGATATGTGTGATTGATGTTTCAATGTGCGCATGCGATTGTTTTTTTAATTCCGCAAATTGATGATCAATGGTAGAGGAGGCTATGTATTATGCATGCATTCTGCAAATAGTGTATAATCAGGATAATCTCTGTGAATAAGTGTTATATTATTCAAATTTCTGCATGGTATCATAGCGAAGTTGGTCATCAGATCTATTATTCAGAAAGTGATTACATTTTATTTCTTCAGGCAGAGTCTGTAATCGGAAAAGGTAGCCTCTGGATTCATCCTTCTTTTGGAAGGTGAGATATCTGGTAAATGACCATACAGTCAATCTCTGTACGAGAAATACTTTGTTCTCACGAAACTTTAGATCAGAAGTGGTTGAGTTTTGAGTTGGTGGAATTCGAATTTGCAGCAGTGTTTTCTTGGTGTCGAAGTTGAAATGTCTTTCAACGGATTGTGATTGGAGTATGCCCTTGAAGGCAGCTCGAATTATATTGCATGGAAAGACAGGATGTAGGCGGTGTTAAATGACAATGGGTTGAAGGAGTTCATAGATGCTGAGGTCCCAAAGCCTACTGATGCTGCTCAAGTTGAGGGTTGGCAAAAGAAGACAACAAAGTGTCGAAGGATTCTGTTGGAGGGCGTGAAGGATCACATTGTATCCAGCCTGCATGGAAAGGCTTCTCCATCATTGATGTGGAAAGAATTGACAGATTTATTCCAAGTCAAGAGCGACCAAAGGAAGTTGGCGCTCAAGGATAAACTCAAAAACATTAAATGTGAGAAAGGAGACAGTATGCATAAGTATCTCACGAAGTTCACCCAATGTCGGGATGAGCTGGGAAGTGTGGGGGTGACTATCGATGATGAGGACTTGGTGAGCTTGGCTCTCCTTGGTCTTCCGAAGAGTTGGCATTCCTATCAGGACTCTATTAATGGTTGGGAGAAATTGCCAGGATGGGAGAGACTTTGGTCTGATCTTGTGCAAGAGGAGATCAGGTGGAATACCAGGGACGGATCTTCATCAAAGGCATCTGATGAAGAAAATTGTGCTTTGGCTGCCAAAGCAAAGAAGGGGAAGAACAAGAAAGCTTCTCATTCCGGTGTGAAAGACAAGAAGCAGGACATGTCCAAGGTGAAGTGCTTTCACTGTCACCAGCATGGACATTATGCCACAAATTGTCCGCAGAAGAAGAAAAATAAGAAAGATGCTGGATCTGCAGTGGGAGAGGCCTTAGCCTTGCAGTTTGAGTTGGATTTTTCACTGATCGCATGCTTGGTATCAAGTGTGATGGGATTGGTATGGTTCTTGGAAATTGGTGTGTCTTTTCACATGACAGGAGATCGAGATTTGTTTTCTGATCTGGATGAGAAAGATCTTAGAGTGCACATCGAGATGGGCGATGATGGTAGATATAGTGCGACCAGTATCTGTACCATTTATTTTGAGAGGGAGTCTGGTAAACCCTTCGTATTGAAGGAAGTGATGCATGTTCCATGATTGAAGAAGAATCTTATCTCTGTGGTGATGTTAGAAGACAAGGGATATGATGTTGTCTTCAGCGAGGGAAAGGCTTTCCTGCGCAGTAAGACAACTGGAGAAACCCAGAAGATAGGGGTTCAAGTCAAGAACCTTTATCAATTGCATGTAGATGACTGCGCATCAATGGCATGCAAGGGAGAAGGATTGGTGAGCCAGGATGATGGCGAGCTGTGGCACCAGAGATTGGGCCACCTTCACCATGGAACCTTGAAGATACTGCAGCAGATTTCTACTGGGCTTCCTAAAGGCACTCTTGCGCAGTCATATCAGTGCAAGGGGTGTACTTTGGGAAAATTTTTGAAAGCCACCTTTCACGAGAAGGATAATCACGCCACGACGATCCTTAAGAGAATTCACACAGACATGTGTGGACCTTTCTCAGTAGCTTCGATACCAAAGCACAAGTACTATGTGATCTTTGTTGATGATTTCTCTCAAAAGTGTTGGATCTTCTTCATGCAGAAGAAGAGTGAGACATACTCAAAGTTATGTGAGTTGAAAGCACTGGTCGAGAAGGAATCAGGGAAGAAGGTGAAGGCTCTTAGGAGTGACAATGGTGGTGAATTCATCTCTGGCGAGTTCAAGGGCTTCTGCAGCGCAAAAGGGATTCGAAGACAGCTCATAGCTCCCCATAACCCACAACAGAACGGGGTTGCTGAGTGGAAGAACAGAACGATTGTGGGTGCTGCATGGGCGATGTTGCATGATCAGGGCCTACCCCTTCACTTGTGGGCAGAGGCATGCAATACTGCAGTATATGTGCAGAACCATTGTCCTCACAAGATACTTGGCATGAGTACACCCAAGGAGGATTATTCTGGTAAGAGGCCTGATATTTCCCATTTGAGGATTTTTTATTCTCCTGTTTACATGCATGTGACGAAGGATGCCAGGAAGAATCTGGAGCTGACCGCAGAGGTTGGGATATTTGTGGGGTACACTGATACGCCCCACAACTATCGTGTGTATTTTCCAGATAGTTGCAAGACTGTTGTGCAACGGGATATCAAATTTCAGGAGGAGAAAGCCATGAAGTGTTCGCTTGAGAGGGAGCCACACTTGCATGCAGATGAGGAGATATTAGTTCCTAAGCATGAGCTTCAGGATGTGGATCAACCACAAGATGAAGTTCATGGAGTGGAAGAGACCACTCATGCAGCGCCAACCATCAGAGGGCGAAAGCGCACTACAGAAGTTGATTGATTGGCTCAAGATGCAGAGAAGGTTGTAGGACCACCTACAGCACAGCGCAGATAGAGACAATCACCTGATCAGTACACTGGATACATCGCTCTTGTGAGAAAATGTGTCATGACTGAGCCATCCTCTTTCAAGGAAGCTGTGGAGGATCCCGCATGGGTAGATGCCATGGTGGAAGAGTATGATTCGATTGTCAGAAACAGTGCATGGGAGATTGTCCCAAGACCGGCAGGGAAATCAGTGGTGGGTTCGAGATGGATCTACAAAGTGAAGCAGGCAGCTGACAGGAGTGTGGAGAAGTACAAGACAAGATTTGTTGCCTGAGGCTTCTCACAGATAGAGGGGATCGATAATGAGGAGACCTTTGCACCTGTCGCAAGGTATTCTTCCATACAGATGATTCTTGCTCTCTCAATGCAGATTGGGTGGCACATACATCAGATGGATGTGAAGACTGTGTTCCTCAACGGAGTCATTGAGGAGGAGGTGTACATAGAGTAGCCCGAAGGTTTCAAGATTTTCAGCAGCGATTTGCATGTGTGCAGGCTCAAGAGAGCATTATATGGGTTGAAACAAGCACCTCATGCTTGGTACACATGGATAAACAATTATTCCACCAGACTTGGATTCTCCAAGAGTGAGGTGGATCCTAACCTATACCAGATTGTGGTGGAGGGTAAGTTGCTGATCATTGTAGTTTATGTAGATGATTTGATTTTGACAGGAGATGAGCTGTTGATACTTTCATGCAAGGAGGATCTTGCTAGAGATTTTGAGATGAAGGACTTGGGCATCCTTCATTATTTCCTAGGATTGGAAATTTGGCAGTGCAGTGATGGACTATTTGTTTCTCAGGGTAAGTATGCTCGGGAGATACTGGAGAAGTTCAACATGCATGGTTGCAAGCTTGTTGATACTCCTCTTCTTGGAGGTTGGAGGAAGGAGGATGCTACTTTAGCGGAGGTAGTGGATGCCACTATTTATCAACAGTTGGTGGGGTCACTTATGTATCTGGTTAATACACGACCCAATATAAGTTATGCTGTTAACTAGCTTTCACAAGCTATGGTTAAGTCAACCAAGCTCTTCAGGAAGGCAGGCAAGCATATATTGCATTATCTCAGAGGCACATCGAGATATGGATTGTGGTACAGACAGGAGGATGAGGTGAAGCTATGTGGCTTCACGGATGCAGATTGGGCAGGGAGCCCAACGGACAGAAAGAGCACATCCGGAGGGATCTTCAGTATCAGGTCGACAACAATTTCTTGGTACAACAGGAAGCAAGGATCTATGGCACTTAGTTCAGTATAGGCTGAGTATATGGCAGCAAGTTTGGCTGTATGTGAGGCTATATGGATGAGGAAGATCTTGGTTGGGTTGTTCGAGTCACACTTGGAGCCTACTGTGATTTATTGTGATAACCAGAGTTGCATTAAACTCTCGGATAATCCAGTATTTCATGATAGATCCAAGCACATCGACATCAGGTACCATCATACCAGAGATTGTGTGCAGTGGAGAATCATGTTACTTTGATACATTCCCACGGAGGATCAGGATGCTGATATCTTGACGAAGGCGCTCACCAGGAGAAAATTCAAATACCATAGAGGCAGGATAGGGGTTGCAGATAATCCATATCTTGTTGAGAGGGAGTGTTGAAAATGCAACAAGATGATGGAGCTTAGTGAAAAGAATTCACCTTCACTAAGTGGGCCCGCAGGCTATTTTTGGCGCAAAGTCTATTTTTAGACTATGTCTAGTTTTAGACATATGGATCATGGTATATGAGTTGCAAGATGCTATTTCTGGATGATTGGTCATGTTGGTAAAATTAGATGGACCTCTATTTTTATACATATGGGTGGAGTATATTTTTAGACTGCCAGTCAAAAAATAGAACAGTCGAATATTATTAGCTCTTAATAATATTTGGACTATAAACATTATCTTATCCTCTTGCAGCACTTCAGTTCGAGCTAGGGATGTGGCACATGCAACTACCAGAAGGAAATATGCTTTTCCTATGAGTTAGTTGAGCTATTGCATGATGGACTTCAGTTAGAACTCAAGTGATTGAGTTTGGTGGAGTTGATTGAGGAGTTGATGGAGTTGTGTTCAGTTTGACTTAGTTGAACTAGTTGTATTTAGTCTAACTGCCAAATACACTAGTGATGAGTGATGTGAATTAATTATTAATTAATTCACTAATTATTAACTCATAAATCAACTAAAGAATACATCAGTTAACTCAGTGCATGGATAGTTCAGTGGAGACAAGTGTTAGAGGTGGGTGAAAGGGTGAGACTACTATCAGTTGTGACTATAGTTGTGCATGAGATTTGCACAATCATTGATTGAGATTACCAATGAGGATTGCACAGTACAAGCCAAGGGAATTCGAACTTGGATCTGATCTATTCTCAACTTGGATTGCGCAGTAGAGGCAGGCAAACAGTGGAGGAGATTTGAACTCGTGACTTGTTCAGATCTGAGCTAGTTTGTGTGTAGCATGTGGAGATAGTACTGAGTACTTGTGAGCAGTATTGTACTATGTATTGTTACATGTTCTCTATCATTATATTGTATAGATAGTTGGGGGTTTTCAGTTGTATGCTTTCCCCATTACATACTGTGTTGATGTGTGTGATTGATGTTTCAATGTGCGCATGCGATTGTTTTTTTAATTCCGCAAATTGATGATCAATGGCAGAGGAGGTTATGTATTATGCATGCATTCCGCAAATAGTGTATAATCAGGATAATCTCTGTGAATAAGTGTTATATTATTCAAATTTCTACACTGATTGTATGAAATGATACTTGAGTTGTATATGTTTAGTCCTGGAATGAAATGTAGAGTTCTTTGCAAGATATATGGCACTCTAGCTGTCACTGTATAACTTGCCCAACTGCTGCTTCTTACCCAATTCATCCATAAACCTTTGTAACCAAATCATTTCTTTATTAGCCTCTGTAGCAGCAAAATACTCTGCTTCTGTTGTTGAGAGTGCAACAACACTTTACAGTTTTGAGACCCAACTGACAGTTGTTCTAATAGTAAACACATACCATGTTGTGCTCCTCCTGTTATCAATATCACCCACCATATCTGCTTCAAAATATCCTTGTAGAGCAATGTTTGAACCACCAAAGCATAGTGCTTGATTTGTGGTACCTCTCAAATACCTGATAATCCACTTCATCGCCATCCAATGTTCTTTTCTTGGATTGTTCATGTACCTGCTTACAACTCCCACTGCATGTGCAATATCAAGCCTTGTGCAGACCATTGCATACATTAAGCTTCCAACTGTGGATGCATATGGAACTTTACACAAATGATCCATTTCTTCCTGAGTCTTGGGACACTCCTCCTTACTTAATTTGAAATGGCTAGCCAAAGGTATACTAACTGGTTTTGCACTCTGCATGTTAAAACTTTGATCCATTTCTTCCTGAGTCTTGGGACACTCCTCCTTACTTAATTTGAAATGGCTAGCCAGAGGTATACTAACTGGTTTTGCACTCTACATATTAAAACTTTTCAACACCTTTTCTATGTACTCACTTTGAGACAATGTTAATTTGTGATTCTTCCTATCTCTAGTTATTCTCATACCAAGAATTTGTTTTGCAGCACCCAAATCCTTAATTGCGAATGAGTTCGCCAATTTTATTTTGAGCACATTTATTTCCTACATGTTAGAACCTGCAACAAGCATGTCATCTACATACAATAACAATATAATTAGCTGCCGTCATTTTGCCTTTTGAGATAAACACAATGATCAGAGTGAAATCTAATATAACCTTGTTCAGACATAAACCTATCAAATTTTAGATACCACTACCTTGGACCCTATTTTAAGCCATACAAGCTCTTCTTCAACATGCACACTAGTTTCTCCTTCCCTTTTACCTCATATCCTTGTGGTTGCTGCCTATATATCTCTTCCTCCAAATCCCCATGGAGAAAAGTTGTATTTACATCTAACTGCTCAAGATGCAAATTTTCAACTGCTACTAGACTTAAAATAGTTTTGATTGAAGTCATTTTAACAACAGGAGAAAATATATCATCAAAGTCTATACCCTTTTTCTATGCAAACCCTTTCACCACAACTCTAGCTTTATACCTTTTTCTACCTCCATTTTCTTCCTTGAACCTGTAAACCCATTTATTATACAACGTTGTTTTACCTGCAAGCAAATTGACTAAGTCCCAAGTCTGGTTAGGTACTAAGGAGTCTATCTCTTCTTTCATGGCTTTCTCTCATTTCTTCCTGGTTTCTACCTATACTGCTTCTTCGTAACATTCTGGTTCACTAGAATCAGTCGACAATACATAATATAATGAAGGAGAGTATCGTTCAGGGGGTCTACTTATCTTGGTATATCTTCTACGACCACTTTCAGGTGTTTTAGGTGCTTGATGCTGTTGTGGTTGTGGTTGCTGTTCTGGATGTTAATCATTATGATTTACAAGCATCATCACTTTTTCTCTGATCTTGTCAAGCATTGTGTATTCTTTGTTTTCTTTTTCCTATTTCTTTTCCTAGTGCCGATCCTTATACAAAACCTTTTCATTGAATATGACATCTCTGCTCCTAATAATTTTTCTTTTTTCATAATCATAAAAGCGATAACCAAAATCACTAACACCATATCCAATAAAAGTACATTTCTTTGATTTTTCCTCAAGCTTTGTTCTATTTTCTTTATTAATGTGGACAATGGATTCAGAACCAAAAATCTTTAAAAAAGAGTAGTTTACCTTTTCACCTGTCCATGCCTCCCCTGGAATACCACCTTCAAAGGAACTTGAAGGCCCTTTGTTTATTAGATAAACAATAGTATCTATAGCATCTACCCAAAATTGTAAAGGCAATCCTGCATGCAATCCGATCCACCTTGCACGCTCCATGATTTTCATGTTCATCCTTTTTGACACAACATTTTCTTGTGGTGTTCTTGAAATTGTCTTCTCTCTGCGAATTCCATTCTCTGAACAATACCTATCAAACTCTTTGATGCGATATTCACCTCCATTGTCTGATCTAAGACACTTCAACCATTTTCCTTTCTCATTTTCAACCAAAGATTTCCATTTCTTGAAAGTATCAAATACATCAGATTTATTTCGAATGCAATAAATCTAGGTTTTTCTAGTTGCATCATCAATAAAAGTAACATAATAATGAGAGCCACCAAGAGATGATACCTGAGCAGGTCCCTATACATCTGTATCCACAAGCTCTAATTTTTCACTCTTATTTTCTTTGCCAACTTTGAGGAATCTCACTCTCTTCTATTTTCCATAAACACAATTCTCACAGAATTTTAAATCAACATGCTTCAAACCTGGCAATAAATTTATTGAATGAAGAATATGCATCCCCTTCTCACTCATGTGCCAAGCCTATGATGCCACAATTCTGTATCCTCTCCTGTAGAGGTTAAATCATTAACAAAGTTAGAAATACCATTGCATAAATACAATTTACCAACCTTTTCTCCTTTTACTATTACTAGGGATCCTTTAGTGACCTTCCATGTTTTATCTGTGAAAGTAGTCACACAGCCTTCACCTCCCAACTGCCTTGTTGAAATAAGATTTTTCTTTAGATCAGGAACATGCCTTACCTTCTTCAATAGATATTGATTTCCATTCTGCTGCTTTATGAAAATTGTACCCATTCTAATGATTTTACAGGGTTTATCATCATCCAATTGAACCTATCCAAAATCTCCTTGAACATGATCATGAAAATGTTTCCTATCAGGTGTGGCATGGAATGAGGCCCCTGAATCTACCACCCAGGCATCAATAATATTTTCTAAAGAAAGAATCAAAGCATCTTGCATCACATCACTTGTTACATTTGCTTCATGATTATTTTCTTGCTGCGCATCTCCTTTTTTTCCCTTCCGAGACTTGCAGTCTTCCTTTAGGTATCCTTTCTTCCTGCATTTCCAGCACACTATCCCCAATCCAGACTTGGATCTGCCTTTCCTTGACTTACTGTGATATCCAGGGCTCTTTCCTCTTTCCATTTTTCTTCCCCTAGTCTTTGCAGTCAAAGCATTACCTGATGTCTCACCGGAGCTTTTCCGTCGCATTTCCTCGCTAAGGATTGCACCGAAAACATCATCAAATTTTCAAGTACTAGATCTAGAGACAGAGTTGCTAATGGCCATAACTAAACTATTCCAACTTTCTGGCAATGAGTGCAGAAATGACAAAGCCCTAAATTCATCATCAAAAGTTACCCCTAAAGAACTTAACTAACTGGTAACTATATTAAATTCATTTAAATGATCAACAATAGATCAACCTTCTAACATTTTCATATTAAATAAACTCTTCATAAGAAATACCTTATTTTAGGCCGAGGGTTTTTCATATAGTTTGTACAATATCGACATTAAACCCTCTGTTGTCTTTTCCTTTGAAATATTAAATGATATCGGTTCTACTAGGCACAACCGTATTGTTCCAACTACCTTTCTGTCGAGAATATCCCATTTTGTGTCTGTCATACTCATCGGCTTCTTCGCCTTTTTGCTCAATGGTTGGTATAGATCTCTCTGATATAGATAATCTTCCATATGCATCTTCCACAGTTGTTAGTTTTGGCCGTTAAGTATTTCAACCCTAAACCTACCATCTTCCGCCATTTCTCCCACTCGAACCACGAACCCTTCTCTCATGTGAGTTTATCAGCGAAATAGACCTTTGGCTCTGACACCAATTGTTAGATAATATATATTACAGAGCAATGGAACACATAAAATATTGCAGAAATATAAACACAGTAAACACATAAAACAAGAGAGACATGGATATACGTGGTTCACCCAGTTTGGGCTACGTCCACAAAGAAACAGCCAGTCCTTCCTTTTATATTATCCTACAAATTGAAGAGATACAACCTACAACAGGTCCATTATAATTCCCTCTTCACTCTCAATCTCCTCTCTCTTCCTCACTTAGAATACATATCTACATAGATGCAATAAAATTCCCTCATATATAGTGAGGGGTTGCCTTCTAGGGAAAAAAACACTAAATTAAAAATAAATTCTACCATCGGATCTCTGCCTAATGAACAACCCAGATTGACTATGAAATTACAACATTTTATAAGGTAATTTTACATCTATTTTTAACTTCAGGGGCACTGCCCCTGATCCCCCGCCAGGGGGGGCTCCCAAAGGTCACAGCTCGCCCCCCTGGACCCCCATATAGTGAATGTTTTACATCCTATGGCAATAACTTTGAATACAAAAGATAATCAGGCTCCACACCCAACAGACTTAAGTCAATAAAATTGAGTTAACTAATTACCACTCATACTTAACTCATCCTGGACCCCTGTAATATAGGGAGAACATATACATGAATTCAAAAATACTTCCAAGTAGAAATTCCTAACTTAATTAAGTTAATAAAATTAATTAACTATTTACAAGTTTCAATGAGAAAATAATTACAATTTAACTCACAATTTAATTTAAGGACAAATTAAATTGGAATTTCTAGATTTTCTATTTTCAATACTTTTGATCAGATTCCCTTAATTTGCTTGTGAAATCCTTCTCTTTCTAATTTTATTCCCAACACTTGGAGTTTCAATAGATGAACTTCTTCTTTGAGTGTATGACTCTCTAAATCTTCGACATTTTTGTTCTTCTAATCGGATTCTTAGACTATTGATAACTTCATTGGGTTCTTCATTCTTCTTATCAAGTCCTTTTTCTATCCTAAGGTCTTCTTCTAGAAATTTAGCCCTTTCCCTTTCAACCTTGAGCTCCTTTATAACTCTGACCACTTCATTTTAAAATTTGATTTCACTCATTTCTTCAACTTCTTCCTCAGGATAATCCTTGTTTGATTCCTTAATATTACTATCTGCAAGGTTTTCAACATATATATATTTATCCGTGAGCCTCATTAAGTAGATATTATGGAGCCTCTGCCTAAGAATTTGTGCCATTAATAATTGACTAACTTTTTCTTTTATTGGATCTTGAAGATTAATAAAAATGACATTCATGCATTTCATATTATACCTTTTAGCTTCGTCGATATATCTATCTCCAAAAACAAACAAAAATTCCATACATCATGAGCTTGTATATGGACTACCATTTTAGACTCCCATACCCAATAATTATCTTCATCAACTTTGGGATTGCACAATATTGATTTTCTTCAAATGTTACAGTATCTGAACCATTATTTGAATGCTTGGCAGATTTCTTCTTCAATTTTCCCATCTTTCTACTCTGAGAATTTCCTTCTAGCTGTTAAGCTGCAACTGAAGAAACCTGCTCTCATACCAATTGTTGGAAATACTGAGATGGGGTGTGAATCAATATTTCTGAGCAATGATCACTTTTTAATCCTTTCTAGAGCGTTAGATAATCTTATTTATTATTATTGTTCTTGTTGAGGTAATCATAAACAATAATCAACAATAGAAAACACCATACAACAATGCAGAAAGATAAACTAGTGAGCAAATAAATTTTAGGTGGAAAACCCCTTCTGGGTCAAAAACCATTGAATGTGTCTTATTAATTATCTTATCCTCCTCTCTAAAATAAAAGTAATTACATAAATTTTTCAGCTACAACCGAGGGAGGTTCCAACCCACTAGTTTATAGGTTACAACATGTAGGATGCTACTAAACCCAATTAACATGTTTTAATTGTAAGGACACACCCCAACACCCTATAAGTCAGGCCATAATCTAACAAGTGCCCCAACACTCTATTTACTACCTAGTTTTGGAAGCATGATTTCATTGAGCCACAACTAAAAGGATGCCCCAGTTCCCTTTACATGGTATGACTTTCCCTAGCACCACCCTACTACTCCAAAGTGCTCTCAGGCCAGAACCTAAAGGTGAATTCAATCAACTACCTTGCACCATTGTGCCACCCGGAAGAGATGACAAGCCACATTTCACAATTTTTAGAATGGATCCCCTTACGCGCTAAGTCAATATATGAAGATAGTAGATATGATAATTCTCCCCTACTCAAAATGAATATCTTGTCAAGTCCTACTATACAAAATTTCTCAAGTGACCACTGTCAAGTCAACCCACTAAACAATGACTGCATATCATTAAACAATTCTCATCATTGATCACTACATACCATTTCAACTGCACATCAATGAATACTATACATAATTGTCGCTACTCAAATTGATATTATCAGCACAATGCTAATTAATGAGTAAGCTTTAAGAGTTCATAAGAAGACTGCCAAATCACAGAACCACACACCCTATATTGGTGTAAGTGTCGAATCCAAATGTTTGATAATGGAGTATACCCAGATGCCACATGTCACCCCTATGACTTGCTACCACTTCTCTTGATCTCTTCCCACAAATATCTACCAACATACGTCTTTTCACTATTCAGCATTGCTCACACACTCCTATCTATCGTTATGTCAGTAGGTTGTACTTAAGATGAAAATGCCCTCAAAGGCCTGCTTCCTTGCAAGGTCATGATTATGTTACCTAGGTTATCATAGTCATTATGGTTAGATTAAGATAGTATGTCAAATCTTATTCATCAAGGTTCTACAAGTCAAATTCAAAATATCAACATACTTGTTATGTCTAGATGGCAAGTGATGTTGCATGTAAAGTATCAAGTCCATTCAATAAGTAAAATTGAAGGTGTGACCGTACCTATTACGTTTAGGTGTGAGTGAATGTCAAGTTAGGGTCAAATTGTGAACTATTATGCTAAATGTCATCAATGTAATACACGTAATATTAAGTCATACAGCTTTGTTGCGTTAATGGTCATCATGTTAACACACTATCATAGATCCGACATAGGACTATTGTCACATCCTCAGTGATTAAGCTAACAAGATAATGTTTACTCATAATATTGCTAAATCATGTTAAGTGATGGATTCTTCAAAAGAACACATAAGTAACCATGCATCTTAGCTTTCTTTCTTCACTGCTCTAGAACCCAGAGAGTAGGCTTCGCTACCCTTGCTTATGCCCCAAGTTTCTTACTTGGATGATTGGGTTGGATAAAAAAGGTGCTCGAATAACCTTCAAAGGGTACTTGCTTCCTTCAACAAAAGTTTATGAAACCATGCCAAAATTGAGTGTGATTATAACAGTTAGTAACACTTTTCTACCCTCAACAAATATAGTGTTTGGAGGGAAGGAAAGAATTATATACACCCTCACTAACCTTCTCTTGATAGTGTTGGATACCACCAATATATAGGGGATCTACCTAATATAAGGACCCAATTATACCTCACACCATTGGGTGTAGTAGTCCCATGAATAAATATGTCCTGACTGCTATTTATTTAAAGTTTTACCTTTGCTTAAGTAGTTAGCATGAGAGAGAACTGCACAGGTTATTTTGAATTAGGAAGAGAGTGTGACTTGTGAATGTGAAATTGTATATATATCAAGGTTTTTTCACTGCAATGGGGTAGAAGGTGCACCTATAAAAGAGAACTAATAGTACTAATATTATGAAGAAACACACATATGAGAATGACTCATCTAACATCAAGCGAAATAGTTCACATTTATGTGACGATCGTTATAATCATTACATCACATTTCTAATAAGTTAAGCACCAAAATCACCAAAATAGTTCAATTATTTTAGTACATGTGAAATATAACATGAATCATAAATATTTGAAAAGTAGTTTTAAAACATACAAAATCTATTTATGAAAATGCATGGCACAAAAGGCTTCAAGTATTAACCAAAACTTATAAGATACATAAGTACCATGAACATCACTAGCTCCAATAGTTGAGTGTTAGAGCACTAGGTACCCTGCAAAAGTACTAAATATATATCTCTAATGCTTTGTGGGAGAAGTCAAGGTTAAAAGTTATTTGCATGAGTAATGGGGATCCTTTTATAACTTGAGGCACGACCTTTCATATCCTTATGACTCCACTTTCCAACTCCTAATGATCTTTGGACTTCTAGAACCTTGGTAATTCCATATGACTTTTGGAATTACATATGAATCTTGATAATACATGTCTCTTAGACTTCTATGGATCTTTTTTCCATAAGTGACTCTTATACTTCCACTTATTTGAATGTACAATGATTACATGATTACATCTTAACTTCCGCATCATCATGTGATGAGACATAACAAGTCGCCATCCTTGATGACTCAGATTCATGGTGACTGATGGCTTGAACTTTCTTTACTAGATGACATGGCTACCATTGGTGTCTTTTCTCTAGGATGTAAGTTCTTATCGTTGATGTGTTCATGCTCCAAAGGGCATTTGATCTTATGGATTATATAGGGTTTTTCAATCATCAAAACTTCAATGAGTTCTTTGTTCTTTAATGCTTCATTTGGGTACCCTCTTTTCCTAATCATATTCATGCATCCATGCCATGTTGTTCTTGAAATACCTATAAGTAAAAACACTCATGGTAAGAAAACATCAACCTATAAAATCTCCTACTTCTAACATGTTTCATGCATATTTTTTGTTTATGTCTTGTCATTGAAATTAGGAGAGATAAGGATGAATTTTGGGCACAAGGGTGCACTTTGTAAGTCTAAAGGGCTAAAGGGAGGAAGCTTCAGTGTTGTGTTATGCACTCATGTGTAAGAGGAAAAAGAAAAAATCAAGGGAGGGCACACGACGCATTTCTGAAGGATGAAGGATGAGACTTCAAGGCCCCCAAATGCGTTGTGCTATTAAGGGAGGCAAGGATGTCACAAGGAATAGAGTTGAAGGTTGAAGGGAAAGGCTTTAGGGCCTTAATTTTTTCTCATGCACTCAAGAAGGTTAAGGAGGGCATAAGGCTCAGTGTTGAAGGACGAAGGATGAGACTTTAGGGCTTCAATGTGCTAATGTGCTGAAAATGGCCAAGGAGAGTGTAGGGTGCATTGTTGAAGGTTGAAGGGGTTAGGATTTGGTTCTTCAAAGTGTGCTCATACACTCAAGGAGGGTGCACTTCTTAGAGTTGAAGGAATGTGCTCAAAGCTAGACTTGGTTTTGAGGGCACAGTTCGGAACAAGGAAGGAGTGTGCTATGCACCCTTGGAGGGAACAAGGAATTCTTCTAAACAAAAGAGGATTCATGATCAAGGCTTGAGATTTCACTTTTTCACTCCTAGCCTTAATGGGTTCACATTGAAACCAATTTTTTTTTAAGTGTGGAGGATAAAACAAGGGGCAGACACAATGGTTTTATAGATAGAATCATGTGTGGCACATACCAACTCATCAATACAACTTAGAAAGACTCACACAATGATAAATAGACATCAAAATTTCAGTTTATAAACACTCCCCAAGTACAATAGACAATGTCTGTGTGACTGTGACTAAAAATGTCGTTTTTGACAAACAAAAGTGTCATGACCATGAAATGCACTAAAAATGTTCTAATTAACTAGACAAATATTAAGAATGATCATGAACACTTGAAACATTTAGGATGACTTGAAATGACTCTTGATGATAAAGGAAAGACTTGATGTTATAGTTTAATAGGCTCCAAAATTTAAATGCAGTGAAATTTTGAGGGTGTTGTAGCAGTGACAACATTTAGCGACACACTGGGTAGAATTCACCTTCTCTGTTTAGGAATAGTTTTCTAATTAAAGGGTCAGTCCTTTAGGAAGTATTGATTCACGAATTAGATTTCCTTGGCTCCCCCCCTCAATCCATTTGTATACATAACACCTCACTTCACTCTCACTTAGTTCTAACGCATAAAATATTTGCCATATCTCAATTGTTTCAAATGAAGAAATGGTAATGTGGGTGAGTTTAAGATATTTAGTGTATGAGTTTTATATTTGGTGCTTCTCTGCTACAAGTAGGCCTAGAAAGTACCCCCATGGAGTCACTACAAGAGTATAAATGTTGCTTCACTTACAGTAGTCCTGGACAATACCCCAACAAAGTCGCTTGCTTCACCTCCCTGCGCAAGAAGAATTTATCTTATTTCGCCATTTATTTATTTAATTAATATGACTCTGCTTCAACACATATTATTTTGAACAGTAAGAAGATAGATCCTGATTTATTGATAGCGGAGGAGGTCTCCCCTTTAGAGAAGTATTTTTATAACCTCTGATATTGGTTTTCTCACTTTAGATTTTCCCCTTATCCTTATCTACTAGATTGGATTAACACGTAACACATTGAGTAGATATGCACTAAGTTGAGGAGTTTAGATACTATAATAGATAAATATCTAACAAGTTCCCTCAAGGTTTTCCTTTTGGATGTATTGTATTTTCCGTTCATACCTAGCTTAACTATGGCATATTGTTGAACAAAGAAGGAGAACAAATAGATAGCTAAGTGTTTTGGTTGTCACATTTTCTCTTTATTTCACCACATTTCCATTATGACCCATGCATTATTTCACACAAGGTCTTATTTATGTACAATGACCAAAATAGAAAATGAGATAAGACCCAACTTGACATGATAGACATAACTGACATGGATGAAATGGATAGACAAGAACATAAAATATTGTACAAGAAATGTATCTTACAGTTGCTATTGAAAATAACATTTCAAATCTCAACCATTGATGGGAAGAGGATCAGTTCTCCCCTCTATGGATTTCAACTTGAAAGTACTATGCCGGAGATTTTCATCGATGGTAAAAGGGTGAATCTGGTATCACCTGGATTGAACCTTAGGTTGAAGGAAGGTAATGCCAGGGTAACCAAAAACCATGCTTAGCCAAGTAGCTATCCCTACTAAGCTGGGAGAGGGCTCTCTCTATAACGATCTCAGCCAAGATGACTGGATGAGAAAAAGGGTATTAGGCTAGGTATAGTAGCATAAGTTATGATCGGATTTTGAAGGGGTTTTGCTGGATCAGGAGCAGCTGGACAGTTAGGGCTAGGGAATTAGGTCAAAATTGCAGGGTGTTCAATGGGGCAAGGTAGGCATAAGTTTTAGCACTCTAGAGCTTGATCAGTGAGTTCTTTAAGACTGGTGAGAGGCTAGGAAGAGCATGTGATTATCATGGATCCTTACCAAACTATAGAAAACATATAATGGTGAATATTTTCCCAAAGCAGAGTAGTGATGTAATGAATTCTGCATATCAACTTGAAAACATTCACTTAGAAGCAATGAAATGATTAACGAAATGTACAAAACATAATAACATATGATCACAAGAGAAGAAACTGTACTAAAACTCCATACCACATGGATCCCATAAAAATAGCTGCAATTCTTATTGATCTCATGCTCAACTACTACAAAATGATGTACAATCAAGGTATGGGCATCCAGCTGAATCCAACCCCTTACAATGAGACAGAAGAAGAAGATATAAGCTTTGTTTCAACCTCCTCCCATCCTCAGGGATTGAATCCCTAAGATGAGGATCTAATCTAACCAACAATGAACGAGAAACAGGAATATAGGCATCTTAACAACTTTCCTCTAAAAGTGAAAAACTAATTCATTTGAGCTCAAATTGACTTTTAATGTAATGAATCTACCCTCTACTACTAATTATCCATCATATTTACAAGCCAATTCATCATTTACCATAGTAAAACATCCTCCATGAAATAAAATACATAAACATAGTAAAAACATAGAAGCCATCGTGTGCAAAATTTTCCCTACGCGCGCCACTGGCCCAACGCGCAACACCATTGGCCCAACGCGCAGCGCCACTTTCAAGTCCCTTTTGGAGGGCTTCTCATCATTAAAATTGAGCTCATGCTAGCTCATTGGAAAGGTCTTCATTTTCAGATCATTGGACCCCTCAAAAGTTGATTCTCCCAAGAATGCTTCCATGTGTCCAAAAAGTGGCAAAAAGGTCATTTTTAGGGTGTTTGTTTTACCTTTTGGTGGACCAGTTCTGCCCCAAAAACTTAGCAAATCCATAGGGTGAATGTACTCATCACTCTGAATCCAAAAATTCAAGCCATTTGTGCATTGGGTTCCCCTAGTTAAAGCACAGTGCTAGTGGCGCTACCCGTAGATCCAGATTTTTTATGTCTGCAATTTCCAAAATTTGCAAAAACAAAATCTTCTCCAAACCTAACCAAAATTGGTGAGAAAAACTACCATCAAGCATCTTGATGAGCCAAGGAAGATTCAATAAGCAACCTAAGCCTATCCTCCTCTTTTTTTCCCTTTAGAGCCCACCTTAGCCTAGCTTTCATCTTTTTGACCCTCATGTTGAAAATTTTGTTTCGGGTCCTGTAATGGTAGGCCATGTGACTAGTCATCTGATTATCACAATTAGCCTTCTGCAACAACTTCTCTAGGTACAAATTGACCCTGTCAAGCCAAGTCTCTCTATCGTCCTCAATTTCCTTCTCAATAGGAGACAAAGTGACCGGTGCCTCCTTGTCACCTTGTCGTTTTACCTTGAGAAGTTACAGCTCCATGAGGACCTTCTTGTTCTCTTGTTCCAAATACGTGATGACATTCTTGGGCCTCTCCAAATTGTCCATAAATGCTTGGAATTGAGCCCCCTTTTCCTGTATGATGATGTCTTTTATTGCTTCTTCATCCTGAGCCTCCAAGTCAATTATTTCCACGCCATGATGAGTATAATGTTGCTCTGTCTCATCATGCTCTGTCAAATCAAATTCTCTCTCTTTCCTCTCATCATCAAAACTTTCCTCTGGCATCTTTTCCTTCCATTTGTGCAGCTGCTGCACCTATACTTGCTATGTTGATGAAGAAGGCAAAGTCCCTTCCACATCCTATGGAGCAAGCATTTGCCTATGGGTTGATGAAGAAGGCAAGGTGCCTTCCACATCCCATGGAGTAAACACTTGCCTATCAGCTGCAAACAATCTCCTTGTGCTGCTCTGATATATCATGTAAGTCCCAGGCACCTCAGTAGCTCTAGTCTCTTTGGCCTCCTCGTCTATTTTCACCTAAGCACTACTAGAAGGTCCCCCTGATTCTTGAGACATTGGTGGAGGAATTTGAGGACCCTTGAAGATGTCATGAGAAATAAATGTCTCCCAAGAGATGTTGAGGAGGCTAAGATGATGAAGCACAATCATCTTGATTGGGGAATAATGATAGATACTACTCATTTGTTGAGGGTATGGATTTTTCTACACAAAATGGGCCATCTTCTCAATATTCCTAAACAAGAAATTAGTGAGGTTTAACATCCTCACCCTGGTAAATGCATGAGAAGCATGATGTAATAGGTGTGCAGCCTGGAAAATATTCCCTCACAAGTGAAATATTTCATGTTGATTTTCATCATGGGGGCATATTTTTCCTCAAGGAATCTGAAAGGGAAAAGTCTTTTCACCTCATTTCTGTACCTGGGTTTGATATAAGGCTCATAATAATGTTCATCCAGGTCCTGTGCCTTGTACCACTTCTTCCCTACATTCTAAATCCTGGTTGCATCTGCAATAATGGAAGGTGAAACTGTAAATGTCACCCCAGCAAGAGTCACCTTGTTGTCCTGAAGATGGGCTACAAAAAGTCTGGTAAGCTCAGGGTGTTGTTGAATTCTCTCTACCTGTTCACAGAACTCATAACAACCTTGATGTCTGAAACAAGTGATAGCTAACTGAGAGGCCTGCAATTCTCTGAGGTTTGATGGTTCCTCCCTAATAATTTTGCCTCCCTTGTGTAGTTTTCTCTAATGCCGAGGTCTATCTACTGAACTGTCACTCCCTGTGTTTTCCTCCTCCTCATAGGGTCGATCTTATTTGTCCATGTTTGCAAGTTTTGAGGTTGTACACTCCAATCAAAGGGATAAAGGGAATGAGTAAGAGTGATTTAGGAGTGAGGGGATGGGAGATAACCTTATGAGGAATTTTGACAGACTAGAAAATTAAGGGAAGAATATGAATTATGAAAGTGAGGGAGAGGGCTTTGAGCCCTTTTTGAAATATAACTTGTGGGATAAAGGATGAGGGGGTATAAATGTTATTGAGTGATGTATGGAAGGATTTTAGGGTAGAGTGATAAGTGGTGGGAAAAATAGAGGGGATTAGGGTTTCTAGAATGTCATGGAGGGAGAAACTATGGATTCATATTTAGCATGGTAAATTCCTTCAAACCCTGCAATTTCAACTTTAATGATGAGGTAGAGGGAGTGCACGCACTTGTTTGAGAGATGAGAGGGATGTTTGGAAGTTCTTATAAAGTTTGGAGGCTTTCTGGTCTTTTTGCTCAATGCACAGCACTAACCACAGACGTGCAGCACCACCTCTCAACACGCAGCACAGTGTAAATTTGCACTGTGGAAACCTCCAGACGCGCAGCACCAAGCCCATATGCACAGCGCCAACCTCTCAACGCGCAACACCAACTCTCCTACCTGAAACGTGTAGCGCCAGACTGTAGAAGCATAGCGCCACTTCACCACTGCTCTGAACGCACATCACCAACCTCTAGAAGCACAACGCCACTTCTCCTTTGCCCGAAACTCTCTCAACCTTTCCCCTTTTCCTCACTTTTTGACTCCTTCTTTGCCAAATGAGAATGATGAACTTGAAAATGAAATGTGAGACCTTATATAGGAGTACATTTTAATTTTTCACTTGAAAAATCCAATTTCTAATGTTTCTTGACCTTTTTCAAAACTCTGTTTTTAATGCCTTTTCTTCTTTGTTTCCTTTCAGGTGGATAATGCTCAACTTGAACTGATTTTTGTAGTGTTTCTTTGTCTTGCAGCAAGGATATATGCTTTGGTGCAGCCGGGATCAATTATTACATAAAGTGACTAAAAATTACATAAGAAATACGAATTAACTCAAAATACTATGTTTTCACCTCGAAAACATTTTTTTTCAGATGAAAATTACATTAGTTTAAAAAATAATTATATAGTGGCTATGACTTACTAGCCATCATACTTGACTTATTTGTCATCCTCATACCCTTGCTTCCCTTTATTACACTTTTAAATCATGCTCTTAACCTTGGAAATGAAACCCTAAGACCTAATGAAAGAATGATTGCAAATTGACCATGAAACCATAATTGAAGACAACCTGAAGAAGGGTCAGCAAGTATACTCTATGACAGAGAAATTAGATTTTCTGAAGAGAAGACAACCATCAGTGGATTAGTTTTACATGACCTAATGAAATAATGTAAGAATTTTCAATATGAGCCTCCTAAAATGAAAATGCAAAGAGAAAATTTGATCCCTGATGGAAGTCTATAGATACTTACACTAACAGAATCCAGAGAGGTCGGAACTTCATGTGTTTTCCTTTCTCTTCGTGGGCTTTTTACCGCTTCAATAATAGGTCACCCACATAGAAATGTTTTCTCCTTGTGGATTTCACATCGAACCAGCACTTGGTATGGTTTTGACAAATGAAAAATATCTCTTTGGTTTTGAGCCTTTCTTCCTCGAGTTTGGGAAATGTGTTTATCCTTCTTTGAACTAGAAGGAAAGGTCTACCTTGAGACTCTTGGGAGAGTATAAAAGTTGGGAGATACATGTTCGGAGGCAAGGTAACTTCTTTACCGTAAACCAAAAAGTATGGTCAGGTTTTAAGTGAGGCATTAGGAGTTACACAGTCAGCCCACAATGAATTTTTCAAATCATTATGCAAGTTCCTTTGCTAAAAGGAAATGGTTTTCTTGGTTATGCAAATGAGAATTTTATTTTTCAACTTATGCAAACCATTTCCCTATGGGTAATAGTTATATGCATGCCTTAATATAATACCATTTTATAATGTGAATTCATAAAGTTTTAATGAGGAAAAATAACTCGCATTATCAAAGACAAGAGATGTAGGAACATCAAACTTGGTTATAATTTTTTTCTTCAAGAAGTGGATAGTTCTTAGTTGTTAACTTATCTTAAAGGAACTTCTTCTCTCCACCAAGTAAAATAATTTGTCATTGTTAGAATATATTGGTGTTTCTTTGACAAATGTGGAAATATTTCTTCGATAATATCTAGACCCCACTATTGGAACAGTTCATGTAATGCTAGTCATAGTAGTGGGGCGGTTGGCTCTTGATATTGACCTATGCATCTCTAACAAGATGTGAACTCATAGACATAAGAATAAGCATATTTGAATAAGGTGGGAAAATAATAACTAGCCCTCATTATTTTATGTGTAGTTGTGTCACCCACATAGTGACCACCTGCTAGTCCGTCATGTAGATCTCTTAGTACCTTCTTTGTGTCTTGTGGCTCAAGCCATTTTATAAAGACACTGTTGTGGCACTTTCTGAAAATCACTCCATGAATAAAATGATAAGATAGAGGTTTATGGCAGATTTCCCTCTTTTGTTTGTTCAATAAATGCGTGGGAAATGTTCGATGCTCTAATAATTTTTAAATATCGGAATACCATTGTCATGCATATTCATTTTGGGGAACTTTTTTAGCATTCTATAATTCTATTTCCTTCTCCCAAACTGAAGGATCTTGCTCGAGAGTATCTCTCGCTCCGGCTTCAATTTGATAGAGGAAATGACCCTAAATGTTATGAATTAGTTTAAAGTCCCTATATTCTTGTAAGCAGATCATACAATTTTCCATCTTCTCACCCAACTCTTGATGCACAAAGAGTGTTTTTACCACTGGATGAGGCACAAAAATGATCATGTTAGCTTTAAGGAGATAGGGTCTAAAATATTTTACTACCTTATAAAAAACATATGCATTTTCATCGATGGCAAGATAATTGAATTCTTACCCCTATAAGCCAGTATTCATGAAGGAAATAGTTCATTCGCTTCCTTTAGCATCCTTTTGAGTGAGTATGTCTGCAATATATGAATCCAAAGAAAAAGTGTAAATAAAGAAAACTTTTCCATAATCAAGACTAAAAGGTGTAGGTGAATCAACAATAGCCTATTTAATTTGAGTGAAAGCATCCATTTATTTTTTTCCCATATATAAGTCACATCTTTATTTGTCATCGCCTGTAGAGGTTTGACTATCCAAGCATAATCAAATATGAATTTTTTTAGGAATCTAATATTCCATAAGAAATATTGCATATATTTCTTATTAACAGGGAAGGGGATCTATGTAATAGCTTTTACCCTTTCAGGGTCAACTTTGATTCCACTCTTTGCAATAATGTGTCTTAATAGAGTGCCTTATGACACACCAAATATGATTTTTTTGGGATTGATAGAATCCCATATTTGAAACATCACTCAAATATTTGTTTACGATGAGATACATGATCTAATATTCTTTTAGAAAAAATAGTTACATCATCCAAATAAAGAACTACACTTTGGCTAATCAAGCCATGGAAAGTAATGTCCATCACTATTTGGAAGGTAGTATAATAATTGATAAGCCCAAATGGCATTCTCTTAAAAGTGAATGTTCCCCATTCGGTCCTGAATGTAGTTTTGAGATGATTTGGTTCTGCCACTAGCACTTGACGATAGCCAAGAAAACCATCTAGCAATGAGAACATCTCAGAACTAGATAGTGTTTGGAGGATCTATTCCATGGATGCCACTGGGTAGTTATATTTATCTGATTCCAGTTCAGGTTGTGAATTTCTATACATAACGTTATCTTACGAGAATTCTTTCCAACTTGGACTAAATTTGAAACCCAAGTTGAGCGTCTAACCTTGAAAATGATCCAAGCATCCAAGAACTTTCTGAATTCTTTTGGAATTAGGGCCTCTAGTGTTGGATGAAATTTCCTTAGTTTCTATTGAAAAGGTTTTACCCCTTCTTTTATGGGAATGACATGCTAGATGGTATGAGTATCATGTCTTCAAATCATCATAAGTCCATGCAAACACATCATAGTACTATTTTATTAGGAGAATAAATGCATGTCGTTATTTTGGAGAATAACATGTATTGAGGTTTACATATTTCGGATCTTCTTGGGTTCCCAAATTAAGTTTTTCATATGAAAAATGAGAGCTCTCAATCTTAGTATTGATTAGTCCTTTGAACCGATTTTGCAGGTTGCTACAACTTTAGTCATAGTATTTCCTTTCATTGCATTAGATGCCTCCTCTAAAGCCTTGTCGTTCTCATCCTATTCTATTGTTTCATCCTTGAATACATCCACATTAGCCATAAAATGTAGTATATGTCGGTTGTCACTGAAAACAAAAAAATTAGTGATGTTATCAGACACATAAGATTTATATATACTCTCTATAGTAAGACCACTTCTCAGTGACGACATTCTAGCGACTACATTAGCTAATGCATTTGTTGTAACATTTCTAAGCCTAGGAACGTAAGTGATATTGAAATATTTAAAATAATTAATTAATTCCCATACCTCCTATTGCTATTTTTTAAGATTTGGTGAAACATAATGGATAGTGTCACATACCTATCGACTAACCATTTCTATGTTGCCAATTACATTGAGAAACTCTACCTTTAGGTCAATGTACTTCTTTAGTCCATGGAAGAGTTCTTCATATTAGAAAATATTATTTGTACATTCTAACTCCAAACAACATGATAGAACCTACTACGTATTTCATGGGTCTATGAGTATGAAAACAATTCCAGAGCCATACTGCGTTCTTGAACCATCAAAGTATAAATTCCAAATATCATTAGCTGCTAAATTGCTTCCTATACTATTATTACTATTACTGCCTAGATATATATATATATATATATATATATATATATATATATATATATATATATATATATATATATATATATATATATATATATATATACACATATATATATATATATATATATTACAAGATTAATTTGCACTAGTTAGAGAACAAGGAAATCCAATTGTGTATTTGGTTGGACAGGTGATGGTTGTGCTCGATGACACCCGCAATCAGTTTCTAGAAAATAATTTCCAAATATTAAATCAGGAAATGCAACAGGTTTATTTTGGCCCCCGAGTGGTGTCACGATATATTTCATGTATGGTTCTCTTTCCACTCGAATCTGGAAATGGTAAGTGTGACCAATTTTTAGCAAAATACCCTTATAATTTAGTAGAATAGTCTCTATAAAGGATTATGCCATAGGCCTTAGGGATGTCCACAATTATAATGTTTATACATAAATATACTTTGTGATCATATGATGATCAGATAATAACATCATTGAGTCCACTAATAGGTTCAAGAAGATATTTTTCCACTTGGATGATTTCTGCATCAGTCTTATCCTATTTAGCATTAATTTTCTTAGTAAAAGATAATGGCATTACATTCCCATATGCATGCAAATCAACTAAAATATTATGGACATTGTAATTAAAAATTTTAAAATTTAATAAAAATGGGGGGAGCAAAGATTGTTAGCGTCTAATTTTAGAGCTTTAAACATAGATTCAAGCGAACAATAAGGCTTACTAGACACCTTTTAAGATGTATAAGATTTGTAACCTAGTGAAGGTTGTCAAAAGGCTTGGATAAGCATTTACCGCTAGCCCGCTGGCCTCCTATCTTCGCGAGCTCAAAGATGGAGATGTTGGTAGAGGCTCTCTTCAAATCTTCAACTATGTTATAACTAATTATTTAACCTTTAATAGGAAGTGATGAAGTTTCTCAAGGAGTAGCTTTGTTTGACACTTCCAGAGTGATGGAATTACTTTTTTCTACTGGATGAAGTGCTCTTAGAAGTAGAAGCATTACTAAACATACTTTGTGCATTCTAGGCAGGATTGACTGATGGAGAGGTTTTTCTTAATATTTGCTCCAATTCTTGTCTTGTTGATGAGCCTCGATATTGCAATAAGAATGATGCAACTCCCAAGGCTATCGACTTTAATTATCAACCCAGGGTTTGTACAAACTTAAGAGGTTTCGACACTATATGTGCGGCATATAATGTGTCCTTCCTTCGCTATCATGATGTAATGGAGTGCATGTACTAAAGTCAAATCATAAACTAATTGCAAAGAATGAAACGTTCGAAATGGAACCTTAACCTATTGCAAGAAAGAAAGTACAAGGAAAGAGACAAAAATTCAATGCTAAATCACATCATTTCCTAATTAACTGCCAAGAAACTATGCACTGAAATAATGCTAAATTATCATGAACCAAATGCTACTATCTAAGCATGGAAGTAATAAGAATCAAACATCACTAATGTGAAAGTAAAGGGAACGAAACAAATATGTTTTTTGTATTTTTGTCTTTTTATGCAAAATCAAGTATGAAAACTAATTTCTTTTGGTGATGTGGCAGGTGAGTTAAGGACGTTGGAGGTTGGATGGAAAGGTTAGGAGATGGGTGGATGGTGTGGGATACCGTTGGGAGGCTTTTGGTGACTTCCTAAAGGTTTTCCCTCAATTCGGCTTCAAAACAGGCCATTTCAGGAAAACCTACAGGATGTACTAGAAACCTACAGGATGATCCCGTGGGAATTACAGTGAACATACAGGATACAACCGAGAGAAAAATGCGAGGTGTTGGAGGTGATGGGAGCCCTAGGAAAGGTGTGTGATGGGTGGAATGGAGTGGGAAAATTCCTAGGATCACTCAAAACTCAAAACCAAAGTTGGGAGATGGATGGATCTGCTCAAAAAGCTTGGAGAAGCTTCCTTGTGAAATGATGAAATTGACGAGGGCTTAATCACCAAGAAAATCAAATTAAAATTGGATGGGACAAATTTTTTATTAACTAGGATGTCTTAGGTCCCTATTCCAATTGGAATCTCTCAAAAAGAACTATGTTAACCCATGAAAAAAAAATAAAAAACATTACTAGTCGAAAATTTAGAAATTTGAGAACTAGTGAGCTAGTAAATCTAACAAATGCCTAACCAAATCAAGTGCAAATGCAATGGGGTGATTTTTGTTATGAACTAGAACGTTTTTTTGATCTAATGAAAGTTGAATCAATTCAATTGAAGCTCATTAGTATGCTTTAAAAAAATATCAGAAATTTATTGTTCTTTGCTAAAAAGGAGGTCTAGTAATCTAGATTTGGGAATAAGAAGACTAATACAAGAAACACAATGATTATTATGAACTTCCAAAGCTCTCCAAGGATGACATAATGCTAGTGATCCTACAAAACAACTTATCTCAACCATTTAACTCAATCCTACAACAAGAAATCATTAACACTAAATGCAGAAATAGAAAGAAATAAAAACTAGAGATGCATGTGAATAAGCAATGAAAAGAAGGAAAGAAAATAATACAAAAGGGCTCTGAGGTTCCTGGGATGGCCAAGCCCAAGGAAGCTTAGATACCTATGGAAGATAACAAGATTTAGAAGCTAAACATGACACCAATCTTCATTATTGTCATCAATAGAATTGCATCTGTGCAAGAAAATACAATGGCGCTGCAAAAATACAAGCTCTCTCCAGAATAACACTAATGAAAAACCTCCCAGAGGAAAATTTTACTTGGTACTTATAAAAAATGATTAGAAATCATTCCCCATGAATGGAGGAATATTTCCCCACCAAAATCCCTTGATTAGTGGATCTATTCCTCAATACTATGAATTTGCATTAAATGGCAGTGAATACATTCCTAGATTTTCTCAATCATTCCCTAGAGGAAAATTCGACTTGGTAATTATGAAAAATGATTAATAGTAATTCGCCATGGATGGAGGAAGCTTTCCCCACCGAAATCCCTTGATTAGTGGATCTACTCCCTTGATTGGTGGATCTGCACCCTTGATTAGTGGAACACATTCCTAGATTTTCTCAATCATTAAAGTTCCACAATTTGTGCCATCATTCCATAATATCTTGTTGATTTATTATTTATTATTGATCCTCCAGTAGTAGGGAACAAGTCCCTAAATTATCTCCTCCTCCAACCCTTCATAATCTTCCCAATATTCTCATAATATTCCACAAAAAATAAATAATATTAGGCACAAATATTCAATTATTCATAAACCTTCCTAATGATTATATTAAAGTTGAAAATAAATTATATAATGCATATATAGAGGTTTAATGTGCTAAAGGATGGTCATAGGCCTTAATTTATGTCTTAAATAAGAGGCATGGGCCTTAATTTATGTCTACTTTAGAGGCCCATCAAACCCCCCTACTAAAAGTGTTCTCCTCCTTTGAGCAACCTAGTGACCTCATTGTGTCTCATCCATGGCCCTAATGGCCCCTCTCTTGTGCATTAAGAATATTGGTTGTAAGCTCTGCAAGGACAAGCCAGAAACCATATTTTTGCAAAGAGAAATCCTTGTTTCTTGAGGCCATTAGTTTTCCTTCTTCCACTTCTCAAGATGGTTCTCGATTATTATTTTTTTTAGTTTGGCAAGGTCTTCCACACCCTTATCAACCTTCTACTACCTTTTTCCACCATTTGGACACCTCCTGTAGGATTTGTGGGTCAATGTAATTCCTACAGGATCATTCTGTAGAAAACAAAGTCCCTTTCTAAACTGAAGTAAGGGAGTGGAAAAATTGACATAAATGGTGGAGGAATGAATGGTAATGAGTGGTAAAACAAAAATGTGAGTGGCAGGGGTCTCTTTGTGATCCTACTTTGCTCTTTGAATGTCCTTCTTGTGGACCTTCAAATTGAAATTTCATGAAAATGGAGAGGATGCACTCTTAGTTTTTTTTCAAGAATGAAATGGGATGGATGAATGAGAATAGATAGTGAATATGAAGTGGATGGAGGGTTTGGAGTGTTGTGGTGTCCTTGGCCTTTGCAAAACTTTCTTCTTTTAACTGTTGTCCTCATTTCTTGAAATCATCACCCTTCATAATTTGACTTTTCAACATTGCATTAGTGGAGTTCAGTGAGTTGCAATCAACTAATTGAAGGTGGCAGAGACTGCTAACCCATCCTTAGCTTATAAAGCCTCATCTCTCATGCATTGACAACAAATTTGTAACTATAATATGCTCAAGAGAAGGGGACAAAAATATTGCATCCCTGTTCCTACCTGATGGTTGTTAGAGAGACATGCATGTTGCTGCTGAGTTGATGTTTGTAGAAATTCTCACTGTAGATCACCTAATAATGCAATGTAACTAAAGAAAAATACTTGATCTACTTCTACTATAAAACTTTGCGAAAGCTTAATCAATTTGAGCAAGATCAAACAGAACACATATAATAGAGAAGAAGAATCAATCACACATGAAACACAGAAAATACTCAGGGGAAAGCCTCAGCTAAAAACCCCGCTATCTGTATTATCATACAAGGTGGAAATACATCAAGATTACACAAAGCTTTAACTCTCATAGCTAGCCAGCTCTCAGTACAATCCTCCTGGATGATCACAGGCAATCAAGGCTTCACATAAACCCTCTCTTCTGCCCTCCAAGCCTCATATTTCCTTTATTTTTTTCCCTGGGTGATCCTACTATTACCAAGTGTAACACTAATCGCTCACACTGATCTCACACCCTGTAAAACTGTGCAATCCTCAAGGGACCTTTTTCCTTTTGCATGGATGAGTTTCCTTTATAGGAAAATTCCTCCAACTGATAGAACAATGCCCTTGTCTTTAATCTCAACTAGGTCTTTGTCTAAACTGCATGCATCAGTTATTTATGACAGAATCTTCAGTTATCTAGAGTACACTAGTTTCATGCATGCATGCATTAACTAACTGAACTCACAATTTGTTCCTCAAACTGTTTGGTACTAATTTAAATAGACTTAACTCAGTTAATTTAGCTAACTAATTACAACTCAAATATATTTCATCCTTATCTCCTTAATTAACGGATAACTTCCTCAATCAAAGGGATAACTGTTGCATGACTTCACAAAGACTTCATGTTTGAATTTCTCCAACTAATTAACTCAGGACGAATTAATTAATTATTCTTCAAACAACTAGTGAGACTAAATTTGAATTTTAATTCTCAATTGTAATTCAAGGACAAATTAAAATTGGAATATCCTGAATGCTATTTTTAGCATTTCTTGTTGCTATTCTCAACACTCCCTCCGAACAAGGAAGGAATTCAACTCGATCCCGATCCTAAACCTTTGGAATGTTCAGCATGCAACACTTCTCTCTAGTGTTGTAGCTCCAGCAACTCCAGAAACAAAAAATATCCAGCCTGAATCAGAATGATGCCTCTGTCATCAAAGTCTTTGACTGTTATTTCCTCTATCGACTAAAAACTTTGCACCTTTGTGCTCTTTAGTATCTGACTGCTCTAGCATCCATCACTTTGATCTTTGACTACATATATTATCACTCAGATTTTCCTTAAAGTCGTTAGAAGAAGGAAAGGGGTTCGAGGAAACCACAAACCAACTTTTAAGTACATAATCTAGCCAATTTGTACTCAGAGAGGGCTCTCGCTTTAAGATTTAACTTTGTTTTATAAAATATTAGGTTAGTTATGAAAGCCTGGGGGTTTTGATTGTGTTTGGTGGTGGAATTTAGGAGCAGATGGATAGAACTAAGTACTTCAGGCCATTGGGCTATGGAGTCAAAAGAAGATGGCTTAACTGGATTTGGCTTTTCAACAAAGGATGGATTCACAGGGAAAGATAGTGAAACTGGGAACAAATAGTAACTTGAAATGATGGAATGGACTTAAAAGGGAGGAATGGCAATTAAGAATCCTTTCACATGTTTTAAGAGGAGGGAAAGTGGATGATCACCAATAAAAGGAAATTAAGAATTTTTTACTAAATGATCAAAGTGATAAACTAAGAAGAAACAGAAATTAAGAATTACTTGCCTATGATAGTTTAGAAGAAAACATTGAGAATACAAATGATTTTGAAGACATATTGCACTTAAGAAATTTCTGAATTATACTTTTTTGTTTTACTATTCAGATATGAAACACAGTTGAAATATTAAACAAGAAAACAATAACACATGACATATAGGATACTTATTTGGCCGGTGCTTGACACATGAATCCTGTGAAAAGTCCTTTGTATTAATTCTTCATCCAGCCAGCCATACAAGAGTTGATCAACAACACTTTATTCCAAAGTAATCAGTTTTACATAAATGTCTAAGAGTCCACCCTCAATACTTCGAATGAGGGAGTATTTATACATAAGTTTTACAACAAAATATCTCATAACAAAGAGAGATATATTCTAGGATGACTAACTATATGTTACATGAAAGTAGAGACAGATGGTCTCGAAGATAGAAGATAAAGTAAACTGATGGCTTGATGTCCCTCTTTTTGTGGACGAGCTGGAGGCAGACCCTATGATGAGGCATCTTGCTATCTTCCTCATAAATCAGTGCTAGTTGTTCTACTTTTTATTTTCTTACTGATACTCTTTGACCTGTTCTGATACTCTTTACCTGTTTGATCCTTGTTTATCCTTTTTTATCACAATTGACTATGGTAACTAATAAAAATTTACTTTTTTACCAAGGATAAATCACAAAATTTCTGTCATATCTATCCACCATTTTTCCTGTGGTATTCTGGTCCTTTGAAGTTTCCTGAAGATTTCATCAGCCTCTGTGTATTTAACAAAATTGGGTTGAACTGGAAACAAATGCTTTAACTCATGTTCAACATAGAAAAGGTTCTCTAGACTGTCATAGAGAACTCTGCCTATAGGTAGTGCCTTTGGTGCAGATGTACTAGTTGATGAACTAGCCTAGTTATCTGCATATTGAGCCAATTTGTCAACATAGTCTATATGTCTCATCAATTTATCATTGATTACTAAAGGACTGGGTAGCCCTTTGCTCTGCAAAATACCAAAATTTTCCATAAAATCATTGATTTCTTCTTGCATATTCTGGCATCTTCTTTCCAAATTCTGCATTAGAGACCTTTTGGTCAATACCTTCTTGATTTCTAGAATAGTCCATGTTCTGTCTTCAATGCCCAGTTCTTCTAGCTGGTACTTATTTTTGCTATTCAAAAAGTTTATCAGCCTAGTGGCTTCCTCAGGCTTCCCTCCTAATTCCTCCTTAGTTCTCTGGATTTCTTCAAGAGCTACCTTTACTAAATCAATTTGCTCAAAAATTATTCGTATTGATGGCCAAGCATAATTTATTGGCTGAGTGATGTTAGTCCAAAGAATCTTCTTAATGTCTGCTAAGGGCTTGTCAAAGGTGAGGTCTTTCTCTAATGATTTCACCTATTGAGCTAACCCTTTATTCTCCCTCACTTTTTCAGCAAAATTAATCTTGGAAAGATCATATTTCTATTCTAAGGTAACAAATTGTTCTTTTACCTTTTGTAATTCTGAAACTTGGAGCTTCATCTCCTCCATTGATTTGATCAATTCATCTATGCTTAAACCTGAAGTTCCTGCTGGTGCCATTCCTGTACTTGTACCTGTGATTACTTCAGCTATGACTAAAGGGACATTGGGCGCCAGAGCTGTTGCCAGTGTTGAAGGGACTACAGTGGAGACCACTGGTATCACATTTGGAGGCTGAGAGGTTGACTCTCCCTGCTTGTCCTTCAATGATTTTTCTAACTCTTGTTCAGTCTCCTTCAACTGTTCATTAAGCTTGAGGACTAAGTCCATAAGCTCTTCTTTAGAATTCTTTTGAATAATCTCCTCAATCTGTGGATGCCTTGATGGAGGTAATTTTAACTGTTTTCTTAAGGCAACTATGTCTTCATCTTTCTTTTTAATTAAGGCCTCTGCAGCCTTAACATCTTTTGGGATATGGCCTAATCCAATAACCAATTCTTCTAAAGATTTAATTCTATTGTCTTTATCCTATGAAGAGTCTCTCTCCAGCAGTAACTGATCAGTTGTATTATTCAAAGAATTTTCTAATCTTTGGGCCATCATAGCCTTACCAGTTAATGTAGAATATGTCATTTCCCCTATTTTCCTGTGTAACTCAATCTGATCCAAGGGATGAATGTCTTTTGCCATGACCTCAAAATCTGTTTGATGGTAATCTGCAATTTTCTGGGGTTGTTGTACTTTGGGCTTGAAGAAGATCATTTGCATTTTTCCCTCCTTGATGTCATAAGCTAACATCAATCTATTCTGATTGGTGGGAGCTGTTTTCAAATACTGATTGTAGACCTGGATCCTTAATGGCTCATTCTTGGCTTTTATTTCTTTGAATTTCTTTTTAATATCCAGGTTCTCATTTCCTGGAGGCTTAAAAGATGACACTTCAGCACTTTGTTGCCTCTCCAGCTCCTGTCTCTGTGAGCTAGAAGGTGTCCCACCTGTTGGGAAAGTCTGATGATTGTCTACACCTTTTCTTTGGCTATCTGTAGTTTCTTCAAAAAATTCCTCTTCTGAATGAGGATTTAGCCTGTGCCTCTTAGCACCAGGCTGGTATGATGGGCCACTGGCAAGGGTAGCTACTTCCCTATCTCTCTTTTTATTCCTTTCCTCATTCAGAGGAGTCTGCAAAATTGGGGGCTCTCCCATGTTGACTTCAGTTGGGTGAGCCTGTGTCTGAGCCTGTTCTTGAGAAGTTTTTGGCTACTTGGACATGGTTGATTACTCTGTTGCTTGGGTGTTTGTCTCTAGTTCTTTTCCGTTGGATGTGCCTGCAAGTGGTGTACTAGTCCCATGTGAGTGCCTCTTTGAGGTATCAGCTGTTGAGGCACTAGTCGCTGATGTTGGCTTCTGAGAAGTTTCGAACTGCACTTGTCCAAAAGAATCCAGGTCAAGTGTCTTTTCAAGATCCTTCCTTACATTTTCTATATTGACCTACTGGCTATCTATTTCTATTAGGGTCCATTCCCTCCATACATCCATGTTGGCAAATTGTTCAACCTCTGGGATTCTGTGATGCAAGTATGGTGACAGTTTATTTTTCATCCTTCTATCACAAATGAAACTATGGGGATCATAAGGAATCCACTTAAAACTTTTATTTAGTTTTAGATGGTCTTCTAAAATCTGCTCTGCTGCTTTCCATGCTTCCCTAGTGTTATAGAGGAAAGGGCCTAATTGATCCTTGATCTTTAGTTGTGCTCTTTTCTTAGCTTTAGTAAAATGAATCAAGTCTGAGTTTATTATCTATATATAGTATTCCAATGCAAACAGTCTCATTGGAACATATTTTGATAACTTGAAAGGGGAAAGCTCACACCCATATATCCTGATTTCTGTATAATTTTGGTATAAATACCAGTCACCCACTCTGTACTGTTTGGAGAGCTGAAGGATTCTTTTGATATCATCATTGATCCTAAGAGGGGAAATCCCTGTCAAAAAGGTAGTTGCTGGGTCGACAAGCTGATCAATGAACTCATTATATGAGTAAGGGTTGGATAGAGATTTATGAAAGATGGAAGTCCAAAAGATGATAGACCTTGAATTACCCTTGGTATCAAGTTTCTTGACAGAGAATGGGAAATTGTCTAATTGATGGTAGAGAAAGAGGTGATATATGAAGGTGGTATACTTGAAAACCCTTTCATTCTCCAGTCTCATGAACTGGTCATGAATTTTGTCAGCAATAAATGATGCATAATCATACTTGACAGCAGGGGGTTGTCCAGGGGTAAAAATGGACATCAACACTAGGGTCAATTCATCCACAAACTCACTAGTGTTGAATCCCATAACTGCAGATATCATATCAACTATGATTTTACCTATATCTGTGAAGAAAACTGACCCATAAGGAGGGGGATCTGTAGTCTGGTATTGCTTTAGTATGAAAGTCTGGCAGAGGTGATTAAGTTCAGATTGGGACATTTTGGTTGCTTTCTCAAGTAAATTCCCAATGGAAATGGGAGTGAGGGCTTGACCTGGGTGAAATTGGAGCATTTCATTGATTGATTCAGCAGTTATTGTGAAGAGGACTGTTTGGTTGGGAGACATGACTACTCTGTGGTTGGGGTCATAATTGGCATGGCACTGATAGATTATATCTGGAAAAACATGCACAAAGGGTAGAAAGTACACTGGGAGGTTGGATTCCCATAGTCCCATGACATCATAGCCATTTAAGTAGTTATATCTATATTGACAAAAGACTTTGAGGTGATTTTTACCAGTGGTCAAGTCTTTTATTTGGAAATCCTTATCTGCCAGAGGCAGATAGTTTAAATCTTGATGAGGAGCATTAATGGGTGCAACGTTCAGAGCTACTGGGGTTTCCATTTCTGGTTCTTGTGGATTCAGAAAGGAAACTGTGGTTTTCTTTGTGAAATGGGCAAAATAAAGGGTCTGGGAGACTTGAATGATGAAAATAATAACAAAATTATGGTGAATTTGGGTCTTTTTAGTCAATTTACAGTGGAAAACAAGTATTTGCAGGGTTTCTTATCGGAAATTTGATAAATACCTGCTTTTTGGGGGACGGGTAACGGAATGCAGGTACTATGTGTGGCGGGAGGGTTCTGGGCGGCATTGGCTACAAATTTTGGAGCAAGTTGGCGACTGCAAGCTCAAGCTAGTTGACCTCGACGTTCGTTTGCATGGGTGTATAGGTTCACATAATAAAAAAATGAAAATGACTTGTTTTTTTTATGTACAAAGTCAAGAGTTGGCAGGTTTTGTGATTTGGGCGAGTGACAACAGCGAGGAACAAAATGATGTTTTGTCAAATTGTTTGAAAGTGGTAAGCGATTTGTATCACACCGCTTATGGGGAGGGGCTGTATTGATCCGGACTTAAACAAGAATGCAACAAATTACAGAGATAACTATAAACACGGATATGCAACGGAAATAATACTTCATTCCATTAATGTAAAATACTGAAATATGCTTACAAACAGTAATGGAAATAAACCAGCTAGGGCGATGGTAGCTTATCTCTGAGAAGAGATGTGGTGGCTACATGTCTCTGAATTGTCTTATAATGAGGCTCGAAGGCCTATTTATTGTTGAGAAACAATGGAAAATGCTTAACATTCCAAAACCTAAGCCTAGAAGATGAAACACCAAACTGTGGGCCCCGTTTGGGTAAATTGGTACATCAACTTCTCGGGGTTGTAACTTTGGCATACGATCTCTGTTTGACGCGTACAATAGCTCGTTAGAAATATCTATCCGAGCACTACCACTTTGGGAAGGGCAGCATGGGTCCATGATTTCCCAAAAAACGTCGTTTAGGGCCTCAAAACGGCTCCGGAAGTTTAGGACCTGAAAAACTGCTAAAAATAGTAAGTTGTGCTACAATTAAGGAAACTGAAAATGCTGAGAGAAAAAATGGTGGGGGTCCAGGTGGACTTGGCAGGTGGCCACCAATATCCACCTAGATCATTCCTCCCCCCTTAGGAAGCAATGGTCCCGATTGCGTTGAGTTCCTCCATGAGATGAGGAAACTTTTGCTAAACTTGGTCCCTGGTGAGCCACTTGCCCTGGTGAAGGAGTTGGCCTGCTTTGACAACTCGATATAGTTGGATATTTTGTTGGCGAGTGTTCTTGATCTGTGTCTCCATGATCCGATTGGTTGCAGCTTGTTCCATGCAATCTGGATTTAATTCTGTGGATGTGAGCTGTTCTGTAATGTCGGATGTGTCTAGTAATGGTGGGAAGTATGGCCAAAGGCAGTCCACATTGAACACTGGGTGCAGGCCAAGGAATGGGGGAATGTTGAGCTCAAATGCATTGTCTCCCACAGCCTTAGTAATGGTGTAAGGACCATATCGGAGTTGTCTCAGTTTCCGATAGGCTCCAGTAAGGCGTTCCTTTTGCAGATGCAACCAGACTTTGTCGCCCACTTGAAACTTGTGTGGCACCCGATGTTGATCATGTCACTGCTTGTACTTGGCATTTGATTTCTCCAAAATGTCATGGACCTACTGGCGAATATGTTGGATGTGATCGATGAAGTTGGTTGCCTTATCTATTTCAGACTGGACATGAGCCGAATCTATGTGAGTAGCTGCAAGTGGCATGGCCACGTCAATGGGGCATAGTGGCTGGAATCCCAAGCCCACCTGAAAAGGGCTGTGGCCAGTAGAGCTATGAAGAGCTCAGTTGTAGTTGTGTTGAACATAGGGGAGGCTCTCATCCCATGTGCGTGGATGCTTTGAGTTGTACATGTGCAGAATGTGCACAATCATCCTATTGACAACCTCTGTCTGGCCATCAGTTTGAGGATGGAAGGCTGTGGACTTAGTGAGTTTGGTGTCCAGCATTGACTAGAGACTGGACCAAAATGTACTGAGGAATTGACTGTCCCGATCTGAGATGATAGACTGTGGGATCCCAAAGTGCACCCACACTCGTTCAAAGAAGAGTTTAGCAGTGGCTTCTGCTATGATATTCTTCTTGCAGGCCGCCATAATAGCCATCTTTGAGAATCTGTCGACGACCACAAAAACACAGTCATTTCCATTCTTAGTGGAAGGAAGGCCTGACATGTAATCCATGGAGATGGATTCCCAAGGTCGACTAGGGGTAGGCAGTGGGGCATAGAGGCCTTGCTTCTTGATGGTCGGTTTGGCAATGGCACAGACAGTACATGATCTGATGTACTTCCCAACATCCTATCGAAGATTTGGCCAATAGAAATACTTTTGCAGTATTGCCACTATTTTCTCGACCCCGAAATGCCCAACAGCCTGAGTGTAGTGTGCTTCCCAAATCATCTTGGCACGCTCACTTGAAGGAACACAAAGGTGACCCAAGTGGCATAACAGGGCATCCTGGAGGTGAAAATCTGGAACATGTCGACCCTCCAAGATTGTCTGGTATGTGTGGCTAAATTCTCGGTCACTTTTGTAGAGAAGTGGCCAATCAGAAATCTCGTGCCCACAAGAGTTGAGCACAGTGGTTAACGCCATGATCGGTGGTCGGCTGAGGCAATCTGCAACATTATTTGTGATGTCCTTCTTATACTTGATACTCAAATGGAACTGTTGTAGGTATGTAGACCACTTCTGATGGTGATCATTCTGCAATTTCCCTTAGGTCTACATGAACTGTAGGGGTCGGTGGTCTGTGTGGATGACCGTTTCCTTCCCAGAAATGTAATGCTTCCATTGTCGGCAGGCCTGCAGCATGGAATACATCTATTTATCATAAGTGGGATACTTGCGGTCTGTTTCTGAAAGTGTTTCACTGTGATATGCCACTAGATGCCCGTGTTGAGTAAGGACTACCCCAATAGCACAGTCAGAGGCATCTGTCTCGACCTCAAATGGTTGTTGTAAATCTGGTAACACGAGCACTGGTGCTGTGTAGTGGCGATCTTTCAACTCTATGAATGCCTTCTGTTGAGATTCATACCAAAAGAATTTTGCTTTTTCTCATCCCTTAGTGACTTGAATCAAGGTCCAAGTGATATGAGAAAAACCCCAACATGAACCTGCGGTAGCAGTTGGCAAGACCTAGAAAGCTGCGGAGCTCTGTTAGAGTGGTTAGAGATGGCCAATCCCGAATGACTTGGATCTTGGCTAGATCCACATGCACCCCCTGTTCATCCATAATGTATCCCGAATACTGAACCTAGGTCATGTGAAAAGTGCATTTCTCCAAATTGGCACATAGCTTGTGTTGCCGCAGTGTTTGGAGAACCTGTTGGATATGGTGGAGGTGCTCTTCCCAACTCTGGCTGAAGATCAGAATGTCATCCAAGTATACCACTACAAATGAGTTGGTGAATGGCCACAAGATGTCGTCCATTAGCCTCATGAAGGTTGCAGGAGCATTCGTCAATCCGAAAGGCATAACCAACCATTCGAAAAGGCCCTTCTTGGCTTTGAAGGCAGTCTTCCACACATCAGAGGGTTCGGTTGGTACCTGGTGATATCTTGACTTCAAATCGATCTTCTTGAAATATTTCACCCCCTTTAGTTGGTCCAGGAGGTCATCAATCCATGGGATCGGGTACCTATTACAGATAGTGATCTTGTTCAGCGCTCGATAGTCAATACAGAGTCTCCAAGTCCCTTCCTTTTTCTGTACCAACACGATCGGGCTCCCACAAGTTGATGAATTCGAATGGATGTGACCTTTCTGCAAGAGCTCCTGAATCTGACTCTTGAGTTCATCGTTCTCTAGAACAGAGCACTGATAAATTGGTCCATTGGGTAGTGGCGCACCTAGGGTCAGATCAATGGAGTGCTTGACCTGACAGTGCAGAGGAAACCCTGCAGGGGGAGGTGAAGATGTCCTCGTACTCCTTAAGGGCGTATCATCAGGAGGGCGTATCATTAGGAAAACAAAATTCCTAGTTTTGGAAATGAGCTTACTGCATTGTTTTGTAGTAGTCAAAGAGATGGCGGTAGGTGGTGCTACCTCTGGTATCCTGTACAACTTATTTCCCAATGTAATAATAACAGCACGGGGCCTTGATTCATACACAACATGTCGCTTCCACAAGTATTCTTGCCCTAATAATACATCACAAACTTCAAGGGGAGCAATGTCACACAATACCTCATCCGTGAAGGGCTTGATGTTGTATGGAAGGCAACACTGCTAGCTCACGCGAAGATCCCGTCCTTGGTGAAGCCACCCAATGGTGTATGGTTGTGGATGTGCTATGGTCGGTAAGCCCAACCGCTTCACAACCTTTGCCGAAATGAGGTTCTTTTTTCTCTCGCTATCGACAATGAACTGTAGCGGGGAGCACTTTACCCACATCTGGGAGTGGAAGAGACACTCCTCCTCCTCTAGATCTTCGAGTTCATTTTTCTGGATCTTGGCAGTAGCAACAGTGGCATTGGAATCCGCATCAATGATCTGCTTCCCTTTGTCATTCCCCTTGTTGGGTTCTGACTCAGAGTCGGAACATGCATCTGATTCTGAAACCTTTAGCTCAGCCACCGGTGACTGCTTGGCCCGACACTCACTTGTGTTGTGAGTGGAGCTCTTATGGAACTCACACCATTTTCCCGTGTCCTTTTTCAGCTTCGCGGCACTGTTCTTTGCTTGCATCTTCGGCGGGTTGTCTTGGGATACCCTGCCTTGGCTTTGTCCTTTGTTCTGTGGTTTAGGGGCACCTTTCCCTTGCCTTGGATTTGCAGATCCAAAGTCTCGCTTCTTTTGTTTAAACTTCTTCTCGACCTTGATGGCATATCAGTATGTTGTGCCGAGCGAGGAGATGTTCAGGAATTGTATTTCTTCCTGGATGTACTTGTGCAGGTAGCCGTGGTATTTGAGTATCAAATGCTGCTCCAAATCCTTGATACCCAACTTTGTGTGAAGGGTATGGAAAATATTGGTGAACTCCCGCACGTCTTGGTCCCTTCCCTGCTGCAGTGTGGTCCACTTTATGTATTCATCCTCATAACTTTCAACAGGGTAGTACTGCTCCTTGATTGCCTCCTGGAATGAATTCCAGGTGGGTGCGGCTGAAAATAGTTAGCCGGTACTTTCATCCTTCTGCTCGCAGTAGGTTTCCCACCAGTCCTTGACGTGGGGGGTTGCTTTGAGAAGAGTGACAACAATCTTTTCCCGACTCAAAAATTCATGAACAGAAAAATAACCCTCTAGCAGATTTAACCATTTATCTACGGCATCTGTGTCTATCTAACCCTCGAATATGGGGATTTCAAAATTAACTTGTACCTTAAAGGGCGTGGTGTTTTCAGAGTAGTTTCTCGAAGCTGATGCGTCGCTTCTGGGTAGCCGCTGAAGAATCTGGGCAAAGTTGTCCGTCATCGGGTTTCGTTGTCGCTCGAGGGCTTCTTCGAGCAATATTTTGATAGGATCTCCTGCCCCCTCATCTTTCTTCTCATCCGCCATGGGAGGCTGTCAGGATTTGCGAGGCTGGTCTTGCAAAGGTTCGACTAGTTCAAGCCCTAACTCCTTATATCCCGACCTGGTTGGGGACATGCAAACAAAAACCAGAGAAAAAGCAGACCGCTCTGATACCACTAATTCAGACTTAAACAGGAATGCAACAAATTACAGAGATAACCATAAACATAGATATGCAGTGGAAATAATACTTCATTTCATTAATGTAAAATACTGAAATATGCTTACAAACAGTAATGGAAATAAACCAGCTAGGGCAATGGTAGCTTATCTCTGAGAAGAGATGTGGTGGCTACATGCCTCTGAACTGTCTTACAATGAGGCTCGAAGGCCTATTTATTGTTGATAAATAATGGAAAACCCTTAACATTCCAAAACCTAACCCTAGAAGATGAAACGCCAAACTGTGGGCCCCGTTTGGGTAAATTGGTACATCAACTTCTCGAGGTCGTAAATTTGGCATACGATCTCCGTTTGACGCGTACAATATCTCGTTAGAAATATCTATCTGAGCACTACCTTTTTTGGAAGGCCAACATGGGTTCATGGACCCATGTTGCCCCCAAATTTCCCAAAAAAAGTCGTTTAGGGCCTCAAAACGGCTCCGGAAGTTCAGGACTTGAAAAACTACTAAAAATAGTAAGTTGTGCTATAATTAAAGAAACTGAAAATGCTGAAAGAAACAATGGTGGGGGTCCAAGTGGACTTGGCAGGTGGCCACCAATATCCACCTGGATCAGATATTTAGCCTTGAGCCAGTGATTCCATAGAATGGTTGATGCGTGGCAGGGGTAGTGTACATGAAACTGCTTTATGATCGCACACTAACGTGTGGTCACAAAGGGTCGTGCGATATGTATAATAGCCGTTGGATCTCAGGGACTTGATCGGACGATTGTCGGGGCTATGAAGTGATGGGATTTTAATGGAGGCGGGCCCGATATCATTAAAGATTAGATAATCATATTGGGAGTGGCGGGATTGGCTGGGGAAGTTATTAATTAACCGTGAGGGTTAATTAATCCCTTTTTAACGTGGTGGGGGTCAAGGTTGTTAATTAGTTACTGATTAACTAATTAATCCCTTTTTAAAACAGATTATGGTTATATCTTAACCAGGGGCGGGATATATAATATTTCAGGGTTATTATAGAATTACAATAATACGAGAGCGGGTATATAATTTAAAAGGGATTTATATATTAATACAAGTTAGTAATTAATATGATATTGAAATTAAAAGTGCTAAGTATAAAACATTGGGTGTGTGTATTTAAACTTAGGTTAAAGTGGAAAAAAGGTTTTTTGTGGAAATATTTTAATTTCCTAAGTAAAATAGGATTTTTCCTAGGAAAAAACTTATCAAGGGAATGACTGATTTTTATGAAGGGGTATGATGATTAATGAATGGTCTTATGTACTTAGGCTTTATATATTATTGGGTCGAGGGTCCGGTCCCTCCAGAAGTCAGAGAAATTCTCTAAGCACCTCTAATTTTATAGATACCTTGGTACTTAGGGGAAATTAGTGAAAATTTAGGGAAAATGAATAGAGAAGTTAATTACTTTGACTTTGCTTGCTTGATATGCCTTTCATGTACTTCCTACCTTTGCCTCATGATGAAAATAAAATATTTTCACATTTGAACATCATCATTCACCACATGTTATTCTGCAACCATCATCTACTTACCCTACCTACTCTATCCTAGCATTTTCACTTCTTTATTAGGGTGCACTTAGACTGGCAAACCCTTATCAAACTTTCTTTCCTTTTACATGGTAATGCCTATCTAAGTCTACAGTTACTACATCCAAGGGCCTAGATTAAACTGTTGGGCTCCTTTTTTTACTCTACCTATCTATTTATCTGCTAAGATTACAATATTTGGTCAGATCTTATTCTCTATTTCTACAACATGAAATTGAAAAATAAATTAGTCAAGCTTAAACTATTTGACTATTCATGAACTGTGGCATAGGTGACAAACTGCACACAATTGTTTATTACACAAAAGTAAAAAAGTAGTTGCATTTGGACTTGCACACTTTTCTGGTCTTCTTTTGTTTGGGGTTCATTTTCTTTCATTTTTTTTTACCATCTTTTATTGTTTTCACCCTTTGATTTTTTTTTAGGGCATACCCTCTTTACATTCTTTAAGTTTTTTTTTTGAATTTTTTCACAAATATGGAAAAACTTTGCAACAAGAAAAGGTATGAACATATTACATAGCTTATCAAGTCAATCATGATATATGACACCTATTGGTATAGGGGCATAACAATGGCTCCACTTGGGGATGGCTTTCCCTGGTGGAAAGTCAAGAACAATTGATCAGAGGCCTCTGAATGACTTTGACTGTGTTCTGCAATCTTCTTTTCCTTGTTGCTTTATGTATATGTATGACAGTGACACTTCTGGAGCTTAGGGCCTTCTCTCCGAGCTTCAACTCCAAAAGTTGTTGTCCAAACAAAACTGTGACCTTATAAAGGATATAATATGTACATGTTAAAAATATGGTAACATTAGTATGTAGGATCGAAGTAATGCTTTAATATCTGACCATTAACTGGTCCTTCTTCTACTTCTGTACCATCCATGTTTTTGAGAAAATATGTATTGTTTCCTTGTAAAGCATAGATAATGTATGGTCCTTTCCATAGGAAGTCAAACTTCCCATGTTTCCCCTTATCTTCTCTTCTAGAATCCCATCGTAGCACTTTATCTCCAATGTAGAAATCTTCTATCTTGGTTCTTCTGTCAAAAATCTTCTTAAGCTTCTCCTGCAATACTTGAGATCTTTGGTACACCTCTTCTTTGGTCTGCTGCAAATTATTGTCTGATTTATCCTTCTTTGAATATCATTAGGTTCCACTTGAGCTTCTTGGAGTAGTTTCATAACATGAACAACTAGTGATGAAGGAAAACAGCCTCCATGCCATACACTAACTCATAAGGACTAGTCCCAATGGATTTTTTGGTTGTAAGCCTGTCTGCACATAATGGTTTATTATTTTCTTATGCCAAGTCCTTTTATTTTCTTTCAATAGTTTTTTAATGATATCAATGAGGCTCTTGTTGGAAGATTCAGCTAGTCCATTTCCTTGTGGATAATAGGCTGTGGAATGGCCCAGTGTAATGTGATACTTGTTGCAGAAACTAATCATCTTCTTTGATTTAAAAGCTGCAGCATTATCAGTGATGATTTTAGTAGGGCAGCCAAACCTGGACAATATATTGGTTTCTAGGAAACCTATGATCACTGTATCATTGGCCTGTCTGGAAGGGATGGCCTCTATCCATTTAGTAAAATAGTCAGTGGCAGTGAGAATCCATTTATGTTGGCCTGAAGAGGGAGGATGAATTTCACCAATGAAGTCAAGACCCCATTGTTGGAAAGGCTTCTTGGTAGAAATGGGTTTCAAGGGTAAAGGTAATAGTTTTCTCTTGCCCTAAAAAATTTGGCATTTGTTGCAAGAAGTAACAAATTTTTTCACATCAGGAAATAAGGTTTGCCAATAGAATCTAGCCCTTAGGATTTTATCTGCAGTTGATTTCCAATAGAGGTGTTGACCACAGTCTCCTGCATGAAATTCTTGGAGAGCCTTGTCAGCTTCTTCTTTTAACAAACAATTCAATAAAATTCCTTCATGATTTTTCCAAAAAAGAGCATTATCTAGAATACAAAACTTTGAAGCTTTCATTTTTAAAAACCTATTCTTTGTTCTGGACAACCCTGGAGGAGCCTGCACATTTTGTAAAACATAAATTACATCAGCATACCAAGGTGAATCTGAAAAGGCTTGGCTGATTTGTGGAGTCATCGTCTCCTGTTCGTCATCCAGTTCATTTATGTCCAGGGCTTGACAATTAGTTTCTGCCATGAGTTTGGCCAATCCCTGTCCTTTTATCAATTTTGTAGGCTTTATTTCAATATCATACTCTAAGATGGTAGCAATCCACTTACGCCTTTTTCCATCAATTCCATCCCGAGTCAGGATGTCCTTAACAACTACATTTGGTACATAGGCTATCACATGAGAATATAATATGTAGACTCTGAAGTATTTAATGGCTTTTACAAGTGCAAAAGCTTGTTTCTCCATGATTTTGTATTTCAATGATGCATCTCTGAGTGCTTTACTAAAAAAGGCTATAGGTTTTTCACATCCTTAGTCATCCTTTTGTAATAAAATAGCTACTATACTGTGTTCTGAGGCAAAAGAAAAAATTATGAAGTCTCTATCAAATTGAGGACTAGTGAGGACCGATGTTCTGGTTAAAGCCATTTTGATTTCTTCAAATGCTTGTTTGGCTTCTACTGTCCATTTAATACTTGAATCCTTTTTTAACATATCATTAAGTAGTCTAATGAGTTCTACTAAGTTAGATATGAATTTTCTCAAAAAAATTATCTTCCCTAAGAAAGCTTGAAGTACTTTGATACTTCTTCGATGAGGTATATGTAAAATAGCTTATATTATGGCAAGATCAATTCGTATGCCATCTTTGGAAATGATAGTTTTCCTTCCTCCAGGCCAAACAAGGACTTCTTTGGATTCAAAGAAATACCATATTTTCTACATTTTAGAAATACTTGTCGGAGATGGTCCAAATGTTGCTGATCTAATTTAGAGAAAACGGTTAGATCATCCAGATATATAACAAGAAAATCATGAATCTCTTTGGCAAATCCAATGTCCATTGCCCTTTGGAAAGTTGCTGCTGCATTTTTTAGTCCAAATGGAATTTTGATGTACATAAATGTGCCCCATGGTGTTGTAAAGGACGTTTTTTCTTGGTCGTCAGGATGAACTAGTATCTGGTTATATCCTGAAAACCCATCTAAAAGAGAAATTCTAGAAGAACCTACTACCATTTGCAAAATATGGTCCATCTTGGGTAAAGGATAGTTGTCTTTAAGGGAGACCTTATTCACATTTCTCAGATCAACACATAATCTTATATCCCCAGTTTTCTTCCTAGTAGACACTAAATTTGATACCCACTCTGAAAATCTAATGGATGCAATAATCCCTGCTTCATACATACGTTTAATTTCTTTTTCAATTAGTGGTAATAATGCAGGGTTGATTCTCCTCAGTTTTTGTTTGAAGGGTTTTTTGTTTTCTTTCAGAGGTATAGTATGTTGAATTACGGAGGTGTCATATGATTTCAAATCCTCATAACTCCAGGCAAAGACATCCTAGAATTCTATCATCAGTTCAACATATTTTAACTTCTAATCAAGAGGTAAATATTTTGACAGTTTTATCATTTTTGGATTGTCCTCCATTCCTAAATTATATTCTTCAATGTCTGCTTTTAATGGTTCCATATTTGGCTTCTTAGGAACGTCATTGGAATCAAAGAGGTCTTCTAGAGGAGTTAATCCTTTAGGTAGATGATTGTATTTTAGGTCAATAACCTCTGTTTCTTCTTCAATTATCTCATCAAGGTCCATTTGCTTAAGGTCTTGAACTTCCTTTTGGGTTAATTTTGTGGGATGAAGCATTTGAATTAAAATTTCTTCTAAAATGTTGGTTTCTACCTCATCTATCTGATTTGAATTAATCACTGTATCAACACCTATGTAACTATTAGAAAATTCTTCATCTAAAGTTAAAAAATTATTAATCTGCTCATCACTATCAAAGACCTGCCAGTTCTTCAGATTGTCAGGGATGGCTGGTCTATGCCTAATTTTAGCAGTAAACTAATGATTAGGTTAGAAAGGTAATTTGCAGGTGCTGGCAAACATGGCCAGACTGTGGGCATGTAAGTTTTGTTTTCTAGGTACTATAGCAAGCTTAGTTTCCAGGAAAGTATTGAGAATTTCTATGACTATTCCTCTATAGTATCCTAATCTAGCATCTCGAGTTAAGTACTTCCCTTTGATTTGTTTGATTATTAATTTAGAATCTCCTATGATAGATACTATAATTCTCCTAATCTTTTGACAAGTTTAAGTCCTAGCAAAAGAGCTTCATACTCTGCCATATTATTGGTGCACTTAAAATTTAATCTGTAAGCATGGCCTTCAGCATGGTCATTTTATAAATTGTACACCAAAACGCCTACCCCTGCCCCTAATTTATTGACTGAGCCATCAAATTCTAAATACCAAAGAATTTCATGCACATAATCAGTGTTAGGAGTGGTGTGAATTTGTTTAATAGGGGGATTTAGTTTTTCATTCTCATCTGGTTTTTCTTTATTATCTGATTTGTCATTGGTATCTGATATTTCCTGAATCTCAACACTTGATTTTTCTTTTTTAATTTCTTTTGGTTCTACTGCTAAAACTTCTAAAGTGTTGAGAGGATTGGTTTCAACATTATAAATAATAAATGAGTCCATATCAGAGTGTACTGAGTAGATGGAGAAATTTTGTGGTTTTTCCTGACTACGTACTACATATTTCATCAATGTTTCTCTGTATAGTTTCTTTGGTTGCCCAAAAACTGAGATAGTAACATAAGACAGGTCTAATTGAAGAGATCCCTGAAGCTTAGCACCCCAGGACCTAGACAATAACATGCCATATTTCGGTGGTATATCTGCTACCACTATATCCATTAAAATTGTTTTTGTAGGGTATTGAACCAATGAGACACACAAGTCTTTTATCAATCCTAAACATCTCACCGGACTAGAATCAAGAGAAAAGAGATCTTGATATGGTCTAGTGATGTCTAGGTATAGCTTTTCCATTACCGACTTGGGCATAAGGTTATGTGATGCCCCAGAGTCAAACATGGAATTGTGAAGGATTTTATCATGTATGTTTAAACTCACATAGAAGGGAGAAATGCCTCTTTCTAAACGTTTTCCATTCACTTCAGGGCCAAATATTAATTCCCGCTGGTCATCAAAAACATTAACTGAGTCTTTGGTTCCAGTAATCTTCAGTGATCTATTGATTTGAGTTCGATAAACATCATGTTTAGCTAATTCTGACAATGGGACAACAATTTTTAGTTTATAGAGTTCAGGCTTTTGTGATCCATATCAAGTTTATGAGATATTGTTCGGCGAAAATCACATGGAATACCATTTGTCGACGCGTTTCGAACCAACTAGTGCGGTTCATCGTCAGGACAAGTTGAAGAAACAGATCCAGCTTAGCATGATAAATAGTCTGAGCAGAGTCTCCAACGGCTAAATTGACTAACGACTAATTTTGACCTTAGGACCCAGGTCAAATCCTTATTTATTAATTTAATGTTATTATTATAATTATAATAATTATTATTTTTCTTATGGAAATAAGTTAAATTAGGTAAAATGGTTGATTTTAAAAAGGGAATTTATTTATTTATTTAAATTAAAATTAATATATATATATATATCTATATATATATATATATATATATATATATATATATATATATATATATATATATATATATAATAATAATATTAGGTTATTAAGGTAGGATTAATAATTTTAATGGTTGGTTTGATAATTTATTTATTTATTCAAATTATTAAATAATTATTATTGGTATTCTACATATATATATATATATATATATATATATATATATATATATATATATATATATATATATTCTAATTAAAATCATAAGTTGACTAGTATTTTTATTCAATAATAATTCAATGGTTAGTTTATTTTTATGGAAGTTAGTTAAAATATAAAAATAAAATAATTTTAAGGTTAAAGATGTAATTATTTATTTATTTAACTTATTTATTAACAAATAAATATATACATTCTCTAATTATATAACTTACTTAATTTCGGCCGCCCTTTGGGCCAGAATAGATGCCTGTTCGGCTCTGAAGTCTTTTCGGTTAGAGGAGATTCGGAAGCAGAATCAGGCTTCTAAGTTTCTAAGGCTAGCTGGGAATTCAGCATTTCTTGGTAGAGTTGTGGGAGCAGTGTCCCATAGCCATGTCTCTTCTGGGCAAATCTCTGCGCTGAATGAGTGGTTATCCGGCTGCTCAAGTGGGGTCTCTGGTTCCCCATCATTGGATAACGCAGCTCACTTTGATGAAGTCGTTTCTGTCTCTTCAGACCTGCATTCATCAATCGTGGCTTCTGTTTTATCGGAAGGGAGTAACCAGGGTCATCTCTGTGCAGAGGAAGAATTGGAGTTTTCCTCTCTGGGGATCGTTCGACCTGGTACCTGCGTTGTGGGAAAATCCCATCCTGTGGCCAGGGATCCTGAAAGCACGGTCTCTCCAGGCACAAGACGGTTTTTTGATAATAGCAGTAGAGTTGTTGTGCCAGCGTTCAGCATTTCTGGTCCATCTACGCTGTCGTCCAATGAAGTCGCTGCTTCCCCGGGCATCATGGTTTCCGATCCGGTGGTTTTAGGTCCACGTTCTCCTTCTCATGGCTCCGGTTCCGCATTGCGTAGAAGGATTTCAATTAGCGATTTGGCAGGCCGGTTTGGTATGGACAGCGTGGAGAATTCACCTAACAGGACCGTGATTCTGGATTGTGATATGACTGACATGTGTGGGGAGGCCAGCGTAGGTTCGTTCAGCGTTGGAGAAGGTTTGACCACGATTCCTGAATGTAATATGACTGGAGAGGTCAGCGTGGAGTCATGCATCGGTGGAGATGGTTCTGCGTTCAGCGTTGGAGATCCCGTTGTTTCTGCGTGCAGCGTTGGAGATGGTTCTGCGTTCAGCGTTGGAGATCCCGTTGGTTCTGCGTTCAGCGTTGGGGATGGTTCTGCGTTCGGCGTTGGATATCCCGTTGTTTTTGCTGAGCCTCAGGTTAGTATTGATAGGAGTAATATGCACTATAATAATAATTCTATGTTTAAACATAGCAGCGCTATTATTAGGAGGATTAATAAGAATAATTTTAATAACAATAATAATAACTATAATAATAATACTTATAATAATAATAATTATATGAATAATAATAATGTCATTACTAATTATAATAGTAATAATAATATTTATTGTATTAATAATAATAATAATTATATTAATTTTAGTAATAAATAATACAAATAATATTAATAATAATATTTATAATAATAATCAATTCAATAATAATAATAATATTATGGGCAAGATTAACACAAACGTCTCTAACATGAAAAATAATAAGAGCAAGATGACTAATGGTATCAATAATCGTTACCTTTCTTCTCTTTCTAGTAATAGGGTTATTAATCTTTCCAATTTTGTTTTTCCCCCTTCTGTTTTTAAAGTTCTAGGCAAAGGTTTAAATTTTTCCTTAGACCCTAGAAAAATCCCTATGGAGGATATTATTTGTGATATTGAGTTTGGGATCAGACGTTTACCTGATAGGATCAAGGATACTATTAGGCAGGATTGTGCTGTTGCCTTGAGAAAGACTAAGCCACCTAAGAGCAACCTTTAGCAAGGAATAATCTTTAGCTCTTAGATCCTTGAACCAGAACAAGGATATCATTGTTCTTAAGGCAGACAAGGGTGGTGTTGCCGTCATTATGGACAGGGTTGATTACCGCATCAAGATGTTGGATCATCTTCATAATAGTGGTAGCTACGAAAAGCTTCCCAAAAATCATTTGAAGCAGGTTGCTAGGAATGTGGCTTTGGCCATTAAATCCATTAGCTCAATGAGTTCCTTGCACCAAAAACTCATTGAAAGCAACCCTATTACTCCTAGAATCTATGGTCTCCCCAAGATTCACAAGGAAGGAGCCCCCTTAAGGCCCATTGTCAGCACCATTGGAGGTCCTACCTACCTTCTTGCGAAGTTCCTGGCGTTAAAGCTTAAACCCTTAGTTGGTCGTACAGAGTCCTTCGTAAAAGACTCCGCTTCCTTTATTGAGGAACTCAAGGACATTAGGCTTGAACTTGGGGACATTCTTGTTAGTTTTGATGTTGTCTCCCTGTGCACTTGCATCCCTATTAATGAGGCCATGGATGTGATAAACCGCCTAACTGATCCTGACACGGCCAGGTTGGTTGAGATCTGTCTCACATCCACCTTCTTCAGTTTTGAGGGAGAGTTCTTCGAGCAAACCTGTGGTGTTGCGATGGGCTCACCCCTTTCCCCTGTCGTTGCTAATCTGTTTATGGAAGATTTTGAGTCCAAGGCTCTTAACTCTTCTCGGCTCTTGCCTAAGCTGTGGAGAAGGTATGTGGATGACACCAATGTCATCTGGTCTCATGGCCAGGATGAGCTTGATCTCTTCTTTGATCATCTCAGCAATCAATCCTCAGCCATTAAGTTCACTAAGGAGCAGTAAGTTGATGGATGCCTTCCATTCCTTGATATTCTTATTTCTAAGAATAGTGATGGTTCCCTCGCCCATCAAGTTTTTCGGAAGAAAACTCATACGGAGCAGTATCTTCATGCCAGTTCCCACCATTTCCCGGCTCAAAAGATGGGTGTTCTCAATACCCTTGCTACTCGGGCCCTAAGGATCTCGGACAAGAAGAGCTTTGAGAAAGAAAAATCCCATCTGCTTGATGTCTTTGTTGAGAATGGTTATAGTAGATACATGGGTCAGAGGGCTTTCCTTAAAGCTTCCAAGAACTCTCTGACTAAAAGGGAACCGAAGGAAAGAGTTCCAGGTGTCCATCTTCCGTATGTTCAGGGGACCACTGATAGAATTGGTAGGATTCTCAGGAAGCATAGTATCCCTGTAACCTTTAGGCCCCTGAACACCATTCGTATGTCCCTCAGATCGGTGAAGGATCCTATCGACCCTAAGGATATGAAAGGTGTTTATATGATCCCTTGTTCCTGTGGGACCCCCTATATTGGGGAGACTGGTCGCTCCATCAATCAAAGGATTAGCGAACACGCAGCGGACCTTAAGCATAGGAGAGCTAAGTCTTCCGCTTTAGCTGAACATGCTGAGAAAACCAATCATCATGTTTGTATTGAGGAGGCTAGTGTTATTGCTAAGGTTTCGCATTTCCATCATCGAAAGTTTAGGGAAGCGCTTGAGATTGAAAAGAGGCCAAGCAATCTCAATAGGGAGGATGGCTGGAAAATCAGTAGGTGTTGGGTCCCAGCACTCTCTTCCTAGTCGTTTTCCGCCCTCCTCTTTAGGGCGTCTTTATTATTATTTTTATTTTATTTTACTTTATTTTATTTTTATTTTTATTTTTATTATTTTTATTTATTTATTATTATTATTATTATTATTATTATTATTATTGTTTTTTTTTAATTAATTAATTAATTTTAATTTTTAATTTAATTTAATTTAATTTTATCTATATATCTGTCTATATATATATATATATATATATATATATATTTATTTATTTTAATGTCTTTTTGTTTTCTCATCATTATTTTTTCATTTAATTATTTATTTTTTAAAGAGTTGATTTTTTCATTATAAGGTCCTTTGGGTCTAATTTTGCATGTGAATTCTAATCAGCGTATTAATTTAATAATTCTCCCATTTCATTTTTTATATATGTAGAAGGTCCTTTATATAACGAATTCTCCATTTTAATTCTAATCTACTTATAATTTTTAACTAATTTTCTAACTAATTTTACTTTATTTTATTTAGATATTATAAAATCCTTTATGTAACTAATTTTCCATTTAATTATTAATTAGCTTACAATCTTTCATAATACTTTTTTACTTTATTTAGGCATTTAATTTATTCATATATTATTTGGTCCTTTATTTAACTAAAATTCCTTTTAAATAATATTTAGCTTATAATTTTTAATAATATTTTTTGAACTTAATGCCCTTTAAAATTATTTTTTATATATATTCTAAGGGATTGGTCCTAAGTATTATTTTTTAAATTATATATATATATATATTTGATTATTAATAAATAAATTATTTAATTACTTTCTCAACCTATGATATATATATATATATATATATATATATATATATATATATATATATATATATCTATATATATATATATATATATATATATATATTAATTTAAATTTAAATAAATAAATAAATTCCCTTTTTAAAACCAACCATTTTACCTAATTTAACTTATTTCCATAAGAAAAATAATAATAATAATAATTATAATAATAACATTAAATTAATAAATAAGGATTTGACCTGGGTCCTAAGGTCAAAATTAGCCGTTAGTCAATTTAGCCGTTGGAGACTCTGCTCAGACTATTTATCATGCTAAGCTGGATCTGTTTCTTCAACTTGTCCTGACGATGAACCACACTAGTTGGTTCGAAACGCGTCGACAAATGGTATTCCATGTGATTTTCGCCGAAAAATCTCTCATAAATTTTTACTTTTTGGATTTTGAACATTAGCATTCTCTCTATTTTCTGTATTTTCTATGTTTTTCTCCTTTTCAGGAGTGGGGTTATAATTTGTAGTTTCTCCTAAATCAACCTCTGGAGGTTCTTCCATAGTTCCCTTAGAAGGAAGGGGAGTGGAGGGTTGTTTTTCATTTGGTTGGTTATCAAAGACATCTTCAATTATTGGGTTAGGAGGGTTATTGTTTGATCTAGAAAGAATTTGTACATGTGTAGTGACTGCCTTACCTTTGATGGGCTGTTTTGGAACCTTTTGTTTGTTTGCTTCAGGAACATCAATTTCCTACTCCTTAGGTTATATTGCTTATGCACTTCGTAGATGGTTGCGCCATATCCCTCCCTAAAGTCAAATGATTCGCCTGACTGAGTTTGGAATTGTTTAAGAATGTGGGCTTCTTGATCCTCTTGAGTCAAGAAAACTTCCCCTTCATTACTAAGTCCCATCAAATTTATTTGAGTATCTTCTTGTGGACCTTCAGAACTAGATTCTTCTACATAATTCTCCTAGAAAGGGGGTCTAATGTTTTGGTTTGGACTAGTCTTCCCAGTGTTTTGGTTCTGATTTTTTCGGAAAATAGGATTTCTCCTTGTGTTGGTAGGCTGACCATCCCAAGTGGATTTTCTTTCAATAGTTTCTACTCTATGCCTTAGTCTATCCATCCCTTTAATTATAGCATCCAATTTTTGTTCAAAAGATGAAGCTTCTTCTTTTACTGGTATCCTTCTCTTGCTTCTAACCTTGGCTCTTTTAGATATCAGGTTGGCTTCAACACTGACATCTATAGTTTGCATGTCTTCCAAAGTTCTAGGGGCTCGTTCTCTTAACTAAAAAGCCATATCCGAATCAAATCCATCTGGGAATTTGATTAAGGCCAAATCAGGTGGGGGTCTGAGGTTTTGAGGGATGGCATTGTAGACATTGTTGAATCTAGTGCAGTAATCCTGCACAGTTTCTTGTGTTCCTCTCTTGAGGTTTTCATACTCAGATAGGATCTGAAGAGGATCTTTCTTTTTCTCCCATCGATTTAGGAATTGTCTATAGAGGGTTTCTAGGTTGTCTATACTATTTGCTGCTAGAGCCCTAAACTAGGTTCTGACTTCCCCAGTTAGACACTAAACAAATATTCTCATTCTTACATCATTAGCATCTATCTCATAAATTTCAAAATAACGAGTCATCTTTTTGGTGTGTTGTTGGGCTGTATAGGTACTAGTACCATCAAATGGGGTGATCTTACTCTGGTAATCCTAAGGCATGGCACCTAAGTTTGCTGGTAAAACCAGGGGAGTATACTTGTTTTCCATGGTTGTAGGTAAGATTGAAACAACAACTGCGGTAGGGATAACAATGGGTGTTTGGGTTGTGGATGGGATGGTAGAAGGGGTGGTCTCATGTGAAGTGGTTTGAGGTTGAGATGTATGAGGAAATGGTGATGAGCTTGTAGAAGTAGTAGTAATTACAGAGGGATTGGGTGTCCCTTCAGATGTAAGGTCAGATTGTATTGAGTTCTGCAAATGTCCGTTAATTGAGGAATTTACAACTTCAAACTGTAATTCTTTGATGAATACTAAGTCTGGGACCAAGTCAATCAATTCAGAATCAGAATATGTCCTAAAAAAATAGGTCTCAAAGTGCTCATCAAAGGGTTTGTCTTCAAGATAAATCCACCTAACAGGATAGGATCTTGATCTGTAGGTGGGCTGAGAATTGGCAGTACTTTCTTGACTTTATTGTCTCCTAATAATTCTAGGGATCAGATTGGGGTTCTCAAACACTTGTGGCTGATTGGGATCACGATTAGCTCTAGTGTAACGATTCCTTTCTGAAGCGAGGTTTTTAGGTTTTGATTTTCTAAATTAATATCAATAAACAACTTCTGTGATTTGTTTAAGATGCTTTAGATTTGAGGTTTAAACTTTCTTAAAGATTTATTTGACAGAGGAACTGGAGTCCCTAGTGGAGTCGCCACTATGTTATCACTCAGATTTTCCTTGAACCTGTTAGAAGAAGGAAAGGGGTCTGAGGTAACCAAAAAACTACTTTTAAGTACAGAATCTAGCCAATCTGTACTCAGAGAGGGCTCTCTCTTTAAGATTTAACTTTATTTTATAAAATATTAGGCTAGTTATGAAAGCTTGGGGGTTTTGATTGTGTTTGGTGGTGGAATTCAGGAGCAGATGGATAGAACTGAGTACTTCAGGCCATTAGGCTATGGAGTCAAAATAAGATGGCTTAACTGGATTTGGCTTTTCAACAAAGGATGGCTTCACTGGGAAAGATAGCTAAACAGGGAACAAATGGTAACTTGAAAGGATAGAATGGACTTAAAAGGGAGGAAGGGCAATTAAGAATCCTTCCACATGTTTTAAGAAGAGGGAAAGTGGATGATCACTAATAAAAGGAAATTAAGAATTTTTTACTAAATGATCAAAGTGATAAACTAAGAAGCAGGAGAAATTAAGAATTCCTTGCCTATGATAGTTTAGAAGAAAACATTGAGAATACAAACGATTTTGAAAATAGATTGCACTTAAGCAATTTCTGAATTATACTTTTTCATTTTACTATTCAAATATGAAACACGGTTGAAATATCAAACAAGAAAACAATAACACATGAGATATAGAATACTTATTTGTCCGGTGCTTGACACATGAATCCTGTGAAAAGTCCTTTGTATTAATTCTTCATCCAGCCAACCATACAAGAGTTGATCAACAACACTTTTTTCCAAAGTAATCAGTCTTACAGAAATGTATAAGAATCCACCCTCAATACTTCGAATGAGGGAGTATTTATACATAAGTTTGCAATAAAATATCTCATAACAAAGAGATATATATTCTAGGATGACTAACTATATGTTACATGAAAGTAGAGACAGATGGTCTCGAAGATAGAAGATAAAGTAAACTGATGGCTTGTTGTCCCTATTTTTGTGGATGAGCTGGAGGCAGGCCCTATGATGAAGCATCTTGTTGTCTTCCTCATAAATCAGTGCTGGCTGTTCTACTTTCTATATTCTTACTTATAGTCGTCGACATGTTCTGATACTATTTACCTGTTTGATCCTTGTTTATCCTTTTTTACCACAATTGATTATGGTAACTAATGAAACTTTACTTTTTTACCAAGGATAAATCACAAAATTTCTGTCATATCTGTCCACGATTTTTCCTGTGGTATTCTGGTCCTTTGAAGTTTCTTGAGGATTTCTTCAACCTCTATGTATTTAACAAAATTGGGCTGAACTAGAAACAAATGCTTTAACTCATGTTCAACATAGAAAAGGTTCTCTAGACTATCATAGAGAACTCTGCCTATAGGTAGTGCCTTTGGTACTGATGTACTAGTTGATGAGCTGGCCTAGTTATCTGAATATTGAGCCAATTTATCAACATACTCTATATGTCTCATCAATTTATCATTGATTACTAAAGGAATGGGTAGTCCTTTGCTCTGTAAAATACCAAATTTTTCCATAAAATCATTGGTTTCTTCTTGCATATTATGGCATCTTCTTTTCAAATTCTGCACTAGAGAACTTTTGGTTAATACCTTCTTGATTTCTAGAATAGTCTCTGTTTTGTCTTCAATGCATAGTTCTTCTAGCTGGTCCTTGTTTTTACTATTCAAAATGTTTATCAACCTAGTGGCTTCCTCAGGATTCCCTCCTAATTCCTCCTTAGTTCTCTGGATTTCTTCAAGAGCTACCTTTACCAAATCAATCTGCTCAAAAATTATTTGTATTGATGGCCAAACATCATTTATTGACTGAGTGATGTTGGTCCAAAGAATCTTCTTAATGTTTGCTAAGGGCTTGTCAAAGGTGAGGTCTTTCTCTAATGATTTCACCTGTTGAGCTAACCCTTTATTCTCCCTCACTTTTTCAGCAAAATTAATCTTGGAAAGATCATATTTTTGTGCTAAGGTAACAAATTGTTCTTTTACCTTTTGTAATTCTGAAACTTGGAGCTTCATATCCTCCATTGATTTGATCAATTCCTCTGTGCTTAAACCTGAAGTTCTTGATAGTGTCGTTCCTGTACTTGTACCTATGATTACTTCAGCTGTGACTAAAGGGACATTGGGCGCCAAAGTTGTTGCTAGTGTTGAAGGGACTGCAGTGGAAACCACTAGTATCACATTTGGAGGCTGAGAGGTCGACTCTTCCTGCTTATCCTTTAATGATTTTTCTAAATCTTGTTCAGTCTCCTTCCACTGTTCACTAAGCTTGAGGACTAAGTCCATAAGCTCTTCTTCATACTTCTTTTGTATAATCTCCTCAGTCTGTGGATGCCTTGATGGAGGTAATTTTAACTGTTTTCTTAAGGCAACTATGTCTTCATCTTTCTTTTTAATCAAGGCCTCTGCAGCCTTAACATCTTTTGGGTTATGGCCTAATCCAATAAACAATTCTTCCAAAGATTTAATTCTATTGTCTTTAGCCTGTGAAGAGGCTCTTTCCAGCTGTAACTGAGCAGTTGTATTATTCAAAGAATTTTCTAATCTTTGGGCCATCATAGCCTTACCAGTTAATGTAGAATATATCATTTCCCCTGTTTGCCTGTGTAACTCAATCTGATCCAAGGGATGAATGTCTTTTGCATGACCTCAAAATTGGTTTTATGGTAATTTGCAATTGTCTAGGGATGTTGTACTTTGAGCTTGAAGAAGATCATTTGCATTTTTCCCTCCTTGATGTCAAATGCTCACATCAATATATTCTGATTGGTGGGAGCCATTTTCAAATACTGATTATAGACCTGGATCCTTAATGGCTCATTCTTGGCTTTTATTTCTTTAAATTTCTTTTTAATATCCAGGTTCTCATTTCCTGGAGGCTTAAAAAATGACACTTCAACACTTTGTTTCCTCTCCAGCTCCTATCTCTATGAGCTAGAAGGTGTCCAACCTGTTGGGAAAGTCTAATGACTGTCTACACCTTCATTTCTTTGGCTATCTGGAGTTTCTTCAAAAAATTCCCCTTTTGAATGATGATTTAGCCTGTGCCTCTTAGCACTAGGCTGGTCTGATGGGCCACTGGCAGGGGTAGCTACTTCCCTGTCTCTCTTTCTATTCCTTTCCTCATTCAGAGGAGTCTGCAAAATTGGGGGCTCTCCCATGTTGACTTGAGTTAGGTGAGCCTGTGCCTGAGCCTGTTCTTGAGAAGTTTCCAGCTGCTTAGACATGGTTGATTGCTCTGTTGCTTGGTTGTTGGTCTTTGGTTATTTTTCATTTGTTGTCCCTGCAAGTGGTGTACTGGTCTCCTATGAGTCCCTCTTTGAGGTATGAGCTGTTGAGGCACTAGTCCCTGATCCTGGCTTCTGATAAGTTTCAAATCATACCTGTCCAAAAGAATCAAGGTCAAGTGTCTTTTCAAGATCCTTCATTACATTTTCTATATCGACCGGCTCGATATCTATTTCTATTAGGGTCCCTTCCCTCCATTCATCCATGTTGGCACATTGTTCAACCTCTGGGATTCTATGATGCAAGTATGGTGACAGTCCATTTTTCATCCTTCTATCATAGATGAAACTAGGGGGATCATAAGGAATCCACTTAAAACTTTTGTTTAGTTTCAGATGGTCTTCTAAAATCTGCTCTGCTGCTTTCCATGCTTCCCTAGTGTTACAGAGGAAAGGGCCTAATTGATCCTTGATGTTTAGTTGTGCTCTTTTCTTAGCTTTAGTAAAACGAATCAAGTTTGAGTTTATTATCTCTCTATAGTATTCCAACGCAAACAGTCTCATTGGAACATATTTTGGTAACTTGAAAGGGGAAAGCTCACACCCATATATCCTGATTTCTGTATAATTCTGGTATAAATACCAGTCACCAACTTTGTACTATTTGGAGAGCTGAAGGATTCTTTTGATATCATCACTGATCCTGGGAGGGGAAATCCCTGTCAACAAGGTAGTTGCTGGGTGGACAAGCTAATCAATGAACTCATTATATGAGTAAGGGTTGGATAAAGATTTATGAAAGATGGTAGTCCAAAAGATGACAGACCTTGGATTACCCTTGGTATCAAGTTTCTTGACAGAGAATGGGAAATTGTCTGACTGATAGTAGAGCAAGAGGTGATATATGAAGGTGGTATACTTGAAAACCCTTTCATTCTCTAGTCTCATGAACTGGTCATGAATTTTGTCAGCAATAAATGATGCATAATCATACTTGATAGTAGGGGGCTGTCCACAGGTAGAAATTCACATCAACACTAGGGTCAATTCATCCACAAACTCACTAGTGTTGAATCCCATAACTACAGATATCATATCAACTATGATGTTACCTATATCTGTGAAGAAAACTGACCCATAAGGAGGGGGATCTGTAGTTTGGTATTGCTTTAGTATGAAACTCTAGCAGAGGTGATTAAGTTCATATTGGGACATTTTGGCTGCTTTCTCAAGTAAATTCCCAATGGAAATGGGAGTGAGGGCTTGACCTGGGTGAAATTGGAGCATTTCATTGATTGATTTAGCGATTATTGTGAAGAGGACTGTTTGGTTGAGATACATAATTTCTCTGTGGTTGGGGTCATAATTGGCATGGCACTGATGGATTATATCTGGAAAAACATGCATAGAGGGTAGAAAGTACATTGGGAGGTTGGATTCCCACAGTCCCATGACATCATAGCCATTTAAGTAGTTATATCTACATTGACAAAAGACTTTGAGGTGATTTTTATCAGTGGTGAAGTCTTTTATTTGGAAGTCCTTATCTACCAAAGGTAGATAGTTTAAATCTTGACGAGGAGCGTTAATGGGTGCAACGTTCAGAGCTATCGGGGTTTCCATTTCTGGTTCTTGTGGATTCGGAAAGAAAACTGTGGTTTTCTTTGTGAAATGGGCAAAACAAAGGGTCAGGGAGACTTGAATGATGACAATAATAATAGAATTATGGTGAATTTGGGCCTTTTTAGTCAATTTACAGTGGAAAAGAAGTATTTGTCGAGTTTCTTATCGGAAATTTGATAAATACCTACTTTTTGGGGGACGGGTAATGGAATGTAGGTACTATGTGTGGCTGGAGGGTTCTGGGTGGCATCGACTGCAAATTTTGGAGAAAGTTGGCGACTGCAAGTTCAAGCTAGTTGACCTCGATGTTCGTTTGCATGGGCGTACAGGTTCACAGAATAAAACAATGAAAATGACTTGTTTTGTTTTATGTACAAAGTCAAGAGTTGGCGGGTTTTGGGATTTGGGTGGGTGACGATAGCGGGGAACAACATGATGTTTTGTCGTTTTGTTTGAAGGCGGTAAGCAGTTTATATCGCACTACTTATGGGGAGGGGCGGTATTTAGCCTTGAGCCAGCGATTCCATAGAACGGTTGACGCGTGGCAAGGGTATTGTACATGAAACTGCTTTGTGATCACACGCTAACGTGCAGTCACAAAGGGTCGTGCAATATGTATAATAGCCGTTGGATCTCGGGGACTTGATCGGACGATTGTCGAGGGTATGAAGTGACAGGATTTTAATGGAGGTGGGCCCGATATGATTAAGGATTATATAATCATATCAGGAGCGGTGGGATTGGATGGAGAGGTTATTAATTAACCATGAGGGTTAATTAATCCATTTTTAATGTGGCGGGGGTCAAGGCTATTAATTAGTTACTGATTAACTAATTAATCCCTTTTTAAAATGGATTATGGTTATATCTTAACCGGGGGCAGGATATATAATATTTCAGAGTTATTATAGAATTACAATAATACGGGAGCGGGTATACAATTTATAAGGGATTTATGTATTAATACAAGTTAGTAATTAGTATGATATTGAAATGAAAAGTGCTAGGTATAAAACATTGGAGGTGTGTATTTAAACTTAGGCTAAAGTGGAAAAAAGGGATTTTGTGGAAATATGATAATTTCCTAAGTAAAATAGGATTTTTCTTAGGAAAAAACTTATCAAGGGAATGAACGATTTTTATGAAGGGGTATGATGATTAATGAATGATATTAAGTACTTAGGCTTTATAAATTATTGGGCTGAGGGTCAGGTCCCTCCAGAAGTCAGAGAAATGCTCTGAGCCCCTCTAATTTGATAGATACCTTGGTACTTAGGGGAAATTAGTGAAAATTTACGGAAAATGAATAGGGAAGTTAATTACTCTGACTTTGCTTGCTTGATATGCCTTTCATGTACTGCCTGCCTTTGCCTCATGATGAAAATAAAAGATTTACACTTTTGACTATCATCATTCACCACATGTTATTCTGCAACCGTCATCTACTTACCCAACCTACTTTATCCTAGCATTTTCACTTCTTTATTAGGGTGCACTTAGACTGGCAAACCCTTATCAAACTTTCTTTTCTTTTACATGGTAATGCCTATCTAAGTCTACACTTATTACATCCAAGGGCCTAGATTAAACTGTCGGGATCCTTTTTTTATTCTACCTATCTGTTTATCTGCCAAGATTACACTGTTTGTTCAGATCTTATTCTCTATTTCTACAACATGAAATTGAAAAATGAATTATCCAATATTAAACTATTTGACTATTCATGAATTATGGTATAGGTGACAAACTGCACACAATTGTTTATTACACAAAATTAAAAAAGTAATGGCATTTAGACTTGCACACTTTTCTGGTCTTCTTTTGTTTGGGGTTCATTTTCTTTCATTTTTTTGACCATCTTTTATTCTTTTCACCCTTTGATTTTTTTTTTAGGGTATACCCTCTTTATGTTTTTTTTTTTTTTTTTTGAATTTTTAAAAAAATATGGAAAAACTTTGCAACAAGAAAAGGTATGAATATATTACATAGCTCATCAAGTCAATCATGATATATGACACCTATTGGTATAGGGGCATAATGGCATCAATCACACTAATTCCTCCTACTGCATCCGTACTACTGCTAGTCCTATCTCCTAGCACTACATCCTCACTGCACCTCCTCTCATCATGTTGCATTGTGCTGCCCACTATTGCACTGCAACTCAGTTACTGAGAAGTAAGTAATTGATCTCCCAACTGACCTCCCTGTTGGGCTAGAAACACCCTCTGATGTTGAAGCTCCCTTTGCCGCTCCATCCGCATCTGTCTCTACCCACTCAGCCAGTCCTGCTACTCTTTGTTGGGGCTCCCGTAGCAAGGTCTAATCAAAGAGGCTGGGTACCTCAAGGATCCTACCCCTATTTCAGCCTTCATGGGACTATTACTTCACATCGCCCCACCTAACACCTGGAGGTATGGCTGCATGTGATCCCTCTGCTGGCTTCTTCAATTGTGGCTCCTCCACAATTGTTTAAGACTTCTTCTAGCATTGCATGTTGAGAGGTAATTTACTCTCCCTCTCAACCACCAAGTCTTTAACATTGGCCTTACTCCTCAAGGCTTTGCATGCATCTTGAACCTCAAGAGCATACAGGTTCTATACCTTTGAACTAATCTCTTTCACCTATCCCGTGGTGATGTGTCTAAGGAAAACCTTTCCCTTACTAAAGACAACATCGTAGAATTTTTCCTCCAACATCAGGATCGATACCAAGTTCTTCTTCAGTCCAGGCACATACTTCACATCTGTCAAGGTGATAAAAGCTCCATGCTCCCTCTAAAAAGTAACTGTGCCCACTCCTGAAACACTATACCTTTCATTGTCACCCATCACTATGAGTATCTTGAGGTATTTCTCCTCCAAGGTACTGAATAAACTTTTATCACCGGTCATGTGGAATGAGGCTCCACTGTCAAGAAACCAACCACAACCCATCATCGAAGACACCATGCATGTGATGAGGTTGAAGTCCATCTTCAACTAAGAGGCCAATGCCTCACCTTCAGATCCTTCCGAGGATCCTTTCTTGGAATTCTTCTATGGGCAACTAGTTGCATAATGACCCATCTCATGACAATTAAAGCATCTCACTTTAGATTTGTCATCCTTCTTCCCTCCATGAGAAGAACTCAATTTGGGATGAGAATCCTTCTCCTTCCCTTTCCTCGCCTTACACGCTAAGGCCATATTTTCTTCATCCTCCTTGGATGAAGAACCATCTCATGTGTTCCTCCTAATCTCCTCCTGCATGAGATCTGACCACAGTTATTCCCAATCCAATAGTTTCTCTCTTCCTTTCACTGAGTCCTGGTAGTTATGCCACCTCTTAGGAAGATCGATGAGAGAAAGACTCACCATATCATCATCGGCTGTTGTTATTCCTACGCTTCCAAGCTCATCTCTGCAAGTGGTGAGCTTGTTCAGATATGTAGAAATAGTGTCACCCTTTTCACACTTGATCTTCCAAAGCTTGTCCTTCAGCGCCAGCTTCCTCTAGTCGTTTTTGTTCTAATATAGGTCCTTCAATGTCTTCCACATTGACAACGGAGTCTCCTTCCCATGGAAACTTGAGAAAATATGGTCTCGAACTCCCTCAAGGATGATCTTTCTCGCCCTCGCCACACACTTCTTCCATTCAACGAACTCTTGTGCATTAGCTTCAGCTAGCTTGGGGATTTCTTGATCAATGAAATCCTTCAAACCATTATCTTCTAATACCACTTCCATGCGATATTTCGATGCTACATAATTCAAGTTGCCATCCAAGGCATACTTGAGTCTCAAGCCATAGAATGCCATTGACCAACCTGAAGTATGATATGAGTTCAATTTGTACCTTCAATCCCGAACTTCAAACTTCGAATTTCCCTTCTCAGTATACTGTTCACAACTCTGATCACCTTTTCTCTAATACCATGTAGAAATTCTCACTATAGATCACCTGATAATGCAATGTAACTAAAACAAAATACTTGATCTACTTCTATTAACAAAAATTATGGAAGCTTAATAGATTTGAGAAAGATCAAACATAACACATATAACAGAGAAGAAGAATCAATCACACATGAAACACAGAATAATACTCTGGGGAAAGCCTCAGCTAAAAACCTTGCTATCTGTATTATCATACAAGGTGGAAATTCATCAAGATTATACAAAGCTTTAACTCTCACAGCTAGCCAGCTCTCAGTACTATCTGGCTGGATGCTCACAAGCAAACAAGGCTTCTCACAAACCTTCTCCTCTACCCTCCAAGCCTCCTATTTCCTTGCGCTGTTTCTCCTGGGTAATCCTACTGTTACCAAGTGTAACATTGATCACTCACACTGATCTCACACCCTGTAAAACTACACAATCCTCAAGGGACCTTGTTCCTTCTGCATGGATGAGTTTCTTTTATAGGAAAATTCCTCCAACTAATAGTACAATGTCCCTATCTTTAATCTCAATTGAGTCTTTGTCTAAATTGACATGCATGAGTTATTTATGAGAGAATCTTCAGTTATCTAGAGTACACTAGTTTCATGCATGCATGAATTAACTAACTAAACTCACAATTAGTTCCTGAAACTATTTCGAACTAATTTAACTGGACTTAACTCAGTTAACTGAGCTAACTAATTACAACTCAAATATAACTCATCCTTATCTCCTTAATTAAGGGATAACTTCCTCAGTCAAAGGGGTAACTGTTGCATGCCTTCACAAAGATTTCATGGTTGAATTTCCCCAACTAATTAACTCAATATGAATTAATTAATTATTCTTCAAATAACTAGTGAGACTAAATTCAAATTTTAATTCTCAATTTCAATTCAAGGACAAATTAAAATTATATTATCCTGAATGCTATTTTTAGCATTTATTGTTGCTATTCTCAACAATGTTGATGTGCAAGTGTTGGATAGTGATGTTGATGATCCTGATGCTACTTCTAAGCTCTAGAGGAGCTTCTTTGATCTCTGGATCTCCTTTAAAACTGCTCATTGCCAATCCTATAGGTATTGTTTTGTATTGTGCAGGTTTACAGGACATGACTTGTTTTGTCCATATATCCCAAATGGTAGACTGGACTAAGCTGAAACTTTTTGAGCATGTTGCCATCATCATTTTGCACCTCCCCATAGAAACATTTTGGTCAATGGATGCATGGATATCGAGAAAAACTAAAAACGACTGAAGGTGATGGAGATTGATGTCTTGGAAACTGTGAGCTAGAATTTGCTGAAATTCTTTGGGTGTGTTACCATCATCCATATGCATCTCCCCATGAAACAACTTTTTAAATGGATGCACGGATATTAAGAAAATGCAAAAATGGTTGAAGGTGATGGAGGTCGATTTCTTGGAAATTGTGCATTGGAATTTGTTGAAATTTCTTGAGCATGTTACCATCATCCATATGCATCTCCCTCTAAAACATCTTGGTAAATGGATGCATGGTTTTCAAGTTATGGCAAAAACAAATTTCTGCTCCATGTATTTTTGTATCATGTAGTAAAACAGAGCATCCTGTAGTTTTTTAGGACAACAAAGAAAATGAGTGGTAGAAGCTTGAGAATAATGGGTGGATGGTGAAAATAGATGAGGGTGATGGATTGGCATGGCCTTCGCCTTGTTGGAGCATTTGAGCGAAGTAATAGAAAGTCAAAATTTGACTTCTTTTGACTAGGATTGACCAATTTTCCTTTTGGTACCAACTTGTTCTTGTTGCTTGCAGAAGTTGGAGAGTATATCCATGGAGCAAGGATTATTTTATTTTCTTCTCTTTTTTTTTCTTCTAGGCCTACTAGCTGCCTCAATCAGGTTTTCAACTAGTAGGTCTGCCTAGGTGCCTCAAAGGAGGTTTTCACCTAGGATATTTTTTTTCCCTTTTTTCCAACCCATTGACTCCCTCATGGAGGTTTTTAATCAATGAGCCAATCTGACGTGCCTCCAAGGAGGTTTTCACCTTAGATTTTTATTTTTTCTCTTATTTTTCATTTTTATTTATACTTTTTTTCTCCTACCGTACCCTACTTGAAAAAAAAAAGCACTTTCAAGTATAAGAATACTTCCAATGGAGCCATATGCACATCAAGATGACAGATAAAATGATGTGGAGGCTTGAAATGTATGCTTTGACATGTACTTGGATTTCAGAGACCAAATGATTTTACTTTGAAAGGATCAATCATAGTTGAGGAAGAGAGTGATGCTGCAACTTAGTGATTGTCTAGAACCATATTTCAATATAGTTGTGATGCCTCTAGTCCACTTGCTGATTTAGATAATCTTGTATGTCTTCTTCTACCGTGACCTTTAAGTCTTCCTCTTTTTGCTGATTGATCTCTTGAATACATGGAGGATTTTATGGTAACCATGAGGGATCTTTGTCACTCTCTGATTTTGTTGTCTGCTCTTCATCAAATGTAGCCCATGGTTCTTTGATCTTCTCTTTTGAGTCTTCTTCTTCTAGATGTGGTCCTTCAATGATATCAATATGATCTCTTTTTTTCAATACTCTTCCTGAGCTATGGTGAATACCATTGAGCTCAAGAGGAGCTTTTTGGAAGTGTTGTACCTCAGCATTGTAAATGGACTGAGCTACTTCAATGTGTTTGTTTGGAAATGGTGGTATAGGTGGTTGAGTGGGAGTGTCTATTTGAGATGGATGTGGATGGGGTTGTGGTTGTGGTGGAGGTGTATGGTAAGGATAACATGGAGTTTGGTATGGAGGATATTGATGAAAATACTGAGGATATTGTGGATGGCTCCCATAAGTTCCTTACCAACCTTGTTGCCAAGATGGGTTTTTGGTTTGAGATGGCAAATGTTACCAAAGAAAGGGTGTGTTCCAATTACTTTGAGGTGGATGTGCATAAGCCTGAAAGTGTGAATTAGGCTCTTGCATCATATCAGGTTGAATAGGCTGCCATGGTCCTCTTAAAGCTACATAACATTGCCGCACTGGCAATTGAATTTCTTCGTTTTCCTCTTGGTGAACTTCCTTCAACCTTGGTAATGAGGAGCAACATTTAACATCATGTGATTTTGCATGGAAAACACAAACATCTTATTTTTGCTCATTTTATATTCTTAACATTTCTACTTGTTTGGTTAGATTGCTAAGAATTTATGTTTTCAAGTCATCAAACAAATTTCCAAGTTTAGCTTTACTTACCAATCTTGATGTTGATTTATCTACTCTTGCTTTTCCTCTTGATATGTGTTTGCATGTTTCACAAATTTCCTCAAATGATAATTGATATACATCACCTCTACTTATAAGATTAAGTAGATCAATCCACTCATCCCTAATTGTTCTAAGTAAGAGGGTTTTTAGTGTGTCGGATCCTAAATGATGTAGTTTTTCCCTCTTAACATTATACAAGAACCTCTCTATTAGATCCTCTAAACTATCATCTTCTCTTTGATTCATTATAAATATTTCTTCTTTAAGATCATGATCTTTATATTTTTCTATAAATATATTTTTCGTATCATTCCATGATCTTATTGAATTAGTCCCTAAACCCATGAACCGTCTAAGAGCTCTATCCTTTAACGTTGCTGGAAACAATCTCAGTTTTTGAGTTTTCATTAAGTAACCATAAGATCTACAAACAATTCCAAATTCAAAGAGAAAGATTTCTAGATCCTCTGACCTTAGACCATGAAATTTTAGAAGAAAATATGGAGGGATGTTCTTCATGTGCGCACTACTATCAGTATCTTGAATGGGAAATCTGAGAGGACCTTCCTCATTGTCATCATCTCCATCCATTTCTTCTACATTCTTTGCCATCTTCTTCTTCTACCTACAAGAGCGAATGATGATATGGCTCTTACTCCACCATGTGATCAATTGGGTGGATGGGTGATGAGCGCCAGTATTGCAATAAGGATGCTGCAACTCCTAGGCTACCAGCTTTACTTATCAATGTGGGGTTCGTACAAACTTGGAGGTGACAGTGCTATATGCACAAGTAAAAGTGAAGGTCATGTTTGTTGTCACTGTTCATCTGGCGAGAGACCCCAGGGGTTCCAAGCCAAACTTCTATAGAGTCAGAAGAAGCTTGATTCTTTGACGGATGAAGAGAAAATCGATTCTAAGAGAGATACTCCACTGCAGTAATGAAGAAAATAACATGTAATGCTAAATCACATCATATCCTAATTAACCATTTAAAAAGCTATGCTAACAAGAATTTATAAATCAACACTAACCTAATGATGCTATCTAAGTTACAAAAGTAAACAACATCAAACCATACTAATGTGTAAGCAAGGAAACTAAACTAAATCTATTTTCACTTTGTTGGTTTTTTTTTTGGTAAAATCAAGCATGCAATTTAATTGTTCTTGTGGATGTGACAGGTGGATGGAAGGTGGTTGAGGATGGCTAGAAGGTCTATGGAGTGTTTGGATGGTGTGGAAGGGTCCTAGGAGGCCTTTTATGAAAGGAAAGGCCACTGATAGAGAATATCAAGTCGAGAATGAACTCATTGTGTAAATATTTATTTATTAATACAAAAATGTGATTTTTGAGTTGGTGTGGTGTGTATTGAGTAATTGAATTATGAACTGTGTGTGGATTACAGTAATTCTGCATAACATAAGTGTGTAGGGAACAAGGAAAATTTTAAGAACCCCCCTAAATTTACATTTACAATAAATGGGCGAATCTCCATGGTATATAGGAAAGATGGAAGGCGATTTTATCAATAATATGATATGTATATATAATTTTTTGGCGAATCTCTCACCAGGCATGGCGAATATTTTATTCAATTATAAAATCTTGTGTTTATTGAATACACAAATGAAATCATTGCATTCCTTTAAAATATCTTTTGAAATCAAAATTACCGAAATTACATATCGATAGCCTAGTGGGTGTAGGATAAAATTCACCCGTGCCATTCACAGAAAGCATGAGAAAAAACCTAATACTATATATAAAACCAAGAAAAATTCAAATTCATCACTTCGACCTCGTAACCACCCTACCAATACACAAGTATGTTCCTGTTTGCAATTAGAAAAAATACCCAAATTACAATCTGTTTACTCCAGCATATGTTGGAAAGTTATAGAAGGATGACTAGTGCAATCAATCCATCTTTTAGCCCTAGATTTTTTTCAGTTTAAAACAGAAGTATACAAATATACTTGTCCAATGTCTATGCTTTAACCATTCACCTTAAGATGTTTTTACAATATAATTTCATAAGTCTATTTAATATCTTCATTATCATAAAAACCAACCTATATCCATCTTAACTCCACATCTACACAAATATACTTGTCCAATGTCTATGCTTTAACCATTCACCTTAAGATGTTTTTACAATATAATTTCATAAGTCTATTTAATATCTTCATTATCATAAAAACCAACCTATATCCATCTTAACTCCACATCTACCACTCTTAGGGGGATGAAATCTATTTATCCCTCTAAGCACTTGGTAGACCCAGAATTAAGATGGATCTAAGATGATAGAATTTCCCCTTTAAATAGTCTATGCTCACATTAATACCATGGTATTACCATGGGCCAATACCATGGGTTATCATAAACCTGGAGCTTAAAAATTATTATTAGTAATTTATAAAAATTAATAAAATTAATAGTTGATTTTTATTTTATTTTTTATTTTAACCAAGCTAAAATGTTTAGCATACATTAAATTACAACATCCATTTTTACTCTTGATTGGATCAAATATTTTTTCACTCTATGCTAGTTTTCATATCAAGATATTTGATACCTCTCGGCGGTTAGTAGATCCAGAGTAAAGATGGATCTATGCTAGTATAATTCCCCCATTTAAATAGGCTACATTCCAGGTGAATACCATGGATCAATACCATGTGCCATTTTGGTGAATACCATGGGTCAATAACATGTGCCATTTTTATTTTTATTAATACTAATATTAGGTTTAATAGTGTTTTTTTTGCATGGTATTAATAACAATCTAGTCCATGGTATTTGCCCCATAGTATTTTGCCCATAGGTTTCACCTAATTATAACCCATTTTTTGAGTGTTCATAAATATAAGGTGACTTATGGAGTAAATATAAAAAAAACGTTTTATTTGTTTACCATACCTCTCGTTTATTTATATTTTTATTAAGTTACCATACCTCTTTTACAAATATGGTATTTGGCCCATAGGATTCACTTAAATAAAACCTCTTTCTTGAGCCTTCATAAATAGAACAAGGGTTATGGACTAAATATAAAAAGAGGTTTTATTTAGTCTAGTTTATTTATATTTTTATTTATTTACCATACTTTTTGAGTAAGTATAAAAAGACGTTTTATTTATTTACCATACCTCCACTTTACTTATATTTTTATTTTTTCTCCCTTGCATGTATATAAGGTGACTTATGGAGTAAATATAAAAAATGTTTTATTTATTTACCATACCTCTAATTTATTTATATTTTTATTAATTTACCATACCTCTTTTATAAATATGGTATTTGGGCCTTTGGCCCATAGGATTCACTTAAATAAAACCTATTCTTGAAAATGGGCAAATGGATTCACTTAAATAAAACCTATTCTTGAAAATGGGCGAATGGAAGGTTGTAACTCCTAATTTCAAGGGCTAAATTTACATTTTTTACCCTATCCCTTAAAATAAGGTGGGCTATTTGAGGTGATTTGTGAAAATGTACTATGACACAAAATATTCGCCCACCAAAAATTTAAAACCCCTTAATTTCACAAAAGGGCGAACATTCGCCCCTAAAATTTTCTATGGTAGGGAATTAAAATGGAACCCAAGAGAGAGGAAAATGCTCAGAGGAGTATTGCGATGATCAGATAGTGTTAGAGTCTGATTGAATAACCAAATAAAAGCTCAGGAGTGGCAGAGTTTAAATAATACGTAGAACAAAGTTTGGGAAGGAGTCAAGCAGAAGAGAAATCAAAGATCGAAATCAGTGAAAGGAAGAAGTAATGAAGCAGCAGCGCACAGGAACCATTGGATTACACCTTGCCAAAAAACTTAGACCCCTGTTTGGTAATACCCCTTCTTATATTAAAGACTCATATTCTTTTGTTCAATGGATTAATAACATCGAAATGGAAGATGAAGATCTTATGGTTAGCTTTGATATTGTATCCCTTTATACCATGATTCCTATTGATGAAGCTATTGAGATCATGAGAAACCTCACTGATAAAGAAACTGTGGATCTTTTAGAACTATGTTTGAAATCTTCGTACTTCAGTTTCAAAGGAATAATTTATGAGCAAACTCATGGTGTGGCTATGGGTTCTCCTCTATCCCCCATAATTGCCAACATCTTTATGGAGCACTTTGAACAGAAGGCTCTTAGGTCATTTCCATACACCCTTGAAGAATGGAAAAGGTTTGTGGACAACATATTTGCTAAGTGGAGTCATGGAAAAGAAAAACTTGACCTATTTCTCAATCACTTAAATAGCCTCTCTGACCATATAAAATTCACCATTGTAATTGAAAACAACAACCAGCTTCCCTTTCTTGATGTCCTTCTAACTAAAAGAGAAGGGTCGCTTGGTTTCCAGGTCTATAGAAAGAAAACTCATACAGAAAGATATCTTCATGCTAATTCCCATCACCACCCTAAACAAAAGATAGGCATGATTAGGACCTTAACCACTAGGGCCATCCGAATATCTGATCCTGACCATTTAAATGATGAACTCAGCCATCTTCACAAAGTGTTTGAGTTAAATGGATATAATAGAAATACCATCAAGAAAGCCATGCAACTATCCCTAAAGAAAAATATCAATAATATTAATGATCAAAATTTATCAACTCCTAAGGTCTCCCTTCCATACATAAAAGGTACCACTGATAAAATTACTAAAGTTCTCAATAAACATAACATTAATGTAGCATTCACCCCTGCTAACACCATCAGACAATTATTCAACTATGTTAAAGATCCCATAAACCCTAACCTTCAGAAAGGTGTTTATGTGATTCCTTGCTCATGCGGTAAGGAATACATAGGTGAAACAGGTAGGTCTCTTAATATTAGAATTAAAGAACACACTGTTGACTTAAGAAGAGAAAGAATTTCTAAATCAGCCTTAGCAGGACATGTTCACTCTTCCTCTCATTACATCTGCATGGAAGAAGCTAAACTTGTTAAAAAAGAAGAACACTATCATAGAAGGAAAATTAAAGAAGCCATTGAAATAGAAAAAATGAAAAACAACTTTAACCGGGATGATGGATTAAAACTAAGTAACACTTGGAAACCTTTACTTGAAATCTTAAAAAAACAATAATCAGCTCTTATCCCTTATATTAACGTTCCCTCCTCTCTTAAAATCAGTAAAAAAATTTCCTTAATCATCCTCCTTAAACATTAAATCATTGGACTAATTAAAACATAAATCAGTAATAGATTACTTCCCAACTAACCAAATATAAATGCTTTAATTGGTAAGAAAATAAATAAATATTAGTAAATATTAAAATAAGTTAATTTTCTATCAATTAAGTCAAATACAATAGTTAAGTAATTGATAATTTTTACATAAAAATAATAATTAAACAATTAAATTAAGTAATTAATATAATAATTAAATCAAGAAATAATAAAATTAAGTAATTAATTTATATCTCATCAATTAATTATTTATTTAATCAAATTAATAAATCAGTAAGCATAATAAAAAAATATAAATATTATTTAATCAACTATTTTAATAAAAAATATAACATAAAATCGAAATCTATATATATATATATATATATATATATATATATATATATATATATATATATATAACATAAAATAAAATAAATATATAAATAATAACAATAATAAACAAATAAATAATTTAAAACAATTAAATAAATAAATAATTAAAAACACATTAATAAATTAAGTAAATCATTATTCAAAATAATTAATTTGTTATAAAGAAATTAGTAAACATAATAATTAAACCTATAAAATATAAAATTAATTAATTAATCTATTTATCCCTTTAAGCTATTTATTAAAGGAATTAATCCACCTACCTAACTTAATAATAGCAATTAAACACAATAATAAAATTAAAATTAAAATTAATTAATTAATTAATTAATAATAGTAATAGTAATATGAATAGAAATAATAATATAGGGTATTTGAAGAGAAAAAAATAATAAATTAATAAAATAAATAATTAAATAAATAAATTAAATAAATAAATAAATAAATAAAATTAAATAAAATAAATAAAATAAAATTAAAATTAAAATTAAAATTAAAATTAGAATTAAAAAAAATAATAATAAATAAATAAATGGCCGACCTAATTCCTCACATCAATCCTTAATAACCTATATATATACCCTAACATAGCTCTTGGATTCATCATTAATGTTGAAGAATATCTATTGTCGCATCCCCTGATGATGGACTCACTTGGCAGTCCGAAATGTTGGGTTCACAAAACTCTGTAACAGGTCATTCCTCCTCTCTATCTAAAACCATTGGATTAGTCGGATCAACAGACAAGATTAACGGAAGATGAGCGACGGAGATCTTATCGCAAGAGATTAGGTTAATAGATGGATGGATCACCTCAAGTAATGTGTCGACAGAAGGGTGGAAAACATGTGGAATGATGGAGCGGTCTTCGTAGGTAGTAAGAGGTATCTAGCATACCCTAAGAGATATAAGTGGTATTTCTAAATTTCACGTGATTAGCCTAAGTGGGTGAAACATAGAACGGAAAAACTACTTTTCTTGTGTGCTCTCGATTGGATATCGGTCATGCAAGAATTCACACAAGATTCCATGATAGTCATTGGATCATGCGGGATTGATCAACGATGGAGATCGGCCAAGCTAGTTGGTGAGCGGGTGATGCGATAGCCATTAGATCAAGCGAGATAGATCGACAGTGAAGATCCGCCAAGCTAGCTAGCGAGTGGGTGACGCGATAGCCGTTGGATCAATTGAGACAGATCAATGGTGGAGATTTAGGGTGCCTAAAGTCAAACGTTGAAATGAATACGTCAGGTATGTGACATGCAGTTAACGGTGATTGATCAGGCTTGTTGTGGATCAGACAGTAAGGAAATCCATAGGTATAATCTGATTAAGATGTTATTTATTAGCTTCCGCTTAAGAATTTCAATGTGTCTAGGGGAATTTCAATCGAAAAGGACAAAAAAAATAGTAAGGGTGAGGGTGGACCAAGAGATGGTTGAGGTGGATGAGGTGAAAGATGGATGCTCGTGATGAAGTCTACACCTCCTCCTGATGTACCTGCGATGCTTAAAACATGTGTGTCTTCCAAGAACTATACAACAAGATACATTCTCATAAACTAGAAAAGCATGAATCAGTTGCCCATATTATGCATGAAGAAAGTTCTCATGGAAATGAGAATATGAGTGAGATCTTACTACAGAAAGAGAGTGATGGAAAAATATGACATTGAAATGAACCAAGTACTGAATCAAGACAACAAACTCCAAAGCTCATGCAAGAACTATAAATATGTGTTTTTGGGGTTGCTAAAGGGTCTCTTCCTCATGTCATGGTCCTAGAGGGAGGAGGTGAGCCTGAGACACCTTCTGACAACCTTATGGTGATTTTTTTCTCCTTGCTAACCTACTAATCGAAAGAAGGAACAAATGGAAGCAAACTAAAACACAACCAATCTACTTTACACTGTTGTAATGGAAATGCACCTACTTAAGCAAATGATCAATTAAACCATGAATCTATGCTAGCATACATGTATAATAAAGAGGAGCCTTGGCTACTATGGTTTGGCCCTAACCCAAGAGCATCAACCCTCTGAGTTAACTCAGTGCTAGCTCAAAACAAAAGTCATTCTTATTATCAAAACCATGGATTACATCAAAAACTGTCACAAGTCTTGCAGCTTGAAAATAGAGTAGAGTTTTACGATAAAAAATCCCAATGCTACTGAGGTCCTAGGCCTCTATACTTATACATCTGAAGTCTCCAACGACTTCCTTAAAATTAGGGAGGCTTGGATCCCAAACTCGAGATAAACTAGTGCATTGTCTTTCACTTGCTCGACTGCCTTCTAATCCTCATGATTTGGTTGTTTCCACTCCGAAATGATGGAGGAATATTCGAATGGAGGGGTAGTAAATGAGGAGGATTTAATTCCTATAATTCCTCTCCCTTGTCCCATTCGAGTTTTGACCAAGGCATTTTCCAAAATTCGTTGCCTTTATCCTTAAATCCTATACTAAATGCACATTAGACCACAAAGCAAAATATCCAACTCTAACTCATCTCATAAACAAAATATAATCAAAAGTATGCAATCAATTGTGAGAATAGTTGGTTTGACTAAGCTAGGAGTTGAATTAAGGCCCATATAATTACCCAATGATGAGGCTCGTCAACACTCCTTACTGAAAGTGTTGCTCATCCTCTGAGCAACTTAGTCAATGTCCATGTCCTTCATGGATCTAGTAGCCTCTCCGATATCCCATGCCTCTACTGTGGTCTCTTCATCTTGTTCATAGCAGCTTGCTTTCCTTTCTACTTCTTCCCACTGCCTCTTTTCCTCTTCTTCTTTTCTCCCTTCTAGCATCACTAGGAGTAGTGGTGGACTAAGTTTTAGGCCTATCCAATTGACCTTCAACCTTTGCATTGATTGCTTATACATATGTGCCATGTTGAGTTCCTCCCTCAACCTTTGAGGGGAGTGATATTCTCTAATCTTCATGCTGTGTGGCAGTGTGTTCCATATCCTTAAGCAGGCATTTATACTATCATATCCTAGCAGCCTAAACATATCCTCAAAATGTGAAATTTCTTGCTTTTGGGTAGCAAGATATCTAGGTGCCTGCTGAGGATCATTTGCAATTAGATTATGGGTGCTTATTAGGGCCATGCAATTTGGTTGTTCAGCTCTGATGAAAAGAGGTTCATTTTGCTCTCTGGCCAATATTCTTTTCATCTCTACAGCCCTTGACTCCTCATGGTTCATCCATGATGCCAAAGCCATTAATTGTAGATCTCATACATTGACATTAGGATCCCAAACATTCATGTCTGTGAGGGCCATTTTGTGCAAGTAAAACTTAGCCATTTTGGCCCTATCCTCTAGTATATGATCACAAAGATCAATAAGCTGTCTGTAGTCTTGAAATGGCATGGTGCCCCTTTGTGCTAGTGTTTTAATATAGAATTGTAGCCATTGTTCTTTGAGCTAAAGAGAATAGGATTTAGTTGGCATCCTACACTGAATGGCCTCCAAGGAGAGGCTGGCCATACATGCTAGTTGGTTCTCCCTTTCCTGCAGTTGTCTCCTCAGCCATGCATTTTCCCTCTCAAGCTTATCTCTCATTACTGCTTCTCTCTCCCTTAAGCCACTTAGCTCTTTGCCCATATATTTGAACTTCTCTTCCATGTGCCCAATGTCTTCCATCCCTTTTGACTTGGTGATTTGCATCCATCGGTGGCTTCTAGCCCTCTCCTTCTCAAGTTCAAAAACAATGGGATGCCAAATTTTTGAGGCATCACCCTGCCTCCTTCAATAAACCAGTAGTAGGAGTCTAGGTTAGGTTGGGGACTTGGTTCCTTTTGTTTTGGGGTCTTCCTTTTCACTTATAAACCAACTATCTCGTAACTGTTACAACATTTGTTCAAATTATGCATATGAGTGAGTGAGCGGCATACTTACATGTGGTCTCTACGCCATGCTACAGTTGTTGAATATCAGAGCTGTTGTGTTGTTTATTTGTTGTATGGTCATCCTTATTTCTCCTCTTGATGTTTAATGATGGTTTCTTAGCTTTTACAGGTGTTTGTGGCTGAAGATCTAATGATGTTGTTGTTGTGGAGCTCTTCGATCATCCTAGTGAAGACCTGTAGCTAATGATTGACATTCTCTGGGATAGGTTGCTACAGGATTTCCTACATGATGTCCTGTAGCCGCTTCTCCCTTAGAATTTCTTAATAATGTTGTAGGATGGGGCTATGAGGATGGTGAAATGAATGGACAGAGGGAGTAGGAGTATGTGTGTAGCAAGAGATATTCAGGTAACACTCTTACTCTCCTTTGTTTTTCCCTTTTTTTCTTTTGTCATAACTGGCAGAAGCTGATCTCTTTTTGTTTTGGATGGTGATTGTAGTGATGATGATAATGGATGAGGTGAGGTGTCAGATCATGTCTAGGATGAATTTTAGGGACCTACCAACCCTACCATTCACCCTCGGATTGCTTCCTATAGGTTTTCTGGGCCACTCTAATTCCTACAGTATCATCCAATAGGTTTTCAGGGGATCCTATAGAAAACAACATCTATGCATAAATTGAAGTAGTGGAGTGGAAAATGATAGAAATGTTGGAGTTATGCATGGTAAGGAGTGGAGGAGATGGATATGTGTGAGGCAAGGTTCCCTTTGGATCCTCTTTTTGCTTCTTGACTATCTTTCTCGCCCACCTGCAAATAACAATTATATCTTTTTCTCTCTTTTTTCTTTTTAAAAAACACCTAGGCTACCTCAGAGAGGTTTTCACCCTAGATGTTCACCTTGGCTACCTCAAGGAAGGCTTTTAGCCAGGGATATTCTTATTCTTCTTTCTATTTTTTCTCATCCTTTGGCCACCTCACAAGGTTTTCAACCCAAAGATGGGACTCAGACACCTCATGGAGGTTTTCACCTGAGTCCTTATTCTTTTTTATTCTTTTTTTCTTAGTGACCTAATGAGGGAGGAGCTGGAACTTGCTCCACCATCATCACTATTTTATTGATATTGTCAATGAAATCTTGCTTTGATAAAGGCCTCTTGTACATTTTCAATCGGTGTCCATTAACAAGCAATGGAATGGCTTCTTCATCTATAGTTCTGATTTGAGCTTAACCATTATCATGGCATCTCTCCACCACATAAGGTCCAAGCCATCTTGTCCTTAGCCTGCCCGTGAAGTCTTTATACCTGTAATCGTATAACAATGCCCAATTGCCCTCTTGAAATTGCTTCTCCTTAATATGTTTATCATGCCAGATCTTCCTCTAAAGCTAAACTATCTCTGTATATAGGAGGGCCTGCATTCTGAATTCATCCAAGCCATTCAATTGGAACAATCTTTCTTTTTGTGCATGACTGAGATCCAAATCTAGTTGGGCTTCCATCCTTAATGTTTTATATTCAAACTCAACGAACAACAAATCCTTTTTCCGATACACAACCTCATAGGGTGTAAATCCAGTGGTGGTCTTCCATGTTGTATTATAGGCCCAGGTGGCCTCAACTAGTCTCTTTGCCCAATCCTTTCTGTTGCTTCTCACTACCTTGGTTAAGATGCTTTCCAGTGCCCTGTTGGTCACCTCCACTTGCCCATTAGCTTGTGGATGATAGGGAGTGGAGGTCCTATGCTTGATTTTCTGATGGCTGAGCAATTCCTCAATCATGTTGGAGGTAAAATGGCTACCTTGGTTTGTGACTAGCTCTCTAGGGTACCCAAATTTGTAGAATACATTCTCCCTTAGGAACTCAGCCACCTTCTCTTTTGTTGCTGCCTTAGTTGCCTTAGTTTCAGTCCACTTAGTCAAATAATCAGTGCACACAATAATGTATTGTTTTTTCTTTGAAGGAGGTTTGATAGGCCCAATGACTTCCATGGCCCACTTGCCAAATGGCTCAAAATTCACTTGAGGCTGTAGGGGCATTTCATCTCTTGGAGTGGGCTTTCCCATCCTCTGGCACCAATCACACTGACTAATATACCTTTTCACATCCTAATGAAGAGTGGGCCAATAATAGCCTACTTGTAACTCTTTGAATGATGTCCTCTTTGCTGCAAAGTGACCTCCACAAGGCTCATCATAACAGGTTAGAAGGATGTCAAAAGCTTCCTCTCCCCTTACACACCTTCTAAATATTTGATCTGGGCCAAGTTTGAAAATATTATTCCGAATCCAGGTGAAGGGGGTGCTCTTCCTTGCTATCTTTCTCTTTCATTTGGAGGGCAAGTTTGGTGGGAACTGTGCTGATACCAAATAGTTTGCTATATCAGCAAACCATGGGGAGAGAACTGAAATAGCAAACAAATGCTCATTTGGTAATGGGTCATCCACTATTCCTTCTTCACCTGTAGGCACATTCATCCTAGATAGAAAGTCTACAACAACATTTTCCTTACTAGGTTTATCAACAATAGTTATATCAAACCACTGTAATAAAAGCAACCATCTTATAATTCTAGCATTCACATTTAGTTTTTCATTAAATACTTGATTGCAGCATGGTCAATATGCATAAATGTTTGGTAGCATGTAATGTAATGCCTAAAAAATTTTAATGAATGCACAGCAGCCAGGAGTTCCATTCTGGTCATAGTATAATTTAGCACAGCCTTTGATAGGTTCTCACTGATAAAATAGATGGCATAGGGCAATTTCTCCTCTACTTGACCTAAGGTTGCTCCTATGGCTTTGTGTGAGGCATCATCATGAATATGAAAAGGGAGGGCAGTTTGGGCCTCGAAGAATTGGTGCAGTGGTTAACTTACCCTTTAAAATGTCTAAGTCCTCTTGACAACTTTTTAACCGTATAAACTCAAAATATTTGGCCAAAAACACAAATAAAGGAGAGCCCAACTCACTGAAGTCCTTTATGAACCTTCGGGAGTATCCAACTAACCCCAAGAAACTCCTGACATCCCTCTGTTTTTGCAGAGGTGGGACCCTTTGGATGATTGCTATTTTGTTTCAGGTCCACTTGGAGTCCTTGCTGAGATATTGAATGACCTAGCATGGTCCCTTCAGTCATTAAGAATTCACGTTCTTCTGGACTAAGAGACAGGTTCATTTCAATGCATTTGTGCAATACTTTTCCTAGCTTAGTTAGGGCTTCTTGAAAATCACAGCCATAAAGTGTAAAATCATCCATATAGAATTCAACTGCAGCATGTGCTAATTCGAAGAAAATACTCAAGACTGCTCTCTAGAAAGTGGTAGGAGCATTGCATAGGCCAAAAGGAAGGACCCTATAGGAAACATTACCCCAAGGATAGGTGAATGTGGTCTTATCCTGGTCTTCTGGGCAGATTTGGATTTGGTTGTACCCACTGAATCCATCTAGGAAAGAAAAATACTTCTTCTCTGCCAGGCCATCTAGCACTTGGTCAATGAAGGGTAGGAGAAAATGATCATTCTTTGTGTCTTTGTTCAACTCCCTATAATCGACACAAATCCTCCACTTATCATTTTTCTTGGGAACTAACACTAAAGGAGAGACCCACTCACTGTCGGAGATAGGGTAAATGAATCTTGCATCTAGCATTTTTTGCAGTTCTTCTTTGACTATATCTTTAAGAGCTGGATTCATCCTCCTTTGTGGTTATCAGACTGGCTTGCAACCTTCTTTGATGTATATGTGGTGAGTACACACTGAGGGGTGTACTCCCTTCATTTCCTTGTAACTCCAAGTGAAGGCTTCTAGGTTTTCCCTCAACATATTGCACAAATTTTCCTCTTCGAGAGCAGAAAGAGATGGATTAATTTTCAAAGTTTTCTTTGGGCCAAATTCTATGGTTTTGACATGGAGTGGATTGGAATTGTTGAAAATAGCAACAAGAAATGCTAAAAATAGAAGTGCTAAAAATAGCACTGCTATAAATAGCAGTTTGGGTACCAGTGCTGGATTGAGCAACAAGGAATGAAATTGGAAGTGCTAAAAATAGAATTATTATTTTTAGCAGTTTAGGACGGATTCCTATTTTAGTTAGTCCCTGGACTAAAAATAGGAAGAAAAATTTGAATTTGAACTTAACAACTGTTTGAAAATAAATTAATTAATTCACCAAGAGTTAATTAGTTGAGAAAAATCAAACATGAAGTCTATGTGAGGACATGCAACAGTTTCCCTTTTAATTGAGGAATTTATCCATCAATTAAAGAGATAAGGATGAGTTCTAATCTGAGTTGTAATTAGTTGAATTAGTTAACTGAGTCAAGTCCAGCTAGATTGATTTAAATAGTTTGTTTAAATTAATTGTGAGTTTAGTTAGTTAATGCATGCTTGCATATAACTTTTGCACTTCAGATAATTGAAGATTCTCTTATGAATAACTCATGCATGTCAGTTCAGACAAAGATCCAATTGAGATCAAAGAAGGGACAATGTACTATTAGTTGGATGAAATTTTTCCTATAAAAGAAGCTCATCCATGGATGGGGATTTATCTCCTTCAGGACTGTGTAGTTGGATCAGAGGTTAGTGAGTGTGTGAAGAGGCCAATTCACACAAGTGGCTGCACTGGACCCCAATCAAAATTGCGCAAAGAAATAGGAGGCTTGGAGGGCATACCAGAGGTTAGAAAGAGGCCTTTGACTGTCTATGAGCAACAGAGGTATTGCAGAGAGAGCAGGATAGCTTTTGAACTGATTCCTTTTGTAATAGTGGCTATATTTCCACTTGTATGATAATACAAAGTCGGGGTTTTAGGCTGAGGCTTTCCTCAGGTTATATCTTTTGTGTTATGTGTGATTGATTCCTTTTTATAAGTTATATGTGTTCTTGTTGATGTTGCTCATGTTCGATTAAGCTTCCGCTAAATTACTTGTAGAAGTAGATCAAGTATTTTTCTTTATTCTGTTGCATTATTAGGTGATCTACACATGGGAATTTCTACATGGTATCAGAGCATAGGTGATCAAGGAAGAACAATACGCAAGAAGGGAGAAGTTGAAGTTTGTGATTCCTGAATATAGAAATCGAGTTCTTATCACATTTCTATTTCACCTATGGCATTCAATGGTTTGAGACTCAAATATGCCCTTGATGGCAGTTCGAATTATATGGCCTCAAAGGATCGCATGGAAGTAGTACTAGAGGATAATGTTCTAAAGGACTTCATTGATCAAGAAGTCCCCAAGCCGACTGGTGCTGCTGAATTGGATGAATGGAATAAATGTGTGGTTAGAGCAAGGAGAATCCTTCTAGAGGGAGTTCAAGATCACATAGTCTCGAGTCTCCATGGGAAGGAGACACCATTTTCAATGTGGAAAATAGTGAAAGTTCTATATCAGAATAGCAGTGTTCAGAGGAAGCTGGCACTAAAACACAAGCTTCTAAAGATCAAGTATGGAAAGGGTGACACGATCTCTATGTATCTCAACAAGCTCACCACATGCAGGGATGAGCTTGGAAGTGTAGGGATCATGACAGTTGATGATGACATGGTGAGTCTTGCACTCCTCGATCTTCCTAAGAGCTAGCATAGCTACTAGGACTTGGTTAATGGAAGAGAGAAACTACCAGATTGGGAATGACTTTGGTCGGATTTGATGCAGGAGGGGATAAGAAGAAGCACCATAGATGGTTCTTCATCCATCGAGGATGAAGAAAACTGTGCCTTAGCGAGTAAGGTGAAGAAGGGGAAGGAGAAGGATTCTCTTTCCCAATCCAGTTCTTCCCAAAGTGGGGAGAAGTTTTACAAATCGAAAGTGCGATTCTTTCATTGTCATGAGGTGGGCCATTTTGCTACAAATTGTCCACTGAGAAAATCTAGAAAGGGATCCGTGGAAGGATTAGAAGGTGAGGCACTGGCCTCACAGTTTGAGTTGGCTTTCACATTGTTCGTATGCATGGTTTCATCCATGGTGGGAAGTGGTTGGTTTCTTGATGGTGGAGCTTCTTTCCACATGACCAACGACAAGAGTTTGTTCAGTACTTTGGAGGAGAAAGATCTCTAGATACTCATAGCGATGGGTAATGATGAAAAGTATAGTGTCTCGGGTGTAGGCACGGTTGTTTTTCAGAGGGAGCATGGAGCTCGCATTACCTTGATCGATGTCAAGTATGTACCAAGTCTGAAGAGAAATTTGGTGTTGATTGCAATGCTGGAAGACAGAGGCTATGATGTAGTCTTTAGTGAGGGAAAGGTTTTCCTTCGACATATCACCACTAGACAGGTGAAGAAAATCAGTTCACGGGTTAAGAACTTGTATGCTTTTGAGGTTCAAGATGCATGCAAAGCCTTGAGGAGCAATGCAATTGATGGAGACTTGGTGGTTGAGAGGGAGAGTACATTAACTCTCAACATGCAGCACAAGAAGAAGTCTTAGACGATTGTGGAGGAGCCACAATTGGCGAAGTAGCTTCAGGAGGTTGTGGAGTAGCCATAACTAGAGAAGCTGAGAGGAGATCAAGTAGAGACTTCTACTCCTGTAGAGACCTCCATTAGGGGGAAACTTCGAGCCAAGTGGGTAGAGGAATCACATGCAAACATACCTCCAGGTAGGAGGTGGGGAGATGTGGAGTGATCGTCCCAAGGAGGAGGGGCATGATCCTTGAGGTACCCAACCTCCTTGATTCAACTTTGCTACATGAGCCCCAATGACGAGTGCCAGGATTGACTGATTGAGTAGAGACAGATGCGAATGGAGCAGTAGGTAGAGAGCTTTAGCATCAGAGTATGTTTCTAGCCCAACTGAGAGGTCAATGGGGAGTTTTTTGTTCCGAGAGTTGCTGGAGCAACCACACTTGGTAGAAGTGTTGCATGCAAAACATTCCAGAGGTATAGGATTGGGTTCGAGTTGAAGCATTTCTTGTTGAGAGTGAGTTTTGAAAATATCAACAAGAAATGATAAAAATAGAAGTGCTAAAAATAGCACTGCTATAAATAGAAATTTGGGTACCAGTGCTAGATTGAGCAACAGAGAATGAAAAATGGAAGTGCTAAAAATAGAATTGCTATTTTTAGCAGTTCATGATGGATTCCTATTTTCTATTTTTAGCAGTTCATGATGGATTCCTATTTTAGTTAGTCCCTGGACTAAAAATAGGAAGTAAAAGTCGAATTTGAACTTAATAGCTATTTGAAGATAAATTAATTAATTCACCATGAGCTAATTAGTTGTGAAAAATCAAACATGAAGTATATGTGAGGACATGCAACAATTTCTCTATTAATTGAGGAGTTTATCCATTAGTTAAAGAGATAAGGATGAGTTCTAATTTGAGTTGTAATTAGTTGACTTAGTTAACTGAGTCAAGTCCAGTTAGATTGATTTAAACATATTTTTTAAATTAATTGTGACCTCAGTTAGTTAATGCATGCTTGCATATAACTGCTACACTTCAGATAACTAAAGAATCTCTCGTGAATAACTCATGCATTTCAGTTCAAATAGAGACCCAGTTGAGATCAAAGAAGAGACAATGTGCTATCAGTTGGATGAAATTTTTCCTATAAAGGAAGCTCATCCATGGATGAGGATTTATCTCCTTCAGGACTACGTAGTTGGATCAGAGGTTAGTGAGTGTGTGAAGAGGTCAATTCACACAAGTGGCTGCACTGGACCCCAATAAGAATTGTGCAAAGAAAAAGGAGGCTTGGAGGGTAGATAAGAGGTTAGATAGAGGCCTTTAACTGTCTATGAGTAGCAGAGGTATTGCAGAGAGAGCAGGATAGATTTTGAGCTAATTATTTTTGTAATACTAGCTATATTTCCACTTGTATGATAATACGGAGTTGGGGTTTTAGGCTGAGGCTTTCCTTGGGTTATATCTTCCGTGTTATGTGTGATTGATTCCTTCTTATCAGTTATATGTATTCTTATTGATGTTGCTCATGTTCGATTAAGCTTCCACTAAATTAGTTGTAGAAGTAGATCAAGTATTTTGCTTTAGTCTATTGCATTATCAGGTGATCTACAGGTGGGAATATCTACAGGAATCAACCAAGAATAAGTCAATTAGATGATTATTATGGGTTTTCCTTACTTCTTCCTCTAATCGTAATGAACCAGGTGTTGGAATTTGGAGGAGATGTTCAATTAAGTCATCCCCATCTTGTTGTCCTCCTCTTATGGTTGCTTCCAAAGCATAAAGTTGGGTGGAATAAACCTCATCTTCTTCCTCCTCCTACAACCATAAAGGTAAATCATGCTCTAGATAAGGTTGAACAGGAGGATATAGGACTAACTGTTTGGACATATGCCTGTTCTTGATGGTCATATTCCCAGCTCTACAACTAATGTAAGGATCGGTTGTGGCTAACCATGGCCTTCCATGAATGAGAGGGTAACCAGTAAGCTTAGCCTTAGGCCAGAGAACTAGAAATATGCAGGGTATTTCTAGGAGTCAATGGAGACCATTACATCCTCCACAATTCCCTCAAGGGTGACTGTGGAATGGTCTGCAAGCTGCAGAACTGTTTTGGTCTTCCTCAATGACCCTTGGAGGTTGAGCTTGAGCATGGTGTCCTTGGTCATCACATTAATGGCAAACCCAAGATCAATCAGAGTGTGTGGGACGATGGTGCCATTGGTGTGCACATCTACTACAGGGCTTCCAGGGTCCAAATATTTTAGACATATTACCTACCCCAGCATTAAGTCAGACAGTTGCCCAATGACATTAATGGTAGGGGCGTCCATTTTTCTTCTTCCTAGATGCTAGAAGTATTTCTCCTTAATCAACTTATTGTAAATGGGAACATCTTTTATTGCATGGAGAAGGGGGATATTTACACATATATTTTTCAATTCTCCTAGAAGTTGAGTTTCTTTTGGGGTAGGTTGGAGTGGTTTTGCTAATCTCTTAGGAAAGGGTGGATTTACTTTAAGGTTGCTTTCCTCTATTTCTTCCTCAACCTCCCTATGTGGAGAGGGAGGTTGGTTATCCGGGAGAATTCTCCCAGATCTTAGGTTTATCTCCTAGATTTCTACAACATAAGCTGGGTATAATGTCTCTCCACTGTATACTTGTTGAGCCTCCCTATTGTTTGGGTTTGGATTTCGCTGGGCAGACATCTGGGGTTTCTTGGGTGGAGCAGAGTGTAGGAGTTGTGGTTGGGTAGGTGGTGGAGGCAATAGAGTTGGAGCATTGTTGTATTAGGGCCTCCACCTCTGGAGTAGTGTATTCCACTGAGGTTGTGGCAGAGCGTAAGGATGAAATGACTGGCTAGCTGGCTGAGAATGATACTGAGATGCATAGGACCAAGTAGTGGGTGTAGACTAGGAAGGATGAGCAGGGAGTCCCTAAGAAGGTATAGCTGTGGTTTGGTTGGGGTTGTAATATGCATGGGATGACCCTTGCATACCCTGCTGGTATGGTCCAGGCCCAGGAGGTCTCCTTTGGTTGATGTAGCAAAGCTACTCAGTGATTCCCTTAGTTACTTGATATACAACTTTGAGTCCGGGTAAAGAAGGGCGCTTGTCTATGGAGTGGTTTTCTTCACAGACCGAGCAAATTTCAATACAGTTCAATGAACATTCGTTCCTAGGATGCCTCCTAGTGCATCTAGGAAAAATGATGGCCAAGGATATCTCTACTTCCTCTTGCTTCCTTTTGATATTCATGGTGTCCAATTGCAAGGCAAGGGTTTGCAGCATCTCACTTTTGAAATCTTCCAGCATATTTCAAATTTCCCCCTTGATGGATGAGTTGGAAGATGATGTACTAGCCATAGGTTGACTACTCCTACCCTTTTTCCTGACTGCCCTAGAATGGTTTCTAAAGACAGTCTTGATATCATGATATGGTAATTGGTAGATATCTCCTCGTACTAACAAATGTAAGGTATCCATAAGATCTTCCCTTACTCCTCTAAGCAAGACCAGCTTTAGGTTCTCGGGGTCAAGGGTGAACCTAGCCCTTTTGTAACTGAGCTGGAATCTTTCTTTGTAGTCTTCTAAGGATTCATCCTGGCCCATGGCCATCCTAAAAATATCTTGTTTAGTATCCTTTGACCTACATTAGTCCCGATATTTGTTGTTAAAGGCCTGTTGCATCTGAGCTCAAGTTGTGATGTTATCTTCAGGTAAACCCATGAACCAGCACAATGTTGCATCCTTGAGGCTAGATGGAAGCAATTTTAACTTTTTGTTATCATCTATATAGTCATAGGTTTGGCATATAATGACAAAATAAAATAGGAAAGTGTCACAGTCCTCTATGGTCAGGCCATGGAAATGAGGTAGAGAAGAGGGGCTTATATTCTTCATCTTAGTGTCCCCGTTGGTTTCCCTGATGGGGAAGGCACCCTTAACTCTCTCTCTATTTCCTCTGTCATTTCGATTTTCAGCCATTGGCTCACTAGGAATGGGTTCTTCTTCTTCTTCTTCCCCTATAGGTATGTCAGGTTGCTCACCTAAAGGTTCCTCCAGTTCACAACCACCGAAGAAGAGAGAAGGTTGGATGTTGGATGAAGTGGGGGTATTTGGCAAGAATTTCCCTAAATTGTCCCTATTCTTACAAGGCATGAAAGGAAATATTTTTGGGTTGGTTTTTGTAATATCTTTTTTGCTGGAAAGTACTTTGCAGAATTGAAATTGCTGATTGAATGAAAACTACTGACAGAAAGAAAAGTTACTTGCTGAATTGTAATTCTACTTGCAGAATTGAAAGGAAAACAGATAATGACAATTGAAAAAAAGGAAGCTACTAGATTACATTTGCAGAAATAAACTAATGGTAGAAAATTGAAGACTAGAAATAGAAGAAAAGAAAGAAGTAACCACATTCTACTCAGACACCCACCCGGTAGGGGCGCCAAAAAGTGATGAGCGCCAGTATTGCAGCAAGGATGTTGCAACTCTTGGGCTACCAGCTTTACTTATCAACCCAAGGTTCATACAAACTTGGAGGTGATAGTGCTATATGCACAAGTAAAAGTGAAGGTCCTACCTGTTGTCACTGTTCATCTGGTAAGAGACCCCAGGGGTTCCAAGACAGACTTCTATAGAGTTAAAAGAAGCTTGATTCTTTGATGGAAGAAGAGAAAATCTATTCTAAGAGAGCTACTCTACTACAGTAATGAAGAAAACAAGATGTAATGCTAAATCACACCATATCCTAATTAACCATTTAAACAGCTATGCTAAGCAGAATTGCTAAATCAACACTAACCTAATGCTACTATCTAAGTTACAGAAGTAAAGAGCATCAAACCATACTAATGTGTAAGCAAGGAAACTAAACTAAATATTTTTTTCACTTTTTTAGTTTTTTTTTTTGGTAAAATCAAGCATGCAATTTAATTGTTCTTATGGATGTTATAGGTGGATGGAAGGTGGTTGAGGATGGCTAGAAGGTCTATGGAGTGTTTGGATGGTGTGGAAGGGTCCTAGGAGGCCTTTTGTGAAAGGAAAGGCCACTAATATAGAAGATCAGGCCGAGAACAAACTCATTGTGTAAATATTTATTTATTAATACAAAAGTGTGATTTTTGTGTTGGTGTGGTGTGTATTGAGTAATTGAATTATGAACTATGTGTGGACTAAAGTAATTTTTCATAACATGAGTGTGTAGGGAATTCAAAAAGAATACGAGAGAGAGGACAGTGCTGAGAGGAGTATTGTGATGATTGGACTGTGTTAGAGTTTGATTGAATAACCAAATCAAATCTCAGTAGTGGCAGCGTTTAAATAATACGAAGAATAAAGTTCGAGAAGGAGTCAAGTGAAATAGAAATCGAAGATCGAAATCAGTGAAAGGAAAAAGTAATGAAGCAATAGTGCACAGGAACCATTGGATTAATCGGATCAACAAATAAGATTAACGGAAGATGAGCGGTAGAGATCTTGTCGAAGGAGATTAAGTTAATAGATGGATGGATCACGTCAAGTCATGTGTCAACAAAAGGGTGGAAAACATGCAGAATGATGGAGTGGTCTTCATAGGTGGTAAGCAGTATCTCGTGCGCCCTAAGAGCTCTAAGCAGTGTTCCTAAATTTCGCGCGATTAGCCTAAGTGGGTGACACATAGCATGAGAAAACCACTTTTCTTGTGTGCACTTGATCGGATATCGAATGTGCAAGAATTCACGTGAGATTGCGCGATAGCCGTTGGATCATGTGGCATTGATCAACGGTGGAAATCGGCAAAGCTAGTTGGCAAGCAGGTGACGCGATAGCCATTGGATCAGGTAAGACAGATCGATGGTGGAGATCAGCCAAGCTAGTTCGCGAGCGGGTGATGCAATAGCCGATGGATCAAGCGAGACAGATTGGCAGTGTAGATTTGGAGTGCCTAAAGTCAAACATTGAAATGAATACATCAGCTATGCAACACACGGTTGATGGTGATTGGTCAGTTTTGTTGTGGATTAGACGGTAAGGAAATACGTGGGTATAATCTGATTAAGATGTGATTTATTAGCTTTCACTTAAGCATTTCAATGTGTCTAGGGGAATTTCAATGAAAAAGGACAAAAAAACTAGTGAGGGTGAGGGTGGACCAAGAGATGGTTGAGGTGGATGAGGTGAAAGATGGATGTTGGTGATGAAGTCTAGACTTCCTCCTGAAGTACTTATGATGCTTAAAACATGTGTGTATTCCAAGAACTATGCAACAAGGTACATTATGCATGAAGAAAGTGATGAAGGAAATGAGAATATTAGTGAGATCTTATTACAGAAAGAGAGTGATGGAAAAATATGACAATGAAATGAACCAAGTACTGAATCAAGACAACAAACTCCAAAGCTCATGCAAGAACTAGAAATCTGTGTTTTTGGGGTTTTTGAAGGGTCTCTTCCTCAAGTCATGGTTCCAGAGGGAGGAGGTGAGGCCGAGACACCTGCTGACAACCTTATGGTGATCTTTTTCTCCTTGCTAACCTGCTAATTGAAAGAAGGCACAAATGGAAGCAAACTAAAACACAACCAATCTACTCTACACTGTTGTAATGGAAATGCAACTACTTAAGCAAATGAACAATTAAACCATGAATCTATGCTAGCATACATGTACAATATGTTAGCACCTAAATCTGCCTTATGCTGAAGGAAGGAAAAATTTAGGGTAACCACAAACCACTCTCAGTCTGGTAGCTAGCCCTACCAGAACAGGAGAGGGATCTCTCCGAGTCACGCTCAGTGAAAAGATAAACAATTTGGTTTGAGATGACTTACAGTGAAATATTTGATTTCAGGCTAGTAAATAAACATGGATACAAGAAGCAAATTTTGATAAATGACTAAGTTTCTGGGATGTATGGGACCAACGAACAACAATGAGCAGAGAATTTAACACAAAGGCACAGATTACTTCGTGAGGCAAGACAGGCAGAAAGTCTAGCAATTAAGTTTGAAGTAATGCAGAATGGAAATATTTTTTAGGAGGGTGAAAAGCGCATGAAACACGTGAATCCTTTTCAACAGAAGAAGAACACATAACGTGAAACTTTCCCATAGGCAGAGCAATAAACATGAATTCTACCTTATCTAACTTAGAAAATTTCACTGGAAATGAATATGAATGAACTGTGAAACATAACGAAATACATATGCAACATAAAGAGAACACATTTGCTACACTCACAACCACATGAATCTCATGAAACAGAGCCGCTGCCTTTCATTAATCCTCTGTCAAAATATACAATGAAGAATTGAGTTTCTCTCCCACAGTCTCCCAGAAATTACAAGCCAACCTTTTGCAAATGGTTTGCATACAATAAATAGACTATGCCATGAGGAAATAGAATGACCAAGAGTTGAGGAGTTTTTCGAATAATTACAAAGTGGAAGTGGAAATCCAACCATTAGTTACAGGTGCAGCGTTACAAAAATGACAAATGGTTTGGGTGACTGCTCGCCTTCCTTTGCCACTAGGATAGAAGCCAACCTTTAGTGGAAATACTTTAAATTTTGCCTCAAGTGCTGAAAAAAGTGTGGTGTAGATGAGCGGGCCCACTTGGAGAAAGTCGCGAATTGAAATTTCGCGGAACGGAGGTGAATTTGGCCTTTTTCTCTATATGCGTCGCGCCTAATTCTATATCCGCTACGTCACTTTGGAGGCTATTTTGAGGTACCTGCAGGAGTCCAAATTGTGCCCAAGTATGCTTGTTGGAAAGCCTGGCCTATCTACTTTCCAACCCAAGTAGAATTTCTGAATTTTCTGCTCATTTTGCCCTCCAAAACTTCATTCTTCCAAGACTGCTTCCTGTGTGTCAAAATAGGGGCAGAGAGGTCATTTTCTTAGTGTTTTTGACCTCCTGGAGACTCAAATCGTGCCCAAATTTCTTGTTCAAGCACCAGTAGTTGTGATTTTGCATGATGAATCCAAAAATGCAAGCCATTTTTTATTTTGAACTCCCAATCCTAAGCTGGCGCGGCGCACAGGGAGAAAAAACCTGTGTTGTGACCAAAAATTTGTCATGTGACCAAAATTGCCCCAAATTTCTTGAAATTTGGGTTGGAGATCCTCTATAAGGTGCTATGCTAGGCCAAAGAGGCTTCGGCCAATATTTAAAGTCGATCGAGCTCCCTTTTCCTCTTTTGCTTCTTCATTACCTTCCTTAATTTCGCCTTCAGGCTCCTAATTCTCGCTTTGCAGATCTTGTTCCGCACCATGTAGTCGAAAGCCATGTGTCTCAGCAGTGCAATGTCCCTATCAGCCTTGTCTAGCAGTCTCTCCAAGTGGATGTTGACTCTCTCGAGATTAGACTCCCGATCCTCATTGATCTGTTGCTCTAATGAAGTGAATTCAATTCTCCTCCTTTGGGCAGCTTGTCGAGTTTGCCGGATGCTTTGTAACTCCCTCACCTCCTACTGATCCTCAAGCTGTTTGTTCCTCTGTTCCAAGTATGTTATGACCCACTCAGATTTCTCTAAGTTGTGAGTCAAGTCCTCAATGTCTGCTCGCTGCTCCTCTATGATCTCTCTAAGTTGTGCATCTAGCGGGCGCATGTCTGTGTCATTGTCCTGAACGAGAATGAAGTCAGGCTCTCGCTCACCTGAAGGTCCCTCATCATGCATTGGCTCCTTGCCTTTGTCCTATACCTATGTTGCTAATGTCATAAGCAAGGCCCCTTCCACCCCGGGTGGAGATAACACTCGCTTTGCTGCTGTAAACAAATGCCTACTACCTCTCTGATAGGTGATGAATAGTAGCATAGTAGTGGTTTCATGGTGCTCATATCGATGAGAAGGACCACCTATCTCATGTTTAACCTATGATAATACCTGTGAAATGTTGAAGAGGTCACGGGAGATGAAGTCATCCCAAGTGATGCCCTGCTATCCCAACTGATGATCCACCAATATCCGGATAACAGCAAAGTGATAAATACTGTTAAATTGCTGCTGAGGGGTCTTGTGCTGCATGAAGGTGTTCATCCTCTTTATGTTCCTGCAAATGAAAAATGGGAGGTTCATCATCCGTACCCTGGTAAAGTGCATGAGAAACCTGATGTGATAGGCATATAGACGAGAGAACCTCCCCTCACAGCTGAAGTACTTCATGATCAACTTCATGAGTGGAGCATATTCATCTTTCAAATATCTGAATGGAAAGACTCTTGTGAGCTGCCTCAAGCAACTGGCCTTAATGTAAGGCTCATAATGTTGCCGATCAACTTTCTGTTTCTTGTGCCATGGTTCTCCAACATTCGGTATACCGGTTGCTAATGAGACAGTTTCGGGTGTCAGTGTGAAGGTGACCCTGGCCAAGATAGACTGACCTCCATGTAGGTGAAGCACAAAAAGGCAGGCCAACTCATGCTGAACTCTAACATTAGCCACCCTTTGAAAAAATTCAAAACATGCTAGGTGCTGGAAACATGACATGGCAAAAGGGCATGCTTGTAATTCAGTGAGGGTAGTGGGCTCATCCCTAACATGTTTGCCACTCTTGTGATGTATCCTAGGAGCCTGCTCTTCCGAGGATGAGTCACTTTGTGTCTCCATCTCATACTCTGATGAATGTTGTGATGCCACGACTGCTGTGTGTACTGTATTTAGGCTGCCCTTTGATAATGGTGTGAAGCTGGGTGCTTTTGTGATATCTGCCACCAAGGGGAACAATGAAACAAAAGGGAGTATTAGGAGGGGAGTAATGTGATGGGAATAGGGATTATGGGGAGAAGTTTGTTTAGGGATAGGTAGGGGGTTTGGGCATTTGATAGGGTAGGTTTTTGGGGTGTTACGTTGACAAATAAGAGGAGGGGAAAGAGAATAGGGTTTGGTAATGTTTTAGGGTAGGGATAATAGGAAAAATGAGAAAGGGAGGATAGGGAAAAATGGTAGGTGAGGGAAAAATGGTGGGTGAAAATGGAACCTTGGCCTCAATACCACAATTATGCAACCCTAGCAACAATGGCCTTTAGTGTTTTCTTGTGTTTGATTTTATGAGTTTTGTTGCATTCAAACATAGCCATAAACCACCATATCATTTATAAACTTTGATGAACAACTCATGTCATAGAGCCTACCTATCAATTTGAGTGGCTTCACAAGAAATTTGAGGAAATTTGGCATGGTTTTGGCCCTTTGTGGGTGTGCACCGTGCACAAAACCCAGTGCACTGCGCTCGTTGAAAAAATACACTAAGGGATGGCTCTATGTGCGCCGCGCCCCTGTGTATATGCGCCGCGCTCCTGGAAACTACCTCCAATGCTATCCAACACACACTTTGCCTCTCAAACACTTTGCAATATCTCCCTATGCACTTGATTTGCACAATGGCTTGGATTTTGGTGGAAACTTGTATATAAAGACTTGGAAGTCATGGGCTAAATTTTTTCTTCTTCAAAAACCCATTTTTCTAATGTTACGGTTTGACACATTTTCACTGACTTAAAGCAACATTAATTTTTCACTTTCCCTTTGCAATTTCAGCTAAAATGATGAAATTTTTGGCACTCTTTGCAGGGATTGCACGACATGACATTTGGCCATGGAAACCATGCCTACATCTGAAGAAATCAACTGACGACTTTTTTGAAATTTTTATCACCAATGACACTGTTTGACTTTTCTTCAAAACATAGTTTTGAAGAACAGTCGAAGTTTATCAATATGACAATGAAACTCTCTAAATCATTACTTTGTAAGGGCCTCACACTGTCCTGCATGGCTTTACTAGACATATTTAAAGACCAAATTGATTAATCCCTAGACCTAATGATTGAAAATGACTTTTGTCCATTAAAGGACCAGACCTTGACTGTCATGGACTTTAGTGATCATTGACAAAGGACCTAAGCCAGCAGGAGCCAGACATGAGGGGAAATGACTAGCATGACCTTTTCCGTCAGATTATGGCATGCTCCTAGTAGAATGCAGCTGGGTGAATGGAGCGGGACTCCTAAAAATGAAATGCATAAAGAGTTTTGATCTCTGACGGAGGACTGACCAGACCGACTCTAACACAATAAAGAGGAGCCTTGGCTGCTAGGATTGGGCCCTAACCCAAAATCTTCATCCCTCTGAGTTAACTCAGTGCTGGCTCAAAACAAAACTCATTCTTATTATCAAAACCGTGGATTACATCAAAAACTGTCAGAAGCCTTGCAGCTTGAAAATAAAGTAGAGTTTTACAATCAAAAATCCCAATCCTAACGAGGTCCTAAGCCTCTCTACTTATACATCTGAAGTCTCCAACGAATTCCTTAAAATTAGGGAGGCTCGGCTCCCAAACTCGAGATAAATTGTTGCTTTGTCTTTCACTTTCTTGGCTGCCTTCTAGTCCTCATGATTTAGTTGTTTGCACTCTGAGCTGATGGAGGAATATTTGAATGGAGAGGTAGTAAATGAAGAGGATTTACCTCCTATAATTCCTCTCCCTTGTCCCATTCGAGTTTTGACCAAGGTTTTTGCCAAAATTCCTTTCTTTTATCCTTTAATCTCACATTAAGTGCACATTAGCCCACAAAGCAAGATATCAAACTCTAACTCATCTCATAAACAAAATATAATCAAAAGTATGCACTAAGTTGTGAGAATAGTTGGTTTGAATAAGATAGGAGGTGAATTAAGGCCCATATAATTACCCAATGATGAGGCTCATCAGTGGGTTGGTGTTGGATATTTTTTGGTTTTTATGATTGAATGAAAACTATAATGCAATGCAGTTTTCTACTTTTGAAATTAAATATGCCTAGTGAAAATATTTTATTTTTGAAAAAAGTAAAAATAAATGAATCAACTAGGGAAGAAAACAATGCATACTTTGACACATCCTCGTCAGTGGCACCAAAAAGTGTTGAGCCTCCGGATTGCAACAAGAATGTTTCAACTCCCAAGGTTACCAGCTTTAATTATCAACCCGGGGTTCGTACAAACTTAAGAGGTGTCGGCACTATATGTGTGGCATACAATGTGTCCTTCCTTCACTGTCATGATGTAATGGAGTGCATGTACTAAATTCAGATCCTAGACTAATTGTAGATAATGAAATGTTCGAAATGGAACCTTTACCTATTGCAAGAAAGAAAGTACAAGGAAAGACACGGAAATTCAATGCTAAATCACACCATTTCATAATTAACTTTCAAGAATATATGCTTTGCAATAATGCTAAATTATCATGAACCAAATGCTACTATCTAAGCATGGAAGTAAGAAGCATCAAACATCACTAATGTGCAAGTAAAGGGACTGAAATAAATATGTTTTTGTCCTTTTGTCTTTTTATGCAAAATCAAGTATGCAAACTAATTTCTTTTGGTGATGTGGCAGGTGAATTAAGGACGTTGGAGGTTGGATGGGAAGGTTAGGAGATGATTGGATGGTGTGGGATACCCTTGGGAGGCTTTTAGTGACTTCCTAAAGGTTTTCCCTCAATTCGGCCTCAAACAGGTCATTTCAGGAAAACCTAAAGGATGTATTAGAAACCTACAGGATTACAATGAACCTATAGGATACAACCAAGAGAAAATTGTGAGGTGTTGGAGGTGATTGGAGTCCTAGGAAAGGTGTTTGACGGGTGGAATGGAGTGGGAAAATTCCTAGGATCACTCAGAACTCAAAACCAAAGTTGGGAGATGGATGGATTTGCTCAAAAAGCTTGGAGAAGTTTCATTGTGATATGATGAAATTGGCGAGGGTTTAATGACTAAGAAAATCAAATCCAAATTGGATGGGATAAATTTTTTTTGAACTAGGATGGCTTAGGTCCCTATTCCAATTGGAATCACTCAAAAAGACCTATGCTAACCCATGCAAAAAAATAAAAAGCATTACTAGTCGAAAATCTAGAAATTTGAGAACTAGTGAGCTTGTAAATCTCAAAAATGCCTAGCCAAATCAAGTGAAAATAAAATGGGGTAATTTTTGTTATGAACTAGAATGTTTTTGTGATCTAATTCAAGTGGAATCAGTTTGACTGAAGCTCGTTAGCATGGTCTAAAAAATAGCATAAATTTACTTTTCTTTGCTAAAAAGGAGGTCTTGTAATTTAGATTTGGGAATAAGAAGACTAATCCAAGCAACTCAATGATTATTATGAACTTCGAAACCATTTCCAATGATGAAATAATGCTTGTGATCCTACAAAAGAACTTACATCAACCATTTAACTCAATCCTACAACAAGAAATCATTAATATTAAATTGCAGAAATAGAAATAAATAAAAACTAGAGATGCATGTGAATAAGCAATGAAAAGAAGGAAATAAAATGATACAAAAGGGCCCTGAGGTTCCTGGGATGTCGAAGCCCAAGGAAACTCAGAGACCTATGAAGGAGAATGAGATTTAGAAGTTGAACATGACACCAATCTTCATTATTTTCATCAATAGAATTACATCCCTGCAAGAAAGTACAATGGAGTTGGAAAAATACAAGCTCTCCCCACCAAAAAACCCTTGATTAGTGGATCTAGTCCCTAATACTAGGAATTTGCATTAAATGGTAGTGAACACATTCCTAGGTTTTTTCAATCATTCCCTAGAGGCAAATTCGACTTGGTACTTATGAGAAATGATTAAGAATCATTCCCCATGGATGGAGGAAGCTTTCCCCACTGAAATCCATTGATTAGTGGATCTGCTCCCTTGATTAGTGGAACACATTCCTAGATTTTCTCAATCATTGGATATCCACAATTTGTGCCATAATTCCATAATATCTTGTTGACTTATTATTTATTATTGATCCTCCAGTAGTAGGGAACAAGTCGCTAAATTATCTCCTCCTCCAACTCTTCATAATCTTCCCAATATCCTCTTAATATTCCACAAAAAATAAATAATATTAGGCACAAATATTGAATTATTCATAAACCTTCTTAATTAATATATTAAAGTTAAAAATAATTTATCTAATGAAAAAACAGAGGTGTAATGTGCTGAAGGTTGGTCATAGGCCTTAATTTATGTTTTAAATTAGAGGCATGGGTCTTAATTTATCTCCAATTTGGAGGCCCATCACTTGCCACCTCCTCTTCACAAATGTGGCCTTGGCTACTCAAGTTATATTGACCATTATGCTTTTGAGGAGGGGCTTTGTTTTGCGGTGGTGGTTCACCACTCTTCTTGTCAATATTTATAACACAATCAAAAGGAATAATTGCATGTCTAATAGTTGTACTTTCTTTATCCACTGCAGGTTCATTTGTTTCTTTCATTAGCTTAGACTCTTCATCTTCTAGTACAATATCAATGATGTGTGTGGCAAGAGCATTCATGTTGTGGTTCCACTATGGGCTGCATGTCTTCTCTGAATTTCGTTCTTGATGGAACAAGCAGTAGTTATCCATGCCTGTTATTCAAATATTCAACACAATATTCGAAATCTTAGCAGATTTGGTGAATTAGTTGTTGTTATTATTATTCCTTCTGAAAGGGAAATACTTGGGGGGATTTCTACTAGTAGAAATATTGCTTGAACTTCTCTTTAATTCTTAAACTTTGTTGGTGAGTTATTTCAGAGACCTTGTCAAGCTATCAATATCAAAAGAATCCTTTTCTTTATCCTTACCTGAAGAAGGTTGAGACTTCCTTCCTGTCTCCTTGGAGTCTTTGGATTCATCATCATCTGTAATAACCCTAATGGAACATAAGTATTTCTCCACAATGATTTATTTTGCAATATTTAGATACAATGTCTCCTCTGCAACTCATTTAACTAAAGAAGAAATTGTTATGGAAAGGCAATTGTATATTAATCAATAGAAATTGAATCATGAGGATGCATATCTGGGGGAAACTTGTTCCAAATTCAGTTAATCCTTTGATTCAAATCCTTGAATTTCTCCTTTCCTGCCATATTATTGTTTCCTAACTCTTTTAACAGCATGATGGGAGTTTTTCCATCGACCAGTTTATCTAAAAATATCTTCTTAAATTCCCTGCATCCAAGGATTGAATTGACAGACAGAATATGCCACCATGTTGTCATTCTACCTTCTAATACGAAAGGAAAAATCCTACAAACAACATCATTGTACCATACCTCTAACATTTATCGACGCATGTAAAATAATAGATCTAATCTTCTGCCTTAGTCTTTTTATTGTGATCAAACTTTGATAACAACTTTTCTAGGTGTATGGGCATTCTACAAAATGTTTTTAGGAAGAGTGAGTGGCCCTTGGGCCATCTAATCCTATTTCTAGTTAACTTGATCTTGATCCCTTTCCTCCTCCTCCTTTTTTGAATCTGACGAGAGTTCTCCTTCACCATATAAAATATTGTTGAACTCAAAATTACCTCTCGGCTAGTCTTCGTCAGAAAGAAAAATGTCTTCCTCGTACTCATCATGAATGGGTGGAAACATATCTTGTGGAATTGTGTCTTTTGGATAATTTCGTAACTCCTCAACAATGGAGAAAGCCAAATCTTCCACCAATGTATCCAACACACTAGTATAGGCTGTTCCTTTCTTCTTAGGATGATGAGGAAGATTATGATAAAGAGGGAGTAAATCAATAGCTTTCAAAAACTGACAGGTGATAAGTTGAATCGCCCAGAGTTGTTTCTAGGTAACCTTGTAGGTGAACTCAAAACTAGAATGAGAAGAACCTCCTACTTCCAAAATAGAAGCTGGGATAGTGCTCGAGATATTACTGCTCTATCCAGAAGATGAATGATTAGGGTGTGTAGAGTTATCAACCATAAAAAAAATATTGTTTCCCTCATTCTAGTGGGAGAAGGTTGATGGTCCTGGATACCACCAACATACAGGGCATCTCCTTGATATAAGGTCCAAATTAGGTCTCACATTGTTTGGTATAGGAGTCCCATCCAGAAATATTGCTCTGGTTTCATTCACTTAAACATTTTCCTTGGCTTAAGTGGTTAACATGAGAGAGAAATGCACATGTTATTTTGAATGAGCAAGAGAGTGTGGCTTGTGAATGTTAAATTATATATGTATCAAGGTTCTTTCACTTCAAGGAGGGAGAAAGTAATCCTCTAAAAGAGAATTAATAGTACTAATCTAATGGATACACACACATATGATAAATACTCATCTAGCATCATGTGAAATAGTTCATATAGATGCAACGATTATTATAGTCATTTCAACATATTTGCAATAAGTTAGGCATCAAAGTCACTAAAATAGTTCAATTACTTCAGTACATGTGAATGTGAACATGAATTACAAATATTCAAAGAGTAGTCTTAAAACATCCATAATCCATGTATGAAAATGTGTTGGCCAAAAGGCTTCAAGTACTAAGAAAAAGTTGCAAGATACATAAGTACAATGAACATCACTAGATCCAATGGTGGAGCGTTAGAGAAACTACTTGCACTTCAAAAGTACTAAATCTATCTCTCTAATGTGTTGTGAGAGAAGCCAAGGATGGAATTCATTTGTATGAATAATTAGGATCATTTTATATCTTGGGGCATGACCTTTCTTATCCTCATGACTCTTCACTTTCTAACTCCTAATGACCCTTGGACTTCTATAACATTTTAACTTAAAAATGAATTTTGGAATTACATATGACTCTTGGTATTACACGTATTTTGGACTTCTATGGTTATTTTTTCCATACATGACTCTTGGAATTCCACTTATTTGTCTTTATAATGATTACATAATTACATCATACATTCCACATCATTACGTGATGATACATGACAAGTCACCATCCTTGATGACTGGGATTCATAATGATTGATGACATGGAATTTATTGAGTAGGTTACATGGCTACCACTTTTGTATTTTCTCTTATATGTAGCTTCCAATCATTGATATATTCACCCTTCAAAGGCTCTTTGAGTTTATGGATTCTGCAGGGTGTTTCAATCATTAAGACTTCAATGTGTTCTTTGTTCCTGAATGCTTGCTTTGGCTACCTTATTTTCCCAATCTTCTTCATGCATCCTTGCCAAGTTGTTCCTGTAATATGTGTAATTGCAATCAATGACGAAAAGCAACCATCAGCCTAAAAAATCTCTTACATGTATAATAATTCATGCATATTTTATGTTTATTTAATGTTTTTTCACTCTAGAGAGGCACAAACGATTTCTGGGTGCAAGGAAACATGTTCAAAGGATGAAGGGATGAGGAGAGGAATCTTGAAGTCTTTGAAATTCACTCATGCACTAAAGAAGAAAGAGAGAAACTTAAGGAAGGGCACAAGGCACATGTCTAAAGGATGGAGCATGAGACTTTGAGCTTACCAAATACATTGTGCTCTCAAGGGATATAAGGGCAATACATGGCACAGAGTTGAAGGTTGAAGGGAAAGGCTTCAGGGCTACAAAGCGTGCTCATGTGCTCAAGAAGCTAAAGGAGCATGCAGGGCACCGTGTCGAAGGATGAAGGATGAGGCTTCAGTGTTTTAGAATGCACTCATGCACTCAAAAGGGTCATGGAGGGTGCAGGGTGCATTTCTAAAGGTTGAAAGTGTTAGGATCTGGGTCTTTTGAGTGCACTTTTACACTCAAGGATGGTGCACATCTTCGACTGAAAGGAATGCACTCAAATGAAGACTTGGTTTTCAAGGCGCAATTAAGAACAAGGTAAATGATGCTTAAGAGTGTGATATGTGCTCTTGGAGGGTCCAAGGTCATCTTATGAACAATGAAGGATTCTTGCTCAAGTCTTGAGAGTTTACTTTTGCACTCGTAGCCTTAATGTGTTGACATTGTAACCAAAATTTGTCTAAGTGTGGATAATAGAAGAAGGAGCATCCACAATGATTTTAGACATAGAATCATGTGTGAAACATACAAAATCATTAAGACAACTTAGGTAGACTCAAATAGTGATAACTAGACATCATAAAATGAGTTTACAAACACTCCCTAAGTACAATAGAGAAAGTGTGTGCGACTGTGACCAAAAGTATCTTTCTGCAACAAACAATGGTATCATGACCATGAAATGAACTAAATATGTCATAATGAATGTGATGACACTTAAGAATGATCAAGTACACTTGAAACATATAGGATGAATTGAAATTACACTTAATGATCAAGGTGAAACTTAATGTGATAGTTGAATAGGCTCCAAAATTTAAATATAGTCAAGTTTTGGAGGGTGTTGTAGCAGCGAGAACACCTTCATAAGTTCTTCCCTGCCCTTAATAAAACCATTTATAACTCTTTTCTACCCTAATAAAAGATAAACATGAGTAAAATTTAATCTACAGGACTATGAAAAGCATGAATATGTACATTTGAGCTTTCACTCTGTTTCCAAACCAAAGAAGATACGAACCATACTATAATGATACCTAAATAAAAAAATACAACAAATACAACTCACCTTAGACTTCACTTGAGGGGAGAGAACCCTACTCGTTTTCTATGCTTCAAGGAGACAAGAGGTAATGGACACATTGAAATAATAAAAAACATAAGCTTCATGAATAGGGGAAAACGTGACCACCACCAAAACCCGAGTCATGACACCATATGTCATTGTAATCCAACTAGAGAAATTCACATAGAGGGAAAAATTAGAACAATAAGTCTGCTATGAAGGGAGTCGACCAAAACCATCCACCATCTACCCATGATCACTAGCCCCTATCATATGAGGAAACATTAGCTAGGGCCTGAGCACTAGAACCGAATAGATCAAAAGGGTCCTCTCCTTCTAATTCCAAGGTACATGGCTTTCAACGTTCCTAAAGTAGGCATCAATTTTGTCAACACAAAAGAACAGGTTCCTTAGCATCCTCTTGACATCCTCCAGGGATGCAAATAGTTTGTATTTTTCAACTTGCTTGTCTCTAATAATTAATCCAACAGTGTCTTCATATGCCAGTGAAGGGCCACTCAAGTCGAGAACCATTTCTTTATGCCTCTTGTGTATCTCAGGTTTAGGACCCATCCACCTAAATCATTGATCAATTAGAGATCAATTTCTTTTCTTCTCCCACCTTCAGCTCCAATTCTCTTATCATCATATGCACTTCAAGTGAGACTACGTTAAAACAGGAGGCCACTAAGTTAATAGAAAACAACCTCGTACCCCTATGAAGGGCTGAGTTGCATTGTTAGGTCCCTTTAATACTATTGTATCCCCCTTATTGTTATTGCTCATGTAGCCCCCTATTTTTATTATTGTGCCCATGTATATACCATATTTTTATTATTATACCCCATAGAATCCCACTATTGTTATTATTCTGCCATTCCATTATTATTGTTATGTAGGATTTGGTTATATGCTGACCCCTTAGACTCGTATATATATCAAGGAGGTCTTATCATTTGTATCATCCAAGAATTGTTCATTTATGTAATATAAAGGATGTTTATCCTTAGTAGAGGGTGATTTTTAAGTCGTTGATCTATCTTTTCTTCTATTTTGTGAGTTGGTTGCAATATATTTGGTATCAAAGCTTTGGATTCGAGGGTTTCACCGTTTCAATTAGGTCATCTTGGAATTTTCACTATAACTTTTTTGAAGAGGATGAAGAAGCTAAAAGTTGGACCACGCGGAGACTAAATCTTGGTGAACATTTAAAAAAAAAAATTAGATATTGGTTCAGTATAGCTTCTAAGATTTTGTCCAAAGAAGTTAGGGTTTTTGGAGGCTCCAGAATTCAATCTCAAATAGGTGATATAGGGAAAATAGTCATAAATTTCTCTCTGATGATCAGATTTGAATTTTGTAAAATGTCACTGAAAGTGCATGAACTTTAGTTTTCTTTGTAGCATTTTCAATTATGAAGGTCAAAAGAGTGTAACGTGGAATTTTTTACAAGTTAGCTCTACTGAACTAGTCTTTAATCAACTAATTGTGGGAGATCGCTCATAACTCTTTCTTGAAGAATCCAATCTAGGTCTAACTTATGGGTTTAGAAATAAGACTCGAACAAATACCAAAGGATGGGATTTCAAACCTTGCAGATCTAAAATCATAAAGTTACAACCATTTCAAGATCTAAATCCAAAAATCAAGGAAGTAGTGTTTATTTTTAAAAATTGCATAAGTATTATTTCAAAAATTAGTTTGAAATGTTTCCAAGGGAATATTGCAGCAAATACACCAGTATCTAGATTTAAAATTCCTCCCACACAAAATAACTCTACACCCATTAAGCCCTCAGAAATCTATACTATGATGCATGAAGAGGAAGAATTGCAACTTTATATATCCAAATTACAGGACCAAGTGCAAGAAATTTTCGGCTCACAAAGACCAACCAAAGAAGAACTAAAATGGGACATGGATGGCTTGAAATGGGACATGGATGGCTTAAAAGGTGACATGAATGGTATAAAAGTAGATATGGAAGGTTCAATGGAAGGATTGAAAATGTTGGTACAAGAAAGCCTTCTAAGTGGCGACAAGGTATTCCATGAAAATCACAATGAGGAGAAAAGGAATATGAATTATGATTTTAGAGACTCCAATGTTGGGTTTAAGACCCACCACATTCTAAATATCAATATGAGAATTTTTTATGGCAAGGATCTTGTAACATGGATACTACAAATGGAGCAATATTTTGATGTCCATGATGTGCAACACGCATGAAAGGTACGTATTACATCTTTATATTTAGAACCCAATCAGTTTATATGGTATCAATGGATTTGTTCTCATAAACCACTTGTTACTTGGTAAATTTTTATAGAATAAATGATAGAACATTATGAGGAAACAAATAGGAACACCTTCTTTAACCAATTGAGAAATCTCAAACAAAATGGTTCAATGGCGGGGAACATTGAGGACTTCCAAAAATTGAATATCAAGGTTATTGATATTCCATAGGAGAATCAAACTAATGTATTGATAGGGACTTTAAAGGATAACATCCAATATGAGGTTAACATTTCAGGACCTGATGCATTGGAGAAGCCATTCCAGGTAGCAAGAAAAGTTGAAAGTAAAGTTATGGAAACAAGGAAGTTTACCACTCACAACTATAAATATAGAAGTGTTGTTTTTGCTAGCCTTCCACAACCTACAAGGTTAACACCACAACAATTTGAGGAGAAAATAGCAAAAGGAAATTGTTACAATTGTGATAGAAAATATACTAAATGTCATAAGTGTATTGAGAAGAAATTATTTTACATAGATTGTGAAGAGGAGGAATAAAAGGAACAAGAAACATCAAAAGAAGAGGATATACATGAGGAACCAACCCTGTATAAAGAAGAAATGAATCCCACCATACCTTGTAATGCATTGGTAGGAATTACCACTTATAAAACTCTCAAGGTAGGAGGATATATAAATAAGAAAAACGTAATAGTGATGATTGATTTGGGTAGTACCCAAAATTTTATTCATTGTAAAATAACCAAGGAATTGAATTGTCTCCTATATACAACACCAGAGTCTCAATTAAGGGTTGCAAATGGATGAACTATAAAATAATCTATAAAGTGTCATAATATCGAGATAACCATGGGGGAATATGTGTTGAATAGTACAATGATTTCCATTCCAATGGGTTGTGATGATGTTGTACTCGGAATCCAATGGTTACAATATTTGGGGACGATAGCTTTTAATTTTCAAGAACTTTTCTTGAATTTTTTTTGGGAAGGAAAGGAAGTTGAATTAAGGGGTATTACAGGGAAAGAAAGAAATATAATAATCTCTAATGGAATGACAAATATTCTAAAGAAAGAACAAAACGGTCTAATTTCACATTATGCTCACTAGAGGTTCAAACATTGAAATAATCTATTTCTCAAGATCTACAAAATTTCTTGGACAATCATTGTAAGGTATTTAGGATTCCCGAAGACCTCCCACCTAGTCATGATCATGATCATGTTATTAATTTGAATCTAGGTATTTTTCCTCCAAACATCATTCCTTACACATATCCCTACTCCCAAAATAGTGAAATTTAAGATATGGTTGTAGAAATGCTAGAGGCTAGTCTAATTCAACCTAGTCAAAGTTCTTTATCTTCTCTAGTAGTATTGATGCACGAGGATGGATCATGACATATGTGTTTGGATTATAGGGAGCTCAACAGGATCACTATTAAAGACAAATTTCCCATTCTTATAATTGATGAATTGTTGGCTGTATTACATGGGACAATTTACTTCACCAAGTTGGATCTTCATTTAGGATAACATCAAATTAGAATGAAGACTAAAGACATTCCGAAAACAAAATTTAGACCTCATGAGGGTCATCATGATTTTTTTTCATGCCTTTTGGCCCTAATAATGCACCTTCCACATTTCAAGATTTGATGAATTCCTTTTTCAAACCGTTCCTCAGGAAATTTGTTTTAGTATTTTTTGATGATATATTGATCTACAAAACTTTTGGGAAGGATCATGTCGTACATATTGACAATGTGCTCAAACTATTGGGGGAGAAACAATTATATGAAAAAGCCTCCTAATGATTCTTCGGAGTACATTATGTAGAATATTTAGGTCATATTGTATCTCATGAGGGTGTTAAGGTAGACCATAACAAAATTAAATCGATTAAGGAATGGAAAACCCCCACAACCATAAATCATCATCAAGGATTTATCGAGTTGACAGGGTATCATCATAACTTTTTTAGTAATTATGGGAGAATAGCAACACCTCTAACAACATTATTGAAGAAAGATGTATTTTCTTATACTCTGAAAGGAACTAAGGCCTTTCAACATCTTAAATAGGCAATGTTCCAAGCACCAGTCTTGGGTATGCCAGAACTCACAAAACCCTTTATTTTGGAATTTGATGCCTCAGGAAATGGAATTGGTGTTGTTTTAATGGAATAAGGAAGATCCATTGCTTTTCAAATTCATCGAATAAAAGGAAAGTAGTTACACAAACCTATTTATGAGAGGGAAATGTTGGCAATACTACATGCACTGATGAAATGGATACCTTACTTGATTGTACGACACTCTAAAGTAAAAATAAATCATGATAGTCTTAAATAATTTTTGGAGTAAATATTATCTTCAAAAGAGCAGCAAAAATGTGTTAGAAAGATGTTGGGATATGATTTTGAAATCATCTACAAAAAATGGAAGAAAAATGTTGTTGCAATTGCACTCTCAAGAAGGGATGAGTATGTGGAACCATTTCTTTGTTCCATTTCTATTATACAACCTGATTGGATAACCAAAGCAATGGATGAATGGAATAATGACGAAGAGGTGTGGAAATTCATTGAAAATTTGTAGTAATATCCAAACATATCTAATACAATTAGGTGGAAAAATGATTCATTATGGTACAAAGATCACTTATATGTTTCTAAGAATTCCCAACTAAAACAAAATATTATTTTGGAATTGCACATGTTCCCCTTAAGAGGGCACTCAGGATTTTTAAAAACTTGCCACAAGGTTAAGAAGGGATTCTTTTGCGATGGCCTTAAATTTGATATTCATAAGTTTGAGGCAGAATGTTTGGTTTACCAACAAAATAAAGTTGATATAATTAAGACCCTGGATCTATTACAACCAGGGAAAATTTTAAGAACCCCCCCTAAATTTACATTTATAATAAATGGGCAAATCTCCATGGTATATAGGAAAAATGGAACGCGATTTTATCAATAATATGATATGTATATATAATTTTTTGGTGAATCTCTCACCAGGCATGGCAAATATTTTATTCAATTATAAAATCTTGCGTTTATTGAATACATAAATGAAATCATTGCATTCCTTTAAAATATCTTTTGAAATCAAAATTACCGAAATTACATATCGATAGCCTAGTGGGTGTAGGATAAAATTCACCCGTTCCATTCACAGAAAGCATGAGAAAAAACCTAATACTATATATAAAACCAAGAAAAATTCAAATTCATCACTTCTAGGGACCTCGTAACCACCCTACCAATACACAAGTATGTTCCTGTTTCCAATTAGAAAAAATACCCAAATTACAATCTGTTTACTCCAGCATATGTTGGAAAGTTATAGAAGGATGACTAGTGCAATCAATCCATTCCTTTTAGCCCTAGATTTTTTTCAGTCTAAAACAGAAGTATACAAATATACTTGTCCAATGTCTATGCTTTAACCATTCACCTTAAGATGTTTTTACAATATAATTTCATAAGTCTATTTAATATCTTCATTATCATAAAAACCAACCTATATCCATCTTAACTCCACATCTACCACTCTTAGGGGGGATGAAATTTATTTATCCCTCTGAGCACTTGGTAGACCTAGAATTAAGATGGATCTAAGTTGATAGAATTTCCCCTTTAAATAGTCTATGCTCACATGAATACCATGGTATTACCATGGGCCAATACCATGGGTTATCATAAACCTGGAGCTTAAAAATAATTATTTGTAATTTACAAAAATTAATAAAATTAATAGTTGATTTTTATTTTATTTTTTATTTTAAGCAAGCTAAAATGTTTAGCATACATTAAATTACAACATCCATTTTTACTCTTGATCGGATCAAATATTTTTTCACTCTATGCTAGTTTTCATATCAAGATATTTGATACCTCTCGGGGGTTAGTAGATCCAGAGTAAAGATGGATCTATGCTGGTTTAATTCCCCCATTTAAATAGGCTACATTCCAAGTGAATACCATGGATCAATACCATGTGCCATTTTGGTGAATACCATGGGTCAATACCATGTGCCATTTTTATTTTTATTAATACTAATATTAGGGTTAATAATGTTTTTTTTGCATGGTATTAATAACAATCTAGTCCATGGTATTTGTCCCATAGTATTTTGCCCATAGGTTTCACCTAAATATAACGCAGTTTTTGAGTGTTCGTAAATATAAGGTGACTTATGGAGTAGATATAAAAAAATGTTTTATTTGTTTACCATACCTCTCGTTTATTTATATTTTTATTAAGTTACCATACCTCTTTTACAAATATGGTATTTGGCCCATAGGATTCACTTAAATAAAACCTCTTTCTTGAGCCTTCATAAACCGAACAAGGGTTATGGACTAAATATAAAAAGAGGTTTTATTTAGTCTAGTTTATTTATATTTTTATTTATTTACTATACTTTTTGAGTAAGTATAAAAAGACGTTTTATTTATTTACCATACCTCCACTTTACTTATATTTTTATTTGTTTACACCCTTGCATGTATATAAGGTGACTTATGGAGTAAATATAAAAAATATTTTATTTATTTACCATACCTCTAATTTATTTATATTTTTATTAATTTACCATACCTCTTTTATAAATATGGTATTTGGGCTTTTGGCCCATAGGATTCACTTAAATAAAACCTATTCTTGAAAATGGGCGAATGGAAGGTTGTAACTCCTAATTTCAAGGGCTATATTTACCTTTTTTACCCTCTCCCTTAAAATAAGGTGGGCTATTTGAGGTGATTTGTAAAAATGTACTGTGATACAAAATATTCGCCCACCAAAAATTTAAAACCCCTTAATTTCGCCAAAGGGCGAACATTCGCCCCTAAAATTTTCTATGATTACAACCGTTAGTCATTCCAATTCAGTGTTAGGAGGAGGTCTGAATGGATTTTATCATAATTTTACTGAAGTCTAAAGGAAAGAGTGTCATCGTGGTGGTAGTTGTTGGGTCAAGAAAAATGTATGTTTTCTCCTTGGTAATAGCTTCATTTAGCACTCATCCTCACACGGTTATCTTTGTTTATGAATAAAAGTAGAGGAAATAATATCTAAAGTCAAGTAAAAGTAATAAATAACAAATTAGATGAATCTAAGTAAGAAAAACTGATTTTTACTATCTTTGTTTGCAGAAGTCACGAATTGATTGATAGCTTCTCAATCGATAGAACCACAACATCTCATAAGGGAAGTGATAGTGTCAAAGGCAAGGCAGGACAGCGGAAGACCGGGCCAACAAATGACTATTTTATGACAGAATCAGATCAAGTATAGTGAAATCCTCAGGATCGCTAATCCTGAGGATTTACTTTTATTTATTTACCTTCTAAATGTAATATAGAAAGCCGAAAGGAAAAACTGCATAGAGCTCAGAATTTCACAGTTTGGAATTATTCTTTTTGACATATAATACTGTTACTTTGGATGTTGTAACTTGGATACTTATTTTAATGAAGAGAGATTGCGTTTTGAGTATCTCTTAGCGGAGACTTTTGGCGACTCTGGGCCCAATCAAGAGAAGATCTATTGTTTCACTGGTCTCATAATATTTTCTATTTCATTCTTGATTGCTTGTTAATGTTAAGTTAATATTAATTTTGATTATTGTAAGGATTTTCGATTCAGTTTTCCTTTGTTGTTCATTGAAAATTTAGATTGATCTGTGTGTCATATGTGAGTAATACTTTTGATTGAATTGGTTATGATAGTTCCAGTGCAGATTTGTTGTTCATTTCAAGTAATATTATCATAGACTTCATAAATAGAATTTATCACTTTATGCTTCTACAGTCATTTGATATTCAGATAACATTTTCTATTCCTGTATCATTTGTTGTTCAATTCAGATTTTTTGTTCAATTCACAATTACTGTTCAATTCAGATTTGATGTTCAATTGGGAATTGTTGCCTAATTGGGTTTTGTTGTTTAATTACAATTTGTTGTTCAATCACCATTATTGTCAATTGTTATAGTTCTCTTTCATGAGTGAGCAAGTTAGCCTCAATTCTATTTAAGACTATCAAGCGTGATTCTTCACAAGTTGTATTTAGATCCATTTGCCTTCATGATAGGTTAAGTAGAATCACAAAGTGTGTTATGAATTTCTTTTAGAAATACTTCTTTCAGAGTCATTTGGATTAAGTTTGAAGAAGATATTCATTAGCAATTGCAATGATTTTTTATTAGTTAACCTATGAATTCACTGCATATATATTGTTGACACTCTTGAAATAAAAATACTTGCCTCGGGTTGACAATTAATGTAGGAATTAAGATTGCCTATAAAAATACATCTTAGTGCACCAACATTTTGGCGTCATTGTCAGGGAGAGTGTTCCAAAGTGATTTCCTTTTTATCTTGCTGTAAAAGAATTGGGTTTTAAAAACGAGAGGTAAGAACCTTTGTACCTACCAAGTAAAGTGCTTGCTTACCAGCCCGCTTTTTAGCAAAAGCTTAGAGGTTAAATAGGAATTGGTTTTTATGAATGATTAGGAATAGAAAGATAGAAAAAGAATAGAACCCCTCTCCAAAATCCACAAAACCTAAGGGTCAGTGAACCTTGGGAGAACGACCTTTATAGACGAAATTGTGAGAAAAGCAGTGTCTCAAGCATCAGTAGGATTCCGGGGTGTATCTGGAAAAAGTCCTACTATAATCCCTCAAGCAACAGGCTCACCATCTGCAGCTCACGCTGAGATTCAAAGCCAAATTAGAGGACTTGAACAAAGTCTTCAAGCTACAGTAAGCTTACATTCTGATCCTCTACAAGAGGGAAAATCATGTAACTTAAGAGAAGGAGAAGGAGAAACCAGTGGAACATCTACGGCAGGACCTTAGCTGCCTGAACAAGGGTCTCCTATGATTTGAGATCTAGGGAGTGCTGCAAAGCCATCTTTGGTTGTTAATCCTTTGCTTACTCGAAAAACACCCCCTGAAATCCCTGAAGATTATTGGCACATCTTTGACCAAATGGAAAACAAACCACCTCAAGGTCAAACCTTGACAATGGAATACCCCATAGTCGACCAAGTGGCTGATACCCCCATGAAGGCTATTCCTTTGCAGAGCATCCCAACTTTTCATGGGATGATCACAAAGGATCCTGATGCCTTCCTATTCGAATTTGATGTCCTCTACAGACGGTATGACTATACCACTGACCCCAAAAGCTAAAACTATTACCTTCTACTCTGAAAGGAGTAGCTTTAAGATGGTTCATGGGTCTGGGTGGACGTACTGTTAATTCTTGGGACATTATGAAAACCTCCTTCCTTACAAGATACCAGGATGTTTACAAGACTAGGGATCTAAGGGATGAAATCCTTAAGATGGTTGCAAAGGATAATGAAACTCTAGAAGAATACGTCGAACAATTTCATTATAACTTGTAGAGATCTCCACACACCACCCTACCAAAAGAAGTCCTAATAGCTATATTAATTAAAGGAATGAAAGGGGAGTGGTTAGAAACTCTAAATTTAATGGGGAAAGGAGATATTTCTCAGGATGATTATGATGAAATCATTCACTTGTGTATCAGGTGTTCATGAGGAAGATCATGCACAGGAGCAGCAAGTCGAGATCGTATGAGTAGGGGAAGCAAGCCACACAGTGGATGCGCAACACAAATGGAAATTGGTAACGTCCTGGAAGATTTAAAAATGGACATTGTGGGCACCCTCACAATGCAACTGGACGTCCTACAGGCTAAACAAAAACAAGCTTTAGCAGAACAAAACTTGGCCATTTTCTGTCCATACTATCGGAAGAAGCATAGCCAACAGGAGTGTCCATTAGACATGGTTCAAACATGCACTATTTGTACCAAGAATCATGCCACTAAACAATATCCATCACTTTGGGGTTTGAAAGTAGTGTTAAAGGAAGTAGTAGAAGAAAAAGAGCTAGTATATCTAATGAACTAGCGTCAACAGTGGTAGGCCAAACCTCCAGGAATGTCACAAGATGTGTCCCAGTTCTTTCCTTCTTCACAGTTTAATCAGCAACAAAACCCTATGGTAGCATGGCAAGGCCAATCACATTACTCGAATTGGAAACCTCAACCATTCCATATGACACCATGGTCAACTCAATCCTTTGCGGGTAATGGCTGGCCAAATTTTCCTTTTACTCCTGTTTGGCAAGGAAATCCCTATCAATCCTAGTAGCCTGCCTCCACTTCTCAAAACCCGAATTAGTCTACAAATTGGCAGTGACCTTTGGGAATATCCAATACTCCTATGGGGACAAGTCCTCAACCTTAACCCACATTGTCAGCTCCTTATCCATTACAATAAAATCCTCAGCTTCTTCTGCACCCTCAACTGCGAGTGCAACTGAATCCAAATGCCAATAACAAATTGGTCCAGCTGGTGCAAATTGTAGAAAGCTCAAACTATGAGATTGAGCAAAAAGAACGTAATGAACTTAGATTGAGGTCATGACGTGTCATCACCCATGAGGAAAATAGGGATAAACCATCACTTGAGATTGAAACACCACCTGTAATTGACATTGAAATGAAACGAGGAGAAGGGATAGATCAAAAGAAAGATCCAGGGGAACTCATAGTCACTTCTCCCCCTTTCCCTGAAAGTCTAACGATACCAAAGTCGATTGTTTACCCATATTTGATCTTGTAGGGGAACTAAAAAATATTTGTATAAAAATTCCACTCCTCCAGGTCATTCAGGACATTGCCATCTATGCTAAAACAATTAAAGAGTTATGTGTAAGGAAGCCTATGAGGAAAGAAAAAAATCCACCCACCATTCATGTTGTAGGAAGCTTATCTAATTTACTCTTGGGTGGGGAAACTCCGGTAAAATATGAAGATCCTAGAAATCCCATAGTGACAGTTTAGATATATAGCCACTCTTTTCCCAATACGCTAGTTGATCTGGGTGCAGCCATTAATATTTTAACAATAGAAAAATGTCAAGAACTTGGTATTACCGCATTGGAACCAAGCACCACCTTACTAGAACTTGTTGATTGTTCGGTGGTAAGGCAAGGAGGAACTCTACAAGATATCATGGTTTCTATTGATTCATGGGAATATCGAGTAGATTTTCTTGTTATAAACCCGAACGGTCAATTGGATGGGCACTCTCTGATACTAGGCTGACCTGGGCTAGCAACAATTGATGCATATATAGGTTTCCAGGAGGGATCCATGACTATTACAAATGGGGATGCTGTAAAAAATATTGTTTTATATCCCCTTGCCAAACCGAGTCTTCCCATTGTAAAAACATGTAAGCAACCACCATCATATCTGGAAGAAAGCATCCATTCACCAGTCACAGTAGCGGAGGCTCTCGCATTCCAAGATCAGACTGAACATGACTTTATCAACAATTTCATCAATCAACCAACTGATATGAGCAATATAAAGTGTCAAATGCTGAAAGCAATCATCAGTAATGAAGGATTGGAAGATCCCTTGAAGGATACTGATGATCAACACATCCAGACGACTACTGTTCATAACAGCAAGCCGGTGGAAATTGAACCAAACAAATTTCTAAACATTAATTATAGCTTCGACAGTGATCAGCAACAAAATATCATTCGGATATTGCAAAAATATAAAGGGCTTTTGCATATGATTATCTCGATATGAAGGGTATGGATCCACAGTTGTGCACACATCACATCTATAATGAGAAGGATGCTCGACTTATCTAGTAGCCTCAACAGAGATTGAATCCACACCTCAAGGATATTGTGAAAGAATAATTGTAGGAGTTGTTGGATGTGAATTTCATTTATCCTATTTCGGATAGCAAATGGGTTTCTCCATTGGTGGTCATCCCCAAGAAAAATGGGAAATGTTGTATCTATGTAGATTACTGGGAACTGAACAAGGAAACACAGAAAGATAATTTCCATCTCCCATTTATTGATCAAGGCCTTGATACCTTGGTAGGGAAGCAATTATTTTCTTTCCTAGACAGCTTTAGTGGATACAATCAGATTCAGATCGCCCCTGAAGACTAAACCAAAACAACCTTCACCTGTCCCTAGGGTATGTTCACTTACAGAGTATTACCATTCTACTTATTCAATGCCCCAACCATGTTTCAAAGAGACATACTTAGCATTTTTTCCGACCAAATAAACAAAGGACTTGAGGTATATATGGATGACTTTACTCCGTATGGGGATGACTTTGATCAAGCATTGCAAACATTAGAAAAGGTTATAGAATGATGCATTGCTACCAGGTTATGTTTAAGCAATGTCAAGTATCATATGATGATGAACGACGGTGTAATCTTGGGACATTATATTTCTGCAGCAGGGATACAGGTAGACCCAGTAAAAATACAGGTAATTCTTTTACTGCCTACTCCTTGTACTCAGACATAGGTACATAGTTTCCTGGGATATGTAGGCTATTATTGCAGGTTAAAAACCTTTCACAAATTGTTGCACCTTTATATGCTTTAACTGGAAATGTTGATTTCAAATGGTCTCACAAATGTCACACATATTTTACAAGTTTAAAGAAGCTAGTCTCAACGGCACCAGTATTACATGGACCAAAATGGGAGCTTCCTTTTCACATATCCACGGATGCATTAGATGTAGCTATACGCACTGTCCTCGGTGAGGAAGAGGACATGAAGCCTTATGCTATATATTATATTAGCAAAAATCTTACTCCTGCAGAACTTAATTATACAGTAACAGAAAAAGAATTCTTAGTTGTTATTTATGCAATAAACAAATTTAGACATTACATAACTAGCTACAAAGTTTTTTTGTATGTTGATCACTCTGCCATTCAGTATTTAGCTAACAAACCTATCAAAAATGGTCAAGTGACTCGTTGGCTATTGCTTTTGCAGGAATTTGAGATTACTATTAACGATCGCCCGAGGAAGGAAAACACAGTTGCTGATTTTTTGTCTCGAATCCCAAAGGTAAATGATACACTCACAATGGATGACCAATTCCAAGATGAACTTTTGTTTGCCGTGATAGTCAAGGTGCCATGGTACGCATATGTGGCAAATTATTTGGTAGTAGGGAAGCTGCCTTAGAATTTGACAGCGAGGGAGAGGAAACAAATGGTTCAACACAATGCCTAATTCTCTTGGATCAATGAATATATTTTTCACACAGGATCTGAAATGTGTATACACAGATGCATTTGTGAGGATGAGATTTATGACATCCTGAAATCTTGCCATGACGAGCCCTGCGGAGGACACTTCACGGATCAAAGGACAGGGCATAAGGTACTACAGATTGGCTATTATTGGACAACTATTTTTAAAGATGCTAAGAAATATGCCCAGCATTGTGATAGCTAGCAAAGGATGGGTCAACCTGCCTAATCTGATGAAATTCCACTGCAACCCCAACTAGTCATAGAACCCTTCGAACGATGGGCATTGGTCTTTATTGGCCCATTCCATCCACCATCGAATCAGAAAGCCTACATATTGATTGCCACAAATTATGTGACGAAATTGTTGGAAATAGTAGATTTACCAAGGGATATAGAGGAAGCTGTGATTAGCTTCCTCTTTGGGCCATTCATGCGATACAGTTTACCGCGGGAAGTGATAAAAGATGGGGGAAGGAAATTCGTAGGACACAATATTACTGCCACTCTCAGAAACCATCACATTACACATATGATCACTTCCTCGTATCACCCGCAAGCAAATGGGCAGATCAAAAGCACCAATAGGGTCATTAAAGTGATTCTGACCAAAACAGCCTCAACAAATCGGCGAGATTGGGCTACTAGACTACAGGAGGCCTTGTGGGCCTATTGCACGACTTGGAGGAATACTACTAGATACTCTCCATACCATCTTATGTTCAGAAAATAACCTATTTTTCTAATCGAATTCAAAATAAAGACTCTAAGAATGGCTCAGGAAGTGGGGCTGGATTTAACAGAATCCCAAACCAAGTGAATTCAACAAATCAATGAACTAGATGAAGCTTGATTGCTAGCTTTGCAACGGACTGCAATTATTCAACAGCAAAGGGAAAAGTGGCACGAAAGCCTTATAAAAAAGAATGCATTTCAAAAAGGGGATTGTGCACTCCTTTACAACTCTAGATTCCAGGACTTTCTGGGCAAGCTTCAAACAAGATGGCTCGCCCTTATGAGATTCAAGAAGTACATAACAATGGCACTCTTACTTTGACTACCATTGACGGGTCTGGCCATTATTTTAAGGTGAATGGGCATCGGGTGTGTCTCTACCACAAACCACTCACCAAGGAGTCTTTTTTCCAGTAGGTACGCGAGGACCTCTCCATGCAAATCTTAGCTATAGAGAGTGATGACCCTGCAACTTTTCTTTCAAAAAACTAAGATTTTTTTTTAAATTGTAAATAATGTATATATTATTTTTGATTAATTATAATTGAGTTAGGTATCACCGTGTAAATATGAGGTTTTTTTGTTCTTTTAAGTGCTTCGTAAGTGTATTCAATTGATTGAACGATTGTTGTTCAATTAATTGAACAACACTTATGTTTATGTGTGCATCGTTGTTCAGTCGATTGAACAATTACTGTTCAATTAATTGAACAACACTTACTTTTGTGTGTAGAAATTGTTGTTCAATCAATTGAACAACATTTTTGCGTTTTGATTTTGTTGTTCAAACGATTGAATGATTGTTGTTCAATCAATTGAACAACACTTATGCATTCTTGTTGACAGTTTTTGTTCACATGATTGAGCGATTGTTGTTTAGTCGATTAAACAACACTTTTTTCTTTTTTATTTTTACTTTTGAATTTTCACTTTTCAAACGATTAAACGATTGTTGTTCAATTAATTGAACATTACTTTTTGCATTTTTAAATTTTCGTTGTTCGAACGATTGAACGATAGCTGTTCAATTGATTGAACATCACTTTTTGTGTTTTTAACTTTTACATGTTGGTTGTTCAAACGATTGAATGATTGTTGTTCAAATGATTGAACAATTGTTGTTCAATAAGTTGAACAATACTTTTTTGCTTTTATTATTTTTAAAACTTTTGCTGCTCAAATGATTGAACGATTGTTGTTCAATCAATTGAACAACACTTTTTTGTCTTTCCTTACTCATATTCTTTGTTCAAACAATTGAACGATTGTTGTTCAAACAATTGAACAACATTTTTGCGTTTGTTATTTTTCATTTCTCATTGTTCATACGATTGAACGCTTGCTATTCAATTGAGTGAACAAGAATTTTCTGTTTGTTTTCTCCTTTAATTTTTGCTATTCAAATGATTGAATGGTTGTTGTTCAATCGATTGAACAACACTTTTGAAATTTTAGCTTCAATTATTGCTGTTCAAACGATTGAACAATTGTTGTTCAATCGATTGAACAACACTTTTGAGTCTTTATTTTCTATTTTTTGATGTTCATGTGATTGAATGATTGTTGTTCAATCGATTGAACAACACTTTTGTGTTTTTTCTTCCTATTGATATTTGTCATTCAAACAACTGAACAATTGCTACTCAATCATTTAAACAACACTCTTGTGTGTTTTCCTTCCAACTTTTCTCTTCAATCGATTGAACGATTGTTGTTCAATTAACTGAACAACAATTTTGTTTTGTTTTCAATTTTGTTGTTCAAATGACTGAATGATTGTTGTTCAATCAATTGAACATCACTTCTGTGCTTATTTTAGGACGAATTGTGATTTCTTTATTGATTCATTGTTGGTCATTGTGCCATCTTCTTTTTCTTTGATGTTTCAAATAAACACCATCTGAGTGGATTTGTGCCTAGCATAAAGAAAAACAGCAATGCCAACACTATTATGATTGATGAAGCCTCTTGATAGTTATCTTTATTCAAAAGCTGATATGGTGCATCTCTATAATGACTAACTAGACATCTTTTTTGGATACATCATAAAATGATTCATTATTTCAAACCATGCTAGCTTATTTACCATAGTTTCAAATGGACAAATCCCTTCGATATGATGAGATGGGGGTAAAAGTATACTCTTTCCTTGGCATAGTTTTACTTCTTACACCATCCCTGACTCTTAAAGAGAAAATGAGCCTCCCTCTTTTTATAAAAACATCAAAAGATGAGAAAAATGAAAAGAAAGAAATATGAAAATGCAATGAACACTATCTTAAAGAGGATGGGGGGTCTCATCATGAGCTAGCCTACCATGATAATAAAGATGTAATAGGTGACATTCCAATTTTGGCCACCAAACCAAGGTAATGAACTTCTTGATGATTAAAAACTGTGAGAAGGACAGGGGGTCTCATTGCAAGCCAGCTTGATCATTTTGTTATATCTTGGTGAATGACACTATGATCATCTGGTCACCATCCCAGCATAGTGGTCTCTTTATGGCAGAAAAGGAAGAATCATCTATATACTACAAGGAGGACATTAGCTCACTTGTGGGGTTAAAAAGCAACCCTGTCAAGGCTATGAATGCCTGTTGGCAGCAGTGGCTCTACTTATAGTATTGGAGTATTATCTTACAATGCCAAATGCTTTCTATTCTATTGCCAGCTATGGATTCATTTCTAAGGTGATTTCCCATTTGAACGACACAATTACAAGCCAACATGCATGGTAACTTATGTTATATATTCATTATATTATATTTTTCCAAAAATTTCATGACAATCATCACTGCTTACCACCAATTATGCGTCTATTACTAATACGAGTTGCAGTGAAAATATTTTCACATAATAATTTAGATATATGTTTTATCCTTTTCGGCCACTTTTACCTCTGATATGTGTATTGCTTTAATTGCTTTGTCACAAATTGTGTCACTTTTCTGGATTAGTTGTCTGCATTTATGAATCCTCAATTCATGCACTTGCTTTTCACATGCTTGGTGGATGTGGACGTTCTTTTCCCCATTGGAGGGGGATGGTCTGCGTATGAATAATGTGTCTGACAATTATGGATAATTCAATTCTAATTATTAAATTGATTCCTGGGTAAAGGTTGCATGATGATTGGATATACGTAGTAATTAGCAAGGTATTTGCGATTGGAGAAATGACGACGACCATTATGGATGGCATGCGAATTGATTACGAGCCTTCATCAAATATGGTTGATGAGACAAATGAATTGACTGTATATGTTGTTAATTCCTAAATAAACTTCATTTTCCTGTTAATTGCTTTAACGATCTTTGTTGCTATTATAAATTGCGAAAGAGCAGGAGAAGTCAATGTAGGAGAACCAGTCACAGGAACACAACAGCGATGGGAGGTAGAGTTATCTGAAATGATCCCACAGTACTCATGGTATCAGACTAGGCTCATGTAATTCTCAAGCGTGTAGGATGGATGCAATATCTAAATAAATTGCAGGGATTCCACGAAGAAATGACACTTGAGTTCTTGCAGAATTTGCAGAATGGCAGCACCAGAGTAAGAGGTAGGGATATAACAGTCTCTGAAGAAGTCATAGTAGAAGTCACTGGACTTCTGGGTGAGGGAACAAAGTGGAGAGACAAGCACATCCTTCTACATAATTTGATCGTAGTGTTCGAAGACCCAGATGAGCAATTAGCATGAACAGGGAAAGGGATTCTCTCTTCAACGTTAAGACAGCCATGGCAGGAGTTGGCAGTCATCGTGCAATTGTACATCACATGCGGTGGTTGCTAGGATGTGGTAAAGCCCCATCAACTCAAATTTTTAGCCATCCTAAAACATAAAATTTTAGTTAATTTGGTGTTTTATTTGAATTCTCTATTGCATGATGTCGATTGACGAGTTAGGAAAGTTAAGGACCCACGCCTTGTCATCAGTCATCGTGGACTAATTAAATTTCTTATCATACATGGACTGGCCCAGCAACATTTAACCTAGGACAATATTGTAAATCCTACTCTGGCCCCACCTCTAGAAAACCTAGTAACAGAACAGCAACAGCCTAGAACCCCATGTCCAAGAAGGACACTGAAGAGGAAAAATTCCTTTGTGCCTTTGAACCCACCAAAACTCATATGCTTTGCATCGGTAAAGTCCTAGTAGCATACCCAAATTCAAACAAATGAGGCTAGCCCATTGCTCACACCACCTCCAACTCCGCAGAATACCGCTTTGCAAGACTATGAGGAAGAGGTGTTGAGGGTATTGGAAAACATGGGGATGTTTGGTTAGGGAAGAGAACAACTTGAGAATGTTGAAGGAGAAAATTGTACCCGCAATCAGTCTGCCTCTGCTGATAACACTGGTTGTGATCAAACCCTGCCATTTACTTATTTCTTGGGAGAACAGAGGGAACCAGTCCCTTCTGTGGAAAAACCCCTTGAAGCTGAGATGCATGTAGAGGAAGCTATTAGAGAAGAAAATTAGATAGTAGATATCAGTCCAGTGGACCCCCCAGCTGAAGAGAATCCTGCGGATGAAACCTTGGGAGATTAAGATCAACCAGGCAATATTATTTTTTTCTAAGTACCCTCGGAATGAGGCCTACCTAGAAGAAAAACCAAAGAATAATAATTGATCAGGAAATACCATTTTATTGGTGCGTCCTGAGAGAAAAATTCATGGCAAAGAAGAACTAGAAGGTAAAGCTCCATTGAGAGATATAGTTCCAGTTGAAACCCTCCCTGATGCTGACACAATACCACTCGAGCATGAACCTGAGGAAAATGTAGCTGCACCATTGCCAGTTGGAAGTCCTAGAATAAAGAAGTCCTACAAGGACAGGCTCAGAAAAATGCTTAAAAAATATAGAAAATAGAAGCGAATAATTGGGCAGCTAAGAAAATGGCTAAAAGAGGCCATCAGAGCAAAAAAATTGAAAGTGGAAAGAGAGACCACAGGAACACAGACAAAACATTGTTCTGGAAAGGATGCTGAAACCCAAACTAATATTCTTTTGGTTTGTTCAAAGGAAACTCAATCAGAGCCATGTCTTGTAGACGACACTGAAATGCAGACTGAACACCCCTGTGTTTGTTCGCAGGAGACCCAAGAAGACTACCCTACTGTGAACGTTGCCATTCAGACTAATGCTGAAGAAAGCATTCCAATTGATTATTGTGTAACTCAAGAAGCAGTCGAGGCTACTGTCCAAACTGAGCCTATGGAGACACAAGATAATGATGCCCAAACAGAGGAGACACCTGCTTACATTCCCTTAGTAAGGGAGGCATTTATTAGGAGATTGTAGAATGAACTATTGAAGGTTCATTAGGAATTAACACAGCACAAGGAGTAGTGCCCCTACGTATACATCAAGAATTAAAGAAAAAGTTTGAGGCACTCTGTTATAGAAATATTTGGGCACTTCAACCCCAATCTTATATGTCAATAAAATAGGGCATTTCAACACCTAAAAGAGTTGTTTCATACCCTAAAAGAACATGGTCATCTGGTTACCTCATTTCCCAAAAGTTCCACCTGAAAAACCATCTAGAAATGGACCAAACTGAACCATACTGACTGCTACACTAGCCAGGTGTGATGTATATTGAGTGGTACACTTCTCAGGTGCAATGCATACTGATTAGGCCTTATGTAGGGTGCGATGGGCAAGGATGGACAAATGTCTGAGACAATTTTCTAAGTGGATGCTCATGGATTCTTCTAGAAACGTCTCTTATGACACTTGCCTCTTTGAATTCGCCTAGGGATGAGTAAGAGATCCAAGAAAGCTCCAATTGGAACCAATTGTAACAAGTGGAATCAATTGTAACAAGTGGAATGACACTAATCAAAACCCCAGAGATGACTCACACCCTTGCACACATCTATAAATGGATCCCTAACCTAAGAGATCCAGAGGCTGGAATATTGGGAATTGCAAGGAAGTGCTGATAGTTTGTATTTTGAGGAAAAGAGCATTTTATTGCTGGTGTGATCTTGCTATTTCATGAGGTGAAGAGGGATTGATGCTGGGAGGATGATGCTGGATCAGACAACTTGGTTGTAATTCTCCCTTCTATTTAATAAAGTTCTTCAAGTTTCTTCCATATGACTGTGAAATTGTGAATGTTATCATTTGTGAATGCTATTGTATGTTCCTTATATATCTAATTCTGTATTTTTTATGTTACAATAGATCAAGATGCTTTGATGGTTCTTTTCTACTGTGTTTCTATAGGTACTCTTCAAGCGAGATAAGTACGGAGAGGAGTTGCAGGCTCTGTCAAGGGGGAGAAAGATCAATCAAATGATTAAGTGGAAGTTCCAAGTTGGTCCTCTCATCTTTCTCTTATCTATTGTGCATAGAAGAAATCATTGAATTACTTTGAACTATTGTTTCTAGGGTAGCTGCCAAACCTAGAGGGCTAGTCGATCGAAAAGACACTAGTTTTCTCAGAAACACAGTTACGACTCCACGGGGGAGCGAATTGATGTTTGTTTGTTGTTATTGTTTGTTTTATAAACTATCGTCAAGTATATATTGGGAGACCACAATAGGCTTATATCCCTTATCCATAGGAAGTAGAGTCTGCCACCCTATCGATCGCAATGCACTAAACACAACATTCGGGAAGATTGACTGCCATACATAAGTCCTTGGTAATTTCTTTTTAATTTACCACCAAGGTGTATATTGCAGTTTTGCGATTGGTTTGGTAATCCCTTTGTCTAGATTCTCCATAGTAGTAATTTTCGCTCCTTTTCAAATCTTTAAAATAAAATGTCCATCTGGGCACTTGTCACTTCAGGCTCATTAAAAATCGAAGGGAACTAGAGTCATATTTAGCTTTTTCTCGGCTCTTAAAAACTGAAAAAGCAAAGGTGTGTCAAAGAGTCATTAAAATTAATTGAATTCAGAATAACATCCCTGTTCCTCGGTCGATCTTAGGTTGAGATATATGGAGACAAATTTGGGATCTACCAATCAAGGAATCCATTTTGAGGGGAATCCTAGTCCTTTTCCTTCTTGGGGAAATATTGGTGCTCCATATATGGCCACATTGTCCCTTCCAGGAATTACAATTGGCCTGCCAGTATGGCTATTCTCAACCATTGTAGTTCAAAATACCACGATTCCTCCATAATTGAATCAACCTCCAGTTGATACTGAAGTTGACCCGTCGTTGTCTTCTTCGTTTGTTTCTCCCTCCCCTTCCTCCTCTTCGCTTGGTGAAACTAGTGGTGCTAGTAACCAAGTGGCTGAGAAGAAGAAGAAAGGGAAGGAGAAGAAGAAGAAGCCAACTTAGTAAGGGGACAACCGTGCTTCATCTGGTGAAAATCTGCACACTAGACATTCCAAAGCCAAATATCCATGCATAATTTGTGCGAGCGACCATTTTTCTCAAGATTGTCCTTGCTTTCCTCAGATCTTGAGAGAATGGTCTCCCCATTCACACCATCCTATGTCATCAACTTCTGGAGATCATGTTGATAACACACCTTCAACTAGTGATAATAAAGTTCATGGACATACGAGAAAGGTTAGGTTTCCGTGTAGGTTATGTGAAGGGAACCATGCCCTTCACCTTTGTTCTTTTTTGGATGAAGCCAAAAGAGTGTTGGATAACCGTCTTGATTCACTGCAATGACTTCCATTTGCCTACAAGAAACTCTCCCCAAGTCCTTTACTAGTTGAAAAACCGACTGACTTAAATCAACCATCAGTTGAAACCACCCTCTTTGAAAGTGGATCTTATGAGTCCATGTCTGGCCAAAGCCAGCAGTTTGAGGTGACAGTTAACCCAATTTTACCTTTAGAAGATCATCCCCTTCCAAAGAGAGTCAAAAAAATACCTTTCAAATTCTTTTTGTTACTACAGAGTCCGATGAACCGGGGAGAAATCCGCCCGTTCCTTCACAACAGGAAGAAAATCCCCCAGCTCTCGTAACTCGAGGGGTTTATTCACCCATTTATTTGGTACCCCCTTCAAGTAGTCTAGTCACTTCCTTTGATTGGAATTGACTAGCAAGATCCCGCCTTCCCTCTCATGTGCCTTTCCAGATCATAGTACAAGTTTACAAAATGATCATGTCTGGCACTATCATGGATGAGGGTGCATTAGTGAGTATCCTTTCCTCAACTGCTTGGAAAGCGCTTGGTTCACCATCACTTATGCCTATTACGCAAAATCTGTTAGTCTTCAACAAAGAAACCAGTCGACCATTAGGGATCGTTCCTAAGTTACCGATCACTTTGGGAAGGAAAACCATTCATCAGAATGTGATGGTAGTCCCAGGACCATTAGATTACAATCTACTCCTTGGACGTGACTGTGTTTATAACATGGAAGCTATTGTTTCAACACTCTTTTGAGTGATGTGTTTCCCACATAAAGGTAAAATTGTCACCATTGACCAGCTTTCATTTCTCGGTCCAAGCATAGCTCCAAATCAATACTCATCCCTAAATAGTTCCTTTACATCGAGGATATCACCTCAACCTTCATTCCATCCACCTAATTTTCATGAGTAGTCGGTGAATGTAACGAAGCTTAGGGGGCATGCACCCTTGTCTATTCTGTGGACGAACTCAGCTAAAAAGATAAGTTTTCCCTGTAGGTTATGTGATTGGTTTGACACACCATTCACCTTCGTATGTTCTACGGATGAAGCCAAGGAAGTGTTTTGTCTATTCTACGGATGAAACTGTCCTGCCTAACCTCAATAATTTCCATATGGTTACAAAAGACTCTCCTTTTCATTATGCTGGGGGCATGCAACCTTTTTTTTCCATTTTCTTAACTAGTTTTGCCTTATCTAGCTTTTTTAGTTTTTTCATTTCTAGCTTGCATAAACAAAAATGAAACTAAAAACCGAGCATAGTTTGCCATGGTTTAAGCTCGTTAAAAAATAAACACACCACCGAGCATAGTTCTCCCATGGTTTAAGCTTGTTAAAAAATAAACCCACCACCGAGCATAGTTCCCCCCATGGTTCAAGCTCGTTAAAAAATGAACCCACCTAGAGTAATTAACCTTTGTGATTGCCATGCTATCAGCCTTTTGAGCCTTGGTTGTGTACCTCCCATCACCTCCATTCTTCTGGCCGATCATACGCTTCCACTTGATTGTTTACCCTTTTTTAGGAATAGCTGCGATGAGTGGTCTTGTTAGCCAGCCTCTTTACAGAAATCACTATGTTTTGAGAAGTTCCAAGCTTACTCGGAACCAGTTGCTACCCTAGACACCACTCGTTCCTCAAAACTGAGTCTCCTTTAAACCATTTTCAAACTCGTTAAATATGAAAAGATTGTTGAGAAATTGGCCTTTCCAGCTCATTAATGTGCTTGGAGATGTCATCCCTCTTATATAATTTTATTCTTTTTCGGACCAGAGAGATTATCCTACAAAAAAAGTGCGAGCACTTGTCTTTCTCAGCTCGTTAAAGTGATTAGAAAAGTCATCCCTTTTGTATTATTTTATCCTTTTTCGGAATTAAGGGATTATTCTATGAAAAAGAACTTCTGGAGTCCTCTTTTCATCCCTTTTCAAACTCTCTAAACATGAAAAGGACCGAGTTATATGGTCGTCAAACTTGTTAAAACAATAGTGACAAACTTTTCCATTCTAGACAGGACCAAGTTTCACTGTCGCTAGACTCGTTAAAACATAGCGACAAGTTTGCCCGAAGGGAAAATTATAGAACAAGCATATGTTATCCTCCTCAAGCTTGAAAAAAATAAAGAGGTACTGGTCATCAATGACTGGGGAAAAGGGGAAGAAACTTGAAGAAACTTATGGTAGTAGGTCGCTCTTGAACATGACACTTTCACTCCATCACCATTATTGAGTTGGGTTGGGTTATTTCATTCACCGGTCATCTAACCGTTGGTCTTCCACACCATCCATCTTTTGGGGTTAACACTAGAAATCCATCTCAGTGTCGCCGACATGTTCAAGAGAAGTCATTTAGTTGAGAAACCACAATCTAGTTACTGCCTCATCCACAACAATACCTTCAACCTTCTTTTTTCATGACCTCCATTCCTGAACCTTGTGTCGTCAAATCGTTTTCACCTCTAGAAAACATTTTCTTCATTTTGTGTCATAGATGTGGGATACATCAAGGCCCTCCTACGACGAGTTTCTTCTTGTTGACATCAGCTCTTTATCCAAGAAGTTGACTTAGAAACACCTCTTTCAGTGCTTTGAAGCTTGCATGCCTCAGTGGCAAGTTTCTCACTTCCGGCAATAGGTCAACATCAATGGCCTTGGACTGAAAAATTTTGCGTGGTGTTTGACATCGAGTCATAAATTCACACCACGTGAATTGTACTATAGTACCTTGAGGGTCATTATCATTATTGGTGATTCCTCTCTTGCTTGTCAACAACTCACATCATTGGTTGGTAATCAGGCAATGCCTTTCCATGTTCGACTTCAGAACATCTCTTCACATGGATTGACTTGTACATCGGGTGAAGATTAAACGAGTTTGAAGACCCCAGATCTAGTTTCATCCATCCGGGCTGTGATATATTCAGGGATATAAAGACATCAAATGTACAAAGAAGCTGCGTAGATGGTCATCCGAACCAAGGATGATGACTCTACATCTGAAGAATCATCAGACGACTATCTGATCTATGTACATGAAATAAGTTTATAAAGCTTAGCATGGGAATGCCTACCTTAGCTAAATCATGAAAAATTATATTATGATGATGTATTGTGTTGTATCTTATACAGGTCACCTTCTAGTTCGAAACCTCGGATCCTCATGATAAAGCATTTCACCCGACATCAAGATTTTCAACTTCATGCTTTAGGGGGCAAATTTTATAGACATATTTGGGCACTTCAACCCCAATCTTATATGTCAATAAAATAGGGATTTTCAACCCATAAAAGGGTTGTTTCATACCATAAAAGAACATGGTCATCAGATTACATGATTTCCCAAAAGTTCCACCTAAAAAACCATATAGAAATGGCCCAAACTGAACCATACTAATTGCTACACTAGCCAGGTGGGATGCATACTAAGTGGTACACTGCTTAGGTGTGATGCATACTGATTAGGCCTTCTGTAGGGTGTGATGGGCGAAGATGGACAAATGTCCGAGACAGTTTGCTAAGTGGATGCTCATGGATTCTTCTAGAAACTTCTCTTATGACACTTGCCTCTCTAAATTCGCCCAGGGATCAGTAAGAGTTCCAAGAAATCTCCAAGTGGAACCAATTGTAACAAGTCGAATCAATTGTAACAAGTGGAATGACACTAATCAAAACCCCAGAGATGACTCACACCCTTGCACACATCTATAAATGGATCCCTTTCCTAAGAGATCCAGACGCTAGAATATTGGGAATTGCAAGGAAGTGCTGATAGTTTGTATTTTGAGGAAAAGAGCATTGTATTGTTGGTGTGATCTTGCTATTTCATGAGGTGAAGAGGGATTGATGCTAGGAGGATGATGCTGGATCAAAGATCTGGGTTGTAATTCTCCCTTCTATTTAATAAAGTTCTTCAAGTTTCTTCCATATGATTGTGCAATTGTGAATGTTCATTATATATCTGATTCTGTAGTGTTTATGTTACAATAGATCAAGATGCTTTGATTGTTCTTTTCTACTGTGTTTCTATAGGTACTCTTCAAGTGGGATAAGTACGGAGAAGAGATGCAAGCTCTGTCAAGGGGAAGAAAGATCAAGCAAAGGATTAAGTGGAAGTTCCAGGTTGGTCCTCTCATCTTTCTCTTATCTATTGTGCATAGAAGAAATCATTGAATTACTTTGAACTGTTGTTTCTAAGGTAGCTACCAAACCTAGAGGGCTAGCCGATTGAAAAGGCACTAGTTTTCCTAGAAACACACTCATAGTGATTGAGGATGAGACCTTCACTCAGTACAAAGCTGAACATCAAAATGTTGAGAAAGCATAGGACAAATTACAAAAGGCTAAAGAGAAGTTGGAGACTATTTGCTCTCTTTATTCAGACACCCTGTCATGCAGAGCCCCTACTACAAATTATGCCCTATTCCTCCTAGAAAGATACCTCCTACTAAAAATCAAAGCTATTAAGGCTAGGAATTTTGTGGAATAAAAACTACCCTGGACTTTGTCAAGTGCTTAAGAGAACAGAAAAAGCAGGTACATCAACTACTCTGTGAATTTTATATGCATAATTTCTTTCTGGAAGATAACAGAGACAACAACCGTAGCCCCTTTATAGGGGATGCCCAATTCCATGCATTTCTCTCTTTTTCTACTAACCAACTCAAGTGGGCCAAGGATCACAATACTTTTAGAAAGCATGAATATGGAATCGACCTATGGGTTAGAGGGGAACCTACAAAACCCTTGCATGTCTCATTTAGGCACAAGCAATTCATGAAGTGAGATGGTTTTGTGGGCCAATTGGGGGCCATTTCACACAAATATTATACAAGATGGAAAGCAGTACTTCCAAGAGATCAAGGAGGAAGCATTATCTATAGCCAGACAAAGGTGGGAAGTCTCAAGCACTATTGTCAGAAACCAAGAACCATTTGGGTACCAGAACTTTAAATTTGCCTCCTCTCATTTCCATAAGTACAATAACATGGTATTAACCATGGGGCTTGAATGGATAGGATGTTGGTATAAAAATCCAATCATATGGTATCTTGAAGATAAGTATCGCAGTGACTACACCTTGAGGGATCAAGACGTTGACTAGGCTTTTGCTATACTTAAGAAGAAAAATGGTTTCAGAATTTATAAGGAGGATGTATATCCTGCCTATTCCCTAACTCAACTACAACTCAACCATTTAATTGCATGAGGTCATGCAACAAGGTAAGTTGGGGAATATGTTGGGTCAAGGAAAAGGTATGTTTTCTCCTTGGTAATCGCTTCATTTAACACTAATCCTCACATGGTTATCTCTATTTATGAATACAAGTAGAGGAAATAATATGTAAAGTCGAGTAAAAGTAATCAATAACAGATTAGACAAATCTAAGCAGGAAAAACTAATTTTTACTATCTTTATGTGTAGAAGTCATGAATTGATCAATAGCTTCTCAATCGACAGAACAACAACATCTCATAAGGGAAGCGACAATGTCAGAGGCACAATAGGACAATGGAAGACTAGGTAAACCAATGACTATTTTATGATAGGATTAGATCAAGTATAGTGAAATCCTCAGGATCCCTTGATCCTGAGGATTCACTTATATCTATTACTTTATAAATCTAATATATAAAGCCGAAAGGCAAAACTACATAGAGTTCAAAATTTCACAGTTTGGAATTATTATTTTTGACATATAATACTGTTATTTTGGATGCTGTAACTGGTTACTTATTTTAATGAAGAGAGACTGCGTTTAACTCATACTTATATTATGAGTATCTCTTAGCGGATACTTCTGGTGACTCTTTGCCCAATCAAGAGAAGATCTACTTCTTCATCGGTGTCATAATATTTTCTATTTCATTCTTGATTGCTTGTTAATGTCAAGTTAATATTACTTTTGATTAATGTAAGGATTGTTGATTCGGTTTGATTTTGTTTCTCATTCGAGATTTAGATTGATCCGTGTGTCGTATACGAGTAATAATTTTGATTGAATTGGTTATGATAGTTCTAGCTCAAATTTATTGTTCATTTTAAGTAATGTTATCATATATTTCAGAAATAGAATTGAGCACTTTATGCTTCTACAGTCATTTGATATTTAGATAATGTTTGATATTCCTGTATCATTTGTTGTTCAATTCAGATTTGATGTTCAATTCGGAATTGCTGCTTAATTTGGATTTGTTGTTTAATTAGGATTTGTTTTTCAATTACCATTGTTGTCAATCGTTACAGTTCTCTTTCATGAGTGAGCAAGTTAGCTTCAATTCTATCTAAGGCTTCCAAGCATGATTCTTTATAAGGTATTTAGATCCATTTTCCTTCATGATAGGTTAAGTAGAATCGCAGAGTGCGTTATGAATTTCTTTCAGAATTACTTCTTTTAGAGTTGTTTGGATTAAGTTTGAAGAATATAGTCATTATAAATTGCAACGATTTGTTATTATTTAACCTCTGAATTCATTGCACATATAGTTTTGAAACTCTTGAAATAAAAAGACTTGCCTCATGTTGACAATTAATGTAGGAATTAAGATTTCCTTTAAGAAGACATCTTAGTGCACCAAAATTAGTTGATTGAATTACCAAGTATGAAAATTTTTGTTCATTATCTCATCCTTTTAAACTTAGTACAATTGTTGCTGCATTTATGGAAAGAATTGAAAAGCTACATGGAAACCCAAATATTATCATAAGTGACAAAGGTCCCATTTTCACTATAAATTTTTAGACAATTATTTTCTTGCCTTGTTACTCAATTAGTCCATAGCTCATCTTATCATCCTCAATCTAACGAGTGAACTGAGATAGTGAAAAATAATTGGTGGAATATCTTTGTTTCTTTGTATATGATAAAAACATAGAGTGGTTCATGTGGTTACCTATAGTTGAATGGTGGTTATTCATGTACTTGAGGAAAAAATTATCAATATTTTCATCTTCATGCATTTTAGGAGATTCATATTGAATTCTATACAACTGTAACTTAACACATTTTACAGTTTTATTCCCTTCGTAGTAAGTCACCAATTTGTCACACATTTCTTTTGTGGTGTTCCGTTGCATTATCTTCATGAATTCTGATTCTGTAATACCTTCCAGAATGGTAATAACTACTTTGTTATTGTTTTCATACTTTTTCTTGCCTGCATCATTTGTTGGGATGGATTTAGTCTATTGGTACCCACTTTCTACTTCTCCACAAACATAGGCTCCAAGACATTGCAAATAATACCTCATTTTTATCTTCCAACATATTAAGTTTTCTCCATTGAATAAATCTATATTGGTTGTGAGAAATTTTTTCTAGCTGATTCTTTTGCTATATATTCCTTCTAGTGATCAAGCTACTTCTTGAAGCACTTGTGATATAATCCCAATTGTTATAAATACTAACAAAGGCAATGAATCAATATTTCGTGTTGGATCAAATTGTGATGAAAGTTTACTTGGTTTACACTTTTATTTTCAATGTTAAGTGAACCATCATTTAATTCACAACACATCATGCAATAAATATGAGCATGAGAAAGTAAACCATGAGAAACATTTAATCATTAATTCATGTGAACCATAATAATGCAATACATCATCAACACATAAACACATCAACACATAGGGACACTGGATTAGGTCAAAAAACCAACAGGGAAAAACCACCTTTGTTTTTGACTCACTCTTCTTGTTATTATTATAAAGGAAAAAATTTATTACTTCTTGCACTAGAAAAAAATATTACTAGTGCTTAGCCTCCTCTTTATTGGAGGCTTCCACCTCCTATTGTTTCTACACCTACAACATGAAGGAAGTGACCACTCATGGACCAAATTTACTAGCCACCACCAGAAGGAAGTTACCACTCCTTAGTAAAGGAAGAAACCCTTAGAACCTTTGTGGGCAAGGTTTCAAAATATTTCACACTAGATCCACCTGACTCAAACACAAATTTTGAAGTTAAATTTTCATCCAATTTTCAAATTGGACCCACATATAACATTCTACCCAATTTTCATAAAAAGATCCCAAAAACCACTTTAGAATAAATCCCGAATAAAAAAATTGAATCTTCTCTATAGAAAATTAAACCCTATCTCTGTCATACATATCAATAGTATTAAATTTTTGGAACAAACATGCACTCAATGACACCAAACCATACTCTCTGAAATAATAAAATAAAATCATACTAACATACACCATTAATGAGCCATTGATTGTATAAATAAACAATAATTTTTTTACTGAAATCAACATGTGCATCCAATACCAAACCTTGATGGTATCTAATCAAAACTTAGTAGCCAATATGAACACTACTCATCCAGTTAGTCATCATCAAGCCTCACCCAGCTCGTTTATTCATCAACATAAACAATTAGCAACAAAAAAAATTTCCTCAATAACAAGTAATACTCAATGATTAAAAATGCCCATCATGTTAACCTTCACGCATCTCACCAATCCACATGCCCGTAACAATCCATACCTCTGCATAATATTGTTGAAAATCAACAAGTTATAACAACATTTTAATTCTCAAAACATTTCAGTAGAAGACTCTGACACACCTCTCACCATACACATACCCAACATGACAACAAATAAACAAATATTCCTAGTACAATTATAGAATATACATATATCACATTAGCACTCTCAAACATAAAACCCTTGCATCATGCGCACATGAAAAGAATTCAAGCACTCCAACATAGTCTCCACCTTCAATCATGCATACAATCCCTAAATACAAGCAACAACATAACATATATTAAAATAAAACTTACCATAGATAAAAAAATTCCATTATTCTAGTATACAATATGCTAATGTCTACACTAACTAATCTCTGAAAATAAATACTTTTTCATATAGAACCTTTATCCTTATTTTCTTGAACAAGGTGTTGAGCTCTGCACTAATAGATATCAATCCCAACAATCAAATACATTAACAAGAAACCATTGTTAAACCTCTATCAGACCTTTCTCCAATACAATTGTAGTACATAAGAGGAGATAATTAGTGTGTTTATTCATACATGAATATTTATTAACAAGGTCATGTATGCATATGGATATTGTTCAAGTATTATTTCAAATCATTGCAAAATCCTCTGGTCTTGATGATTTGTACATGGATAACTCATTGTGCCCATCCAGTTAGATCTATGTGTATATCCCTACAAAAAAATCATCACAAGCAAATGATCTCTACAAAAACTTTGTCTTTCGCATACACTATTGTATCTCTACACCTTCTCAAGTATACAGACTCATACCTACCATGAAATTCGATAAACAAATCCTCATGGAATTTTCCACAAGACACACGAGTCTTTCAGGAACACTACAATTTGATATCTAGGTGTACATTCAATTCAAAATATCATTAAACACTCAACCATAATGTTTTGGCCATTCTGAGGTAGATATGATGTGCACATACTAAAAAAAATTCCAAAAACTTTATATGATGCATATAATAGCTATACCACCAGCTATCAAATAATATGCACCATTTTGATCAACTAAGAATAGTTAAGGGTTTGATGATGTTTTATCAAATCAAGACCATATTTACTCACCATATATCAAAGAATGAACTGAACCATCAAAATCTTGTCATAATTTCCTTTAGATATCTCATTAAGTAATTAAATTTGGGCCTCCTCCTTGTGCTAGATCAAAAAGGAAAAACACAATGAGTCACACACCCACTTTAAATAGGATCAAATCATTTTTATCTTATGTAGATCACTCTTATACATAGCCTCCTTCAAACCTATGCAAGAAAGAAAAACCAAATAAAATATGATAATCCTCATTTTAATATAGATTGTTCTCTGCACTCTTGTACACTGTCTAATTTCCAAGTGAATTTTTAGGCCCTCTGATCTTCAAGTACCTTGGGAAATAACCATTGATTTGTTGATGGTGTTATTAGAAAATCCTCACGTGCACGAATACCTTGGGAATTTTTCTAATTTTGCCATTTTTTTAATTTTCTTCACCTATAAGCATCATTTTCGGGATCACATGACTTCCCAAATAATATCATAGCACGAACAACTTGTGCTCCTAGCGAAAATACAACATTTTTTCATTATGCATACTCTCTTTCTTGTGATAATAGGTAAAATGGAAGAAACTTTGAGATCCACTTCCTAGAACTCTGGCATATTTCTTCCTCACTTCATCACGCATGTCTAGAGCCTATATAATCTCTTGCAACTCCTTTTTAGCCATCAAGACATCATCATAATACACAACCTAGCCATGAACATTTACATCCTCCTGTAACTCTACTTCCAATCACCAAGAGTATGATACGATCCAAGTTGACATAGTGTGACAAGATCATGGTCTGGAGTGACATAAAGGCCAAAGAGTTATCGATAATCCCCACAAAATTGAATAATAATGTTGAAAAAATCATTATATCCATGCAACTGCATAGGCATGGAAGTAAAGACATAATGAGAGGTGGAATTCCTTTAAGCACTCAAGAGAGGAGGAGATAAAGTCATGAGTAGCTTCTTAGTCTTGCAACTAAAAGGAAAGGAAATGATTTCATGCTAGAAGAATTTGAGAAGGAAAGGGCTCCTACCTTTGATGGAGAGGTGGAGAAGGTTGAAGAATTTGAAGCATTGTTGCTTGGAATGAAGAAATTTTTCAAGGTCCATAATTACTATAAAAATATGAATGTAGGAGTAGCCATCTTTAGCTTGAAAAGGAAGGATGATATCCAATAGGAATACCTGAAGAATTTGAAGACCATTCAAGAGTAAGATCTTTCTTGGAGGATATTTGAAAGGTATTTTTAGTTGAAGTACTTATCTGAGAGGTACGACCATAGCAAGGCCAACAAATTTTATGAGCACAAGCTAGGGTAGTTGTCAGCTGATGAATATTCAACCATATTGTTGGATTTGTTTTGGTATGTACACTCCCTCAAGGAAGAAGAAACAAATATTCAAAGTATCTCAGTAGGTTGCCACAAGCACTTATGGATGGAATAGAGTTTTACAAGCCACAAAATCTAGAGGATGCTATCAAGAAAATGAATTACTACTATGAGTAATCCAAGCACAGGTCCATGTATAAGGCCACATGGAAAAAAAAGGGAAGGTGTATATTTAAAGGAAGAGGTCAAAAAATTATTGAACATTAGCATAGTAGAAACCCACTACTACTAGTCTAGACTAGCTCTCTCTACAAGGGAAGAAATGAGTGGAGCAGGGAGAAAAACTAGAGAGTAGTGGAAATGTGCGGAATACCAATCATGAAGGGATTTTTCTTGGCTACTGAGGGATCATTCAATACTCTATAATGTATATAAAGAAACGACAGTGAGTGATGTGGTTCATAGCTTACCACACATCTATGTAGTGTTGGACAATAGGCAGGATGATCACCAAACTTCAATGATCGAAATAGAAGGTATAATCAGTAACCAATATGTTTAAGTTTGAATTAACCCTAGCTCAAATTTTGGTTATGTGAGTACATTAGTTGTAAACAAGTATGAGTTGAAGAGCACAACACATGATAGTTCATGGTTGGTCAACTTCTCCATAGGGACTAAGAAGTAGACTAAGCATGTAGTAAGTTCATGTCCAATTGTAATGGATAGTATGCCCATGAATGTTGAATTGGACCTACAATAATTAGGTTCATACAACATATTAATCGACATGCCCTGGTTAAAAAGGCACATGACAATAATTGTATGCCTTAGAAAATTATCTGAATTCCTTAACGACTATGGAGAAATAATGAAGCTATAAGTGTAAAGGAAGTCTGTGATGGTTAGGAAAATAAGTGTGCTATATTTTAAGTGGTGCAATAGGATAATGTGTGAATTGTTCACCCTTGAAGTAACCAACAACTCTAAAGGCTGCAGTAGCAGTTGGGATAACATCCCATCTTGAAATAATTTAGCGATATATTCCCGAAACAGATTACATGACTGTCGCAAGAAGAGAAATTTACTTCTAAATTGAACTATTTTTGGGATCATCACTAGTTTCCAATGAACCATACTGAATGAGTACACGAGAACTAGTAGAGTTGAAACTACAATTGACAAAAATGTTGGAAAAAGGATATATTATACCCATTGTATCTCCCTAGGAAGCACACATATTATTTATGAAAAAGGTGAATGGCACATTCAGGGTGTGTATAGACTAGATTCAAATAAATGAATCCACAATTAAGAATGGATACCTTCTACCAAGGATTGATGATTTGTTTGATTAATTGGGAATGGCGTCTATATTTTCAAATATGAAGATAAGGTCTGGATACCATCTATCGTACATTAACTATGGGTATATTCATAATATGACATTTAATACTAGATATAGGCATTATGAGTTCATGGAAGTGCCATTTGGGCTCACCAATTCCCCAACGACACTCATATGTCTTATGAACAATGTTCTCAGTCCATACCTGGACAAGTTTGTGTTTGTTTTTGCGAATGATATATTGGTCTATTCTAAGGTCATGGAGGAGCACAAGGATCTTTTTTCAACTATATAGGAATTGGTTAGAAAGGACAAGCTCTATTCTAAACTCATTGAGTGTGAATTTTTCATATCTTGGGAGAAATTTTGGGAAAATATTGTTTCCAAAGAGGGAGTGGGAATATATCTAGATAATATTAAAGCCATTATGGAATAGAATACTCCTCAAAACATGAATGAATTCATATCCTTTGTGGGTTTAGCTAGGTACTATTGAAGGTTCATTTGAAACTTCTCAAAACTTCGGCATCAAATAACAACACTCCAAAGGAATGGAGTAAAATTTAAAAGGATGTCAGAATGTGAAGCAATTTTTAAGCAATTCAAGTATTTGATCATACATGTAACAATACTAAGGATGGAAATTCCTAGCAAATATTTCATGGTGTGCATAAATTCTTGCAAGGAAGGCCTTAATGGAGTCCCCATGCAAGAAGGGAAAGTGGTGTGTAGCTAAATGAGCATGAGAAAATTTATATTACTCATGATTTAGAGTTGGAAGGAATATTACATGCATTAAAGATGTTTAGGAATTATCTCATTGGAAGGATGTTTGTATTGTAGATAGGCCATGGAGGGTTGAAGTATTGTTTCGATTAACCCAAGATAATGCTAGGAAGGAAAGATGGTTATCCCTGATTAGTGATTTTGATTTCGAGATTAAGTAGATCAAATAAAATGAAATGAAATTAGTTAATGAACTTAACATAAGGTTACATGTATCCCACATAGAAGTTGTAAGTTATTGTGAAATTAATATTCATGAAAAGGTTAAGGAGGTAGAACAAGAAGATTCTTATTATCAACAAATAAAAGAAAAGTTGTAGCAAGAGCCAAAATGGTAATTGAGAAAGAAATGTTGTCTCATATAAGAAGGATTGTTAAATTTCAAAGGAAGGTGGTGTATACCTTGTATCATTGAGTTTAAGAGGATCATATCTAATGAGTTTCATAAAACACCATATTCTGGTCATCTAGGTTATCACAAGATGATATAAAGAACCATGAAAAAGTTGCATCATTAACGAGCCATGAAAAATTATGTGGTAGAGTACATTGCCAATTCATTAGAGTTCCAATAGGTAAAAGTGGAATGTAAAAACCTAGTGAGATTTCTACAAGCAATCACCATTCCGTAATTGAAGTGGGAAGCGATTTTAATGGACTTCATCACTGGTATACAAAGGACAACTAGGAAACATGATGCCATAATGGTGGTGGTGTCTAAGTTGAGAAATGTAACTCACTTTATAGTTGTTAAATCCTCTAATAAGTGAGTTGTCATTTCCTATACTTTTACAAAGGAAATAGTGAAATTTCGTGGTGTACCCAATAATATCATCTTGAATATGGCTCCTAAGTTTACCTCCATGTTTTAGAAGGCATTGTTCACCAAACTTGGGAGGGAGTTGGCATTCAACATCATGTATCACGATTAAATGAATGGATAAATTGAAAGGGTAAATAGAGTTTTATAATACATGATAAGAATGTATGTCATGCATTAACTAAGGAAGTGGGAAGAAATTCTACCTTTGGTAGAGTTTTCATACAACAATGGGTATCAACGGTCATTACATACGATTTCATTGTAGGCTCTTTATGCCATGAAATGAAAGAATCCCATCATATGGAATTACTCATTGAACAAGTTAAATATCATACCTGATATGTTTAAGGAATTGGAATAGGAATTTATTGCTATTAAAAAACAATTGAAACTAGTGCTTCCACTTAGACACCCATAATATTTTTAACTCAACCTTACAAATTCCAATAGATCTCTAACTCATGCAATGGAAAATCACTAACTCAAAGTATATCTATCATCTACCTTTCAAGGATTGCATTTTTCACTTGAGAAATTTCCTTGAATGCTTCGAGCATGCCTATGCCACATACATCATATTACAACCACACTCTTCTTGCTCAACTCCTCCTTCATAATCACCTCAATAGGTAGAAATAAACCCTACAAGAATAATATCTCTTTTCCTATGTACATTCTTGTGATTGTGGTTTAAACATATACATAAATTGAATTAAGGAAAATAGAGTGTAAGGCTTGGTTCACTTGCCCACAAATGACATCCATTCATCTTAATTTACTTAACCACACATTGATCAAAATTTATATCTAGGCATAAGAATAAGTATTTTCTTCCTTATATTCACTCTCTTAAACTAGAAAAAAACATGCACATGCTCCAGAAAGGAGCACAATTTTTCCACAACAAAATTATCTTAAGACCTCCAAAGGAAATTTCAATCCCTATTGCAGAATTTTGGACTTATGTCACCAGTAGCCAATAATAATGAAAAAATAAACCCACTATCTAATTGTTGGGTTCATATTCTATTGGAAATATATCATACAAATTGTAGAGTAATCGTTCATGTTCAATCAAATCATCATTCATAATTCAATAATAGAAATCATTACCCTATCAATAAATTAACAAAGATTTCACAGAATAACAAAGGCATATAGATATCAGCTATTAATAAAAACTCAACATGCACTAGAACTACTTGTCCCGATTATACATTCCTTTGGCCTTTTTTCCCCCTTAGACTTGCAATAATTAAATAAAACTTTAGAAGAAAACTATATATTTCTAGATCCCTAAATTACTCCTTGGTTTATTCCCTCAATCTATCATGCCCCACAAGGCATATTTCCTTTTGCCTTATGGATAAAATATTTCATATCCATTATTTTTCTAAAACAATCATATAATAATTAAAAGAAACTAAGAATATTTACAAATAAGGAACTAGAATTCCCTTTCAATATTGAAACCCCTTTTGGAGCGTTTCTTTAAAAAGCATAATAAATTTGGGAAGATTTAATGCTCCTGCATCCGACTCCCAAGATAGAAAAAAATCACGAACTCTTGGTAATTTATCATTAATTTCCAAATCCTCTAGGATCCCAAACCTGATATTGTAATTATCCATTCATCCTATCATGTTTTTTTCCTACTACTAATGTTGCCTTCAATTCTCTAAGCTTCCAAATTCTATGTTTCTCTTGTCCACTTTTATATGTTGATGCAAAGCTCTCAGTCATTTTTACTTTTCTACTTGTTTTCTTTCTCCTCTTGTTGTATATTATCTTCATCATAGTCTTCATTCGTATACATAACTTCTTAATTTCCCCATCCAACGATGTCCTTGACTACTAAAACTTGTTAACATCTCTTACTTGCTACTACATATTTTCCTTGTGCATAAGAGCTTCAAAAACCTTTCCAAACTCTATTTTATGCACCTTCTTTACAACCTGATACTCATGCATTGTAGCTTCCTCATCATTATTGTCCTCCAAGAAAATTTCCTCTTCTTCCATATTCATTTTTACAAATTGAATATTCACTTTTGTATTTACTAATATCTCTTCAAAAAGTTTCAAATATGCACACAATTCAATAAAATTACCTTGAACTAAATTTATAGCCTTCGTTTCATAATCAACATTTGTGTCCTTTGTCAACAATTCCTCTAAGAGAGTTGCTTATTCGTCAAATCCTACATCTTCTTCCTTTGGAATAAGACCTTCACCATCACTTACAACCATTACATACATATCTTGTCCTTTATCATTGTCCTCCTTTTGGATTTATTCCTCATGAAACTATTTCATGTTAACTTTATGAGACTATACTACCTCATCTTCCTTCGTCACAGGTTTTTGACAACATCTTTCTTCAATGATTTGTAAAAACACTCCTTTTCCTTTACTTGTAATAGAATTTAGATTTTTTTTCCTCTACCTCTTTGATAGTTGTAGATGTATGTACATCTTCATCAAAATATACAACCATACATTATTTATTGGAATTAAAATCATAATGATCACTAGTCTCTTTTGACTCTTCAGACATCAAATCGTCATGATAATTTGAACTTTCACAATATTTCATGAGACTTTTAGTAAGTCTCTAATTTTCTTCATCCTCCTCTCCAAGGATTTCTCCATACTCTGTCATAGGAATTTCATTGAAAATTCCATTGACTAGAATTTCCTCAATATTTCCTTCATGATGAAAACCTCTCTCATCTAAACCTACATGAATTTCATTCTAGTTTTAAAATAATGATACCCTCGGATCCGACAACTCTTTCATTGTCATCTTAACTAGGATAAGTCCTTGTTCTAGTTCACAGTAGTGAAGATTTGTCTCTATTTCTTTTGATTTTCATCCTAATTGAGCATTCAACTTATGCTCCAACTTCACTTTCCACCTAGGCCACTTCATTTTATTCCACATAATCCATCAACACCTTTGGTCTTCGTTACCTTCCTATAGTGGCTCCTTTAGTATATTTAGTTTTAATTTTATCTCAGCAACTTCTCAGTCAATTCCTCTTGACCCATCCTTCTATTTATGCCATTTTATTTCGATTCTTCTTTTCTTCTATTATATATTATCCCTAACCACATGACATAATTATCAGTAGACATCCTCCCTTTGGCTTTGTGAATTGTATCTTGCCCACTTGTAGATTACATCCAAGCCTTTGTAATGACAAGTTACTCCTTGATCTTGTCACAATACCTCACCAAGCTATCTTTGAACCTGTCCTCCTGGTATCCTTGGTTCTCTCCTATAGAACCTCTTGAGCTTCTCTGCTCCTCTTAGGATTTTGTAGATCTTCACTTTGTCAGAGAGAATTCAGTTTCCCTCCTTCCAATCTCATCTGGACCTTGCAAAGTTTCTTTTCCATAATTATTCAATAAATTCCCTTATTCTTGGTTAGAATCCTCTTGCTATAAATATCCCTTACAATTGCTACCTATAATCAACTATTTACTTCACATATTAACTAAAAACATAAGACCAATAAACCTCTAGTTCATCCTCATGAAACATACATTGTTGTCATAGTCTTCTCCAGTCCTTTTTTTGGCTCTACTGTTGTCATCCATCACTATTATTTCTCATACAAAGAAAATGTTGTTACTTTCATCCCAAAGTAGAAAATCCTCTCATTTCATATAAGAACATCAACGTCCTTTCTCTTTCTCCAAATGCTCAATCCATGCAATTATCAATTTTCGTCAAATCAAATTAAAATGTAAAAACATTTTACCTCGCATATTTCTAAACTTGAACTGTTGAAAGATTTGAAAATAAAATTACCAAACAACCAATTTCACCCTACAGATTATCAACCTTCTCTAATTTTCCTGCACATAACTCACTGCTCTGATAACACTATGATGGTAGGAAATTCTTAATTTTTATTGCTTGTTCACCTTCTCTAATTTTAACTACACTTTATAGTCCTATATGTAGTTCCAACTCCTAAAATATTTAAACTTTGTATGCAACAAATTATATGCACAAATAAATTGTAGAATTCATAGTTTGAGTTTATTGTTTCTGTAGTTATTGGGATATATCTATAAATTTGTCTCCAAATCATTTCTTCCTAGAAATTTGTTACGGGAACATGTATGATCAATTATAACTATATTGGACTTTGTATGTTCAAACATCAATCAATATGGCTACCATTTCAAGATTAGCAACTTCACTTTAACTCAATCAGCAATGCAATCTTTAGACATGTATTCATAGTCCACATGATTTAGTTCTGTAAAATTACATCTCCTCTTGTCAACAACAATTAGAATAATCTTAATCTTAACCATTGGAGTCTATGATCTGTCAACAAATTTCTATCCTCCTTGGATAGGAACATGGGTGGGTTAAACCACATTTTCAATGCTCCAAAATCGAAACAATTTGATTCCACTAGAATGTTGTGCTCCCACTTGGACACCCATCATATTTTTAACTCAACCTCATAGATTCCAATATATCTCTAATTCAAGCAATGGCTAAACAATAACTTAGAATAGATCTACCATCTTACCTTGCCAAGATTGCATTTTTTACTTAAGTTATTTCCTTGAATGCTTCCATCACACCTCTTCGACATACAAAATATTACATCCATGCTCTTATTTCTAGACTCCTCCTTTAGAATAACCTCAATAACTACAAATCAACCCTACAAAAACGAGATCTCTTTTCCTTTTTGTATTCTTATGACCGTGGTTTAAACATGCGCATAAATTAAATTAAGGAAAGTAGATCATATGTCTTGGATCACTTTCCCACAAATGGCAACCATTAATATGTAATGATTTAACCACACCTTGATCAAAATATTAATTCGAGCATCATCATTGGTGTTATTACCCTCATATTCACTCTCTTTAGCTGGAAACACACACACACTCGCAAGAAGTGCGATTTTTCCACAACCAAATCGACTTCAATCCTCCAAAGAAAATTTTAAACCCTTCTATAGGATTTTTGACTTGTGTGGAATGTACCCAATAATAATTGGAAACTCAACCTACTATCAAATCCTTGCATTCATGTTTTATTGTGGAGACGACATATAAATTCCATATTAATCATTCATGTCCAATTAGAACACCATTCATACTTTGAACAAAACCAATAATTACCCTATAACTAAATAGACATATATTTATCATAATAGAAAAGGCATATACATATTCTCTATTAATCCAAATTCAACATACACTATAATTACTTAGCCTTATTATACATTCCTTTCACCATTTTTCCCTTTAGACTTACAATGATTAAATACAACTTTAGAAGAAAAGAAAATATTTATAGATCCCTAAATACTCCTTGATTTATTCTATAAATCACTCATGCCCCAAAAGGAAGATTTTATTTTTCCTTCGGAATAAAATATTTCCAATCCATATATTTTGTAAAACTATTGTATAAAAATGAAAATATTGACACCCTTTCTGGATCTTTTTCTTAAAAAAACATGATACCTCGGGGAAAATATAATGCTCTTACAACAAATTTAGGGGATTGAGGAGGACGAGTAGGTCGTAAAACCAAGCCTTGCATTTACCTAATTACATATCTCCCTACTAGTTTAATGGAACTATTGTGTAAACATTGAATGGATGAAATGGGTGTTTTGAGCAGACGACAAGTGTGTAGTTTTCTTCTTGTACATCGTGTTGACATGGTCGACACGCAAGAGAAGAATAGGAAATAGGTCCAACAAGGGGGGTTTTGGAAGGGGGAATGCCATTCGATGTTATCATGTGAATAAGTGGATATATAATAGCGGAGAAAAAAATTAGGGAGCACAATATGTAGGGCAGGAAAAGCTTGATTTTGGTAGTGGTTGTGGATCCTCCTCAAAGATTTAACTTTTTCTCTAAGTTTGTGTTCTGTGATTTTGGATTGGATTCCCTATGTTTGTTGAGGTATATTCTTGTGCTTTTGAAATGAGTGCCAAAGAAAATTCAGTGGAGTTGAGATGCTAAGGTGCTAGATAGACTGAGAAACATGTAAGGAATTATTGGTTGATAAACACATGAGTAGTCACTACCCTTTCGTTTGATAAAGCACTGGGAAAGTTATTGGGATAACAAAATACTAGTTAGGATGAGACACTCAAGTGGTAGTTGTGACTGATAAATGAATAAGTGTACCGTTGGGCCTAATAAACACTAGTGGTAGCTCAAAGGTGGTAAACTACTTGGATAAGTGTAGTTTTTTCTCTTATTATAGGTAAACTTGTTGCAAACTAGATCACTACTTGGGGGGGGGGGAATCAGTAGGGATGAATTTTATATCAATTTTAAATATTTTTTGCTGAATTTTCAATTTGCAACACACATCCATGATATTATCTTATCAAGACTTTAAAGAAACAATAAATCATAACATAATAAACATGGAAAACATCAACACACACATGAAGGATAAGGACACAAGTATTTCTCGTTGAAACCCTTTCATGAGAAAAGCCAACCTTCTATTGCTAGCTCAATTATTATATTAATCTACTAATAAATTTATACATGGATTAACTTACAACCATACGAAAAAAGATTGCTTCCTTCATAGTATTTTGGCACCTATAAGTTAGGAAACAAGATTTGCTCATATATCTCTAGAAATCTATATGTTCGAAGTATTCACAACCAATGATCCTCACCCAAACCCCATTAGACTATCTAAATGTTATTAGATGGAGAAATCTAGTGTTTCCGCTAAATCCGTTGAATCATTTTCTACTATGAAGCATCCACACATTCATTTCCTCCATTCAAACTAGATATCATGCATTTTAAAACTAGGCTCTCAAATCTACTCAACATGAGCAACCCAAAAACCTTATTTATTTTAATTTGAAGATGATAAGTTGATAGACACACTCACTTAATACAACTATAGATATGAAATATGCTAGCCAAAACATTGTGGAACACTCTCAGACTCTCACTCCATCAATCCAACAGCTCAATGCTCTCACACAATTATATGTCAAATTGTCGTCAACAATATCACAACCAATACCACAAGAAAATACCATGGTAATACCATTGCCAAGGGAACCTATAGCAGGGTAATATTAAAAGCAAGTTCCAATTTTCTCTAGACACATAACAATACCATTGTAATGTTCACTCATAATTAAATGTACAACCACACCCATAAGAAATGAAAAGCTCGACTCCAACCATAACCATAAGATTGCATTGGTGCAGTTAAAAGCCTACAACCACACGCATAAGACTGACTCCATGTGGTTGGGGCAAAGTATAGGGAAAAACAAAATATTCTCAACCGAAACCTTTGGCAACTTGCTCCATAACTAGGAAAAATTTTAAGGATGGAAGTTTATCTTAAAGTTTAAAAATACTGGCGAATCTTACTAGTCCCTAATATGCAAATTGTAAAATTTTTGTTGATATTTTTATAGAAATATTTACATTTCCAATGATTTTATATAAGTCAGTATAATATTTTGTCCATTTTTAAGGTAAAATAATGGTGTAATATATTTTTTTTACAAATCATTTTAGAAAAAGGTGGAAATTGGCGAATCGTTCTTTTGGAAAAAGCATGGAAGTTTTTCTTTTGGAAAAAGCATGGAAAATTAGCCCACCTGTGAATATTATCCCCTAAAATTTTCCATGTCCACAACTCTCCAGAACATACAAAACTGTTAAAAGATCAATGACATACCCTACAATTCATCTCCCATAGGATCCACACACAAGGAAATGATACCAACAACCAATCATAGTTAAATAGTACCTGCACCATCAATAATATACAACAATTGTAACTCAAACTACCATCAGCCTACCAGGTTGACATCAATGCCAACCAACAAGACTACATCCAATAAACGAAACAACAATGCATATGCAACAGAACATCAATGCAGAAAATATCCCCCTTTGGCATCTATGGCAACCCCAACTAAACTATCTAACTCATATTGGCCTATGAAACTAATATCCACATGCACTCCCCCTATGACATCAATGGAAAGGGATAAAAATCATCAATGGCATCATCACTCAACTGATCATCCACTAGGTCAACAACAACTCCCCCTAGGAACTAGTTGGGTCTCAAAAAGAATCAGCAACAATAGCTCACTATGTCATGAAGAAATAAAAGCATACTCAAATCTCACCCAAAGTAGAAACAACAACAACAAAAAGATGTATCCTAGCAGCAGCAAACACAATCAACAGCTCCAACTACATCAATATTACTCTCAACCAAAACATCAACAATATATCATGAACATCAACAATTGTATAACATGATCAGTAACAATCTCTCTCTCTTAACTCAATGAGAAGTAACATCAATGACTCTCTTTCTCCTAAGGTAGCAACAACAAAAATAACTAACAACTCAATCCACATTAACAACATACATATGACCATAAAATCAGCAACCATGTACTAGACATGCTCTGCCTCACCATCATCAACATCATGCAATGAAAGCCTTCTTTCTAGAACTATGTAGTGTTATGTAACTAAACATATAAGCCTTTTTCAATATATAATTCAATCATTGTTCATATATATATATATATATAGATATAAAGCCAATCAACCATCAATCTAAGTACTAAGTCCTTGCATATTTTACCATAAAATTCCAATTATGAAATCTATATCACTGTTATGTCAAATGGAAAGGAAACTATTGAGTGTTACACATGAAACCAAATCATAAAATACTGTCAACATACATCACAAGCCATCATCATAAAGAAGAGAGTGGCATATAAAATAATTTTGCCCCACTCAAAGAATTACTATAAGAAGTAATATGTCAAGAGCATATACTAAAATCAAATATCTGCACATTGATGTCTACATACACAATCAACCAGCTATCCATCTATTCTCTGCATATACAAGGGATCAACCATCTATTGAAAGAACCTATAGCAAACAATCTCAAACAAATCCAACCATTGTGACACAATTCTCTGCATTCTGCAGCCTACAACATGATCACATCTCATGATTATTTTCATTCATTACCTCTGTTATATGTGTTAGATCTGCAATAAAACCATTATATCAGAGAAATACTTTACTGTCCAATCATTCTCCCATCCGCAATTAAATCATTTGGCAAACAAAATATCTATCATCATTCCTCCCTACATTATATCAGAGAAATACTTTACTGTCCAATCATTCTCCCATCTGCAATTAAATCATTTGGCAAACAAAATATCAATCGTCATTCCTCCCTATATTTAGATCTCTTAGATTTGGGCATTAATCATTCCTCCTAGCTTACTAGTGCATAGTACATACCTACAAAAACATTTGACAACAGCTCTTTGAAATGCGCAGTACACTGAAAATTCAAAGGATTGTAGCTATATATCATAGATCCCTGAAAAACTTTCGCCTCTCTATTTGTTCTATCAAAGAGCATTGCATCTCTGTCTAGTTTGATTGGTATCATTGTTACACTGGCAATACTTTCTGTAGATACAATACCCAATTCATTCTTTGCTCTGGAGAGGTAATACGCAGGAGAATCACTAAGAGAGAGAATTTTGCTCAGATTATACCGTTGGGTGAAATGATGCATACTTTTCAATCTTTGTTTATTCAAATATCCTGTTGTCTCATAGTCCTTGCAAACTTTTATTTCACTTCCATTGTCTCGACACAAACAATATTCACTTAGGCCAATCTTTCCATCACCTTTGAACGGTCAAGAGGAGTCATAGGAGTTCAAGACAAAGCACTAGCTGCCTCTCTAGTAATAAGATAATTGGCTGCATGCGTGTGCCTGCCAATACCTTCAACGTTCTTTGTTATTACGCTGCTTACACATAGACATTCATCACTCTATTTAGGAAATTGACAAGTTCATGTCGCTTTGTATAATAGATTTCTATCGGCTCCCATGTTGAACCACAACTCATTCCCACAAGCCCTCTACTTAACAAATTGCCTTCTCTATTTCTGGGAATGCACTTCAACTATTCTGAAATCAATCCGTTCGAATGAGGTCATGATATGCTGACGTAAAACAATAAGGGTGATGCTCTAGAACGACTTGTCTTGCCACATCAAGTTCCGATTGAAATTCTTACACTTGAGAGTCGAAAGATTCACTTCTAATATGACCTATGACCTTTGAATGAGTTTGAGAATCTTTGTGTTTTGCAGAAGCAGTGCTACTAGTGTAAATGGTAGTCTTCGACATTCCTTGAAAGAAAAAAATTGCACTGAAGAAACCGAAACATTGTTTGTTAGCAATTTATTTTTGGACTGATAATATTTTTAGTTTTCCTGGTCTTTTTAGGAGCATATTTGTAGCATGATACTGATCTTAAAATCATGTCTCCCAATATACATCGGTTTCTTCCAAACTACAATAGCTTTGTAACTTAATGGATTTTCTCGATCTTGGATGTCGTGCTGTTGTTGATGATTGTTAATTTCCTGCAATGATCCTTCAACATTTCCCAATGATCTTGCCATGTAAAAGTGATCACAAATGTTCAGGAAGAACATGGTAAAAGTGAGCACAAATGTTCTGGAAGAACATGCATCTGGAAACCACAATTTTGGAACCACAATTTTCACTCGTCGAATTCCAAATTTGTTAGCTTTCACTTTTTTATTTGGCCTTTGATTAGTCGTGAATATTAAATTTTCTCTTCAACGACATTTCTTCAAGTGGTCAGGATCCAATCGATTTAAAGATTAATGTACAGGAGATACTCAACATTCAACATCATTTTTATACACTGACTCACATCGTTCAAACTCAGGTATTTAGCAGATAGCCCATAAGATTTGTCACCTCAGAATTTCAGAGTAATTTTTGGACATAAAAGGCTTTAGATGCATGCATATCATTATTTATAGAAAAAATTGATACCAAACACCATCGAAGTATTCAACTTGGACCAGTTGCACCATAGATCTACAGGTCAATTAATTTCATATTGGTAAACATATAAAGGAGATCGATTCCTTAAATTCGTAGACCAGATTAAATAATTAATGCATTCCATTGAATCTTAGATGTTGAGTCCCCAATCACTCCATCGACCAAAACAAACAATATTCAGGCACATTATTGACCATTCTTGACCAAATATGCCTTTATTTTGATCTTCAGATCCTTGATCATTGCCTTCATCACTGCAAAATGAAATTCACTATGTTCATTTAATTCATTACGCCGACGTCCATGCGCATCCGTGATTAAACTCATTGTTTTTTGTTTTTTACCTAATCACCCATGTTATAAGAGAGTAGCGATTGCTGCCCACATCTAGGTAAATGAAGCTCGAATTCACGATAAATTGACATATTTAAATCTTTGAGAGACCAAATTTAGGGACATCGAGCAGATCAAATGATGCATTCCATTTAGTCCCCTAAGGTTAGATGAAGTCACTATTTGCAACGTTACTATTTTAATATGCTCACATACCCTCAGAGAATCATGCAAACCATGTAGAATATGTATTGAGAACCAAAACTACCTGCAACGGATTCGGTTCATAAGGGAAACTATAGGAAAATGATTTCATATTTCTATGATCATTTGACTCTCCCTTTTTAAAGCGCAATAACAATTTTATTTCCAAAAGTGTGCACTATATCTTTGTATCCTCAATTCCCTAACTATTCCTTTACCCTTTTAATTGCATTGAACTCAACTCATAAACACATATTTAATACCATTTTGAAACCATTTGCTAACAAACTCCCTATTTTTAATTTTAGGAGCAAACACAGATGAATCGACTATCCAATGATGAAGAATTCGCAGCAGATCCAATTTTGAGATATTTTTAAGACAAATCAGAGATCAAAAATGAAGCCTTTGAGACTATTGCTATCAAAACTCGAAAAATATCATTTCCTTGGAGGAGATTCCCCTTAGATAATGTACTTTCTACTTCATGCTCCCCATAAGGCCGAAATGGCCTCAATCTTCCTTTTGATCATTTTTTTCTCTAAACCCTGATGTACCGCTTCATTGTCAAATATTCTTCTGGTTTATTTTTCCTCTTCTATATCCATCTTTTATGATTACGTCCCTTAATGTTTATATAAAGCAAGCAATATTTGTCTCTATGGCCAATATGGTCACACACATAACACTGGATGTGCCATAAAAATGGAGGAAATGGCGCATATCTCATGTTCTTCATTCTACTCCTCTTTGCATGCAACTTGAATTCAATATCCTTATAGCCAAAATCATTGCATGAGTAGCAATAACCATAAAAATGACCATTATATCTGATTTTGGTTGAACTCCATGAAGCAGGTTGTCTTCCTTGCTTGTTTTCTTGATAGGGCCTTCTATCCAACTACTTCTTCTGCAACATGCTTCTACAATTTGCTACAATATGTCTAAGCTCCTAACAGTTGAAGTATCTCACATATTTCAAGGGTAAAATGATCTTTTAGGTTCTTTCCTTGGCATGACCTTAGCCTTATCAGATTTGAACTCCTTCTTTGGTTGTTGGTCCTATTGATGGCCTTCTTTCATGCAACCTTCATTGGTGCTATCATCAATTATACTTATGGTTGTAGCTAAGCTATGTTTTCCTTTATGCATGCTCCAATCTGATTTACAAGATGAGGTACTTTGGTTTCTCTTGAATTGAGTGATTTTCTTCTCTAAATCTCCTCTTAATGAAACCACTTCAACATCTAATCTCTCACATTCCTCCTCCTTTTCTTTATATCTCTTATTCATATCATCTTCTATCCTCTTTGTCCCCTCTAGCTGAATTTTCAATCCACTGGTCTCTTTTCTTATCCCATTTTCCTTCTCATCATTAATCGGAAAAAACAAATTCTAATCCTTACATGTAGAGGTTAGTATTTCCACTTCAGCAACTAATTTTTTTGATTAAAACCATTGTTGTTTCATATTCAGCCTCAACAAAACAATATAATTCTACTCTTCACCATTTAACTAAAAAAAAACCATCAAAACCATAATTCAAAAATTCTTTCAAAATATTACCTCGAGATACAATAACTTTGGCTGAGATTTCAGAATTTGTTGCTTCATTTGTGCAGGACTGATTAAATGCCTTCTTCAAACTCTTTGTATTTTGAGAAATCATCTTCTTGTTTCTAGCCATGATCCACGATCTACTATTCAATCGGTCAAGCTTCATTGAATAGCACTCACTCTGATATCAATTGTTGGAAACTAGATCACCACTAAGAGGGGGAGTGAATACGTAGTGATGGCATTTATATCAATTTTAAATCTTTTTACCTAATTATAAATTTGCAACACACATCCACAATATTAGCTTATCAAAACATGAAAGCAACAATAGCTCATAACATAATAACGATGAGAAACGTCAACACAAGCATACATGCATAACAACACAAGTATTTCTGATGGAAACTCTTTTGGGAGAAAAAACACCCTACTATTATTGCGCTACTCAATTCTTCTATTAATCTCCTAAAAAATTATACATGAGTAACTTACAACCGTAAGATGGAAGACTCGGCTTCTTTCGCAGTATGTCAGCACACACCATTGAGGAAATTTGTTTCTCCCATAGATCTACATAAATATATCCGGTAGAAGCCCCCACGACTTGTGATTCTCACCCAACTCCCATATGACTATCAAACTCTTACTGGATAGAGAAATTTGTTACTTCTACTAAATCTGTCAAATCACTATCTATTATGAAGCCTCCATGCCTTCAATTCCTCCATGTGAGCCATGTTTCATGCATTTTCAAACTAGGCTCTCAAATCTACTCAACATGAGTAGCCCAATAACCTCACTGATCTGAATATGAAAATGATAAGTTGATAGAAACACTCTACTCATCACACCTTAAAATATGTAATATGCTAGACAAAACATTGTAGCACACTCTCACACCATCCATCCAATCTCACAATTGTCTCACACAAGTATATGCGAAATCATCCTCAATAATATCCAAACCAATACCAAGGGAAAATACCATGGTAATAACAATACCAAGCGAACATGTACGATGGTAATACAAATACCAATGGAACCTGTACCATGTTAACACTTATACCATGTGCCAACCTGCTCCACACACTGACCAATACCGTGGTAATGTTCACTCATAATTAAACCTACAACCACACCCATAAGACATGAAAATCTTGACCGAAACAAGAATCATAAGACTACATCCATGCAGTTCAAATCCTACAACTGCATGCACAAGTCTAAATCCATTCAGTTGTGGCAGAGTATAGAGAAAAATAAAAATTTCTCAACCAAACCTCTGCCAACCTGCTCCACAACTCTTCCAACACCTACACAAATGTCAAAACACTAGTGACATACCCTGCAATGCATCTACCATAGGGTCCACACACAACCTAATGATACCAAACCATTCATAGAAAATAATACCCACACCATCAATAATATACAAACAACTACAACTCAAACTACCATCAGGATATCAGGTTAACATCAATTCCAACCAACAATATTTCATCAGATAATTGCATCATCAATCCATCTAGAACACATCATCAATGCCAACAAAACCAACTAATAAACCTCCCATATTCTATCTCCTATAACTAAGCTCAAACTCTTTGTGCCTTGGATGAGTCCTTGTGGTTGTTGTTTTAGTGATATGGGAGTCACATTGGTGTACAACTGATGGTTGTTGAGACATTTTCTTGGAAATTGACTTTACCTCTCACCATTTGTTAATTGATTTTTGGTGAGACAAACTCGTGAGAAATTACCTCATCTCTCTAAATCCGAGTCTAGGGCAGTGATCCGCATGAAATATCATAGTGTAGATGGCCTATGTTGGGGTGGAGAGATTTTAAGAAATATTGAAGGGGTTGGAATCAATATTTTACTTTTTCCTATAATTTAGTATGAGAAGCATCAATCAATAACTTCACATCAAGAGAACATTATATATATATATATATATATATATATATATATATATATATTACAAAGGAAGAAACATCTTCCATATTTACTAGGTACAACCAGAAAGGCTAGAGCTCTAGGTTTTCAAGCTCCCAATGGAAGAAGCCAACAACCTCCTAAAGGAAGCTTCAACTTCCTTCCCTAGAACCACATGCCCACTGTATAGATTAAAAGATAAAACAAATCTTGGTGGGCTACAATTCGAGGGATACTAACCCAATTAAAACAACATTCAAACGAGTTGAGTACTGCCCCATTATCATGTTCAATAAGAATCTGTATACAGTTCAATAGTAGAATTTATACCTCACATCATCAATACAAGTTCCCTTACACTGCCTTTGATTTTTCCTCACAATTTCTTAAAGGTTTGCTCAAAATTTTTCAAATCATACTCCACAACTTCATCAAGGGGCTATTATTAAGGTATGCTTTAGAAGAGTTCAAGATTTACTCCGTACTTATTCAAGATCTGCTCAAAATTTATGCCTTGGATTTACTATAGTTATTGATTTTATTTCCCACAGAAATCTATAAAGAACAACTTAGAATAAGGCTCAGCTTCTGCTCCAACATTTGTTTTATACCTCAGCCTTCATAAACTTCAAACCTCTCTCAATATTAACTCAGAAACATGCTTAAGGTATACCCTAAAGAGGGTCGAGAACTTGACCTAAAAGTATGTTGAGATGTCCCTCATATGGGATGTTTGGGAGGCAAAATTTCACTCGAAAAAAGAGGATGAGAAGAGCCTCATATGGGGACTCAAGGTGGATGACTTTCAATTCCATGAAGAGGTCAATAAGTGCCTTAGGTCTATAATGAAGCAAGGCTAACATTCCACCTCAAACGTAGCACAAAATCTATCAGAGAATTAGTGAAAATTATTCCACATAGAGGGCCTCAAGAATTTGGTGTGATGGTGCCACAAAAGGGATTCTCAAAGTGTCTTAGACATGCCCTAGAACAGGGCTAAAAATACCTATAGAAGAAGGACCAAAGTAATCTTTAGGGACACTGAAATTACTAAGAAAATAACTTCATAAATGTCCCTTAATCATCTCACAAAAAAATTTGCAAAGAAATGAGACCTTCATAGAAATTAAAATGGAATTGAATCCATATTCTTTAGAAACTTCAAGCTTCCTTCTTTAGATATTCATTAAGCACAAATCCTGCAACAACTTCAACGAATTACTTGATCAAATCATGCTACACCTTGATGTAATTTCAGCTTCAATGACTTGAATATATATAGTGATGGAGGAGCCCTCATTTCGGGTGTGCTGACCTTTAAGATAGAATATTCCCTTTTGAAAAGGAACAACTATTCCTAGAGAAAACTTGAACCTTTATCAATTTTACCTTTACTAGGAGGCTTAGGTTTCTTTAAGAAATATATTTTTATCTTCCATGAAATCTTCATTCAAGGCAAAACGGATAGATGTAGTAAGGGAAAATTTATTTACAATTTTAGAGATTTTTCTATAGAAGTAGTGAAGTATTAAGGCCATAAAATTGAGCGTTAAAGATTCATGTTGAACCCATCCATTTGGGGAATCAATCTTCAAATATCGATATCTCTCCAACCAACAGGACCCATAAGGTGTGCCACCTATAAAGCTAAATGATGTGACAAGGGTTACAAATCCAGAAGGTCCTTGCATCCAAATTCACTAATTTGTGCATGCAAATATATTAAAAATATTCTATCCCATTCATCCTTTGACGTCAATGATAATTTCTTCCAACAATCCCCTCTATTTTCTTTGATTTCAATAGTCACACTCCCCCTATCATCACACTCCACATATCTCCATGCTTTACTTCCTTTGCCTCCATGTTGCACATCCTTTGTCTCCATGCTACACTGCCTTTTCTCCCCCCCTTTGACATCAATGTTAAAGGGTGGCTTATTTCTTTTTGGTTTATCCCATTGAACATATGGAACTTAACAAGGCTTTTGTCTTCTTATCCTTCCCTTCTTTGTTATCCCCATGGTTCTTTTTCTTCGCTGCAATTTTGTTCCTCTCTTCTTGATATAGAGTGTATATGTTGTTTCGTCATATGGTGGCTTTCACAACCAATATTCTTGAGTCTTCTTCTATAACTTCACACTTTGGAGAGCCTATGTTCAAGATATTGTATCCTTGATCATACATTTTTACAACACTGACAATATTGTTCTTCAAATCCTTAAGAAAAAAACATTTATTTCTTTCATATGTTCTCTTCGAAGACTTACCACACCTTTCCATGTATCTTGACAGAGGATTTATATCCACACACAACACTACCCCTTTTTAATTTCAAGTTGATAAAATTGTTTTGATCTCTTGTCATATGTTTCAAGCATCCACCATTTATGTACCATTCATCTTATTTATTTGTAGTCATCCATTCTAGGTTGCAATCTTCCTTCTTTTTCCTTTCCCATTTCATAGTTGGATTCTCTGTCTTTATGGTTGGATCATTTTCAACCCTGCAATTCTATGTCTTGTGAACAATATTATTGCACTTGTAGCATACAATGTTTTGGCTCATTACTAATTCAAATCAATTGTACATTTTGTTGGTAGATCCATGAAAAGATCCTAATCTTTGGTCATTTCTTGCAAATCCATAATCACTCTTTCTTATTATATAATTATATCTTGTATTGATTTTACAATGGATTGCTTTACGTCTAAAATTTTCACAAGAGTAATAATGACCAAGAAAAATGTTTTCATACTTGGGAGAGTAGGATGATCTTCTGATGTTGTTATATATTGGAGGAGTTTTAATCCATTTTTGACCAATAATTTCTGTTTAAGTAGCATCATTTTTAGACTCCCTTTGAGTTTCTTTCTTCCGAGGTTTGGAACTTGTGCCTTCTTTACTTGAAGATGTGCCTTCCTATCGAAGACCTGTTTTATCACGTAGAGATATTTGAAAGTTGAGAATGTTATCCAACATTAGCGATTTGTTTAAGTTCTTATTGAGCTTATCAACTTCAACTCTCAATGACCCAAATTCTTCTTCAAATTTCTTACATTCTTCTTCTTTCTTCTTCATCTAGATCTTCATTAGTTCCTCAATTATTTTTACTTCTTCATGTTGAACCTTTAAGGAGATAATTTCTTTATCATGGTTTTCAAGTATGTTTTTAGATTATCTATTTTCTTTTAGCCTAGCATTTTCCATTTCATTATTCTCAATTTTTCTTTAAGATCTTCATCTTCTTGTTCAAACCAATAATAATTTCTAAATCCCTAGAAAGGCTCTAACCTTAAATGTTGTTCTTCTTCATTCTCTTCATCATCATGATCATTCTCTTTTTTTTCTTGGCTTATGAAGAGAACTTCTCTTGCATCCCCTTAATTTGTGTCACTTTCATCTAAAGAACTACTATCTTCTTAGAATACTTTTTTTTCTTATAGGATATTTTATTCTTCCAAAAAACAATATTTTTTAGCATAATGATATGCTCTGCCATAATTGAAACATTTGGAAGTTAACTTTCCTTTGATTTTTCTGCTTCCTCTTCTGAGCTTCCTAATGAAATCTTCTTCTTCTATATTTGATTCATCGCCTTGTCTATCTTCTAGCTTGAGCTTTTTGCTTCTTTTGTTCTTTGTGGCTTTAAAGTGTGCTTATTTGATTGAATCTCCATCTTTTGTATATATTCTCATTTCTTATGCTATAACGATGATATGAAATTCTTCCATTTTAATCTTGTTCAAGTCCTTGTTTCTTCTATGTTATGTAATTTGGCATTATATCTCAAGGGAAGTGATCTCAATACCTTTTGTATGATCAAGGGATCTTGAATGTCTTCACCTAACCCTGTGATGGAGTCAACAACTTCATCTACTCTAAGTAAATAAGTCACAACATCATCCTTTTTTTTCATTTTCATATTTTCAAACCAAACTCTATATTATTGAAGTTTAACTTGCTTGACGTTATCAACGCCTTCATAAGGTTTTTTAACTTTATCCCAAAGTTATTTGGCTATGGTGCAAGTCATCACCTTCGAGCAATAATCCACCACTGATGGAATGAATAGATTTTTCATTGGAATTAAAAAAACTTCTTCTCGTTAAGATAAATCGGGGATGTTTAAGAACTTTGCATCGATTTAGGATGGAGAGCCAAAAATCCACTCATATAGCCTTTGATTAGGTTTCTATAAAAATTGTCCATAGAAGATAATCATTTCAATCAAATAGTAGAATTTTCCATGAAGACATGTCTTCCATATCATTCATGATTGTTTATGGTTTTCCCTCAAGTGATTAGACTATTAGAGGATAACCTACTCTGAAGTAATAGCTGGAACTATTGAGAGGGGAGATGAATCAATACTTCTCTGTTTCTTACAATTTACTGTCAAAAGAATTAACCAATAACATCACATGAAATGAACATAAGGTCTATATAAATAATCTATTTATATTACAAGGGAAGCTATAACTTCCATATTTTCCATCTACAACTTGAAGGGTGACAACCCTGGGTTTACTAGCTCATGCTGGAAGTAGGTGACAACCTCCTGAAGTAAGATACAACTTCCTTCCCTAGCACCTCCTTCCCACCTTATAGAGTAAAAGATATAAAAAAAAATCTTGGCCTCCCATACGAGGGATAATGGCCCAATTACAACAACATTCACACAACTTTAAGACTGCACCCTTGTCTTGTCCAATAAAAGTCAATGGATAGTTGAACAATATATGTTATACCTCAGATCATCATACATGTTCCCTTACTCTTCCTTTCATTTTCCCTCATAATTTCTTCAATTTTTTCTCAAACATGTCCACCTTCCCACCCTAGAGAGTAAAAGATTAAAAAATAAAGAAAATTGGGCTCCCGTACGAGGGATAATGGCCTAATTACAAGAACATTCACACAAATTTAGGACTACACCCTTGCCTTGTCCAATAAAAATCTATGGACAACTCAAGAATATATTTTATACCTCAGATCATCATACATGTGCCCTTACTCTCCCTTTGATTTTTTCTCACAATTTCTTCGAATTTTGTTGAAACATTGTCAAAGCCTTCTCTGAAACTTCATCAAGGGATTATTATTAAGGTCTTCTCCAAATAACTTTAGGATCTTCTCCCAACATATTTAAGGTATTCTCCAAACTGATGCCTCAGATTTACCCTAGTCAATGATTTGATTCCTTATGCAAAGGTCTAAAGAACATCATAGAATAGGGCTCTAATTCTGGTCCAAAATTTGGCTTATCCCTCAACTTCAAAAACTTCAATCGTATCCTAAAATTGACCTAGAAACATTCTTTAGGTATGTTGTAAACAATGTCAATATTTTCACCTCATAGAAAGCTGATATGTGCATCATATTGGGCCTTAGGGAGGCTGAAATTCACTGTCAGAGAGAGGCCAAGAAGAGCCTTACATGAGGCCTTAGGAAGGTTGAACTTTTATACCACAGAGAGTCTGAGAAGTTCCTTAGCATTTCACTAAAATAGGTCTGCGATTCCACCTATTAAGTAGTGTGAAATATATCACAGAATCACTGCAATGTATTCCTTATATAAGGATTATAAATTTGGTGTGAAGCTGCCATAAAACGAAGGATAAAAATGTCTTATAAACTCCCTATAAAAAGGCTAAAAATATCCTTACAAGTAGGACTGAGCTAAGCTTCAGGGAGGTTGAAATTCCTTAGAAAATATAGTTAGGAATGACCCTTAAACACCTCACAAAATCTTTTCCAAAACAATGAGATATCCATAGAAATTTAAAGCCAATCAAATCCACAACCTTTAGAAACTTCGATCTTTCTTCTTCAAATCTTCATTAATCACAACACCTCAGACAACTTCAATCAATTACTTGATCAGATCAAGTGAAAAATTGATGAAATTTGAGCTTCAACAACATGGATATATATAGTGATGAAGGAGGCCTAATTTGGGGACAAACTGAACTTGAAGATTAAAAAATTCTTTTTGAAAATGCTCAACTATTCTGGGAGAAAACTTGAACCTTTATCAAGCTGACCAATACAAGGAGGCTTAGGCTTCTTTAAAAAATTAATTTTTTTCTTCCATGAAATATTCCTTCAAGGCTAATTGGACAAATGGACTAAGGGAAAAATGATTTACAATTTCAGACCTAATTTGAAAACAGCAATGAAGTATTAAGGCCATGAAATAATAGGGAAAAGACTAGTGCTAAATCCATCCATTTGGGGCATGAAACTTCAAATATCAATATCTCTCCAACCAAGAGGGCCCACAGAGCATGCCAACTATCATACAAAATGGTTTGAGAAGGGATACCAATGTAGAAGGTCCCTGCATATGAACTCATTAATTTGTTCACATAAATGGTCAAAAAAATGTTGGCTCATTCACCCTTTAATATCAACACCAATTTAGTCTAACAGAGTTGAAGTTTCCCTTAGTTTCTAGTTATTCAAAGATAATAGGGTAAGTTTATATGAGTATACTTCTTTCGCTTCAATATTGAATTTTATTGATGTATAACAATGGGTGTGTATCAACATTGTTAATGAAGGAATGTGTGTTCATGTATATGATTGCAAGTGGATGTATTGCATGATTGTGCTCAAGGATGTGAGAAGTTTGTATCTTCCTGTATATATTGTTATGCTTCCATCTCTATATCGTTAATTACAGGACTAGACTGAGTGTTGAGAATACAAGTTTAATTTTTATGGTTGCCCAACATTTCGTGGTTTAATTGTCACCATTATCAGAGGATGTATATCTTGAATATGCCTAGGTATGGTTATTTTAAGGGTTGTGTCTTTCTTATGATGAGTTAATATGGATCTTTGTTGTATGATTGATTGTTTCTTCCTTGTTTTGGATCAATTCCTAAAATAATGCATTATGGAAGTATATGCTAAGGGCATGGAGAATTTAGTGAAGATCATATTTTATATATTTCTAGTGTTGCTATAATTGAATCTAGAGGATGTAGTAGCCGCGAATTGGCTTAATTGTGATTCGTTAGTAGAAAGTAAGTTTGTATCCTCATGAATGTGTATTTTTCATGGTTAGCACATGGAGATCAATGTGTTGATGTATCTAAGCAATTTTTTATGATTATGAAAGTTTGGGGTAGAAACAGGTTCTTATTGAATTCCTAGTTAACTCCCTGAATTAACTCAAGAAAAATATAGAAATCATTTTGGATGATAAGGCAGGAAATAACTGTGTTTGGAGGATGAAGTTGGCTTAGTTTGAGAAGGTACAAAATTTTACACATCAAGGATGAAGGGTGAGAGATTTACCATTATGCGACTGGATCGTAGATGGCCTTGAACTTAGCTTGATGTAATTGTGGCAAACCGAACTAAGTGGAAGTTTAGGGTTGGGCCTCGCACTGAAAAGTAGGTGTAGGGATGGAATCAAAATGGGAGCACTCATCTCTACTAGTTTGAAGGCCAACATGTCATTCAAACTTGTATGCATGTGTAACGAGGTGCTAGTGTAGATGTTTCGGGTCAAGAACCTTTCATAAGCACCATTATGTGAAAAAATTTGGATTCCCAAAAATTCATTATAGCATAAAGATGTTGCATTGCATATTAAGGGTTTGTCGTGTGGGCCCGAAAGGTTTAGTGATGTGGCATGTTGCGTGGCAATAGCCAGAGAGATGTTGGCACCTAGGATGATGTGGAACCACCTGTGTGAGGTGGAGTTGCCAAGTTTTTGCCACGTGGGAGCCATGTGGCAGGGCCTTGGCCATGCGAGAAGGTTAAGTGGTAAAACTTTAAATGGTCGCAATTTTTTTATCAAGATGAGGGATTTTTAAAAACAATATACTACCAAAAAGCTCCTAACAAGCTAAACAACACAGTGTACTCGAAATTTAATTCCACAATTTGGAGAGAGGAGGACTTTTGTAACCCCATTTCTATAATGAGATTATGGAGATGATGTTAGAGTAAAGTAACACCTCTCATTTGTCCTAGAGAGATCTAGGTTGTGGGAGGGATTGTTTCATGTAGGAACTTTGTTAGTGTAATGACACTTCTTTCTCCAAATATACTTGTTTCTTATCTTCAAATGAATGCATTTTTCTTATCATGTTATGTTTTATTCTACCAGCCTTAGTTTAAATAGGATGATAAAATTTCGGATGTTGGTTGGTCTTTGTTTGCAATACTAAGGAAAAGGTCTTTGGTTTGACGACCCATCAACTTTTAAAATTGAGGTGTCTCTCTTTCCTCCTCTCTCTTTACCTTGTATATGTTTTCACCTAGGTCATTAGAAATTTGTAAGAAGTTCATCTCTTTATTTTAGGCCAATGAGAAGGCCTCAAATAAAATCTCTAACAATAAATATGATATCCATACAAAGACCTCACATTTGGACCTTCATTTGAATCCAAAAAAATCTCCCTTAACAGATTTACTGTACATACTATAGCCATGGGAACTTGCAGCAACCTTGATGTAATACTAACTCACATTCACCATGAAAACATCATATTACCTAACCCTATTAATTTTAATAAAAATATCTGTAAAAATAGCTGAATTTTAAAATTTTGGCTTTTCTCTTTCATTAAATTTTAATTAAATAACATATTTTGGATATCCATATAAAAAATAGTTTTTCTGTCAATTGCACGAACCGAAAGTGAAAAGGGTTGGACCACAGTTAGAGAGAGAGTAATAAAGTTGTTTGTTTTTGTTTACTAATTCATCCCCTAGGATTTAGATCTTATTTTCGATTCCAAGTCAAAGATGACAGCGGCTTTTAAAAATGATCATTCTGAGTGGTAGACATGAAGACGACATAAACTAATGGAAGGGCACGTTGGTAAAGCTACTCGACAAAGTGGGGTGATTATGATTAGGTCGAAGGGTCCCACATCTCTCTTTCCAACGCCAACCGAAAAACCTAACTCCTTCACAGATTTGTGGAAGGAGGAGTTCCCTCATAACTCTGTACAGCATTTAAAAGTGTCGATCCTAAATGATATTTTATGTTTGTCCACATCTTGTCTGCTTGAATAATATTTATTTTGATCCGTTATTTTCGAACGAAACTTCGAATTTCAATTTAGTTCAGAATGTGTTTTCTTTTATTATATATTATCATTCTCATACATTGTTTTCATGTGAAACCTTGAATTTAATTCACGGTATTGCATAATTGTGGACGACATATTACAGTAAGTGAAACAAGTTGGCGGTTTTATAGAAAGAGGTGAAATAATATTTTATTTTGATACATTGGATTTTAAATCTATACAAAGTTATTCTAAACGAAACATTGTATGTGGATAGGTGGAATAATATTATAGTTTGATCATTGGAGGGGGTTACAATGTATCTGGATAGGTTGAATAATATTATGTTTTGATTGTTGTATGGCGATACATTGTATGTGGATAGGAGGAATAATATTATATTGGTTATAGTCAACGAGGTGGAATAAAGATATAACAACAATATATATTGTAGGTTTAGAGGTGGATTAGTTTTATTTTTTGATATGCTAAACTTAATGACATGTTTGAATTCATATGAAGGAGAATTTTGAAGTTGGAGGTATTTGAGTTTATGTTTACTGCAAATTTGTCATCCATATAAAAGCAACGCTGCAAAATATAAAGCAAATAGCTTTAATTTTATATTTATTAAGTGCACAAATTTTACATCATAGATACAGATGCAGAAGCAGATGCGTACATCTACAAAAATATGTGCATATATTGCAAAATTATAAAATATACTTGTATAAAATAAAATTTTGTTTTCATAATGTCAGATAAGAAAACTGAAAGTTATGCTGACAGTATCGTGCATTCACACATTCTTTGTGTATAAGTGAATTCTCAAAAAATTTCTCACCTTGCGAAATATCATATGATTCTAATTACGAGCAGTTTTTGTTGTACCACAGACTGATACTTCCTATGAGACAACGAATCATCTATATGTTTTTTTAAATCTAGGATAATTGGTAATTGGTGAGAGTTACCGTGAACAAACCCAGGATCAAATTTAACTGGCTGTTACTATAAATCTAGGCTACCTGCAACGGCCTGTAAGCTGCACAATAGCAGGAAACTTATGCCTCAACAAGAGCCCAGAGATCGCCTACTCTTCTAAACAAGACACAACAGGTCATATATATACTCAATGAAATTTGAACCCTCATCTTGCGAGTTACACCCCAGAAACGTACGGTTAAACCTCATATCACTGTATAACAAATCATCCATATGTTAATACAGATAACTTGAATACAGATAGGTCCCCAGCTATTCAGTAAGTCACTTGGACCTGCTTCAGTCCCTACGGTTTGGGACCTCTTCGGTCCCTACGCTTGGGGAGGTTGTGGAGTCAAATTAACGAGATAGCTATTATAGATACCTTTTCGATGCTATCACGATACTTGTGATTTGATATTTCACATTCGACTTTTTCTATTTTCGAACTTGCTATGAACTTCGGTAATTGCAATCTCAATAACCAAATTACGGCAATTCTGTTGGGAAACAATTACTCTCTTCATATTTTGTTTGCAATCCTCTTTAACCTTTAACATTGATATCGGAAGAATTATGAAATATATTGAGGAAATAATTTTATTTGTTTTTGGGTTTTTTATTTTTTAATAATTAATAAAATTTAGTTATAAATGAATTATCATTGGTATAGATTTATTTTAATTATGAATCTAATAAAAGTTGAGAGGGATCAATATGAGTGGAGAGGGATCAAATATTTCAATTGTAAATTTTTTTGAGTTGAGAGGGATCAAATTTTTTTAATTGCAAATTTTCTTGACAGTGCAAACTATGATGTGTAATTTTTCATTGTTTAAGTTGGATTTTTGAATGCTATATAAAGTACATAAATTAAACTTGTAAGTCCAAAAAAAAAATTTGGTTTTGGGAAAAAGATATATACCTAACAAATTACCAAATTGTAAAACATTGACACTACTCCAAACATTTTAACCTTAAAATCTTTCTTGTGTCAGTAGCTTTATACAATTTTTTAAAATATTTTACCTACCATGAGCCTCCAAATATTGTGAAATTGGTTTTTTCATTATTAATATATTTTAAAGTATACATCAATATTAATTTATATTAAAATATTTTACTGATCACCCACATTGAATATTTTTATGATATGTAACTTTAAAATAATTTTTTTCCTTTTAATTATTTTACATGAAATTATATGGAAAACTAAAATAAGCATGTATGGTATATTTATTTTTGTAGCTTTTTATTATAGTGGATATTTTTTTGCTATCTAGAAAATATTTTAGTTTTATTCTAAGAAAAACACATGTCAACTCCACAGAGATACTTGCACATCATCTTCATGCAAAATTGTAAAATAAACATCTCAACTAAAAAAATATAATGAATTTAAAAAATTTAAATCTAAAAATCCTTTAAATACATTATAATAATTACAAAAAATATCTAAAATCACAATTTCATTTAATTACATTTTATTAACTATTCCTCTACAAAATCTCTAAGCATTGATATATTCTAATTCTAATTATTTTACAAAATCTCTAAAAATTGATATACTATTCCTTTATGAAATCTCTTACCATTGATATGCTCTAATTCTTCTACAAAATTTCTAACAATTGATATATGTGATTTCAACCATTGTTATAATTTTTTAACTAAATTTTACCAAAAACAAAAATGATAAAAAGAATCATGTAAAAGATTTAGTGCGTTTAGAGTAACTTAAGGAAGTCTAAAGGTAGGGCGGTTGACGTGACCGAAGCTTTTCGCGAATTCGAACGGTCCTCAATCTTGTTTTGGTTAGATGGAGAAAGAATCAATTTATTTTGTTTTTTTCAGACAGCGCGCTTCAAATTCACATTAGCCCGGACCCGCCTCACCACCGCCTTAATCACGACTATTTCTCTTACAAGGAAGACGTTAGTGGCTGTTCATACACAAACTCATAGGGCAGAATACTTATGTCGGTGGCGTCTTCCTTATATATGCAGTCTGGCGTTTTATTTCCTTTTATTTATCACTGATTTTGTCAGATCCTTTGACTACAGAGGTTGATCACACAATATTCTTGTTGGCGCCCTGTCTTTTTTGTCTGATCAATACCAAATCGAGTCATGAGGATGAGCTGCAATGGCTGCCGAGTATTGCGAAAGGGCTGCAGCGATTCCTGCATCCTCCGGCCCTGCCTCCACTGGATAACCACCGCAGAGTCACAGGCGAACGCCACTATATTCTTAGCCAAGTTCTATGGCCGCGCAGGGCTGACAAATCTCATTAGCAACGGCCCCGAGCATTTGAGACCTGGTAATTTTTCTCATATTAGCACAAGGCCTACGCTTCATTTATAAATTTGTTAAATCTAAACCCTTCTATGTTTTATTTATAAAGTAGGGTTTAATTCTGGACCTCTTTAATCGGTAATGATTGAATCTCCAGCCGAGGTTCTTTTGTTTATATTTTCCGTTGAGGTTTTCTATCGTACCAAAACTGGCAGGTTATAACAAACTTTCAAACCCTTATCATTATTTTTAAGGGAAACTAATTTTAAGAAACTAATTTTAAGATTCGATGGTAGGGTTAATCCATGTAATTGATTGAGCGTCAAAATTACTCTAACACCCCTCAAAATCATTCAAGATATTGAACATGGCCAAGGCTGTCATACCATATTTCGCGATCTCTAATAAACACAATACCTAATGCCTACACATTCTAGTTCTAATGAACAGAATAATAAACAATTACTAATGCCTCAACATTTTCTTGTGCAAATCTAGATAACAAAACAAGCAGCTATAATTACGAACCCATTTTAATCATATCGATTATGCAGATGTAGATTACATATTTCAAATCTGCACATCATACCTGACCAAACGTTTCAAAAACACAAACTGAACCCCAATTGAAAGGTTCTATATTCAATCCACCCTGTAGTTTCATGCAGGTACTTTTATATTATATGTTTCGTGAATAGTTCCTTTATTCAATTGTAAAAGTTAGAAGAGAAAGACCACATCATAATCGATAAACTTAGTTTTTGTGGTGGGTAGTGCAGCTATATTCAGATCCCTGTTATATGAAGCATGCGGCAGGATGGTAAATCCAGTCCATGGATCAGTAGGCCTTGCGTGGTCGGGGAACTGGGCAGAGTGCGAAGCGGGGGTGGACAGCATCCTACGGGGATCGTTCTGTGCACTTCCGGAGGACAATTTTCCGTATCTGGATGTACCGACGAAAGCCATGGCCATCCCTAGGTTGCGCAGATCAGTGAAGGCCAGAGGCAGATTGAAGGGCCTCTGGCACGCGAAACCCAAACGAAAAGAAGGCGAACGTGCACCTATCTGTAACCATATTCATTCAGGCAACATGTCTGACGACAGGGGTGATGTAACAAATACCGTACAGAATGCTGCAGAAAACGGTAAATTTAGTGAAAGTTGCATAGATAGATACTCCACGTTCATTTTAGGGCATGAACATGATGAATTCGTTGCTGCCGATCGAGCAGAAATGGAGTATTGCCACGATCTGTGTGACCTCAAAACTAGTCCACCTGAAGCTTCGTATAATACAGTAGGGCTAGACCTTACGCTGGGTTCTCATTGCTCAACTTCCCCTGAACACAAATTGTCAGCTGTATAATTTCGTTGTTGTGAGGGCATTGAAATCATGGGATAAATAGATAGTGAATTCTCTGCCATGATTAACACTGTTTCTCGTCTAGACATACAGCGATTGTACAAAGATGTTAGTGCATTTAGGAAATATGAGCAAACTGGTGATAGACATCCACAAGAAGCAGTTGGTGGACCTCCTAAATTTACTCTGGATGTGATTCGTAAAATCTTAAAATAGAAATAGATAGAAATTGTGTTTTTTTTTCTTAGTTTAAAGATTAATATAATAATCGTTTACATTGGGGCAGATATTTTATCCATTTTACTTTCTCGGTATTTTAGTTTATGGCTGGTTTAGATTTTTATTTTTGATGTTAAAAGAATATAAAGGATATTAAATCATAGTGTGATTTATTTAATTTTTTTTAAATAGTGAGAAAATTTATTATAATTTAGTTGTCAATTTAATAATGGATATCAATTTAATAAAAGAGACAAATGTAATTTGACTTATTACTGTTATTCAGAAAAAATCACAACCTTGAAATTAAGTTTTTACTATCTTTTCTTTATTAGTTAACTTGTTTGAGAGAAAAAACTCCTAAACCTAAAAAACAATTTTAAAACATACCTCTGGCTCAACTTATATTACTTTTAGTTTTTATTAAATTATAAAAAAAATTAAATTTTATTTTTAATAATATTTAAAATATAATTATTCTTCCAAATAAATATAATATAATATTATAGCTATAAATGTTAGTTTAAAATTATAAAATATAAGAAATTTAATGAGTTTGTATATTTATTTGAAAATTTTTATAAGTGTTAAAATTTGTATATATTTTATATCTTTCATATGATGTTTTTTCTATATTATAACCTGTTAATGTTTTTTAAATAAATTTATTTTTTTAGATTAGTTCTTCATACTTCGATATTTCCAAGATGCTATAAGGAAAAAAACATTTATAAAGCCAACATTTATAAACCCAACTATGTTTCATGACCATCTGTACATGTAGTCCTTTGATGGTTTTCCATGATGTTTTAAATTTCATAATCAAACCATGACCATCTGTAGATGTACTTCCTTGATGGTTTTCCATTATCTTTTAAATTTCATAATCAAACCTTGTTTTAGGTTTTGGAAAACCATGATGTGTGGTTTTTTGTTTTGGTATATATATATAAGAATAATAATATATGTGTTAATATATAATTATATAAAGGTTGTAATGTAAAATTTCTTAGTAATGTTTTATTATTTTATTTGTTTAATTATTTGAAAGTAGTTCTATTGATTTAAATATGTATGCAAATGAAAACGAAATGAAAATGGATTTTATAGTTATTTATTTTTTTCTTGTATTTATTTAGAATGTTTATGGTTTATTAATACATTTTAAAGTTAATATATTTTTATTTTCAAATAAATTAAGATATTAGTTAAATGTTTTAAAATTTGTTTAGAGGAAGGATTATTCTCAAATATTTTTTCAAGGATTCAAATATTATGTTTATTTTATAATATTATAGGTAACTATTGTGGCTTGAAAAGTCATATATATAGAATGTAGGTCAATTTTCAATAAAAATATTGTCATTTACTATTAAAATTCGTAATTTTTTAACAAATATTATGCATTTATCATATATATTTAAAAAAGTAGGTGAATTTTTAATCAAATGGGGGATTTTGTTTTCCCTGAAAATGTCCAAAAAATAGCTAATTAGAAAAATTTCATCACTAAAATTTTCCATAGGCTCTTGTACCTTTTGTGTTCTTGTTATCACATACAATAGCAAATTCCTCTTCATTGATATCTCCTACCCTACCACTTTTTCCACTTCCTTCAAAACTTACTTTAATAAAGAATATATGATAATTATATGTAACATTTTTTGTTTCTTCTTTTTAGCATAAATTGTATTACATCCATGCACTACATCCCAAGTAGATTTCATACATTACTATATTTTAAAAATTCTCTATATCTCTACCATCTACATGCATTATCTCACCCTAGTGTATTTCCCCCTTAGGTCACTCAAGGTTGGCGCTAAATGATAGTATTGGTCCACTTCACAACCTATCATAGCATTAAAAATCCTTTCCTTTCTAGCTCATGTATCAATCATAGAGATACATTATGTTTTCCCCTACTACCAACCCATGGATATTGACCTCTTTGAAAACTATCTCCTTTATCAAATCAATAAAGAAGCATTGTTGACCACATTACAAAGTAAAAAAGCATTTGGACATGTTCAATAAGATTATTAATCCATTCCTTCGCAATCCATAGAGAAATATAGTTGGCTTCCACTACTAGATCTTATAGAAATGTTTCCTCTATTAACTTCCAAATTAGTTTTGATGCAATGGCCTTAGAAAAGAAAATTAAGTTTGTTATGCTCCAACTTCCATCTTGCATGAAGCCAAGATAAATTTTCTTATTTTTTGGACCAAGTAAAGAAGAATTTGGACATGATCAGTCAGATTATTAATCCATTCCTTCACAATCCATAGGGAAATATATTTGGTTTCCACTAAATGTTGTCTCTATTAACTTCCAAATTAGTTTTATTGCAATGACCTTCGAAAAGAAAATTAGGTCTTTTATGTTCCAACTTCCACCTTAAATGAAGCCAAGATAAATTTTTTTTTTTTTTTTACGATACGAATCTAAAACATAATTATTTTTATAAATTTTAGAGAAAGATGGAGCATCCATGTAAAAGACATCCACTATAATCAGACTTTTTTTAAAATAACTTTCACTCGAGCTAGTTACCCCATTAGAAAATCCACCGCTCACCACATGTATTCATATTTTTCTCCACTTCGAATTTCAACGATTGTGAATCCCATTTTTAATACAGGTTTAGATTCAAATGATGTTGTAAGTATTTTAGTTCAATATATAGATCTACGAACTCTTAGAAAAACATTTGAGTAATAAAAGCCTCACCTATTCTGACATATAACATAAAAATGATTGATTTTTGTAAATTTATTTTCATACACATTTTAAAAAAATATAGCTATTATATCTCTAAAATTCTGAACATCCCTTCTAAAAACCTTATAGAAAATTTTGTATTTAACGAAAAAAAATATAAAATCATACTAACTGATTGTGGGATGTTCCTATATAAAATCATTTTCCTCATAATATTTTTTAAACAACGTACTAAAGCGTTTGACAATTATACGAAAAAGGGGTAAAATAAAACATCTAGTCTAGCAATATCGAACAACTATTCGTATAAGATATAACAAACTTACCCTATCATATAAAACATCTAGTCCAGCAATATCGAACAACTATTCGTATGGGATATAACAGACTCACCCTATCATATCACTGGGTTAGATCAACGATGACCACCATCATTTATCATGTTTCGGTTCTGAACTTTGACTGAACATATTCTTGTAGAGGTTGGTTGAAAGCAGTTTTTTTAATATAATTTATATTATTTTAAGTATTTTATTTTTTAAATTATATATTTTATATTATTTTAAGTATTTTATTTTTTAAATTATATAGTGTTAAATTAAAAATATAATTTTTATAATTATAATTTAATTATTGATAATTATTAGATATATAATAATGATTTAATTTTTTTATAATATCTAATAAATATTTTTGGTAATAATAATTATATAAAGTTGAGATTTATTTCAAAAATAAATATATTCATTTTTTCAATTTAATTAAAATAAAATATTATATCTAAAAACATCATTAAAATTTTATGGCTTATTGTTACTTTACTATAATTTTTTGTTATTTTTTTTAATATAAATATAATTAAGTGATATACCAATTCTATTTATATAATAAGAAAATCATAATTTAATTAAATTTTTTAATATAAGTTTATTTTTATTAATATTTATTAAACATTTAATTTTTATAACTACATTAATATTATTAATATTTATAATTATAATTACAAGAAAATTATAAGACACCATATCAACCCCGATAAAATATAATAATGATAAGAAAAATAAATTTTAATAAAACAGTAATTGAGAACCAACCATCGGGCAGCGCTCATGTTTCATACATACGCAGAATTCAGTCGGTAAGGTAAGGAATCACAATGCACAGAGGAACGCTGAAATTGCAAAGAAATAAAGTTAATGAAAAGTTAGTAAGATGGAGTGATAAATTCTAATTAAATTTAATGGGTTTTTCTCACATCTAACCTAGAAAAAGGAATGTAAAACAAAACCATTGAAAAATTTTTTCATTAATTTAGAAAGAAATCTAGGATAAAAGGAATAAAAAACGGGTTTCAAATATTAGATTTTTCATTAATTTAGAAAGAAATCTAGGATAAAAGGAAAAAAAAACGGGTTTCAAATATTTAGTTTTACGTATTATAAGGTGTTTCTTGGGGTGGGCCTAACGGAAATAAATTAAACATTTTAAAAATAGGAATATATATATATATATATATATATATATATATATATATATATATATATATATATAAAATCCAGGAGTTAGAAGAGTTTCACATCACTATGCAAAATGATGACTAAGATGCATTTTCATTTATGTTCAGCATCTAACCTGGTCTTATATAAAAAATTCTATCTAATGGATACTGAAGTTTATATAATTTTTTCGATATCTTTCTTTTCTTTTATCTTTATATTCTTTGTCATGGTTAATATTTTCCAAATTCGATAAGGAGAATTAGAAGCAAAATTACCTATTCTACTACATCTAAAGCTTAGAACCTTCCAGTGTTGCAGAATTGAGGGCTTACAATATGAAATTTTTGAATTCAAACCTTTGAAATCTTTTTTTTTTATTTTGATACTTGATCGCTGGGTTTGACCATTATTACTAATTTAGTATTACTTACGCGATTTAGCAATAGGTCTTTATCCAAAAGGTGTTATCCTCTGCACACATCACTAGGAAAAGAGAAATTCCTATGCACTGAATTTTATTCAAATCAAACCCTATGGAATCCTCTGTATTAGACGAACTAAAGCGCATTTAATGATCACAATTTCTTGGTCCGGGTTTATATTAAAAATGCAATATAAAGAAAAATATCATGCACTATAAATTGCTTTAGGTTTTTCTATGCAAACCATGACTATTTGAATAGTAAATACTACGCAAGGCAAAATAATTTTTGCTTTTATGTGCTAAACTACATAAAGTTCATTCGAAGTTCATGGAGGCCATCCCCATCATGCAAGCTGCAAGAAGGTATTAAGTTGATTTCTTATGCACTTGTACTCGAGAATACCTGAGAGACTTGTCAGCCAGCATAGACTTGATGGGTTATCGGGTTGCTAGAAATCGACTTTGGAGAAAAACTACATTGTGCATTTCTCCTATTTTGTTAAAAGTATAAATAAACTGAAACACTATATTGTGTGTTTGTGTTATATTGTTAAATGAATAAACAAATTGAAAAATCCATTTTCTCGTTGGTGGAACTTTTTAAAACATCATCAAATACAAATAAATTTGAAATTTTGCCTGAGCAGCAAATGATTGATTGGACTTCCTAAACTAGTTTGAAACATTCGGAAGAGGTGGGACATGCTCCATCATGATAATTCAAAAACCCTGCTCTTAGATTTCCGGTTTCAAAGCATTTGAACGACAGAAACGTTCACTCGATTACAAACTAAGAGGAAGTACTTTTGCACATGTACAAAATTCGAGTTTATTTAGTTGTGATTTTACTGTACAGATTTGATTTGACATCGGATCTTGGGATATCCATGAACATAATGCATTTGGAATTTGATCTTGGGATTTGTCAGTTCGGCTTTTTTTTTTTTTTTTTTGTAAGTTATACGATGCAGCCCTCGTATTGTTCAGCAGGAAGACACATATAAAGTTTGAGTTTCTTTATAACGATATATTTTGAGATAGATACCTATTACTAAATAAATTTTAAATATGTGACAATAAATTAAAAATGATTTTCTACATTTTATAATTTCGGTTCTGTCATTCCCAGGCGCTGAGATCTATGTTTCTTGCCAAGTCAAAATTTTAAATATATTTTTTTAATAAATGTTAACTATATGATATCAACAATTTCAGAATTCTGAGCAGTATCTCTATAATTCCTATTTATTTCATTGTTCAAAATTCCTAATAGGGTTTGCCTGAGTTGAATAATGTTGGTTTTTTCTCGTCGGCCAACTAAAGAAGTGCTTTGTGGAATATTGGTTCAAATAATGATAGTTACCACTGTTGACGAGAGTCCAAATTACAGTTGCCTCAGTTCTCCTTCGTTACAATTAAAAAGCCTCACGGAGCAAGAAATAATTTGCCGCAGTTCTAGCTCGTCTACGTTTGAAAACCTTCAATACAATAAAGAAACAGTGGTCAGTCAGGGCCCGCGCATCAACAAGTAAAGGTTTTGAAAATCTTGATACTTTCAAAACTTTCAAAACAGTAAAGGTAAGTTTAGAAATGAAGATGTTCAGGATAGTTTAACGTTTCAAGGACAAACCTGAAATTTTTCAGATTCATATTTAAAAAAAAAAATACATATGTATAATTTTGATCAATGTTAATATTCCATAAATCCATTATTAAAGTTAATTTAAGGAAATGAATCTAAACTAATAAATTTCTCTCTATATATAAACCACTAAAAACGAACTCTCTTCACCATCTGGCCCAGAGAAATGAAGCTTATGCCAAGTTTACAGTTGGACAAAGCTACCCAGACGCATCTCAGTCATGATGGAATAGGAAAATGGAAGCCATTAAAATATTTGATGTTGCAGTATATTATTAATATATGGGAAAAAAAACAAAGGAAACAATAGACTGTGGATGACTTCACGGTTCAATCCAAATTGTTGATACATATTTATTTTATGTAGAAGCTAGGAAGATTTAACGTTTTATTTTTTGACAGTTTAAGATATATATAATGATTATAATAATAAGAATGATCAAAATATATAAAGATAGTTTATTTGATATTAAGAAGCTCAAAGGTGTAGAATATGAAATGCCAATATGCCAATATAATTTTGGAGAAAAAACGTATAAAAAAAAAAAATGGAGAAATAATAAAGTTACAAAATACATCTACGCAACGCCTGACATTAACATTCACGGTGTCATAAAGAAAAAGTTAGAAGGAGATCGATCTAACTGGGTTGGTTACGTTGCAATTACGGAGGACGAGAAGGAGATTAAACGACTGGGCCGCAGGGACATTGTGGTGGCATTGCGAGGCACTGTAACGTACGCGGAATGGCTGGCAAATCTCACGTATACCCTAACTCCTACAAGTTTAAACCCTTTAAACCCTCTTGCGGATGTTAAGGTAGCGAAGGGTTTATTGGGCCTGTACACTTCGCAGGATTCGACGTACAAGTTCAACAATGGAAGTGCCAGAGAGCAGCTTCTGTCTGAGATTGCAAGACTCGTGAAGAAATACGAAGGAGAGGAGCTGAGCATAACCATGGCAGGGCACAGCATGGGCAGTGCAATGGCTACCTTGTGTGCTTATGATATCGCAGAGCTGGAACTAAACCGTACTCATTATTATTCTCCTTCCAGGATTCCCATCACGGTGTATTCGTTCGCTGGGCCCCGCATGGGAAATGCTGCCTTCAGAGAACGCTGTGGGGAGCTCGGGCTCCGGATTTTGCGTGTTGTCAACGTCCACGACGTGGTGACGAAGATCCCAGGCGTAATATTTAACGAGAAATTTCGGCTCTGGGAAAACTTGATGGACAGAATTAATTCATGGAGTTATTCTCATGTCGGCGTTGAGCTAGCGCTGAATCACAAGCTGCATACCCAGTTTTTCCACAGTAAGTCTCATCACCCCTCCTGTGTTCATAACCTGGCGACGTATTTGCAACTCTTAAACCGCTGCAGCTGCAACCGCCATGAACATCTTGAACAGGCAAACTCAGAATTCCCGGTCAAGTAAGTACAGGTATCGCCTTTATAATGAGTAGTAATTAGTCACGTTTGCATGATTAAATGGGTTGCTCTATCCGCGCTGTCTTGGTTATTCACCATTCGATTTAGTGTTAGACGATTAAAAACTTTATTGCGGTTGATCTCATAACTGACTCTTGCCGCTCAATAACTGACTCTGGCCGCTCAATAACTGACTTCTGGCTTATTAATTTTTCAATTCACGCATAGGTGTCTCCACAATATGTTGAAGGCGTATGCGGAGTTCGCGCAGAGGTCTCTCCACCATGTGTTGAAGGCGTATGCGATGTATGACAGTAAGGTGGGGTTCTCGACGGTTTTTTCTGTAGATTTTCCATTTGCCCTAATTGTTTGTATATGGGATGTTTTTCTTTTCAATAACCGACTTATCTCATAACTGACTTTTGCTGCTCAACTGACTGGCTTATTAATTTTTCAGTTTGCGCACATGTCTCTCCACAATGTGTTGAAGGTGGGGTTCTTGACGGTTTTTTCTGTAGATTTGCCATTTGCCCTAATTATTTGTATATGGGATGTTTTTCTTTTCAATAACAGACTTATCTCATAACTGACTCTTGCGGCTCAACTGACTGGCTTATTAATTTAACTGACTCTTGCGGTTCAACTGACTGGCTTATTAATTTTTTAGTTTGTGCACAGGTCTCTCCACAATGTGTTAGGCTAGGGACGCTGTAGAGACTTATGAGAAAAATTGCTGGTTGTGTGGTGTCATTATCAGACTGGTTCCCTCGAATGACACGATTTGGGCGGTCTACTTACTAGACAGCTGCATTATCAAGGCGTGTGGGCATCAGAAATGAAGGCGGGAGACGACTTAAGTTGTCAAATAAAAGGAGCTATTGCAACCGCCTATGTTCATATAGCCATTTTATCTCCAAGGTACGCCGAATCAAAATGGTGTTTGGAAGAGCTCGTGCTGATGTTGAAATCGGGGACTAGCATTATTCCGGTGTTTTACCATGTAAAGCCATCTGATCTACGGGTCAGAATGGGCAAGGGCGAAGATGGAATGTATGGACGAGCCCTTCGCGATCTGGAAAAGAAGAAGAGATACGAGCCGAGCACTGTTGAAAAATGGGGAGATGCTCTTTGTCGTGTTGCAGACATAAGTGGCTTGGAGCTGGAAGCTTGTAATGGGTGAGAATTCTCACTCCTTTGTCAAATTTTATTTTAGTTTATGTTTTATAGAAAGATTAGTCTACCCTATTTTTCCTTGAAATTTATCTCGATTTTTGGGATATTTCAGAATTTCATAGAAGTATTACTGTTAGCCAAATTCCAAAATATTCTTAACTTCTCACAATTTTAGAGAGGACACCCTTTTTGGCAGTGAACGATGCCGTGGTCATGTATGAGCAAATACAAAAGGCAGACCCAAAGCTGAGTTACCCCTTCTTGCCTTCCATATCGGATTCCGGGAAGGAACTCGTTCTTGGAATGCAGCAGAAGAACCGCAGACGCCGATTTTCTTGCGATCAAATCTCGAGTGAGTTCTTATTTTCTTTGAGCTTTCTTGATATCCAAACTCTGTTTAGATTGGGCGAGGTACTAAATTACTCTTTAAACGTGATGATTGGAATGATGTAAATCATCCCTGGATCTTGGATAATGTAAAATTGGACGTGGGTTTCCGCTCCACCATTAACACAGAGATTGTGTCTACTGGCAGGAAAGAGGCTGCCCACCAATGAATAAATCGTTGGCATGGTGAATACAGATGATGAAGAACGACCAGGTTATAGTCTGTAAGAATGTAATTGAATCTTGCTTATATCACTGCATATTGAGGTTTAACTATGAGTCAATTGTTAGCCCATGATCTGCTTTGCTATACAATGGGCAAAGTGCACGCCATTGAAAGGATTTATATTATGTACATTTGAGTAAATCATTGAATTATCTTTAAACATTTTATGTTTAGGAATTATTTTGAATTTAATCAAATAGAACATCGAATGCTAACGGGTGATGATTTAATCCATAGCTATTATTCTTCCGGTCTTCTATAAAGTGAAGCCCTCGGAGGTCAGGGGGACAGGCAAAGATAAAGATGAACCGTACGCTAAAGCAGTGCCACGATGATTGCCCAGGTTCAATATCAAACGGGCATGTCATTTTGAGGTTTAGAACGTTCTAAAATTGCACATGTCCTCAGCCATAGAAAGAAACTTGTCCCAGCATGCTAACCTTCTTATTACATGCAATATAAGAATTGCTCATCATGAGTTGTTAGGGATAGAAGCATGAGCATGATAATGAACCCAGGACCGTCGGTTGTAGGTGCACATTTCATAGTATGGATTTAACGCTTCAATCCCTTTATCACTTCTATCTGAAATTCAATTCATCGTATCTACTTAAAGTATTCACTTCTATCTGAAGTATGAGCATAATCAAAACATATCTCAATAGCTATATTATGTGAAGCAAATTGGAAAGATGATTCTCTGTAACTACATAAAAATGGAAAAATCCATAGCTTGAAGGACTGAATATAAAAACATTAGTTTATAAATATTGGTTTAGTGGATTGACATTAAATAAAAAAACATTAGTTTATAAATATTAGTTTAGTGGATTGACGTTGTAAAATTTACACGTAGTGCTAATGATTTGACTTCCTTCTCATTTAAAACTACGGAACAGACCAAAGCGGAGACTAACATGTAAGTTTGTTACGCCCTTTTAGTAGCGGCCTAACGTTTCTAGCCCTGTTCAAGCACGTGCAGCTTCCTTTCTTGCACTTGATCCTATGGCATGGTAAATAAGCTCTGCTTTTCTCCATGGCAAATAATATTTACTCTGCTATAGGATATTGTATGTGGTTTAGGATATTAAATGTGGTTGGGTTGTAAGCATATACAATTAAATTTATACCAATATAAATTTAACAGTGCGTATATATAGCCCAACCGGGCATGGTAAATAAGCTTGACCTTTTTCAATGTGTCTGATGGAGGGAATTAGCCCAACCGGGCATGGTAAATAAGCTTGACCTTTTTCAATGTGTCTGATGGAGGGAATTTTCATGGTCAGCCTGCTAAGCTGGGTTTAAATTTGTTATTATCATCAATAAGCTGGGTTTAAATATGTTATTATCATCAAAATAATTGCAGATATTTTTATTTTTGAACATGTGTATTGGTGTGTTATACTTTGAATAATATATGAAAATATTGTTTGTCATAAGCTTGACCTTTCTCAATGTGGTTTAGGATATTAAATGTATGTGGTTTAGGATATTAAATGTGGTTGGGCTGTAAGCATATACAATTAAATTTATACCAATATAAATTTAACAGTGCGTATATATAGCCCAACCGGGCATGGTAAATAAGCTTGACCTTTTTCAATGTGTCTGATGGAGGGAATTTTCATGGTCAGCCTGCTAAGCTGGGTTTAAATCTGTTATTATCATCAAAATAATTGCAGATATTTTTATTTTTGAACATGTATATTGGTGTGTTATACTTTGAATAATATATGAAAATATTGTTTGTCATAAGCTTGACCTTTCTCAATGTGTCTGATGGAGGGATTATCATCAAAATAATTGCAGATATTTTTATTTTTGAACATGTATATTGGTGTGTTATACTTTGAATAATATATGAAAATATTGTTTGACGTATTGTCATGGTCAGCCTGGTAAGCTGGGTTTAAATCTGTTATTATCATCAAAATAATTGCAGATATTTTTATTTTTGAACATGTATATTGGTGTGTTATACTTTGAATAATATATGAAAATATTGTTTGACGTATTGGTAAACCTGAGGATGGGTATGTCACCTTGTATGTCACCTTTATCATTGACGATTAATTAATTACACCGTAAGGAATTTGCCTCTGAAATCAAACCTGAGGATGGGTATGTCACCTTGTATGTCACCTTTACCATTGACGATTAATTAATTACGCCGTAAGGCATTTCCCTCTGAAATCAACTCCTTTCTCTGCCTACCTGTCATCTTTATATGCCAGAGGATTATATGTAAGACGATTGCAAAGATTTCAGCCATTAGATTAGAATGGTTACAAAAAACTAGTTCTCTTTGCCTCTCTGCCTACCGTGAATGTTGCAATGCCATTGGATGTGGCAAAATATCCAACTGGTTTGGCGGAAAAGTTACAAGATTTTTAAGGTACACTGCAACTGCATCATGGTGAGCATGTGGAGGTCAAGGTTGTGGGGATTGTGGGCATCGGTGGAATTGGAAAGACAATGTTGGCCAAAGAACTTCTTAATCGTAAGAGGTCAGATTATGATAGATCCTGTTTTCTATTTGATGTGAGGGAAAATGCAAATAAAATGTCTCTAAACAATGTATAAAGCAAACTCATTAAGGACTTGAAGGATAGAGATATCAAAATTGAGAGGTGGGAAGAAGGCGTGGAGATACTTAAAAAGAATCTTTCAGCTTGTGAGGCACTCATAATATTAAATGATGTAGGTCATGTGGATCAACTAGATCCTTTCTTGCCAATTAAGCATGTCCTTCACCCCAAGAGCTTGATTTTGGTTACGTTTAGGGTCAAGCATATCCTTAGAAGTGCAGGAATTGAAGAGTCGTCAATTTATCAGTTACCAGGCCTCAATATATCACACTCCCAAGAGTTGTTTTACTTGCATGCCTTTTTCCAGCCATATCCACTACCAAGATTTGAAAATCTTGTAGATGAGTTTTTAAAGGCATGCCATGTTTTGCCTCTATCATTGAAAGTTTTTGGGTTGCTTGTTTGTGGACATGACAAACTTTACTGGGAAGAGCAACTGAATGGACTTCACCAAACATTACCTACAGAGATAGAAAGGAGCCTTAAAATTAGTAACGACTCTCTCAATCATGAGTAGCGGCAAATATTTTTAGATATCGCCTTTTTTCGATAGGAAAAGACAAGGATACATGGGTAAGAATATGGAGGGGTTCAAGATGGAATGGTTTGGTAGGGTTTCAAAATCTGCTCAACAAGTGTCTTGTCGAGTTGGACGATGAAAATAGAATAAGAATGCATGATCACCTCATAGATTTGGGAAGAGCTATTGCGGATTGTCTAGAATTATTACCACGTTGGCTTTGGCGACCGATAAAGAATCTTCATCTTCATGAGTTGTTGCAACAATCATCCTCTATAAGTGTTTGAGCCATCCTAATTGTTGAATGTCTAAAGAACTTTTGGTATTTTGTATTCAAAACAGTCTACCACACATTATGTTAATAATAGTTTATTGTTTTCAAACCACAAACAGGTGATAACAGAAGTGCGCGGATTTGGGATGGCTCCTTGGTACACCTTTATTGGGTAGGATGAAGATTAGGAAGTGTTCCATTCAGAATTAGAATTTCCCTTGAATACAAGTTCCAGTCAAGAGGTCTGCGGAATCAGGAAATTGCAACTTCTTGAAGTTGAAGGCAACTTTGAAAGCATCTTGACTTCGGTGTGGTCACCAAAACTCATATGGCTTCATTGGAATGTGTCGATCTACTCATCACTGCCTTCTTGAATTCCATTGTGCGATTTAAGAGTTTTAGAAATGTTCGGTTGGGAATTTAAAAGATTGTGGCAATCTCGATCTGAGGTACGTACATATAGATGCAGCAATTTGCAGAGCAAGAATTCTCCTATCTTTTCAATTTCTTATATAATCGAAACGTACTTAACATTGCAGGCACCTCTCCACTTGCGGGAATTAAATATTGAAGCTCCATTTTCCGAGTTTCCAAAGTCATTAAGGTCGATGAAGCACCTAGAAAAGATTGTATTGAATTGTCCGCGATTGTTGACATACGCAGATGTAGCAATGCTATCAAAAGAATTTTGTTATTTGAGATCTTTGAGATATCTAACCCTCATAGGGTGCCTAAAATTGCAGCTTCTTCCAATTTTATTTGGGAATCTAAAAAAGCTCGAATACTTCCATCTGTCCAAGTGCAGTAGTTTGGAAATTCTTCTAGATTGTTTTAGTAATCTAACAAATCTTCAACACATCAATCTGACAGACTGTGGAAGTTTGAAAATGCTCCCAAATTCCTTTGGCAATCTGGTAAATCTCCAACACGCCAATATTTCTAAGTGCAGCAATTTGGAGATGATTCCAAATTCCTTTGGGAATCTAACAACTCTCCAACATATCAATCTCACACTGTGCGGAAGTTTGAAGATGCTTCCAGATTTGTTTCAAAATCTGAGAAATCTCCAAACCATGAATTTGACATTGTGCAAAAGTTTGAAGATGCTTCCAAGTTCCTTCAAAAATTTAAAAAATATTCAATACATCAATCTTTCTAGGTGTAAATGTCTGGAAATGCTTCCAGGCTTTCAGGGAAATCTATTGCAACTTAGACATCTACATTTGAGTGATTGTTTGAATTTGACTCTTTCCACACTTGGAGATATCACCACTCTTGAATGTTTAGATCTATCAAGTTGCCTCCAAATGGAGTTATTGCCTTCCCAGGTTGGAAGTCAACCGTCTTTGAAAAAGTTAAATTTGTTCCGTACAAACATCAAAGATTTACCTAGTACTATTGTGTGCCTGAGCTGCCATCTTTGTTCGAACAGACTAAGTGTTTATTACAAACATTGCAATTTTTCAACAAAATGTCAAGAATGTTACTGTAGTAAAGGTGTTTTCACATCCACTACTTCAGAAGCAGGAGGTGGGTGTTGATTTTCTTCTCCTTCTGCTGTGATGGCTATATCTGCTTCTTCGTCAGAAGATATTTTGATCTGGGTAGCATCGTCTTGGCTTTTGCCCCACAGAAAAAGGTAGAGACCAATGAATATAAGAATCACACCCATGCTGATTTTCTTCTCCTTCTGCTATGATGGCTATATTTGCTTCTTCGTCAGAAGATATTTTGATCTGGGTAGCATCGTCTTGGCTTTTTCCCCACAGAAAAAGGTAGAGACCAATGAATATAAGAATCACACCCATCAAACTGTTCTAGTGTAGGAAAATCAAGCATTTCAATTAATTAATTTTGTAAATTTTAATTTTGTAAATTTGTAGGCAAAATGAGAGAAGAAATAATAAATTTAATGTAAATTGTTAGGGTAGTTCTGGTAAACTTGATTTAGTCGAGTTATAAGTAGTTTTCTGGCTCCAACCTTTGGTTTGGCCCATGATATTCCTGTGGAATATAACCTATTTAAAAGCCAAAAGCCTCCATGTTAATTTCTTTCACTTATGGAGTCTTTCTGTTTTTAAACAAGCTATATTCCACATGAATACCATAGACAAAATTATGGGTTCTCATGAACCCCAAAATAGCTGATGACTTTAACTAATCAAAGTTACTTGAACCGCTCTAATAGAAATTGAAGACTTAAGAATATACTATATTCCATATTAATGCCATGGACAAAACCATAGATTCTCATTAGCCCAAAAACAACTAATAACTTTATCTAATCAAGTTTAATTTTACCTAAACCACTCTAACACAAATTGAATATTGGAGTATATAAAAAACCACCGAATTGAATATTTGAGAATATAACAAACCACCCACCTTCCTAGACGCAACGTGTCTCCCAGAACTATAGATGATAAAATTGCTGAGCACACGGTAGACACTGGGTTGAATACTGTAACGAATACTGGCCCTCGTTTCCGCAAACACCGTAACTGTAATGGAAATGCCATTGCATTGAATATGATTCCTTGCCAAATTTGAATTAATCTTCCACAAATCAGCTTAACCACCTAACAAAAATTTAAGTTATTCATGGTTGGGAAAATTGAGGAAGAACATCATTCATGTATGTAGACTTACTGCAGTGAACACAGTCAAAATATTAGCCCTATCCAGTATCCATGATGTTGGAATGATGCCCCTGTCAAGAATGGCTATTAGGAGAGCAGTTTGGATGGAGCCTAGAATGGCAGTAATTGATGTAAGGGATAGTGTGGCTGGAAACTTCTTCAATGTCTCAACCTACACATGAAATTATAATCATACATTTGATTGGGTGGGGAGCTTTGAAACTTCTAAATACAGAAAAGGGTTATAATTGGGTATCAATTTAATATGCAAGGTGGTAGGGAGACCTGCAATATCATGGTAGTGGATAACATTATCACTGCTGAGATAAGGTAAATACACCCTCTAATCTGGTTGCCTGAATCTCCCTCATGTAGAATGGTTTCCACTAGGTGTACTGTATTAGTGTTGGAAACTGAGGTTGATTGTCCCCACAGAGGCCAAGGTTGGGCTAGAGTAGGACCTTGAAGGAAACTCATAGCCATTGCTCCACCCACACAAATTACAGTTCCCAGAATTTTGGCTCTTTTGCGAATACACATAACGTCTACTTTCTCCATCCTACATATTTGACACTCACATTAGATTTTGGTCACAATAAATCTAAATGATATAATTAACTCCAAATGAATGCATCATATAGGTGAGCAATTATAAGCTCAAAATAATTTTTTGACCATTAGTAACCTAAATCAAAATAAATTGTTCAGAGTTTCATTTCATTAACCTAAATGAAAGAATCTCCTCCAAATTTCAACTATGTGAACAGTTATAATCTCCTTCTAGTTTAAACAGTTATAAGATAAACAATAGAAAATCTTTTAGCTTTTTAATAACTTCAACTACATGTAACTTCAATCATTAACATTCACTACCAAAATACAAACAATTTATATTTCATTAATCACACATTCAAATGATTAACCACACATTCAAAGTGAGTGTTGAGTTCTTGATTAACCACACATTCAAAGTGAGTGTTGAGTTCTTGATTAACCACACATTCAGAAAATCTTTTAGCTTTTTAATAACGTCAACTACATGTAACTTCAATCATTAACATTCACTACCAAAATACAAACAATTTATATTTCATTAATCACACATTCAAATGATTAACCACACATTCAAAGCGAGTGTTGAGTTCTTGATTAACCACACATTCATGTAAACGATTCATATTTGATTAACCAGACATTCAAAGAACATTCATGCATCCACACATTCAAATGATTAACAACACATTCAAAGTGAGTGTTGAGTACCTGATTAACCACACATTCATGCAAACAATTCATATCTGATTAACCACACATTCAAAGCACATTCATGCAAACGATTCATATTTGATTAACCACACATTCAAAGAACATTCATGCTAATTAGCCACACATTCAAAGCACATTCATGCAAATGATTCATCACTCAATGCAGAGTTAAGGTTTATAGCCACTCACTTATGGATCAAAAGCATGATGAATTAGTAAACTCTTAGCTGTTGGATGTAAAAAACAAGATTCAAGTCTATTCTACATGTTAATGGGTATTTCTATCAATCCAATACATAGATGAAGTTTATAAACACCACTAATGGATCAAAATCAGTTACACATGCCAAGGGGAATCAAGTGCCATATATTTCAACTCAAAATCTCTGATCAACAAACTTTGTATTTCAGAGCTTTTCAACTGCAACTAGGAAAAGCTGCTATAGTAGAAAATATTCCCCTCTTTATATTTGGTGACTCACTACAGCATAAAGAGCAAACTTCATTGGTGTTGCAGGGCTTCAAATCTAGGGAAAAGAGTTAGACAAATGAGCAAATGATTTGGAAAACAGATCTATGGATCCCATGCTTTCATCCATAATGATTTAATTTCTGCATCACTGAATTTGTAATGAAAGAAACTCAAGCCCATTTGATCTGCAAGTCATTCATTGTGCTCTCAAACGATTTGCAGTCACGAGAGAAGAGGAAGAGGAAACAACAGAGTGGTTGAATGATTTAGGGGATCCTAACACTGATCTGATGGATTGGGCGAGGGAAGAGGCAATGGCTGCCTTCACCTGCCCTCTTTTGGGGATGTTCCTCCTCGAATGAGTATCAGTAGTTGTAGGCATCTTGGTATTTATGTTTTGGACTGAATTCAATGGATTAAGCGATTAAGGAAGATAACAGGGAGTGAATACTTGAAATATTGAATGAACAGAGTGCAGAAGCAAGGGAGAGAGGGTTTAGAGAAATGAGATGATAACGAGTATTTAAGCCTTTTTTAGACTTTACCCTACTCTGCTAACTAGCACACCCTTCACATGCTAGGCTACATTACAAATAAGTCAGAGTGCAGAGGATAAATTGAGGAAGTAGTCTGCAAGCCCTTGGCGACTATTCTTAGCTCTGATTATTCCGTTCATGAAATAAACTAGCATATATTTAGATTTATTAACACTGAGAATATTATTCAATGACATTGAATATTGACCTCATTTTATTTAATAATCATGAACACCTTTCCCAGGCTTGTTATAGAGCAGCTACCTTTTTTGTGTACAATGTTAAAGAAAATGCAGATTACTTTGCAAAAACACTCAAATTGCATGAATTTTAATTCACAAAAGACCAAACCTTTTTTATGTACAATGTTAAAGAAAATGCAGATTACTTTGCAAAAACACTCAAATTGCATGAATTTTAATTCACAAAAGACCAAAACCTTTGCTATTTTAGTAGTACGTTCAATCCAAGTAAAACCCAAATTTATTACCAATCCAACCTGGGCTATAATTAGCACAAACTCATCTGAGGGTTTAGGGAATCTAAAGTTGATGTCACACTTGGGTTTGAATGGGCTTGTAATAATGTCTATATATTCAATGCACCTTTATGTACAATCTAGATTCCATACATCATTACATAGGCACATTCCTATAAAAGATTTCATATCTCATTTCCCCTCCAAACTTTAGACTGCGCCTTGTTTCTCTCCCTTGTAACTTCATTTCCATTCATTCCAATTTCATTTTAACACATCTCAAATGCAAAATATTACAAATAAATTTCCACACTTAATTTACATATTACAAATCCTAAAAAAATAGACATTTTGCAGGTTCATTACTGCTTCTTCAGGTCTTCGATGCCTCCAACAAATTTCGATGCAACTTCAAATATGGAATGACAACCACAATGTTCTTCAGAATATTATATTTCTTCTCTAACCTCTTCCGTTACAATTTACTACTTGTATTTTCCAACTGAAACTTGAAAAATGATGTTTCAAGATGAAATACCATTTTGATAGTTTATGTCTTTACAACCAATTCATTATCAATGGGTTTTAACATATTTAAAAAAAAAATCAATTTATTTTAATGAATATAATACATGTTTTAAATATATCTTGATATTAATTAAATTTTTCGTTTAAATAATGATTTCTTAAATAACCCTATCCAAATCGATATGGATACCCAGTTGTTCACCTGGATTCATTTGTTTACCTTCACCTTCAACTAGGCAATCTTTATCCAGATACAAAGGTGTTTAAACAACTTCAATGGCTATTTATGACTATTTTTATTCCATTTTATAGCCACTTTAACCCCCGAATAGGGTTTTAGGCATGGCTTCCTCAATTGAAACTCATTATCATCAACCTGTTCACCTGGATTCGTTTGTTTACCTTCACCTTCAACTAGGCAATCTTTATCTAGATACAAAGGTGTTTAAACAACTTCAATGGCTATTTATGACGATTTGTATTCCATTTTATAGCCACTTTAACCCCCGAATAGGGTTTTAGGCATGGCTTCCTTAATTGAAACTCATTATCATCGACCCTTTCTTTCAAAAATGCCCATTCACATTTCAATATTCCTCCACACTGTATGCCTTACGGCGTTTCCTTTGCAACATTAGGTGCAAATGCTAGTTTTATGTAGAAGCTAGGAAGATTTAACGTTTTATTTTTTGACAGTTTAAGATATATATAATGATTATAATAATAAGAATGATCAAAATATATAAAGATAGTTTATTTGATATCAAGAAGCTCAAAGGTGTAGAATATGAAATGCCAATATGCCAATATAATTTTGGAGAAAAAACGTATAAAAAAAAAATGGAGAAATAAAACACACTCCCTGTATGAGCTCAAACCTATTGTAAATCTCATATTGAATTAAATCATTAACTACATTGTTATATGGTAAACTTATTAGTGACACTAAGAATCTTCTTAAAGCTAATTTTGAGCACACCACCCTAATAATTCAGTGCCCTAATTTTGCACAAAGAACACAAAATCTACTGACTAATTTGTCAACAATTTACATAACAAAATTAAGCATTATTCCAAACACTCCCCCTTAATGATTAATGAGGGTGTACTATCTTATCTTGTAGTGTCAAAAACTGAGCTTTTGCAACTGCTTTGGTGAAGATATCTGCTAGCTGATGCTAAGTATTTATATGCTTCAATTCAATATCCTTCTTCTACAACAAATCTCGAATGAAGTGATATTTCATGTCAAAATTCTTTGTCCTACTTTGATGAACCGGATTCTTTGCTAACTTGATGACATTTACATTATCACAATAAATCATTGTAGGTTGAATTTGTTTTTCTCCAATTTCTTCCAAAACTTTTCTGAGCCAAAGAGCTGGTGTACCTATTGAGGTAATTGCAACATACTCCGCTTTTGTCGATGAGAGGTAATTGCAACATACTCCGCTTCTGTGGATGAGAGGGCAACAATGCTTTTTTCTTTTTTAGGTCCACGTAATTAAACTAGAACCAAAAGAGAAACAATTTACAGATGTGAACTTACGGTCATCAATACTACCTCCCTAATCTCAATCACTAAATCCAACAAGATTGAAATTTTCATAAGAGTAGTAATGAATACCAAAATTTAGAGTTCCTCTCACATACCTTAAAACCCTCTTGGCTGCCTGCATTTGTATTTCAGATGGATTTTTCATATACCTTGAAACACGTGAAACTGAATATGTAATATTAGGCCTTGTGTGGGTTAGAAATATCAAGCCCCCCACAATACTTCTATAATTTTTCTCATCAACTAAATTGACACCATCATCTCTACATAACATATCTGCATGAGCACTTGGAGTAGGGGATGGACTACAATCAAGCATATGAAATTTATTTAGCATATCATGTGCATACTTTGTCTGACAAATGAAAATCTCATCCTTACTTTGATAAACCTCCATTCCTAGAAAATATTTCATGATGCCTAGATCTTTTATCTCAAATTCATTCATAATAGAAACTTTGAATTTATCATTCATCTTAGAACTACTACCCGTATACAATAGATCATCAACATATAAACTTATGATTAGAATATCAATACCTTCTTTTTTGTAGTAAAGGGAAGGATCACTCTTACTTCTCTGGAAGCCATTTCCCTGAATGTATCCATCAATCCTAGCATACCACACTCTTGGTGCTTGCTTGAAACCATACAAATCCTTCTTCAACTTGTGGACATTATTCTCCTTTCCTTCCACTTCAAAACCTTGTGGCTACTCCACATTTAATTCCTCTTCTAAGTACCCATTCAAGACGGCACTTTGCACATCCATATGATGTGTGCTCCACTTTTTCTAAGCTGCTAACGAAACAAACATTCTAATGGTCTCATGTCTTGATATTGGTGCAAATGTCTCTTCATAATCAATTCCATACTTCTGTGTGAATCCTTTTAAGCAACTAATCTTGCTTTGTGTATTTCAACACTTCCATCACTCTTAAATTTAGTCTTATATACCCATATGGTGCCAATCCTTTTCTTGTCATGTGGAAGTGTTGTCAAATTCTAATTGTCATTCCTTTGAATGGAATCCATCTCTTCTTGCATGGCTTGCATCCGAACCTCATTAGTACATGCATCTTCAAAACATGATGGTTCAAAATCAGCCTTTGCTAATAAAGCGAAATTGACTATCTCACCTATTGGGATTTATTCATGTGCTTGATTTGCAGTCCTCTAATAAATATCATTCAATCTTCTTACCTTCCTTGTAGAACATGGAGAAGAAGTTGGACTTGAACTTGATATTGAAGAAATTGATGAAGGGATGCTTGGTGGAGTTAACCCACTAGTTATAGAAACATTAGTTGGCTGCTCATGATCAATATTAGCAGTTATATCATCATTCAAAACAGGTTTTGTCATCTCAACATGGCATTTTTGATGACCATAAACTCCCCCTTCATCAAAAATTACATCTCTTGATACAATAAGATTGTTAGTTAGAGGATTATACTATTTATAAGCATTGCTTGTCTCACTATACCCAATAAAAATACATAACTCACTCTTTGCATCTAACATTTTTCTATTCTGATTAGGTACATGCACATCAACCAAGCAAACAAAAACTTTGAAATGATAAAAATTAAGCATTTTTCCATACCAAGCATCATAAGGAGTCATATTTTCAAGTGCACTGGTTGGGCTACAGTTGATGATGTACACTGTTGTAGTAACTGCATCTCCCTAATAAGAATTGATCAAACTCTTTGTTTGTAACACACATCTTGCCATTTCAACCATAGTGTGATCCTTCCTTTTAGCTATGTCATTCTATTGGGGTGTGTATGCCATAGTATGCTGCCTCTTGATGCCATTCATATCACAATAACTCTGGAAATCTTTTGAGAAGAATTATCCTCCACAGTCAGTCCACAAACATTTGATCTTGCACCCTTTATCATTTTCTACAAGGGCTTTGAACTTCTTGAATGTATCCAGGGCTTTAATTTTGGCCTTTAGAAAATATACCGAACAATTTTGTGAGTAATCATCAATAAAGGTGATGAAACATGATGACTTACCCAAACTTTTAGTCTACATAGGACTACATATATCTGAATGAAGAAGCTGAAGTGGGTGATGAGCCCTCCATGCAGTGCCCTTTGGAAACCTTTCCCTTGCATGCTTTCCTTTAGCACATCCTTCAAAAACCTCCTTATGCTCTTCTACGTTGGGCAAACGAGAAACTAATGCATGTGAGGTTAGAAACTTCAAACTGTGAAAATTTAAATGCCCATACTTGAGATGCCATAACCAACTTGAATTCTAATAAGCGATATGTGAAATATTGTTGTTATGTTCATCAAAAGTCAAGGGAAACATCCTATTTCTTGTCATAGGCACAACAATGATCACCCTATTTCCCTTATTCTTATCATAGATACTACATGTCTTATTTTCAAAGACTACTTTATAATTTTTCTCACATAGATGCCTGTTGAGGCCATGAAAATCGTTGCAACAACATAGGGGAAACCACCCGGTCCGGACCTTAGTACAGCTCCTTTTCCGTTTGGAATAGTGGCTCCGACTGGGGATAATGCGACCAGTTTCCCAATAATGGATAAAAGTGGGATAGATGAGTAACTTATGATGTATGATGGTGATAAGCGAACAACTAAAACTATCGGCGAAATATATTATCTATAATCTAATCCCGGGACTTATCAATCTTTCAAAGCGTAGCGTTTGATAATCTGTGCTTTAAGGCAGGCATATAGATGACTCTAACGTTAAAGCATAGATGTTTAAACCATTTAAGATTGCTCTGCATAATTAGTTATGCAGAGCGATAATAGCGAATTACTACACATTGTCATTCATATCATTGCTACATGCATGATTAAAAGAAAGGGCATATCACAAAACATCCAATAGTGGAATGAAATGAAGATTTGCTGTTACAGCGCATACATGTATTCAACAATAGAAAAAATAATAACACAGCAATTCATATAAGAGGAAAGGAAACAGATGCAGATAAAAGTACCATGTAAGCTGCTTAACAATCCAGTATATTAATCGCTATGTCGCAGTCCTTCCTTCAAACCAGAAAGCATTCCAAACAAGATACAATAGTGCACAATTGTATAAAACAGCCTTCTCGTTAAATTAAGAACTATCGGTCGAGTTTCATAAAAGAATATAGGTTGAAGCACAGTAGTGCACACTTCAGCCTTTAAGTCTATTACAAAATTTTACGACCCTTTCCAAAACAATGAAAGGGTCTATAAATACTAATCTAATCTAAATATCTAACAAAAACTGAAAAGCTATTAAATTGGCATCAATAAATATTTTCCATCTTCCTTGGCGATCTGGCAGTCGGCAGCAATGCTTCATTCGGTGGGCTCTTTGCCTTTAAACCTCAGCTGACATATCGCCAGCATTGGCTCTACTTCCGGTGGAGTGTTGAGACGCGAAGTGAGCTGGGCATCATATGTGGCATCCTGAATGTCGGGGATCAGGCATCCGAGAGCATCTGTTAAACACTTGAGGGCCGACCTTTGAGTGTGCGGCTTGATTAGAAAGAGCCAATATGCCTCGGAGGTTAAAGTATTTACTCCAGCGATTAACCTTCCCCTCTCCTCCAAGTCATGATAACTTGTTTGTTCAATCATGTTTGCTGTTGTTATGCTTCCAGGTGTACACTGGGAAATCATGTTTGCCAAATAGAGTGCGTTATTGACTAAATAAATCATATTATTGGCAATCATCTTACACCTTGAAGCTGCCCTTTCCGCTTTCATCATCTGAGTGTTCCATTCCACGAAGAGTATGTCTTTGTATGTCTCATAGATTCTAGGCAAGTTCGTTGCCTTCCCCACATCAATATCTTGCCAATCAAGATACCCGGTTATGGTTTCTTTGGCCTGATCTAGCTCATTTCTGGCTTTCTCTATCTGCTGACATACTGCTGTAGATATTTCGCATAATGGCTCAGCCTCTGTAAGTTGCTGGCATAGGAGTCTAATCTGAGATATTAATGCGCCATTTATTTGAGCTGCTTCTGCTCTGAAATCCTCCACTTTCCGGGTGCCCTTGATGTCTTCAAGTTGTGCTAATAGTCGAGCTATTTGCTCGTCTTTTGATTTTGTCATCAGCTCATTCGCCTCTCTCAACTGTGCCAATGCCTCCGATAATTCTTTCTGCTTCTGGATTGCGCTCTGGTCGATTCTCTGTCTTTCAGTCTGCAGTTGCTGGGTTAATATATTGTTTTCTTGCTGTTGTGCCAGCAACTGCTCTTCCACCTGCGCTGCTTTATTTTTCGCCTCGGTTACTTCTGCCTGTAACGCACAAATTTCCTGGTCCTTAGTCTTCAATAGAAGACTTACCTCTGATGCTTTGTCAATAGTCGCTGCAGAATAAGCTCCCGCATACTGCGACAACTTTGTTAGATCATCGGAGGGATCCAATTCCTCCTTCCACACTACATTGCCCGTGATTGTTTGCTCAGGAAAGATAGAAGGTTGATCAAGCCTTCGTCTCTTCCTTGAGCGCTTAACAACAGCTTTATACTTTGGGCTGTAGAAAACATCCAGGGGAAGAATATCTTCGACCTGGAGAACAATTTGATCGGAAGGATCTATAGTAATTACCTCAACATCCTTTGAAATGGGTGGGCCGCTGGTTCCGCTTAGAACCTGAGAAGAAGTGGTTTCTGGCGCATCGCTTGTTTTAGAGGTGTCTGTATCTTTGGAGCCTTCCTTTCCACTGATAATGGAATCGAATTGGTTCCATTGTTTAAGCAATTCAGGATCAATGGAGGTCTGTTTATGTTGCTCTGTCTGGGATTTATTCTGCTCTTTTTCTTGTTCTAACCTCTGGTGCTCCTCTAACTCTTTTCTCTGCTGCTCGTCTAGTTCTTTTCTCTGTTGCTCTTCTTGCTCCCTTTTCTTCCTATCTGCCAATTCTTTTTTCTGCCTATCTGCCAGTTCTTTCTTTTGTTTCTCCTCTTCTTCTTTCTTCCTCTGTTCCTCTATCTCTTTCTGCTTTCTCTGTTCTTGATCCTTCTATGCCTTTTGCTGTTTTTCTATCTGCTCCTTCTTCTGCCTCTCAACTTGCTCTTTTCTTTTCTTTTCTGCCTGCAGCTTCTTTTGCCTTTCCTCCTGTTGTTTCTTTTGATCATTAGTTGTAACAGGAGGTTGGCTTGTCTGTTGCTGACCAGGCTCACTTGAGGAAGACGCTGGGGTTGTTGTCAATAAATCTAGAGGCAGAGTTTGCAACCTCTGCTCTCTAAGTTTATTGAACTCAGTTAACGTCTCATCATTATATCTCATTCTAGCAAGCTCTTTGGCCTGACCGATTGTATCGGCGGCGGCGAACAGGTCATCAAACATATCCTCTTGATGGTCAACTTTTGTTAATTTGGCCTGTTCTAGGGCAGTGTAGACAGTTTTACGTGGATCATAGAGTCTGCTTGGGAGAGTGGCCAGGGATAAAGCTTGCATCTTTGTTGCCTCTTTTTCTGCATGCTTGAGATCATGCAGAGTATAAACACCAATTCTCAAGGGAAAAGAGGGCCAGCCCCTCTTCTTTTCTTTCTTGAGAGTTTGTGTGACACTCTCGGCCATAATCTGGTAGGAGATTTCTCGGGCCAACAATTTGTCTGGAACATATAAAGGGAGAACATGCGGCTTGGCCTGGCTCCCATAAACCCTAATATAGGTAAAATGCTCTTCTCCAAACCAACTTGCTACAGCTGGTAAGTCGAAGGAAGCGAGATAGGAAATTTTGGGAATAGGTCGATCAAAAATGGAATAATGAATGGGAACCATAAAACCATTGCAAATTTGATACAAATGGTCCTTGTAAGAGGACTTCCACAATTTCTGATGATACAAATGAATGGGTGAGGGGTCTTGGGTGGTCCACCTCCAACCGAGGATAGGAAATTCAGAATTAAAACATAAAGTGTCCATAATGTAAGCGCTATAATAAAATGGTGGGATTTTCCTTTCGGAAACTCTGGATTTGGCTCTAAAGTCACGAACAGCTACGGCCAACTTATCAGAAAGAATGGTGGCCCAATCCATGATTGTACTATTAACAGCTGCTTCCATCAGAGGAACCATTTCTATGTCGAAATTAGCAGAGTCATGTAACCCCCATAGCCTACACATCATAATCCCCGCATAGCAATAGGGAGAAGCCAAAGAATCGACGGAGTACTTACCCGAGCTTTCGTGCTTGTGCTTGGCCGGATTCTGCCTCCAATCCCGGATGGGTTCAGATTGTACTTCATTCTCGGCTGCAAATTTCTCCACGAAGGCTTTGTTATAGATTTTCTCCGGCTCGGGCAAATGATACATTTGCCTTAGGTGCTCTGGCTTGAACGACCCGAAAATCCTTCCATCTCTTGTGTGGAACGTTCTATCAATGATTGGAATTTCCTCGATTGCCCAGCGCACTACATCAGTGTAGGGAAGGACCTGTTCTCTGGCTGCTATCTTGTGTAGGAAGGAATCGGCCAAGTCTTTGAGAGTAGCATCAGACTTCTTTAGTACATCCACACTAGCCTCTGTCACTGTCACTTCAGGTTGCTCAGTTTCTAATAGGTTATATGTGCCCTGCCATGAAGTCCTATTGAGACCAGTGCACGTAGTGTCTGAAATTAGGCCTTTCTTCTTATCCGCGGCAGCTTGTCCTGCAACAGATGCAGCAGCGGAGCCCGCGGTCCTCTTGGATTTCTTCCCCATCATGCTCAGACTTCTCTCAACAGATGAATTCTACACAAAGGCAAGAGAAATCGTAACAAGGAAATAACGATGACAATCCATAAAGGGAAAGATATATCATTTGAAGCGTGGTGATATTAATTCTCAAAAGTGGCTGCGGATCCAATCACTGGGAAAATATTGCAGATGCATTAATGGTGATTTAAGGCCTGCTACCCATTAAATGAGTATCACACCGTTATCCGGCTGAATGACCCCCTTAAGCGTGCAACAGATATTTTGGCGGTTAAACGCAAGTGTTCGTTAATCGAAGGGGCAAAGTTTTAAATACACATGCATTACCTTATCCCTGCATTTAACGGTATTTTGAAATTTGCGCTTTATCAACCGGATGGCGATATAACTTTAAGGCTTCAGGCGATGAGTTTTTTGAGAATGCCGAGTGCCGATGAGCGATATCGCATCGCATCGGGGAATAGATGCAACACAATCATTAGGAAAAGATCTTGCCGAGTGCCGATTGCGACATCGCATCGCATCGGGGGTAAGACCCGAGCGTCTTATCAAAGTGCATGAGATCTTGCCGATGGCCGATAGCGATATCGCATCGGGTCGGGGTGTATAACTTAAAGTGTTTTTCTCCCACATGAGGCAGCGCCAATAGCCGATCACCGATATCGCGTCGCGTCGGGGCGTGAGTTATGTGCCTTTATTAGGTGTGCATGGAATATCACCGATCGCCGATAGCGATATCGCATCGGTGGAGAACAAGGTGCCATTTGAATGTATTTCTCATGTCATTGCGATATGCGATCTTGCGATCGCTCTATCGCAATAATAAAAGATTGCTTTATTATTGGAACACTATTATTAAAAAAGGCTTTAATACATAAACTCATTTGATTATCATACCTTTTTGAACACAAAAGCATTGGTGCCAATTAAATTTTAAAAGGGACCCATTCCATATATTAATTTTATGTGTGAATGAAAATGTTATGAAATGGGGGGTTGTTGTAGAGCACAACAATTGGCGATTTGCTGGAAGAACCAATTATCTCTGAAACTAATACAAACACTTAAGCTTTTCAAAACTAGAAACTCAATCAGAAGGGAAAACTTCTAATTTAACTGGATATTCATGCGTTCTGAACAAAGTGAACTTATCCTGTTAACTTCTTTCCTTTTGGTTTTAAGAAAAATAAATACATTCTAAGTCTTTAAAATAGGCCTTTATTGGTTTATAATGATAAAACAAAAACTTTCCCAAATCAGCTTTTATAATTAACCCCTCTGTCATAGGTAGAGCCTCTGTTGCCAGCAAACGTTTATAGTCTCGACAGGGATACCTTTTAACCATAGTATTGTTCACTTTTCCATTCACATAAGAGTGTAGTTAACAGAATGAATCCAAAATATGTTCTCATATTTTAATTTTCACCTGTTTTTTCTTCTTTGTCATTGATAAGATAAAAAGCCATTGTCCTGGTTTGGTGGCCAGCTGTTGACAATGCCATTCACTGGTAATAATTTAACTGAACAAGCTGGCTTGTGATGAGACCTCTTGTCTTGAAATTCCAAGCCATTACCCTGTTTTGGTAGGCAGTATTGGTAATGTCAGTCAAACTATTTTCCTGTGAACATGGTAAGCAGGCTTGTAATAAGACCTCTTATCTTTAATCTTTTATATTTTAGAATTACACTCTGAGTAACCATAAACTTTAGTGAATGGGGTGAACAGTTTTCTCCTTATGAGCTGATGGATGACAGGTGAAGAGTTGAAGACGCTGAAAATGGGTTAGCTTCTATCTTAAAATAGATAACCTTTGGGGACCAGTTTTGAAAACAGAAAATGATTCACAGAACTTTTACCTCTTGAGAAGAGTCTTCAAAAGTTAGATTGTAATTTCAGAACACAAGGATATCTAGTTTCCTAAAAATTATTCCTTTTGATTGAGAGTTCTACTATCTAAAAGCAAATATTTTTATTATTTTTTTGTGAGATAGCTTGTTGAAACACAGCAAAAGGTCAATGGGGATACTCTACAGTTTTATTTCCTACCGATCCTACAAACTACACAAATCTACAAAGAGGAGAAGGGATTACCTTCTCAATTAAATAATTTCTTCAGGATCAGGCCATTAACAGGGAGAGAATCTCTCAACCCTGATAAGTCTTGCAACATAAAGGTTGAATGGCCTATCTTCTCACAGATCTGAAATGGTCCAAGCCACATTTTCTGAAATTTGATATGCTTACCTTTATCTTCATGGGCCTTGTCCCATTTGAGAACTAAGTCACCAACTTGAAAGTGTTTGGAACCGGATGAGGTTAAGTCAAAGGATGCTTTGATGATTTGTTGATGTTTGGCATGAGTGATTCTGGCTTTTTCCCTTTCTTCTTCTAATTTGAGAATTTGGTCATGTCTAAGTTGGATAGAGGAAGAAGGAGTCTCTTCAATGTACTGTACTAGGGCTAAAGAGGGTAAAACAAGATTCGTAGGCAATACTGCTTCTTTTCCATATACCAGATTAAATGGGGAGGAACCTATAGAAGCCTTTCGTGTTATTCTATCAGCCCATAATGCAAACACTAAAGATTTGTGCCAGTTTCTATGATTCTGTTCAACAGTTCGCTTAATGATTTTGATGAGATTCTTATTAGTAGATTCGGCTAAACCATTTCCCTGGGGATAATAATTAGCAGAATATTTCAGTTTAAATCCCCTTTTAATAGCGAAATCATATATAGCATTTCCTGAGAAATAGGAAGCATTATAAAAAATGAGAGCGTTTGGGACACCGAACCTGGTAATGATGAATTGGTCTATGAACTTGATGATTGCCTCTGAATTTGTTGCCTTTAAAGGAATAGCCTCTACCCATTTGGTAAAATAATCGGTAGCAGTGAGGATATACCTATGTTGTTTGGAAGATGGAGGAGTAATTTCCCCGATGATATCTAATCCCCATTGTTCAAATGGCTGTTCAATGTTGACAGGTTGCAGAGGGAAAGCTGATTTCCGTTGTCTTCCACTAGAAGTTTGGCAATTGAAGCATTTTCTTACGTATTCATGAGCATCTCTAAACAAAGTAGGCCAATAATATCCAGCGTGAATAACTTTGTGAGCTGTTGTGTCTGCTCCAAAATGTCCTCCTGCTGGTCCATCATGTAGCTCCTGCAAAACTTTTTGAGCTTCAGGTTTCTCAAGACATCTTAATAGGATAGAATCATAATTTTGTCTAAAAAGCACATCATCAATAAGAGTGAAATTCTTCGCTTTTAACCTAATGGCCCTTTAATTTTTTTAAGATAAATTTGGAGGAGCATAACCGTTCTTCAAATAAAATATTAAATCTGCATATTGAGATTCAGAATCGGTGGCACTTATCTGATTGATTGATTCGGTCTGATCCATATCGCTTGATTCAGGAATGTTTGATGCTCCTGCCAATATCCTGCAAAAACCTTGGCCCCTAACAATATTTGCTGGCTTTATTTCTAAATCATACTCTTGAAGCGCTGTGACCCAATTGGCCCTTCTTTCACCCAGTTCTTTCTGAATTAATAGTTGCCTTACCGCTGGGAAAGGGACTATAATTTTCGTGTGAGTTTTCAAAAGGAAGGGCCTGTAATGTTTGACTGCTTTAAATACAGCAAAGGCTTGTTTCTCCACATCGGAATAATTTAATTCAGCACCCTGAAGATTTGAGCTAAAAAATGAAATGGGTGCTTCCAAGTTGTGAGCATTTGGCTGCGTGAGAACTACAGAATAGGATACATCGGATGCAACAGTATTCAATGTAAAATGATTAGAAAAATTCGGAGTATTCAAGGCTGGGGCATTGATTATTGATTGCTTGATAACATCAAAAGCTTGCTTTTCTTCTGATCCCCACTTGAAGACTGAATTCTTCTTAATCATTGTCTGAAGTGGTAATACAATTTGAGAAAAATATGGAACAAATCGTTTGACAAAATTAATCTGACCCAAAAATGACTGCATCGATTTTTTATTGTGTGGGAAAGGGATTTCAGAAATTTCCTTAATCCGATCAGGATCAATATAAATGCCATCTTTGGATACTATAAAGCCTAAGAGTTTTCCTTGATTAAGAGCAAAGAAAGACTTCTTTGGGTTTAGAGAAATACCATATCTTTTGCATCGCTGAAAGATTTGATTTAAGTCATGCAAATGATTATATCTCTTTTTAGAATATACAGTAATATCGTCTAGGTAGACGACTACCGATCGATTGATCAACCCTTTGAAGGCTATATCCATGGCTCTCTGGAATGTCGCTCCCGCATTTATGAGTCCAAAAGGCATTTTCTGATATGCATAAGTTCCCCATTTTGTTCTGAATGTGGTTTTAAGTTGGTCATCAGGATGAACCAAAACTTGGTTATATCCGGAGAATCCATCAAGAAAGGACATCAATTCAGAGCCTGCTACTGATTGGAGGATTTGCTCCATAGTAGGTAATGGGAAGTTATCTTTCAAGCTCGCTTTATTCAGGTTCCTGAAATCAATACAGATTCGAATGTCGCCATTTTTCTTTCTGACTGGCACCATATTAGAGACCCAGTTTGAATGTCGGACCGGAAAAATAATTTTGGCTTTCAAGAGCTTATTAAGCTCCGACTTTATCTGGCTCTCCAAATTTGGATGTATTTTTCTTAACTTTTGCTAAATCGGTTTCTGATCAGGAAGCATAGGAATGGTATGCTGGATAATAGACGTATCATATGTCTTTAAGTCATCATATTTCCAAGCAAAGAACTGTTTGTTTTTTCTCAATAGTTTAATAAATGCTTCCTTTTCTTCCTGGGAAAGTCCTATCCCTAAGTTGATGTTTTGAGGAGCATCGTCAGTGCCTAGATTTATTAATTCAAATCTAAGGGTGGAACTTTGAAGCTTTGCATTAATTACAGGTTTAAACCTGTCTTTGATATCATAAAGGTCTTCAAGCTTCACCACGGATTTGGGAATTGAATTTTCTTGAGGCGCTTGTTTCATCTGTAGATCATGATCATCTTCCTCAATGACTTGATTGTCATAGGATTTTTCCGAAGTTAGAAACTGCAAGATATCTTCGTCATGGTTAAATACTCTCCAGTTAGTGACATTGTCAGGAATTGAAGGCCTAAAAAGTAATTCTACAGAAAATCTATCAAGGCTGTAGTCTTCAGAAGGTAGAAGCTTAGAAGCTACATTGGCTAGTAGGTCGGCTGCTGAATTTTGTGACCTAGGAATGGAAGAAATGTTGAAGGCTGAAAAGTGTGAGGTAAGATCCTGTACTAGTGATTGATAATGTTTAAGGTGACTTGAAAGACAATGAATTGCATTTCTCACCTGTTTGACAATGATTTCCGAATCGCCGAACACTTTTAGATATCGTACTTCAAGGCCGATTGCTTTATATAAACCCTGGACTAAAGCTTCATATTCGGCTGTGTTATTAGTACACTCAAATTCTAACCTACAAGACAGCATTGTCTTTTCTCCTTGCGGACTAACCAAAATGCAACCTGCTCCTGAGCCTTCGCTGGACTTAGAGCCATCAAAATATAAAGACCAAAATAAAGGAGTATTAACAAAAATATCTACATTTTTCTCAGCATCATTAAAACATCTGGACTTATCTATTTGTGAAAAATTTTCAATCTGAGATGTAAAATGATTAACTGAAAAAGGAGATGGTTGGGCAACAAAGTTGCCAAAGAATGATTCTGACGAATAGTTCCCCAAAATGTTGTTGTTGAATGCCACAGGTTGGTTTTCTTGCTCAAAACCAGTAACTGTGTGGGTCATATGCTTCTCTCGATTGATCCTTATTTGATTTGGCTTTCCCTTGTAGGGAAGCAACATATGTGACCAATCTGTGGAAATATACCCATGCAGTTTTTCGGACCAATCTCTGCTTAAAATTAAACCGTAAAATTCAGGTATGTCTGCAATTAAGATGTCAATCCTCTGAACAATTCTGGGGTCGGCTGACAACCTGATGGTTACAGAATTAATTTCTCCCACGACCTGCACTTTAGTCCTATCCAACTGTACGATATGAATGGCAGACTTCTGGGGTTCAATGTTCAGCTTAGAGCAAACTGAAGCTGGCATTATATTAGATGAGGCCCCTGAATCAATTAAACAGTTGTGCAGGTTTCTATTATAAATCTCATAAGTCAGCAGGAAGGGTGGAGTGTGAGAATTTGATTTATCTCCAATTAGAACTGAATCGGTAATTTCAACCATACCTGCAGGAGGCTGGCCTGAGTCATTGGCAGCTCTTGCACTGGGAAGGGGAGTAGAGGGAACAACATTCAATTCTTTAAGAAGTAACTTTTGTTGATGCTTTAGTTTGCTAAGTTCAAACATGGTTATATTTGCCTTAGTTTTCTTCATGTCATCGACAATGTTATATTCCATTGAATCGGATACCACTAGTGTCTTGGATGTTGAAGGAGAATTAGAAGTTGAAGGCTGGTTTTGGGGAACTACTACAGGCGGCTTCTTTGGGGGAACTTTTTCCTTTGCTGTAGCAGCACCTGCGCTCCTCTTCTTTGAAGTTGCCTGGGCGGGTTCAGGAGTGCTTTTACTTCTTGTAGTAACCAGAAAGGCTTCTTCTTCATTCTCGGTATCAGAGTTTGGGAGTATAAAATCCCACATTCCGTGGCATTCAGCTACTTCTTCTTCATCATCAGTTTGTGAAGTTGTTTCCTCTTCCTCTTCTTCTTGGTCTGAATCTGCGTTAGATATAACATTGGGCGGCTTTGATTCAGTTTTCTTATAAGTTCTAAATGGTCTTTTGTTTGAAGTTTCGGCCACCTGCTTCTTTATCTCAACCATTTCGTTAGACAATGTTTTAAGGACCTTTTGTAAACCTTCCATGTCATACGGGTCCTTTGGGGTTTTCTTCTTGGAATCTTCTTTAAAGGAGACTTTTTTAGCTTTTCTATCTTCCAAAGCAGCTTTCTTTTCTAGAGCATTGATGCGCTTTTCAACAACAAGTGCCTCTCTCATGTTTTCGGCTAAGGTAGGTTTCCCAGCCCTGTCTACAAAAATGGCTATGTTGGCAGGTAGGGCTGTAATATACCATTCGCTTCGGATTTGTTCACTTGGTTTAGAAGCGGTAGGGATTTTATTCAGGAGTTCATTAAATCTAGCATTAAACTCCTTTATTGGTTCCCTGTGCTCTATTCTCAGATTGGAGAGGTCGTTTATTAAAGTAGCTAAAGACCTATCATCTCCATATTTGGTGAGAAACTGCTCTTGGCATGTGTTCCAACTGGTAATTGAACCAGAAGGCAAGGAAAAATACCAGGATCCTGCTGATCCTTGTAAGGTGTCAGGGAAGAGTCTTACAACAACATCTTGCTCTGTCACTCCTTTTAGGTTAACTGCTAACATAAAGTTGTTGATGTGTTCTTCAGCCTGGGTCCCGTCATCTGGATTAAATTTAGGCAGCCATTTTTCGGGAGCATCGGGTAGATCATGCAATGGTGCAGGCATGTTGACTGCACCTGGCCTAGTCCATGGATCTGCCATTATGATAGCGACAGTGGTTGACACTACTGTTGCGATTCCAGATGTATGGGAAGGGATCAAAGATAAGGAGTGAATAGGTTGGGATATTGAGGCTTCTGATCCCTGGTGAACGACAATTTGTAATGGGGGAGTGGATGATTGACCTCGCAGAGGAGAAAATGCAATGGAGGAAGTGGATGAAAGCTCTTCACTATCAGATCCTTCAGTAATTTTCTTTGCCCTTTTCCTTTTGGGTAAAGGAAACTCAGTGGGTTCAATACCGAGTTTTTCACTCTGAAGTCTGGTGAGAGGGTGAGTGAGGTTGAATTGCGAAGTCGCACTGCTTTCTGATACCTCAGATTTCTGTGGCGAAATCGAGAAGCTCTGAAGTTTATGGATTAGAGACTGGACTTCAGGTGATTCAAGATCTAATTGTTCTGTGGTATGGTGGGTTTGAGCAGTGGTAGTTGATTCCCCTTCTCCTTGTTTGGATACCGGCGAACCAGTATGCAAATGGGAAGGTCGAGGGGATTCGGAGGGGGAAATACTCTTGGAATGGCTTATAGGTTTGGACTTATGTGCCATTCACAGTTGATGCCCTCCTTCTAGCGCCAATTATGTTGAGGCCACGAAAATCGTTGCAACAACATAGGGGAAACCACCCGGTCCGGACCTTAGTACAGCTCCTTTTCCGTTTGGAATAGTGGCTCCGACTGGGGATAATGGGACCAGTTTCCCAATAATGGATAAAAGTGGGATAGATGAGTAACTTATGATGTATGATGGTGATAAGCGAACAACTAAAACTATCGGCGAAATATATTATCTATAATCTAATCCCGGGACTTATCAATCTTTCAAAGCGTAGCGTTTGATAATCTGTGCTTTAAGGCAGGCATATATATGACTCTAACGTTAAAGCATAGATGTTTAAACCATTTAAGATTGCTCTGCATAATTAGTTATGCAGAGCGATAATAGCGAATTACTACACATTGTCATTCATATCATTGCTACATGCATGATTAAAAGAAAGGGCATATCACAAAACATCCAATAGTGGAATGAAATGAAGATTCGCTGTTACAGCGCATACATGTATTCAACAATAGCAAAAATAATAACACAGCAATTCATATAAGAGGAAAGGAAACAGATGCAGATAAAAGTACCATGTAAGCTGCTTAACAATCCAGTATATTAATCGCTATGTCGCAGTCCTTCCTTCAAACCAGAAAGCATTCCAAACAAGAGACAATAGTGCACAATTGTATAAAACAGCCTTCTCGTTAAATTAAGAACTATCGGTCGAGTTTCATAAAAGAATATAGGTTGAAGCACAGTAGTGCAAACTTCAGCCTTTAAGTCTATTACAAAATTTTACGACCCTTTCCAAAACAATGAAAGGGTCTATAAATACTAATCTAATCTAAATATCTAACAAAAACTGAAAAGCTATTAAATTGGCATCAATAAATATTTTCCATCTTCCTTGGCGATCTGGCAGTCGGCAGCAATGCTTCATTCGGTGGGCTCTTTGCCTTTAAACCTCAGCTGACATATCGCCAGCATTGGCTCTACTTCCGGTGGAGTGTTGAGACGCGAAGTGAGCTGGGCATCATATGTGGCATCCTGAATGTCGGGGATCAGGCATCCGAGAGCATCTGTTAAACACTTGAGGGCCGACCTTTGAGTGTGCGGCTTGATTAGAAAGAGCCAATATGCCTCGGAGGTTAAAGTATTTACTCCAGCGATTAACCTTCCCCTCTCCTCCAAGTCATGATAACTTGTTTGTTCAATCATGTTTGCTGTTGTTATGCTTCCAGGTGTACACTGGGAAATCATGTTTGCCAAATAGAGTGCGTTATTGACTAAATCAATCATATTACTGGCAATCATCTTACACCTTGAAGCTGCCCTTTCCGCTTTCATCATCTGAGTGTTCCATTCCACGCAGAGTATGTCTTTGTATGTCTCATAGATTCTAGGCAAGTTCGCTGCCTTCCCCACATCAGTATCTTGCCAATCAAGATACCCGGTTATGGTTTCTTCGGCCTGATCTAGCTCATTTCTGGCTTTCTCTATCTGCTGACATACTGCTGTAGATATTTTGCATAATGGCTCAGCCTCTGTAAGTTGCTGGCATAGGAGTCTAATCTGAGATATTAATGCGCCATTTATTTGAGATGCTTCTGCTCTGAAATCCTCCACTTTCCGGGTGCCCTTGATGTCTTCAAGTTGTGCTAATAGTCGAGCTATTTGCTCGTCTTTTGATTTCATCATCAGCTCATTCGCCTCTCTCAACTGTGCCAATGCCTCCGATAATTCTTTCTGTTTCTGGATTGCGCTCTGGTTGATTCTCTATCTTTCAGTCTGCAGTTGCTGGGTTAATATATTGTTTTCTTGCTGTTGTGCCAGCAACTGCTCTTCCACCTGCGCTGCTTTATTTTTCGCCTCGGTTACTTCTGCCTGTAACGCACAAATTTCCTGGTCTTTAGTCTTCAATAGAAGACTTACCTCCGATGCTTTGTCAATAGTCACTGCAGAATAAGCTCCCGCATACTGCGACAACTTTGTTAGATCATCGGAGGGATCCAATTCCTCCTTCCACACTACATTGCCCGTGATTGTTTGCTCAGGAAAGATAGAAGGTTGATCAAGCCTTCGTCTCTTCCTTGAGCGCTTAACAACAGCTTTATACTTTGGGCTATAGAAAACATCCAGGGGAGGAATATCTTCGACCTGGAGAACAATTTGATCGGAAGGATCTATAGTAATTACCTCAACATCCTTTGAAATTGGTGGGCCGCTGGTTCCGCTTAGAACCTGAGAAGAAGTGGTTTCTGGCGCATCGCTTGTTTTAGAGGTGTCTGTATCTTTGGAGCCTTCCTTTCCACTGATAATGGAATCGAATTGGTTCCATTGTTTAACCAATTCAGGATCAATGGAGGTCTGTTTATGTTGCTCTGTCTGGGATTTATTCCGCTCTTTTTCTTGTTCTAACCTCTGCTGCTCCTCTAACTCTTTTCTCTGCTGCTCTTCTAGTTCTTTTCTCTGCTGCTCTTCTTGCTCCCTTTTCTGCCTATCTGCCAATTCTTTTTTCTGCCTATCTGCCAGTTCTTTCTTTTGTTTCTCCTCTTCTTCTTTCTTCCTCTGTTCCTCTATCTCTTTCTGCTTTCTCTATTCTTGATCCTTCTGCGCCTTTTGTTGTTTTTCTATCTGCTCCTTCTTCTGCCTCTCAGCTTGCTCTTTTCTTTGCTTTTCTGCCTGCAGCTTCTTTTGCCTTTCCTCCTGTTGTTTCTTTTGATCATTAGTTGTAACAGGAGGTTGGCTTGTCTGTTGCCGACCAGGCTCACTTGAGGAAGACGCTGGGGTTGTTGTCAATAAATCTAGAGGCAGAGTTTGCAACCTCTGCTCTCTAAGTTTATTGAACTCAGTTAACGTCTCATCATTATATCTCATTCTAGCAAGCTCTTTGGCCTGACCGATTGTATCGGCGGCGGCGAACAGGTCATCAAACATATCCTCTTGATGGTCAACTTTTGTTAATTTGGCCTGTTCTAGGGCAGTGTAGACAGTTTTACGTGGATCATAGAGTCTGCTTGGGAGAGTGGCCAGGGATAAAGCTTGCATCTTTGTTGCCTCTTTTTCTGCATGCTTGAGATCATGCAGAGTATAAACACCAATTCTCAAGGGAAAAGAGGGCCAGCCCCTCTTCTTTTCTTTCTTGAGAGTTTGTGTGACACTCTCGGCCGTAATCTGGTAGGAGATTTCTCGGGCCAACAATTTGTCTGGAACATATAAAGGGAGAACATGTGGCTTGGCCTGGCTCCCATAAACCCTAATATAGGTAAAATGCTCTTCTCCAAACCAACTTGCTACAGCTGGTAAGTCGAAGGAAGCGAGATAGGAAATTTTGGGAATAGGTCGATCAAAAATGGAATAATGAATGGGAACCATAAAACCATTGCAAATTTGATACAAATGGTCCTTGTAAGAGGACTTCCACAATTTCTAATGATACAAATGAATGGGTGAGGGGTCTTGGGTGGTCCACCTCCAACCGAGGATAGGAAATTCAGAATTAAAACATAAAGTGTCCATAATGTAAGCGCTATAATAAAATGGTGGGATTTTCCTTTCGAAAACTCTGGATTTCGCTCTAAAGTCACGAACAGCTACGGCCAACTTATCAGAAAGAATGGTGGCCCAATCCATGATTGTACTATTAACAGCTGCTTCCATCAGAGGAACCATTTCTATGTCGAAATTAGCAGAGTCATGTAACCCCCATAGCCTACACATCATAATCCCCGCATAGCAATAGGGAGAAGCCAAAGAATCGACGGAGTACTTACCCGAGCTTTCGTGCTTGTGTTTGGCCGGATTCTGCCTCCAATCCCGGATGGGTTCAGATTGTACTTCATTCTCGGCTGCAAATTTCTCCACGAAGGCTTTGTTATAGATTTTCTCCGGCTCGGGCAAATGATACATTTGCCTTAGGTGCTCTGGCTTGAACGACCCGAAAATCCTTCCATCTCTTGTGTGGAACGTTCTATCAATGATTGGAATTTCCTCGATTGCCCAGCGCACTACATCAGTGTAGGGAAGGACCTGTTCTCTGGCTGCTATCCTGTGCAGGAAGGAATCGGCCAAGTCTTTGAGAGTAGCATCGGACTTCTTTAGTACATCCACACTAGCCTCTGTCACTGTCACTTCAGGTTGCTCAGTTTCTAATAGGTTATATGTGCCCTGCCATGAAGTCCTATTGAGACCAGTGCACGTAGTGTCTGAAATTAGGCCTTTCTTCTTATCCGCGGCAGCTTGTCCTGCAACAGATGCAGCAGCGGAGCCCGTGGTCCTCTTTGATTTCTTCCCCATCATGCTCAGACTTCTCTCAACAGATGAATTCTACACAAAGGCAAGAGAAATCGTAACAAGGAAATAACGATGACAATCCATAAAGGGAAAGATATATCATTTGAAGCGTGGTGATATTAATTCTCAAAAGTGGCTGCGGATCCAATCACTGGGAAAATATTGCAGATGCATTAATGGTGATTTAAGGCCTGCTACCCATTAAATGAGTATCACACCGTTATCCGGCTGAATGACCCCCTTAAGCGTGCAACAGATATTTTGGCGGTTAAACGCAAGTGTTCGTTAATCGAAGGGGCAAAGTTTTAAATACACATGCATTACCTTATCCCTGCATTTAACGGTATTTTGAAATTTGTGCTTTATCAACCGGATGGCGATATAACTTTAAGGCTTCAGGCGATGAGTTTTTTGAGAATGCCGAGTGCCGATGAGCAATATCGCATCGCATCGGGGAATAGATGCAACACAATCATTAGGAAAAGATCTTGCAGAGTGCTGATTGCGACATCGCATCGCATCGGGGGTAAGACCCGAGCGTCTTATCAAAGTGCATGAGATCCTACCGATGGCCGATAGCGATATCGCATCGGGTCGGGGTGTATAACTTAAAGTGTTTTTCTCCCACATGAGGCAGCGCTGATAGCCGATCGCCGATATCGCGTCGCGTCGGGGCGTGAGTTATGTGCCTTTATTAGGTGTGCATGGAATATCACCGATCGCCGATAGCGATATCGCATCGGCAGAGAACAAGGTGCCATTTGAATGTATTTCTCATGTCATTGCGATATGCGATCTTACGATCGCTCTATCGCAATAATAAAAGATTGCTTTATTATTGGAACACTATTATTAAAAAAGGCTTTAATACATAAACTCATTTGATTATCATACCTTTTTGAACACAAAAGAATTGGTGCCAATTAAATTTTAAAAGGGACCCATTCCATATATTAATTTTATGTGTGAATGAAAATGTTATGAAATGGGGGGTTGTTGTAGAGCACAACAATGCCCAACACTCAAAAAATTATGCTTCAATTGTGGAGCATAATAAATGTCATGAATTCTCTTTATACCTTCTTTTGTTTGGACCTCCATAACTCCTTTGGTAGTAACCTCCAATGGTTTATCATCACCAATCTGGATCTTGGATTTGAAACTTCCATCCTTTGTTGAAAGAAGCTTCTCATTCCATGTCATATGGTTAGAGGATCCAGAATCTAGGTACCCAACATCTTCACTAGTATTTTCACCTTTGGCATAGGATAAAAATAAGTGATCTCGAGGATACTCACCACTTTCTTGAGCATAGTTAACATTTTTACCTTCTTTCAATCTGCATTCTCTTTCAAAGTGGCCATACCTATTACAATAGTAACATTCAACATTTCTCTTATCAAATCTACCTCTACCTCTTCCTATGAAACTACCTCTTCCTCTTGAGGCACTTCCTCCTCCACCTCTTGGAGAATTTTGGCTTTGCCATTTACCTTGACCTTGATTGCTTCTAGCATGACAACTGCTTGCATATTCATTCTTTGTAATTTGTGGTTAGTGTATATGTGATGTTCATGAGTGATGTTATGTCGCTTACAGATTTGTTCTCTAGAGTTAGGTGTTATGCTACAAGAGTATTAATGTATGTTGTTATATTGATGAGGAGGATTGTTGAAGTAATATGTATATGAGACTACCACTATGTTATTCTATTTTTGTTACTACTTCCTTAATCAAATTACTATATTGCAGAGGTTATGTTGAGTATGGTGGTTTTTTGTAGAATTGTTGACCTCATACATTATGGTATTGCCATGGTATTCCTGAAGAGGACTAATCACTATTGTTTATTGGCTTGATATGTTGTTGATATATGTTTTGTATTAGTATTATTTTGTTGTATGTTTTGTATCAATATTGATATCACGTTTGTATGTTGTTTGAAGCCACCAAGTATTTCCATGTATTTGTTGCTAAAGAATTGTAACATGTTTTTGTGGTTCTATTGTTAGGACATGAACTCATGCATCTCAGGTGACAACTTGGTATCCAAACCAACTGGACTACAATGCTCTCGCTGATGGAGAGTTTTCATTTTCCATTGATGTCACATGGGGAGAGAGAATGATTAGATGGATTGGTGTTTGCAGGAGGTTTTCATCAATGCCAAAGGGGGATGTTGTTAGAATTTTGGTAGGTTGGCATGTTGGCATTAATGTCAACCTAGTATTGCATTAATGTCCTGATGAATTGTTGGCACTTAGCATGTTGAAAAAGTGTGTAATGATGTTGCACAAGTGGGTAATGCTTTTGTGATGAAGAAATTAGAAGATTTGGGTAGTGAAGAATTATGTTCTCCATGCATACAAAGAATATTGTGGTTTCAACAATCTCTCCTAAAAGCATCACCTCATTGTTTTGATGATGTAATGGTGTGCCCAAGACACTTTTTTCATGCGACTAGTTCAATTCCCATGGAACTACCTGTACGACGCAAAAGAAATACCATAGGATCAAAATCAGTGAACTTCAGAAAGGCTTCAATTATGATCGAGATGTTTGATCAAGTCTACAATGCCTTCATTGAATTTGTCATCAAAATCATATGGAACACATTAATGTATTCAATTCGATTGATCTAGTCATTTCTTAGTGGTTTGACTTAATCTATATCATTCCAATCTCATCTAGTATGTATGCATTGAGTTGTTATAGATGTATTAATAGCTTATCCAGTTGTTGGGTAATTTAATTATCTCTTAAGTTACTTATATTAAATGTCATTCTAGGATTCGTATTCTTGTGAATCATGCTTGCATTGTACATGGTAGGGAATTAACTTTTTATTTAAAATAAAATTTGATCTATTGAAAAGAACTATAGATCTTGAAATAAATTCCTATCTATGAAATGATATCTAAAATCAATACACACAACACTTTCTAAAGCAAGACAAAACTTCAATAAAATTTAATCTATGGAAAGCAGTAAAATATGAACTAGAAAGCAATGAAATTCTTAATCTACTGAATTGAAATGAGAGTTCTATTCTAGGTCTATACTATGAAGTATTTTTTTTACGTTCTTAAATCTATGTTCTTGTTCTAAATTCTCTTCTAATAAGCATGAAAATAAATATATTCTATGAAAACCATTTATTCTATGGAAATCGAATCGACTATTCTTAATCTAGAAAGTAATCAAGCTTTATTTCTAGGAAAGCAATAAAATTTTATTATAATGAGAAAGGAAAAAAAAAATTCATTCTAAGATCAAATGAAAATGGCAATTAAATGTTTGATAAAAATCATTAAAACTTGTGAATGTGTGTACATAAATTATTGTTCATTACGCAAACTTAACATCTTACAATCTATTTTATGAAAATCTACGAGGAATGAATTGAAGATAAAAAAAAAAAATTGTTTTTTTTTTTTTAACGTTTTACTCAAGTGCTTGACCTATATAAAGATGAAATAAATGAGTGAGTGAAAGATAGAGAAAAACTAGCGAAATAAACCAGAGCGTTAAATACAAACATTGAAACACAACAAAGAATTAAAATGATGCAAATTGTTAATGAATACCTAAACTAACCTAGATATTATTTTTGGAGGGGGGCCCTTTTGATATGCATGAGTAGTTGTATCATAGGCTTAAATCAACCTCCAACAATTCATAAAAACACCACAGATGGATTATATTATTGAAGGTATGTACACAGAGTTTACAAAATTAGAATAATTCTAGAATTTAAATCAATTGTCAATACTATCTATTAACTTCTAGATGAAGTTTCTAACATAATATTTTTCAGAATTCATTGGCTAAAAAGTACATTCATTGAGTGACATCTTAGTCACTTATTCCAAACAAAGTTCTTTCTTTTCATGATTCGCGATCGGAGAAGCAAATCATCAAAGGAACACATCGTCAACTTTGATCTTTTGTGCCTTTTTTAATCATAAGATATCACTCACTAGACGTATATCTTGCTCACTTGATATTTTACCTTCTAAATATGCGTCCAATATTGCTTTAACTCAAAGTTTGAGTTTAATGTTGTGGTTGATCCAAAGACTTCCACCTCTGACTAATAGGTGGATCATGATTTCAAAATCATTTGGCACCTTCTTATATGCTTTGGCTGATTTATAGCTTGTGGGATCTTAGAGAACATTCAAATTCGCTTTAAAATGTTAGTGGAATTGTGGAATATGCAAGACTTGGTAGCTTATACCTGATCAAATCAATTCCATGAAGCGAAACATATAGATTTGAGACAATAGTGGACATTTACCTCATAAATGGATTTGTATGGGTTTAATGTATTTTTACTCAAAATAGGTGTATGGTGAAATGAAGGTAAAGAAAAAAATGAGTGAAATATATATGATAAACTAAAAATATTTTAGAGGTTCGCACAAGTCTTATCTAAGATGTGAATCTATTAATTGGTACAATCATGCTAACAATGATTGATCGGGTTCAAAGTGAGAAATTGATGTTGTGTTTTGGTTAACCCGTGCATATTAATGATCAAGGAAACTATTAAAATGTTATGCATTGTATTTTTAAGGGGTTCAATGAGGTGAGATAGAGAGTCGAATGTTTCAACTTGTAGGAGAGCACATTTTGTAGAGTATGTACATGAACTAGAGTGATGGGAATATGAAAGAGAGGTTGATGATGTGTTAACTATACCTGGGTGAATAGATTGAGAAATTAACATTATGAAGGCCAAGAAACACACAATGCACATGAAGTTTTGTGTTAGAGTGTTAAGATCATGATTAGTCTGTGTTAATTATGGGAAGAGTGTGTGGCTCAATCTCAAAGAGTATGTATTTCTTGGATTTTGATTGTGGGCATGGTGAGAAGAAATGTAAGATGAATGCAAGGCCAATGATAGAGTAATTCTATGGTAGATATTCCATGTTGATTATACATGTAGCATCTTGTGTGTGGTTGTCTATGTGCAAAAAATATGACTTATCGATTGGTTGTGTGATTAGAAGTTAGAAGGAGTGTGTACCTGAGCATATGTATACCCCTGTAGATTCTCATTGACATGCTGCTAGATAATGTGTTGCTTGAGTGTTGATAGAGAGAGTTCTACTTGTGAGAGTAACTATTTTGTTAACTGTGGTTGATATTCCAAATATGTATTTGAGATGTTGTTGAGAGTAAGGTTAGAGAGTTTTCCTGATATTTTTCTTTTCTAGTATGGTTATATTATTATTGATAAGGATGAGAGAGTTTGTTGTCAATAGGGTTTGATAGAGATATATGATTTTTAGGAAAAAGGGTGGTTTTATATCTTATTTCTATTGAGTAGATAATTCTCGGGGTCCAGTTTGAAAATGAATGAAAGGGTGGCATAGAAAGTGGTTTCTTGCCAAGATAGGGAGTCTGATCTCCCTAGTTAGTAGTCTCCAACAAATAGATGTATATGGAGTTGGGGCTTCCTAGATTGTAGTGGGAAACAAAATGTTGTAGGGGTGGTGTCTCCTTCCTAAAAGTCATCAGCTAAACTATGTAAAAGAGATTCAAGAATAATAGAGAAGAATTAAAGAAATAAATAGAGTGGCTTTTCTCCCATTGAGGGTTTCCACCAAAAATTCTTGTGTCCCTTGTGCATGATTGTCTTGATGCTTTTCATCCTGTTTTTGTGTTGTTACATGTTGGAGTTGTTTCATGTTATGATGTTTATATAAATAAGTTATTTCTGTGTTGTTGCATGTTGAAGTTGTTGGATGTTATGATGTTTATATAAATAAGTTAAATCTAGTAAAACTATTTAAAAGACATCACTTTTGATTCACGCCCCCCATCTCAGTAGTGATATGTTTCAAAAAAATTAATATAGTGGGGATATCCTTAATCATCTTACGAAGCACCACCCATGGAGCATGTCAGGTTCAGGATTTATAGTAGTAAACTTGCCACTGAATTGTTTAACACAATATACCATTTTTTCAATTGTATTGAACCTCCATTATGTCTTGATGACCATCATCAAGGAGTTATAGTCACTCATGGGACCACTCATCATTTATCTCCTAAAGTAGTTCTAGGTCATGATATGGTTCTAGTATTTTCTTGGAATCACTAACTTTTAGGAACATGGAGATATAATTCTTTATGGTGTGGCCTTGGCATGGTGTGACATATTTTTTCAACAATGGTGGATGAGTTGAGAATTGTAAATAAGAGTCATTGATATGTTCCCAATAGTGGGAACTACATAGTGTCACCTATCAAACTACCTTTTCCATTGTATATTTATATATAATACATTATAAAAACCCAAACATATATATAATAAAAATAAATAAATAAAAATTATGGTCATGTTATTATGTATTCCATGTTTTTTTCTTTCACTATGTGTTTTAACCATTTGTCTTGTCTTTCTACATGGTTTTTACATGATAGTGTGACATTTTCATATCATGGCGTCCACTACATCTGAGGTATTCATTAGAAATTGGAATATATAGATAAGATTCATGGAAATATTGTTGGCGGGTTATTGGCCTTCTCTATATCATTTAATGATGACATAGTTCCAAACAAGTTAACTCACAATGCTCTTCATGCCTTTTGGTATGTTGTAAATTGCATGGTAGAGCTTACTGTTCATGGTTACCTAAAAGTAGTACTCAATTTTCAATTTATTTCGCATGATACATTAACTCTTGGTACTAAGAACCCTCTTTATAGATCGCCATGACAAGAAATTTGAATGACATTCATCTATCTTCATATTATTTAGGGCCATATAAACTAAAAGTACGAGAGGCTTCCAAGTATTTTCTTCAGGTTTTTTCTGGGGGCCTAATGTCTACGATATTCAATTCATTGTTTTATACTATTTATTTATTTATTTCCTTCATCCCAATCACCACCATTGTAGTCATGCTTGACCTTTCGCCTTTATATTAGTATTTCTTCCATCTTGAAACCCATTATGACTTGTTAGATATATTGCTATGATGAGTGGACTTCATTTTCTAAACATTTTGAATTTCCTTTTTTATTTTCTAAGGTTAGTTCCATCAATTTCAAAACTAGATTCAAACTATCTTGCCACTAGCCTATCCAACACAAGCTTTCTTTTGGTTTTATTTTCATGCTTATTAAATAATGGAAATTCCAGTCTTCTTCTTTCTAGTCCATTCATGGTCATTAAACCAATTAAAATTCCAAGATTATTTGTCATTCTTTCCTCCTTATCCTCCAGAATGAGAGACAATGACAATATATTTTTATTTATCTCATTATTTCTAAACTATGACAAGGGAATTAGTATACCTTAACGTATTTTTTTGGATTGTTAAAATTGAATGAAAAAGAGACTACCTAGGTTACATATCTTCTCTCATGTGCATGTAAAACTATGAAGGGGATTAGCCATGCAAAAAGGCATGGGTCAGGTGGGGGTGGCTATTATCCATTTTCATTCTAGAACAACATTCATTAGTCACCATTGAATATGGAATCTATTTTGAGATATTCTCACTCTTTTGGTTGTCCTTTGAGTTATATGGGTTTTGATGATACCTCATATGCCATCACTATGTTTGAATGGTGTTCCTTAGTTCAATTTGACAAGATCACACTTGTGTCATGGAAAAATATGTTGAAAAGAATTCTTAGCCAAAGTTGTCCATTTTTGAGTTTCATTTGACCTTTTCGTTTTGCCATCCCTATATTAATTATGCATTATGTTTTATTAGTTGTAATCCATATCATCATATTACTTGTTTCATGTCAAATAATGGGGGATACATCAACACCAACTCATTATCTAGGAAACGTATCTATAAGCTGTCTAAGGTCACAATCTTTATTGCTAGGCTACATCATAGTTGACAACCGGTTTACCGAGTTGTCCCATATTAACTTATTATACTAATCTACAACATCAGAACATCTATTCACACTTGTTATATTGTACTAGGTACCTTAAGAACCATTTTAATTAGTGGTGGTATTTCATCTGTGGATTGATAGGATCTCTCAGTGCCTAATAATTACATGGTTAATTGCATGATTTTCATTGTCTCATTCATTCACATGTATTAGATTCCTACCATCACAATGAAACAATGACCTTAGGTATTGAGGATAGCTCACTCATGCAAATAGCTTCAACCAAGATGCACTGGATTATGTGTTGAATTTTTTTTGTCATTAATGTCAAAGGGTTTATATCATTGACATTACCTATATATATGTGTTGAAATTTTTTTATCATTAATGTCAAAGGGTTTATATCATTGATATTACCTATATATATGCAAGTATCTAGGTATATCAAAAGGTGGGTGCTTGCAAAAAAGGTGTAGTCAAAATAGAAAAATCAAGCTACATGAAAAGTGTGTAAAGTGAATTTATATAAAGAAGTCAAAAAGTGAAACGGTAGCTTAAAACCCATGGTTTACGAAGCCCAAGATATTTTCCCTATTTGGAAAAGTGGAGTAAAAGGGTAATTAATAGTTTGATTAATGAATTGATGTGTTTTTTTAATCAGTGTGTCTTTCCATGAAGGGTTTTGACAATGTATAAAAGGAGAAAGTGTTGAAAGGAAATTATGTGGGAGTAAAAATGTGATTTGTGTAGTAAACGTGTCTTCCCTTGTCCCTATAAAATTGAGAGTATTAAGGATATATCAAGGGGGGTGTCTTGTTAAATTTTCATATTTTTTTCGTTATACTTTCAAAGATACATTAGAACTTACGATTGGTGATTATTCTTCAAAAATGTTTCAAATGAGTCATTTAGGGATTTTAATTATGATTTTTTTTTTTTTTTTTTTATACCATGAAGCTTATTTTTAGTAGAGTTAGAAGACATTGCAAGGTATTTCTAGTAAACACTTTAAATTTAGGTTTTATATAATTTCAAATCTATACCCTATGGAAGTTAAGGTTTCTGAATGGTGCTAAAATTAGTTTTAAATTAGTGAACTTGGAACTTTTTCTATATTTAACTTTATGTGAAGAATCAAAATATGAAATTTTGAGTGTATTGAGAAAACATCTAAAGATATGAAAATTAGCTTTAAATTAGTTAACTTGGAACATTTTCTATAATTCACTTTATGTGAAGAATCAAAATATGAAATTTTGAGTGTTTTGAGAAAACATCTAAAGATACAACTATTGCGAATTTCATGTTCCTTTCACTCTAATTTCATAAACACTCTCTATGGATTTTAAGGTTTGTGAATGGTATTCAAATCAATTTGAAAAGAGTAATCATGGAATTTTAGATACAATTATCTCTATGGAATTTTTATTTTTTTTGTGAATGGTATTCAAATCAATTTGAAAAAAGTAATCATGGCATTTTAGCTACAATTCTTTTGCTAAGAAACCTCATATTGTGATTATTTTTAGATCTAAGAAGATATATCAGAGCAAATCAGGTAAAAAATTTGGAATCAGATATAAAGAACTTGACACTTGGCATGTTATGCAAGTTTTATCTTGGGAAGAGGCCAAAGTTAGCGAGTTTCGGCAAAGTTTCCACAACTTTCACTAGACACGTCAATGATAAGATCTAAATAAATAATAGCATATCTAGTCTTATCATGAGAAGATCATTTAAAGAAGCTATATGTAGGTTGGTGTTGCACAAAAAAATATGGTATCTATTTATAGGTTTGTGCTTAGCAATGAAGATTTGTTATTTCCATGATTTTTACTATTGGGGATTGGTGTCTCTTGCAGATATTTGTAATAGTAGGTTGGTTCCTATGAAGAATTATTGAAAAAAAAACCTTTGCGGTTTCTTCAAAAAAAAATTTATGTAAGTATTCTATTTCTTATTTTGTAATTGATAGATGTTATTTGTAAAAAAAAATATGATGGTTCATAAATTTTTAGATAATTAAATTAAATTTATACTCATTCACCCCACTCTATCAATATAAGTGTGTTCTTAATAAAGTGTATTATGTACTTTGGGGACCACATTTCCAAACTCTTCTTGGTGTCAATTCTCCTCCTAACATATACTATGACATGGATCCGCATTGTAATTGTCTATTGGCTATCATGAGCATTTGATGACATGGATCCACTGTGTTCTCTCTGTAGTTTCCACAATATTTCATAATGTCCCATGGATCTGTAGAGCATTACATTGGTGGCCATGTTTTTGTTTTCTTGTACCACGCAATGGTATAACTACATGTCGAATGTATATCATATGAATCTAGTTGTTGGATTTTGAGGTAGTAATAAGTTATGTGACCCTTAGCTCCCGTCAACTGTAACATATACTGTATCCATGTAATTTATTTTAGTGATCAATTTCTCCTTTGACTTCCTAAGTTAGGGGGTATATGTTATAGTTCAAATTAACACTCCCTTAATTGCATTAGTGAAGTAGCACAAAAATAAGTCTTAAAGGTAGTGTCTGCTTCATGGACACCCTAAGGACACCCTAAGAAAGGACTAAATTTCTCCCTCCAACACTCCCATGACACTAGAAGATAGAATTGTGTCACTCCATGTGACTTGACTTCAAGAGTGGGTTGCTCTAACCATTTAGACAACGAGTATTGAAGTGGCTAGGGTTTCTAGAGTGAGTAAATAAGGGTTTAACAATATAAAAATGTGATTAAATAAAAAATAAAAAATAAATTATTAGATAAAATCAAGTCAATATATATAGATTCATCTGCTCTACCTTGTCAAATCAAATATAAAGCAAATCTCCTCCATGGATAAAAATGGGAAGAACATTGAAAAAGTAAAGACATCCTACCAAAATCAGGTGAGCTCAGCCTTGATATAAGCCAAAAATTACATAATCACATCTTCACTGTGAATGATGAGAAGAGGAGTCTTGGGAAAGGAACATGGTTGTGTGACATGAGCTGCATGAACTTTGTTAATGCAATGCCACTACTTTCATCCCGATTTACTAGCCTTAACGTACATACTATTCCTATGAAGACATCGAGAAACCCTAATGCGGAGACTAAAAATTCATCATGTTACTCGTTGACTTATGTCTACATTTATGTAAGAAAAATCCTCTAACTTGATTACAATTTTTATTTTAATTAAGAATTTAAAAATAACCAAAATTTGAATTTTCAACTATTCTATTTTATCAAATTTTTAACGAAATGAGACATTTTGGATACCCATGTAAAAAAAGGTTTTTCTTTGTCAATTGCACGAACCAAAAGTGAAAACCGAAAGTGACAAGGGTCACAGTAGGCACTAGAGTAATTGAATTGCTTGTTTATCTAAACTAATACATCTCTCGGGAGAGATATCGATCGATGACCATAGAGAACACCTTAATGTGGATTTAGAGATTTCTTTTGGATGTGAAGTCAAAGAGGATACTCGCTTTTAAAAATGATCATTTTCAGTGGTAGACAAGAATACGACATAAACTATTAGAGGGGCACCGTGGAAAAGCAACGCGACAAAGAGGGATATTATGGTTTGGGCTAAGGGTCCCAACTCTCGCCTTCCAACGCCAACCGAGAAACCTAACTCCTCAATAGATTTGTGGAAGGGCTTCTGTCATAATTCTGTACATCTATTAAAAGTGTCCATCCTTATAAATATTTTATATGTTTGTCCCTAGGTTGTCTTCTTGAATAATATTTATTTCGATCCGTTATTTTCGAACGAGATTTCGAACTTCATTTTAGTTCGTCTGGTATTTCATTTTAATATATATTATTAGTCTGATGCATTGTTTTCATATGCAAATTTGAATTTAAGCCCGGCCCATTGCATAATTGCATACCATATATCACAGTAAGTGAAACAAGTTTAGGGTGTTATATACATAGGTGGAATAATATTTTATTTTAATCTACTACTTATATGGAATCTTAAATCTGTACAGAAGTTATTATAGGACGATACATTGTATGTGGATAGGTTGAATAATATTATATTTTCATCGTTGGAGGACGATACAGTGTATATGGAATCTGAAATCTGTACAGAAGTTATTATAGGACGATACATTGTATGTGGATAGGTGGAATAATATTATATTTTCATCGTTGGAGCACGATACAATGTATGTGAATACATGCAACAATATTATATTTTGATATGTTATAGTCAAGGAGGTGGAATTGGTATATTGCAGTAATGTATGTTGTACGTTTAGAGGTGGATTAATATTTTTTTTGATATATGCTAGGTTTATTGGGAAATTTGAAGTTGCATAGAGGTGTTTAAGTTTATGTTGGTTGTAGATTTAGTAATTTAATATAGAATTTTTTTTTCAGGTAAAAAAAAGCAAAATTTCATTTATATCATAAATATAAATATTATACAAAGAACAACTCCTCTAGACGAGAAACACATAAAAAACTTTACCCCAGGCACGCGCTAGGAGTAAAAACAAAAAGGATCCACATATAAAGTCCAAAACTGCCCATCGAAACAGCATAGGCCAGAATAAATAGCATCATGGCAATCTCCATATCAATCTCCATATCAAACCTAGGAAAATTTTGGCATAGAAACAGCATATGCTAGGACAGAATCAACCAAAACAAGCCAAAGAAGCAGCTTCGTTGACAAATCTCCCTGCCACACCAGGAAAGACTATGGCGGGTAACACAGCCCACAACGAGCACCAAAATCCAAATCTGTCAAACAACAGCGACCATCGCCAGGGAAATGGAGGCATCACCTGCGATCACTAGAAAAGCATATTAGCAAGACAAAAAACCTTCATCTTACTTGAAACAAAAACCAGGGAAAGAAAGAGAGGCTAGTATCAAGAACAAGATTAGAAGTCAGGTGGAAGAAAGTCCTGAATGGGGATAAAGTTTCCCTCAAAAGAGATCTGCAAGAACCATAAACCTGTGGGCACCCTGAGACCCATTTTGGATAAGCCATCTGCAACTTGATTAAGATCCCTCTTGATATGACAAATGGATGCCCCTTCTGATCTGATCCAGAGGAAATTAATTCTCTCCAACCATCCCGAAAGCTGCGGATTTCTAATAAAGACCTTACCACTGAGACTATCAATCAAGACCTTTGAGTCACTGAAGATGGAAACATTCTGTAGATTGAGAAAGAGGCAAAAATTCAGGAGCCAGCAAGGGCCATTGCTTCTGCCTTACTGTTTGAGCCATTGCCCCCATTCCAGAACAGCTGAAAGCTACATAAATCATCTACCACAATATGAACCCCGCAACCACACTGGCCCTCCTGCCCAGCCCCATCAAAGAAGGCTCTCAGAATGACAGATTGGGTCTGCTGAATCCCACACTGTTTTTGGAGAGGCATCTTAGGAGGACTTTGCGGGATTGATTCAAAAATCGAGGAGATGGAGGAATAAATATCCATGAGATGGGAGGGTTTACCATTGAAAATAACCTTGTTACGCCACTTCCATATGCACCATACCATTATAATGAATATTGATCTCCAGGTATTCTTTTGAAGACAACACCATAAGGATGCTTCAACCGTCGAAGGAAGAGATGGGAGCTGGACACCATGGGCTTGCTCCAGAATTCACCATAAAAGCCGAGTCTTCTTGCAAGCAAAAAAAAGGTGGAAATTGGACTCTTCTTTTGCCCAACAGATGTAACAAACCCCCGGCCCTTGCCGACCATACTTCCGCAAGGTATCCCAAGTAAGATTCATGTTGTGAAAAGCAAGCCAAGAAAACAGAACCATCTTTAAGGGACATCCTGTTTTCCATAGAATGGATGGGAAGGGCAGATTGAGCAGCGAAGGAGCTTTGCTTATCAGGTCTTTATAAACTTCCTTAACTTGGACCTGATATAATACCTTAGAATTTCTCCAGGTGAGACTATCATGTTCCCTTGACCGAAAGATTCCACAATTCCTGAGGCGCATTTTAAGGTTGTCCCACAGAGAGGAAATGTCTACTGGCATCTGCATAACAGCGGCATCCTTCCATTGGGGAATGGGACTGTTCCAATATGCAATGGGGCTTTCCCAGAAAAAAATGCCAACTCTGTGGAAAAAATTAAGCAAAGGCAATTGAATCTAAGATGCATCAGGGCCGCCTATGAAACAGTCTTTTCCAATGAGAATAGATTTTCTTGATTGAAAATGCGAGGTGAGATTTTCCAGAAAAAGCATTCCAATTTTCCGTAAGCTTTGGCATATTGGCGATCCTCTTAGAGAGCCTAGTTGTTTTCTTCCAAGCCAATATGCTAAGCTCCTGCTTCTTAGGTATTTTCCTCGAATAATACAGCTCCACGGCCCATCCTCAAACACTCCCCTCCGTAGAGTCCTGCATAGTAATGCCTTGTTGAAAGATTTCAAATCTAAAAGGCCCCATCCTCTGAGAGCCTTTGGTTTAGATAAATTAGCTAAGGACGAAAGGTGATATTTTTCCCCACTGCACGGTCTCCCCAAATAAAACTCGCCGTGAGTTTATTCATTTCCCAGATAATGCTAGCAGGGATGGCAAATAAATGTGCCCAGTAAACCATCATCTGATTTAACACCGACTGGGCAAGGATCACTCTGCCTCCAAGAGAAAGATATCTGTACTGCCAACCAAAAATTATCTTATGGAATTTGTCTAAGATTAGACCCCAATCCTCCTTTCTGTATCTATCGGCTTGAAGCAGAAAGCCCAAGTATTTCAAGCCCCGTCCGATAGGGTGTGCCTTGATTCCAAACAAACCAAACAGCCAGTCGATCATCTCTTGGCACGAGCTGTTGTGAAAAAAAGCAGACTTTTCATAATTTATTTTGAGGCCTATTGCTTTTTGAAAATTTTCCACAATGATGAAGAAGCAAGCCCAAGTATTCTTGCACAGCATTCCAAATAAAATGATGTCGTCAACAAACAGGTTGTGATATATCGAGATTCCTCTACAGATTTTAAGCGAGGAAGCTCTGGAGTCTTCAACAGCTTTATTTATGTGGAGGCTAAGAGTATTCATTGCCAAAATGAATAACAGAGGCGATAAGGGGCATCCTTGCCGGAGCCCTCTGGAAGCAGAGAAAAAAGGGGATGGGATGCCATTTATGATCACCGAGAAGTTCACCATCTCGACACATGCCATTATCCAATTTGTCATACCAGTATTAAGGCCAATTTTTACCAGTAAGCATCTGAGGAATCCCCACTCTAGGCAATCGTATGCCTTTTGGAGATCAATCATAAGGATGGTTGCATTCCTTTTCCTTTTCTGAATAGTAAATAGTCCTTCCTGGGTGCTTGCCACTGCATCCTGTATGTTCCTCCCATTTAGAAAAGCATGATGTTCAGATGAGATATGCGAAGATAAATAAACTTTTATTCTTTCAGCAATTATTTTTGCAATAATTTTATAAGATATGTTGCATAAACATATCGGTTGATAATCCATGAAAGATTCAGCTTCATCATTTTTTGGGATGAGGGCAATGTTGGTGGATGCAACTTTAGAGTTTTTATTGCCCGCCATTCTTGAACCTTCTACCATTTTTAGCAAGTCATCTTTGAACAGGTCAAAGAAGTGGATGTAGAGCTCTATTGTCCAGCCATCCAGCCCTGGACACTTATCAGCCTTAAATGATTTCATAGTCTCAAGAAGTTCTTCCTCAGAGATTTTTTGGAAGACTTTTACATTTGCTTCTTCATCAAACATCTTTGGGAATATTTCAATACCCCACAAGATATCTTTAAAGTTACTTGTTTCAGACCTTTTGTATTGCTTCCCAAAGTAATTTACTACCTCTTTAGTAATGTCATTCTGAGAATATAAGAGCTGCCCATTGCCATTTCTTATCTTCCAAATGGTATTTTTTTCTCTCCTTGCATTTGCGAACTTATGAAAGAACTTCGTATTTCTATCACCTTGTTTAATCCATATCGCTCTGCTTTTATGTCGCCAGTAGGATTCCTCTTGTTCCATAATTTTGATTTTCCTTTTTTGCAGCTCTTTAATGAGGCATCTTGACTCCAAAGACAGATTCTGAGTAGCAAAAGCCTTCAAAGCCTCATCTAAAGCCTCTTGGATACCTTTTAGTTCTTTTCTATTTGATTGCCTTTTCTCATACTGCCAATTTTTTACAATTCTCCTCAGATGGTCCATTTTGTCCTTAAAGGTCATCAGTAGCATGGAAGGACTTTTGTTTTTTGTGAGTTCAGACCATGATTTTTTAATAAGGTCATTAAATCCTTGGTCCTCCAGAAGAGAGCTATTGAACTTGAAAGAGTATCCCTTTCTAAAGTTCCTTTCCTTCCAGCCTAACTTAATTGGTCTGTGATCTGAAATGATAATGTTTTATATTGAAGAGAACGACATGCCCATACAGTCAATTACACTAGCATGAATAAAGAATCTGTCCAATCTCTTTGCCACATATGCTTCATCACTCCTGCCATTTTCCTAGGTCGGCCTCATTTGAGACGGAATGACATCCACTAAATTTCTTTTTAGAAATTCATTTTTCAGTCTTTCTGCTATAGTATCCTTTTTCTTGTTGCTTCCCCATATCTCGTCCATGTTTAAAGTAAGATTTAAATCACCTGAGGCCGCCAGCAAGCTGAGTATGGAGTGCAGGACTGAGTCAAACTGAGCCATTTCTAGAGGATACCATCGCCCAACCCGCCCCTAAATGAGATGCCATTTTAGACAGTCAGTCCATCACTTTCAAAGTGTAAAATTTCCAGCGGAAGCTCTGCTTCAATGGAACCAAAACCAAAAACGAGAAACTAAAGCAGCAGAAAGGAAAACCGGGTTCCATTGACTTCCTAGGATGTTTACTGGGCTGGAAAGCGTTTCCTCTTGCCATATGACACTCTAGCTCGTCCCTATGTGTCCTTCTTGGAGAGACGCTCAGGTTCATTTCTACGTGCCCTTCTTGTTACCACCCTCTGCCACTGATCTCATTTGTGAGGATATCCCCGTCACTCAGCATGCATTGGTTAGACGACCGTTGAATTCATCTTCCTGCTTCCTAGTTGGTTGTTAGATTTCCCCCTCTACTTGCAACCCGGATGGCTATTTCGATGACCCTGCACTCCGCTCAGTTTCCCGCCTCCCCCGTAATTTAATATAGAATGTCGACATATAATAGTATTAATTACTCATAAAGTTGTGTAATAATACATAGAAGGCCTCCATTATATAGGAATGGAGGAAGGATAATTATTTCAACTCGAGAGAATTCCCTATGTGAGATTAAAACTCACCATACTTATCTTATAGGGAAATTAAGCGTTGGTAAAACCAACTCTAACACCTCCCATTAAGTGAAACACAGGGAGTAACGAAAGAAAAAAGAAAACATAGAATGAGTCCCGACAACAAGGCCTGATTAGGCACTCATGTACAAACTCTCTAAAATTATGATGGAGCTGAAATTGTACATCCCATAATGATCCACTAGATGGCAAGAACATAGGCTACCTCCACTAAAGTACGGAATGTTGAAGTCCCAAAGCTCTGAAGATGAGTGTCGTGAAATGTTAATGAGGTTGATTGATCTCTGGAGTAGGATTATTGCAGAGGCACAAGGGTGGAAAACATTGTCAACTTCTCCAAAAAATGCTACAAAGAAACTAGGTATCCATAAAGAACGAGGACAAGGCTTCAAATAAAGGTAACACCATCAACTAACAAAAAGCCTATGACCCATGTAAATATGACAAGTCGGCTCACACATCATACAACAATATTCCTGAAGTTATCTGAACATCGTCACCATGACACTAATCAAACACTCAAAATGACAATTCTCAACAAGGAAATGACAACAATATCTGTCACCGGCTAATTTTCCCCCCAAAAGCACAACAATAGAAAGAACAAGAATCAATTGTCTTCATTGTGAGAAAAATTTCCCTCCCTAAAACACAACTGAGGGAACAATGGAAATCAACAATGAACAACTTATGCAACACAATGGTAATAATTCTTCAAGCATTCATTCAAATGATGCCACAACCATTCATCGATCCTTCCACAAACAATCTTGATGGTCAACATTGTTCCACGATTCATTCTCTCACGTCTTTACTATAACGATTTGAATGTTGGACTACTAGCTGACCAATAATGCTGATGCTTGGGTAATTTCATCAGATAAGGATGTGCATATGGCTCATTTTTTTCCTCTAGACTCAGACTTGAGTGCAACAATAGTATCATTTGGAATGTCATGAGCATCCATATCTTTGATATGTTTATCATTGTAAATAGGATCATTTTCTTCAAGCACCTCACAGTTGGAAGTAGTTGATGAGGCACCAGCGGGATCGTATCAAAGACCTGCTCTTGATGTCTACACTACAGGGTTAATAGGAACAACAATTCCCTGTCCATAATTCCTAAGTCCTCCTCTAGTAGATCCATTTTTCTGAACAATCAAGACCCAATACAATTTGTATACTTTTCAAAATTGTGTGTGACAAAGACGTGATATATCATGATCATCAAGATCAGGGTTCTGGAATTCAACATAATCAAGTGTGGAAGAAGGAGAGCTTGGAACCTTATCAACAATTGTCTCCATCTCAAATTTCTGAAGACAACTAACTTCCAATTCAAGTTCCTGTAGCTTTTGAATGACCTCATCCTTCTTAATTAACTATTGAGAAAATGCATCATAATCTTGTTTCAAAAAATGGTATTCCTCGAACATTGTTTCTTTTAAACACTAGATCTCCATAACATGTTGATTATTTTGTTCTTCCAAGTGCTTCTTCAAATTTGAGTTAGAAAAAGACTCAACTTCCCCCTACATGCTCTCAAGGAGGTCAATCCTCTCTTGAAATTCATTTGCAAGCATCTGGAAATATTTTCCCATGGTTGTATGTAGATGGTCAACCTTTTGGATTTTCTCAGTTATGGAATTTCGCAACCTATTTTTAAGAGTTGTATTATATGTTTGTAAAACTACTACCATTGATTGTAATTGAAGGATTTTTTTAAGAAATTCATCTACTGCTTTCTTCTCTCAAAGCTCCTGCATTTTTTTGCCCATCTTGAAAAGATCAAACTCGCAAATAACAATTACTACAAAACAAGGCCAATAATGACAACAATAATATGTTTTACACTTCCACAAATGAGATCAATCCAGCTAGATTTGCATGGTTGGCCAATCAAAAAAACATTTCATAACCCTTTATTTTCTATAAAAGAGTGCGCAAATCTCTTTAAAGAAAAAATCAATAACTCGTTTGCCATAATATTTGCCCCTATTCTCCTTTTTACCCAAGTCAATAATTTTTGCCCAGCCCTCTTTTTTTTATTAACCAAGGGAAAAAAAAATTACTTTGATAATGAAATTGGCCATAAAAACATAAAACCATTTTTTTTAATACGACTTTCTTCCCTTTTTATGAAATAAGAAAGATTTACTTATGTTCCTCGCTCTCTCCTTTATGAAAAAAAGAAAGAGTATTAAAATACCATTTTTACTTTAATAAAAAATCAGGACATGCAAACTGATCACCACAAAACCTTGTCAATTCTGAATGGCGTGATTAGTTTAGGGAACCGTCGACAACCTCCACGATTTTCTTTGACTGCTTGAAGTGAGTGTCCTCGGAGCAGTGACGTCCAGCTCATCAGAAGATTGCCCGCGTGATTCAGTGAAGCGGATCTGGATATCTAGAATACAATACGGTATTCAGATTAAAAAAAATATGAAACCCCGGTGTCGCACACACCTGCATTGCAGCACACGACAACCACTGGCATATGCCATTCCACCTTTATCACTATACATTCAGCCTGAAGATACGAAAAGCTTCCACCTGATTGTTTTGCTGCATCTAATCAAGCACACTTGCTTGAACACCTTATCAACACGACTATATGGCAAACCGATCACAAATGTTCTATCCTTGATTTTCGTGGCCAACTCATTAAAATGTGGACCTTTATGCTGTTGCTGTTGCTGCCAATTTGTTCGAGTCCAAGAAGAATCCGCAGGTTCAACGCAACGCTTAGCCCCCAATGTAGACTAAGAACAAAACATAAATGTGGAAACTCTAGGGGTCGACGATATGAGTCATTACCCCAGCCATAACTTGGCAGAAGAGCACACTCCAATCTTTACTGATGGAATCTGTAGATATTCTACAGCATTACATCTACTCCGACGGCCATTTCCCAAAATCCTTTTAATGTCTGATCTAATTGCCAAGAATCTGAGCGACCAAAAACCCTCCAGATCTAAATCTGCCGATCATTATCAAACTGGAGAAAAGATCTTCGACCCTGGCAAAAACCAATCAAACGAATCCTCTTGAAGGATCGTCCTCTCCCAGATCTCACTATCTGGGAACTCCACTCATATCTTAAAAAATAATTAGAACTCAGAAAAAAAATCAGCAGGGCAGGAATCACCCGCTTTAATGCAATCTTCTAAACTCCCCATCCTTTTCATTATTTTTTTTAAGTGGTTTTAGGATGGATCTCGGAGTGGCCGTCAGTTCACGTGATGGATTTGAAGGAGGTGACCGTGAAAATCCAGTGTCCTCTCTTAAAAGCATGTAAAGATATTGAATTACTGAGAAAATTGAAAAAACTTCCATTATATAACAATAAAAAAAATTACAATTAAGATACAAGTCCCTGTATAAACTTACAACTCACTATACTTAATTTATAAGAAATTGAAGAGGTATTGCACACTTATAAAATATACATGAAATAATGTCTTTGTTTTGATAACGTTATATGTACACAGGAAACCACAAACCTATGCTGAATTTACTGTGCATTCACACTGTCTTTGTATATAAGTACATTAATGTGACAGTGCGAGATATCATATGATTGGGATTACAAACAGTTTGTGTTGTACAGTTTATACAGAGACTTTGAGACATATTTCTATGTCACGATAGCCTGACACCCACAGACATACATACTATGAAACAACGAATCGTTGAATAAGTTGAATACAAGCGGGGTCCCCAGCTGCTCAGTAAGTCTTCTGGGCCTGCTTCAGTGCCTACATTTTGGGATGTTGCTAAGTCAAATGAACCACATTGCTATTCTAGATACCTTTTCAATGTCATCCCGAGCCGTCTGATTTGATCTTTCGCAGTTTGAAGGCTTACTTGTTTTTAATTATGTTTTGAAATTTGATTATAAAAAATCATTGAAACTTAATTTTTTATTTTTAAATTTATCTATTTTTTATAAAAATAAATTTATCTTTTAGAATTTTTTTTAGATTTTGATAATATATTTAGAGTCACCCCTCATTATAACTGAATTTTAAACAAAAATAACTAAAAACTAGAAACAAAAAATCTAAACGTTCACATTTTTTAGAATACATTATATTATAAAAGAATGACCAGAATTGTTTTGTTTTTAGATTTGCATTTTTTTAAATGGGTTTAATTCCTTCCGAAGACCTTATAATTGTAAAACCTCTGACAATTAATATTTGTTATTAGAGAGGTCTCAAAGACCCGTGGTCCAACGGTCCCAATCTATTCTTGTTCGATGGAAAAAGAATCAAGAAATAATGACATCCATGTTCCTTTCAATTTATTTTGCTTTCGAGGACAGCGCGCTTGAACTCATAGTAGCCCGGACCCCCTTCCCCACAACCGCCTTAAGGACGACTACTTTTCTTGTATGCTGTCTGTTTGTCTGATCAAATATCAAATCATACCATGAGGATGAGCTGCAATGGATGCCGAGTTCTGCGAAAGGGCTGCAGCGATTCCTGCGTTCTCAGGCCCTGCCTCCAGTGGATAAGCACTGCAGAGTCGCAGGCGAACGCCGCTATATTCTTAGCGAAGTTCTATCGGCGCGCTGGGCTGACAAATCTCATTAGCAAAGGCCCCGAGCATTTGAGACCTGGTAATTCTCTCATATTAGCGCAAGACCGATCTAAGTTTTATTTATAAATTTGTTAAATCTAGGCCTATCTAAGTTTTATTTATAAATTTGTTAAATCTAGACCTATATATATTTTATTTATAAAATTGGTTCTAAATCTGGGCCTTCCTATTGAAAAATGATTTAATCTCTAGCTCCATTGTTATATGGATGGCTGATTCCCAATATTACCTAATCAGAAGGACATCGGTGTTGTCAATCTGCTAATTGCCAAATATTTGGAAAATTAGCAGTCGACAGCTGCTGAATATACACTTTGACATTAAATTCTTTAAATCTAACTTATCTCAGTTCTATTTATAAATTTGTTAAATCTACAACTACCTGTATTTTATTTATGAAATCGGATCTATATCTGGACCTCCCTAATGAGAAATGATTGGATCTCCAGCCGCAACTGAGCATGCACATTCTGGTGGGAGAGGTTTATTTGCTTCGATATTTTTTTGTTCAGGTTTTTGCTGCAGTAAATTTTTAAAATCGTTTTAATACTAAGATTGCACCTTGGTTGTTAATCTATATAATTGATTTTCAATATGTTGAGTTTTATTGTGACAATTATTCCAATAACCCAAATATAATATAAGAATTGAATCTAATCTCTGATACCATATTTTACCACACCTAATGAACACGATTACTGCTGCCGCTCGGTTTTGGTGTAACCGAAACCTCAAGATTTTGTTATCCATATCTAGATAGCAAAGCAGCTTTAATTATGAACCCATCTTAATCAAATCAATTATGGAGATGTAGATTACCTATTTCAATTATGCATATCATGCGTGACCAAGCGTTTCAAAAACACAAACTGAATTGGAATTCAATTGTTCTATATTCGATCCACCGTCCAGTTTGCCAGGACTGTCATGTTATATGTTTCGTGAGTAGTTTCCTTATTCAATTGCAAAATTTACAAGAGAAAGACCACACCATAATCCATAAACTAAGCTTTTGTGCTGGGTAGTGCAGCTATATTCAGGTCCCTGTTATACGAAGAATGCGGTAGGATGGTAAATCCAGTCTATGGATCAGTAGGCCTTGCGTTGTCTGGGAACTGGGCACAGTGCCAGACGGGGGAGGACAGCATCCTGCGGGGATCGTTCTGTGCAGTTCCAGAGGGCAATTCTTCGTATTCGATTGGTGAGAATATCCTGCCGATGAAAACGATGGGCGTCCTTTGCTTTCCCAGATCAGTTAAGGCGAGAGACAGACTGAAGGGCCTCTAGCACGCGAAACCGAAACGAAAAGAAGTTGAACGTACACCTATTTGTAACCACATTCATTCAGGCAACATATCTGACGACAGGGGTGGCGTAACAAATGCCGTAGGAAATGCTGCAGACAACGGGTTATTTAGCGAAAGATGAATATATTAGAAATATTCCACGTTCATATTAGGGAAGGAACATGATGAATCACTAACCGTAGATAGAGCGGAAATGGAGTACTACCACGACCTATGTAACTTTAAGTTGTATGTGGTTGGTAGTGGTGGGTTCTAGTATTGCAGCAATAATGCCCTAATTTTTAGGGTTCACTTTACTTTTATCATTCCTGTGGTTCGTAATAAACTTGCAAGCGACAGTGCTATATGCACAAGTACTAGCTCTTGTCGCACTTTGTCACTTGATCAGCTGGTACAAGTCTGCTAGGAGCTTAAGTCAACTTTTATGAGCTCTTAGAAGAAGCTTTTAACTATGATGGGCAAAAGCTAACTCAAAAGAGGCTAATCTACTTGGAGAAAGGAGCGGAAAATTGAAAGGAAATGCAAATCCTGGCAAACCCTAGTTTTAACGACTAACCCTACTGGTGCAAGAAAAGAGATGAAAGCTGCTGTAATAGATGCCATTGACTCTTGGAAAGGTAAAACGCATGTGACTAAGCCACTTCTGAAGGAAAATATGGAAAAACCATCTTTTTGTATTTTTGAGTAATTTTGCAAAATTATTATGCATGTGCTTTGACTATTTTTTATTGTGCAGAGGTTAATTGGCGAAAGGAAATGGGGTAAGCGCTTGCAGGAGGTTGGGAAGGTGAGAAGAGGGCCTAAGTGGTCCTTAGCACCCTTCCAGAGAGTTTCACAGTGATCAGATCTTGAAAAACTGCTCACGTGATCTTCTATAAGAAGTCTGCAGGGGTTCTACAAGATGTTCTGAAAGAGGATTTTGGAGGGTTGATGGTGGGGAAACAGTAGAAAAGTGGAATGAAGGTTGGATGAGGATGTAAAGGAGTCTAGAACCAGGGGAATGAAGTTGAGGAGTGATTAAGGTGATTGGAGTTGTTCAAGGATGGAGAAACTAAGGTTGCACAAGAATGTAAAAATTGGGGCAAAGTGAGAGAATGTGGCAAATTAAGGGAAGGAATCTGAGTTAGGGGGTTAGAGCAGGTTGTATGATGGAGGAAAGGTAGGCAGGGAGGTATCACAGGTATTCTGCACACTATTTTCCAAAACTAATCAAACAAAGACTAGGAAAACCAAAGATCTAGCTATTTTAACCTAATATGACCAAAAAACCAGCAACATAATGAACAAAAGTTTATTGACAACTATGAAGACTAAGCAAGAACAGATATAAGCATGTAAGTACAAGTAGTATCAACTTTCCTAACTAAAAATCTAACACTAGCAATTGCATGAAGAGGCAAAAAAAGTGTTTTTGTGGCAGCAAGTATGTCTTGGTCTCAGCGCATGGTCCCAAAGAAGGAGAGTAGGATCAAGGGTTGCTTGATGGCATTTTTACAAATCCTTTCCTTTTCCAAACTGTCAAATTAACCTGAAGTATGAAAAACTACTTTAATCATTAAAAACAACCTAAGTAACAAAACAAGATTTTAATCTAAATAACATAAATTATTCTATGAATGTAGCAAAGACACATAAAAGTACACAAAGAAGGTACTGACACTTGGGTTGGACTCAACCCCAAGAGCTACAACCTCCTAAGAAAGATTAGAGCTATTGCAAAGCTGGATTCATCTTTATTGATAAAAAAATAATAGTTACTTCCAAAAAACTGTTTACAAGAAAAAGCTTGAAAATGTGCTGATACAGAGCTGCACTAAAGTGTGAAAATAGACTAACAAAATGACTAACCTACTGACTAAAATCTAACTACAATCTGACTAAAAATCTGACTAAATCCAAATGAGGCCATAAGCCTTCTTATTTATACAAATTGAGGACCCCAACAGTCATCCTAAACTTTAGGAACTCGTTTGCCAAAACTTGTAGTTAATAACAGTGCTTCTTGACTTGCTTGGCTGCCCCTTGTGCTCCGAGTTTTTGATAGAGAATTCGAGTAAGGGCTTATAAATGAAGGGGACACCTTCCTACAAATCCTTTCCCTTGTTCTTCCACGAATTTGGCTGCCAAGTGCTCATTAAACCTTTGATTTTGTTTCAAAATTAACCAAAAATCTGCATAAAGCATACATTAGACTTTTTGGCATAATGACTAATCCAATTCACTCTATTAGCATAAATATAATAAAAAACATGCAATAAACTAATGAAAATGGTGGATTAAGTCCAATTAGGAGGCTAAATGAGTCCATATAATTACCCATTTCTGGGGCTCATCATCACCCCCTACTGAAGGTGTTGCTCATCCTCTAAGCAACTAAGCCATCTCCTTATCCTGGACGGCTCTGGTGCCCTCCCTATCATCCCAAGCTTCTGAAGTGGTTTTCTTATGTGTGCCATAAAATTTTTCCTTCTTGTCCATGTCCTTCCACTGCTCCTTCTAATTTGCTTGCTTGAATTCTTGTGCTTCTTTTGGCCTTAAAACACATGGAGGTTTTCCTTTTTCCTTTTCCTTTTTGTTTTGTAGGTGTGCTTAATGAAGCAAGCACAGCTGCTGCCTCCCTTGCCAATATCTCAAGTGATTTCTCCTCTTGCTGCTATTTTTCTTTGCTTCTTGTAGAAATCCCTGTGTCAACTGTTTCTGTGTGTGTTGCTGAGATCTCAGGGTGTGTCTTTTCCTTTTGTTTTTGTGTGCCTGCTTTGGCTGTGGCAGCCTTCATTTGGGATTTTTCGGCATTTTCTGTTCTACTTTGTATCCTCTTTTCCCTTGGTGTTTTTGTTGTTGTTTCTTCATCTGTTTTAGGCTCAGCAATCTGGTCCATTTCCCCTTTTTCTTTCTGTTCCTTCTATGCTTGAATGTCCTGTGTTCCTTCATGCTTGTGCAGTTTGCTAGAGTCTGAGGGTTCTTTCCTTATGAATCCTCCTGGCATGGTGAGAGTGCTCTTTTTATGTTTTAATCAGAAAAGGAAATGCTCATCCAACCAAACAGTCAATCTGAGACAGAGGATAGTTGTTTTTAGTTTCCCCTGAACCCAAGAAGGAATTCCTCGTGTGTCCAATATCAACTAGCAACAGTTCCCTTGTTTTAAGACTATTGTTACCCATAACTCGACTGTTTGCTTATTAAAGAAAGAATTTTGTTTTTACACGTAGAGCACAAGGATCAGGTTCTCTTCTCAGCACACAGACAGATATGCAAAACTAGTTTTTTTTTTACACATGCACAGGCTGGCCTCCACGGCTGCATATATATTCCCTACAAGAGAATTTAAAAAGAAAATGTGGAGGAGATTTTTGATGCAAGAAAACTGGGGAAACTCAGTGCAATATGCAGGGAAATATTTTACTTCCACTACACAGGCATACTTTTCCTCTGATTTTCCAATCTGATGCCATTTAATTCACCACCTTGCACAAACATACCATGCATAGAGGAGTTTCTTTGACCCTACCTCGTTGGAGCTCCAAATTCAACGAAAATCCCAAGTTTTCCTGCTCCGTAAAGCTGTTCTTCCTTTCTTGTAGAACCCTTCCTGTCGAAGGCTCCCGGTTCCTGTAGAACTGTTACAGCTTCCTGTAGAATGCCGATAAGCAGGAGGGTTTTGAAAAATGGTCTAGAAAGACTGGTTCGCTACTATGGAGGTGATATGGAGCTCGTTCCAGCTGCAGGGACGATGATAAAATGGAAACAACGATGGTGAGAGTATTTCAAAGATGAATTTGATTCGCTATTTATGAAGACTTCCGTTGATGGAGGGTGAGCTGGCCAAGTGCACATTGGCCCCATGCAGACCGTTGGTCCCCACTGCAGTGTTATTATGAACTGTATGTTCTCTGCCTGTAATCACTTCCATCAATTACGTTGTAGTTTAAACAGCCACCACTACCTGTTTTCAGTTTTCTTCCTGAGATGGCTGAGCACACGTGTCAATTGCACCCACCGAGTGATGTTTGAACTAGACGAGGCGCTGTCTGAACTCGATGAGGGTGGCTAGTTAGCTGGCCACCGATCTTGTTTAATCACCACCATCTCACTATCCATGCAGTTCTTAAATTACATTCATGCAACAGAGGAACGGGTTTAGTCACGAACCTGGAAGTCGAGTGCGTTTGTTGTGAGGTGTTGTGGCTTTTCCTTCTGCTGCATGCCTTTGTTTCTATGGATGCATACTATTTTGGTTGCTGATACATGGCTATTTTTCTTGTGCAGGTATCCCCTGGCTGGATCTAAGTTGCAGGGGTCTGTTTTAACGTTCAGATTTGCGCCCTCATGCTGTTGATGCAAGATTTTTGCAGGACAATGACTTGTTTTCTCCATAGCTCCCAAACGATAGATCATATTGACATGAAACTTTCTGAGCATGTTTCTATCATCATTATGCACTTCCCATAGCAAAATTATGGTCAATGGATTCACAAATTTCGAGAAAAACTGAAAATCGCTGAAGGTGATAGAGGTTAATTTCTTGCAAACCGTGCAATGGAATTGGCTGAAATTGCTTGGGCACGTTACTATCACCCATATGCATCTCCCCATAAAACAGAGTTTGAAATGAATGCACAAATATGAAGAAAATGAAAAAAGGTTGAAGATGATGGAGGTTGATTTCTTGGAAACCGTGCATTGGAATTGGCTGAAATTGCTCGGGCATGTTGCCATCATCCCTATACAACTCCACATAAAATAGTTTTTTAAATGGATGCACGGTTTTCAGGTTAGGGAAAAAATAAATTTCTGCTCTATGTATTTTTGTATCAGAGCATTCTACAGTTTTTTGGATAGCAAGAAAAATGAGCTCAGGGCGTGATGCAGACTGGGAATTGATGGAAAAGGGGTTTGAAGACTGTAGGAAGATTTATGAACCATTTATGAAGCTTCCATGTTTGCCAAATTTCTTTTTAATATCCATTTCTAGCCTTTTATAATTTCTACAGGAACTTCCTGTAGAAAACACAGTTTTCAGAAAAGAAGCACAATGAGATGGAAAAAATGATGGAGAAGGGTGAAGGATGGAAACAGGGATGTTTACAGGCGTCATAGATAGATTCTCAACCTTAGGGTCCTCTCCTGAGATCGATTTTGGCTTGTTTGTAGGTTCTACAGGATCTTCCTGTAGAAGACACAAAACTTCCTGTAGAAGGTGAAATCTCAGTCCGAAAAAGACCAAATCTTGGGAAAGGGTAGTGGTCATGGAGGAATGGATTGTGACGGATGCTTGCAGCCTGGTGCTGACTTCTATCTTTGTCTTGTGCGATCCTCCTAACCTGCAATGTCCTTCTTGCAACCTGCAATTTATTCAACAGAAATTAGGTTTATTTTTCATTTTCTCTTTCCTTCTTTTTTCCTTCTTTTTTTTTTGAAACAACTAGGGCATCTCATGGAGGTTTTCACTCATGGATCTTATTCTCTTTTTCTTTTCTCTTCTTTCCAACCCATTGACCGCCTCATGGAGGTTTTCAATCAATGAGCCAATCTGAGGCGCATCCGGGAAGGTTTTCACCTTAGATTTTTATTTTCCTCTTATTTTCATTTTTTTTTTTTTTTTTACCCTACCCTACTTGAAAAAAAAAATCATTTTCAAGTATAAGAATACTTCCAATGGAACCATGTGCACATCGAGATTAGAGACAAAATGATGTGGAGGCTTGAAATGCATGCTTTGACAGGTATCTAGATTTTAGAGACTAAATGATTTGACTTTGAAGGGATCAAACATAGCCGAGGAAGAGAGTACTGCTGCAACTTAGTGACCGTGTGAAACCATATCTCAATATAGCTTTGATATCCCTGGTCCTTTTGCTGATCTAGATCATTCTTCATGTCACCTTCTACCATGACCTTCTGATCTTCCTCTTTTTGCTGATTTTTCTCTTGAATACATGGAGGATTTGATGGTAACCATGAGGGAGCTCTCTCGATCTCTGATTCTAATGCTTTCTCTTCATCAAGTGCAGGCCATGGTTCTTTGATCTCCTATTTTGAATCGTCTTTTGCTGGATGTGGTCACTCAATGCTTTCAATATAATCTCTTTTTTGCAATACTCTTCCTGAGCTATGGTGAATATCATTGAGCTCAAGATGAGTCGTTTGGACATGTTGTGCCTCAGCATTGTAATTGGGTTGAGCTACTCCAATGTACAGGTTTTGAAATGGTGGTACGGGTAGTTGAGTGGGGGTGTATATTTAAGATGGATGTGGATAGGGTTGTGGTTGGGTAGGTGGTTTCCCACTATATACTTGCTGAGCTTGCTTGTTATTTGGGTTCGGGTTCGGTTGAGCAGGCATTTGGGGCTGCCTTGGTGGAGAAGAAGGTGATAGTTGCGGTTGAGCAGGTGGTGGAGGAAAAGAAGAAAGAGGAGTGTTGTACTAGGGCCTCCACCCCTGATAAGGTGCATTCGACTGAGGCTGCGGCTGAGCATATGAGTGAAATGAATGAGCAACTGGTTGGGCATAATATGGATATGTGAAGGACCAAGGAGGAGGTGTGGACCAGGAAGGATGAGCAGGGGGACCCCAAAAATGCATGGAAATGGTTTGATAGGGGTTGTAATAGGCCTGGGATGTCCCTTGCACTCCTTGCTGGTAAGGTATGGGTCCATTTGGCCTCCTTTGGTTCATATAATAGAGTGGTTCAGTGACTCCTTTGCCCCTCTGATACATAGCTTTAAGTCTGGGTAAGGAAGGGCACTAGTTCGTAGGATGGTATTCTTCACAGACAAAACACACTTCTGTGGAGTGCAATGGACATTCATTCCTAGGATGCTTTCCAGTGCACCTAGGACAAAAGATGGCTAAAGCCCTCTCGGCTTCCTCTTGCTTCCTTTGGATCTGCAAGGTATCTATTTGCATGGCAATAGTCTATCTGATCTCGCTCTTGACATCTTCCCACATGTTTCCAATTTCACCTTCAATGGATGAATTAGAAGAAAAAGCACTGCTCCCAACATTTTTGTTTCCAGCCATTTGCTCCAGAAGAATGTTTTCTTCTTCTTCTGCCCTAGAGGTTCTTCAAATATGTCTTGCTGTCCACCTAGGGGTTCTTCTTAATCACAGCCATCGAAGAAGAGATAAGGTTGGCTGTGTGAAGCAGTGGGGGGTTGTGCAAACATTTTTATAACTTAAATCTACTCCTACAAGGCATGAAAGGAAATATTTTTGGTTGATTTTTATTTTTTTCTTCTTGTACCTGTAAAACTGAAATAGATTGAACTGCAACTAATTGAAATCTATCGTGCTGAAATGAAAATGTAGAATTGAAATGAAAGCAGGAAATTCTAATCTACGCTTGCTAAAATGAGATTGCAGAAATGAAATGTTAAGCTACGCTTGCAGAATTGAAATGCTAATCTACGCTTGCAGAATTGAAATTATAAAAGTGAAATGCTAATCTACGCTTGTAGAATTGAAATTGCGGAATTGAAATGTTAATCTACGCTTGCAGAATTGAAATTGAGGAATTGAAATGCTAATGTATGCTTGCAGAATTGAAATTGCAGAATTGAAATGCTAATCTATGAAAGCGGGAAATATCTAATCTATACTTGCTGAAATGAAATGAAAGCAGGAAATATCTAATCTACCTTTGTAGAAATGAAATTGCAAAATGGAAATGAAACAACTACTCTACTCTTGTTGAAATAAATTACTTAGCAGAAGGTTGTAGTAGAAAATAGAAGAAAAACAGCAATCACCAATAGTCACTTGATCAACTGGCACAAGTCTGTTAGGAGCTTAAGCAAACTTCTATGAGTTATTAGAAGAATATTTTAACTATGATGGATGAAAGCTAACTCAAAAGAGGCTAATCTACTTGCAGAAAGAAGCGGAACGCTGAAAGGAAATGCAAACCCTGGCAAACCCTAGTTTTACCGACTAACCCTACTGGTGCAAGAAAAGAGATGAAAGCTACTGAAGTAGATTCCATTGACTCTTGAAAAGGTAAAATGCATGTGATTAAGCTACTTCTGAAAGAAAATAGGGGAAAAGCATGTTTTTGTATTTTTGAGTAATTTTGCAGAATTATTATGCATGTGCTTTGACTATTTTTATTGTGCAGAAGTTGATTGCTGAAAGGAAATGGGGTAAGTGCTTGCAGGAGGTTGGGAAGGTGATAAGAGGGCCTAAGGAGTCCCTTGAACCCTTCCAGAGAGTTTCACAGTGATCATATCTCGAAAAACTGCTCACATGATCTTCTACAGGAAGTCTGCAAGGGTTCTACAGGATGTTCTACAAGATGTTCAGAAAGAGGATTTTGGAGGGTTGATGGTGAGGAAATGGTGGAAAAATGGAAATGGAGGTTGGATGAGGATGTGAAGGGGTCTAGTACCAGGTGAATGAAGTTGAGTGATTAAGGTGATTGGAGTTGTTCAAGGATGGAGGAAGCAAGGTTGCACAAGAATGTAGAAATTAGGGCAAAGTGAGAGAATGTCGTAAATTAAGGGAAGGAATCTGAGTTAGGGGGTTGGAGCAGGTTGTATGATGGAGGAAGGGTAGGCAGGGAGGTATCACAGGTGTTCTGCACACTATTTTCCGACACTGAACAAACAAAGACTAGGAAAACCAAAGATCTAGCTATTTTGACCTAATTTGACCTAAAAACCAGAAACATGATGAACAAAAGTTTATTGGCAACTATGAAAACTAAGGAAGAACAGATCTAAGCATGTAAGTACAACTTTTATCAACTTTCCTAATTAGAAATCTAACACTAGCAATTGCATGAAGAGGCAAAAACAGTGTTTTTTGGTAGCAAGTATGCCTTGGTTTCAGCTCATGGTCCCAAGGAGGGAGAGATGGGATCAAGGGTTGCTTGATGGCATTTTTACAGATGCTTTCCTTTACCAAACTTTCAAATTAACCTGAAATATGAAAAGCTACTTTAATCATCAAAAAAAACCTAAGTAACAAAACAAGATTTTAATTTAAATAACAAAAATTATTCTATGAATGCAACAAAGACACATAAAAGTACACAAAGGAGGTACTGACACTTAGGTTGGGCCCAACCCCAAGAGCTACAACCTCCTAAGAAAAATTAGAGCTGGTGCAAAGCTGGATTCATCTTTATTGATAAAAACATAATAGTTACATCCCAAAAATTGTTTACAAGAAAATGCTTGAAAATGTGCTGATACAGAGCTGCACTAAAGTGCAAAAATAGACTAACAAAATGACTAACCTAATGACTAAAATCTAAATGAAATATGACTAAAAATCTGACTAACTCCAAATGAGACCCTAAGCCTTCTTATTTATACAAATTGAGGATCCCAACAATCCTCCTAAACTTTAGGAACTCGGCTGCCAAACCTTGCAGTTAACAACAGTCCTTCTTGACTTGCTTGGCTGCCCCTTGTACTCCGAGTTTTTGATGGAGAATTCGAGGTAAGGGATCATAAATGAAGGGGACACCTTCCTTCAAATCCTCTCCCTTGTTCTTCCACGAATTTGGCTGCCAAGTGCTCTTTAGACCTTTGATTTTGTCTCAAAATTGACCAAAAATCTACATAAAGCACACATTAGACTTTTTGGCATAATGACTAACCCAATTCACTCTATTAGCATAAATATAATAAAAAAATGCAATAAACTAATGAAAATGTGGATTAAGTCGAATTAGGAGGCTAAATGAGTCCATATAATTACTCATTTCTAGGGCTCATCAGGTAGGGCTAGATCTTACGCTGGTTCTCAATGTTCAACTTCCCCTTAGCACAAATTGTTAGATGTATAACTCTGTTGTTGCGACGCAATGGAGATCATGGATCATTAGATGGTGAATTGTCTACGATGAATAAAACCGTTTCTCCTCTAGGTGTATATGCATCATAGATTTCCAGTAATTTTACATAGGTGTTAATGCATATAGGAAATATGTAGACACTGTTGATAGACCTCCACAAGCAGGTATTTGGTGGACCTCCTAAACCAGTGCTATTTATTGTGGATGTTATTTGTAAAACCTTAAAAATAGAAATAAATAGAAATTGTGTTTTTTCTTTTAAATTTTAAGGTAAATACAATAATTGGTTTATATTGGTGTAGACATTTTATCATTTTACTTTCTTGGCATATGAATTTATCAATATAATAATTGGTTTATATTGCGTACATATTTTATCCATTTTACTTTCTTGTTATTTGAATTTATCAGATGTTTAGATTTGAATGTGAGGTTAAAAAACTATATATGTTCTTAAATTATGATGTGATTCATTTAAATTTGTTTACACAATGAAAAAATCCGATCAATTGTAACTTAGTTGTTGATTTAATCGGCGATTGTTGAGAATCCAGTAGGCTAATAAATTAAGGTTGATTTTTTCTTTTGGATAATTCCTTGTTAATATTTGTTGTATTTTTAGTTTTTCCGTTGTGTTTTATTTAATAAACAATTACCAAAATATATAAAATATTAAGATAGTCTTACAAGGTGGAAATTCAACAAATCTTTTTTTTTATAAAAGTGAGATATCTAAGAACCAAAAATCAAGACCAAGACTACCACAAAAACCCCAAGTTAACTCTTTTCAATCTCCTTCAAAAAAATCAAAGCCAACAAGGTCAACATTGTTCAATACTCTTAAAATTAGGTCGAACTCTGAAATTATCTCTGAAATTTTTGGCCCTACAATAGCTCTGAAATTTCACACGCGTGACAGAATTAGGGCATAAAAATGCAAGAATATCTCTCCTTTGACCCTTGCTCTCACTCCTTTGACTTTTTCTCTTCTTTTTTAGACTTCAAATGGTCTTCTTTCTATTTCTTTCGCACATAAATTGATGTGATGAATTGATGATCAAATGAGGTTGAATTGCACTATATTTATAGTTGTCCATGTGGTTGAATATGTGTCTTTCTGGACTCACTATTCTAGGATGGACGACTTGGTCTTGTGGATGAGAAAATTGAAATTTTCACTCAAATACAATTATTTTTCTTCTTGGTCCAATTTGGAATTTGACTCAAGTGAATTTGTTTGAGTCACGAAAATTTTTCTTTTGAGTCAAAAATGCTACAAACATGAAGAACATGCTTTGACTAATGAAAATAATAATAATAATACAATTTTTTTTTGCTCTTTTATCTTTTACATGAAATACACATTACTAAAAGTACAATGATAATTATGACTATGGAACTTAGTTACATTTTCAACACTCTCTCTTAACTAGGGAGGTATTCATAATGACACGGGATGTTAATTTTATATAACAAGGGTATGTTCTTTACTTAGCACAATTACCTCAATCTACTTCAGCAGCCCAATGATGTTTTCCAATATAGTTTCCAATAGAAATCACATTAACCATTAATCACATTGAAAGTAACTATAGATGCAACATGAAATAACAAAATGTAGAAGGCATGTCAAGACAATAGAAGACTAGATTTGGTGGATGTCAGTGAAAATCCCAAGATGGGGAAAATCCTTTGATCAATTCTTATTATTATTATATCAAATGTCCGTGAGACAGAAAGAGTATAAAAAGTCGAAATTGGCTTGCCAAATCAAAATTAAAACAACCCTATCAAATCTGTAGTCAACTGCAGTAAAATTATGCCCTAACCAGAAAGTCAAAGATGGTTAATGCAGCAGAAAAACATCCCTTGTGAAGCTATGTCAAACGTAGTCAAACTTGGCCTGAATAGGTGGTCAATGTCAGCCTCAAAAATTCCAAAGGTCAGCAGTCAAACTTTATCAAATTTTACCCAGAAGTCAGCAGTGAAGCTAAAATTTATCTATGTGGTCAAACTACTCACATCATCTCAGTTTCTATGCCAATGAGTACATCCTGCTCAAATAAAAAATTTCCCCAATGATCGAAATAAAAATATGCCTGTAAAGTCAAAGTCAATGGTGAGCAAACGGCAGGAAAATATAAAAATTTTGTCCCTGTAATTCCATCCTGAAATTCCACCTGCTTGCCACATGTGGGAGATAAAGGATATGCCCCATAGCTATATGAACCAATGAGAGAATAAGAAGGAAGAATGTGTGAGTGATGATGATGTCAAATGAGGGGAGAGGTCACTTCTATTTATACAAGTAGATGTGCGGAAGTGACTTGTCAATTGGGCTTCATGAGCCTACATGATGATGTGACCGACCTTGACAATGTGCACATGTGTGGGCATAAAGTAAAAAACACATTTCTTATTGTCCAAATTTGATGATATTTACATCAATTCCTCTCAAAAAGAGGAATTCGATGCAATTCTCATCTCCATCAAATCAGCTATCCAAAGTGGAATTTCGACCTAGTTGCCATTTCTAACACTCCCTCGATACTAGGGAGAATTCCACATGCCAATTCATCCATCATCATCGATCATCATGCCATTGTGTCGCCATGCACCATCTCATATTTGCTTTGCTAAACAATGATATAGATAATGAAGAAAAATTGATCGAGGGTGAGTCACAAGACCTTACCACCCTCCACTAAGAAAAGTTAGTCTAGAGGTAGAACCTCAATTAGACTTGTTCTTTGATCAAGTTGGTCAACATCGTGAATCCTAGACATAGGGAGTATGATAGTACATGATGTGTCCATTTGTAGTGTTATCATCCCTAACCACTTTTCTCAATTCATTGGCTAGATGAGAGGTACTTCCCAGGAGTCCCAAACTACATGGGTAGGATGTATGTTGGGGCATCCACAAGAGAAGGTGAACCACTCATCTTGTTCATATGTTATAGGAGAAGGTGAAAAACTCATCATATGTATATATCATGAATCATAGAGGGAGGTGAACCACTCACCCTACACATGTGTGCCATCAATCATAGGAGAAGGTGAACTACTCACCTTACACACATGTCAACCATAATGGGGTATCACATGGGAATGTAAACCAGTCACCATGTACATAGCATACCCATAGGGGAACATGGACCACTCACCATATGGTCACCCATAGCTCCAAGAAGTACCCCAAGCCCCCATGAGCTCCTAGAACTCAGTGTTCAACTCAAGCAGGACCCTCATGGGAGGATCCTTCCACGACTCCAAGTCTCTCTCGGAGGGTAAGAATCTGACCTTCCCTAAAGGATTCGTGAGGATTTTTGCAACCTTCTCATCAGTCTTGATGTGTTGGAGCCTTATTTCACTGTGTTGTACCATATCTTGAATAAAGTGGTACCTAATATCAATGTTCCTCAAGCAATCATGGAACACAAGATCCTCTGAAAGGTAAATCCTACTATGGCTATTACAATAGATGATAGTGGTATACAACACGTTCTCAAACAGCTCGCTAAAGAGATTCCTCAACCAAATAGCTTCACAACACGCCATACTCATCTTAATGTATTCAACCTCAGTGATGATGAGAGACACCTATCTCCGCTTTCTTCTCATCTAATAAATCAAAGCAGACCCCAATGAGAAGCACCACACTGCTAGCCTATTAGCATTAGTATATCCAAGTAGCCTTAAATTATCGATAATGTATCTCAGTCCATAGTTGATTATGCCACGAAGGTATCTTAAGAGATTCTTAGGAGTAATCCAATGTATGTGATGAGGCTCGATCATAAATTGACTCAATGTATTCACAACAAAGCATATGTCCAAACAATATTTTACAAAGAACATTAGGTCACTGATAAGTTATCTATATTCAGAAGCGTTTTCCAATTTAGAATGAGCACACTTCCAGATAGCTTCTTGAATTTGAGTTCCATAAAAGTCGACACAGACTTGCAATCCACCATCTCACATCTCTTTAATAGGTTCACAATGTATTTTCCTTGAGAAAGTGAAATCTCGCCTCGATTTTTCCAGACCCCCAAGCCTAGGAAGTAGTGCATCAATCCTAAGTCCTTCATTTTGAACTTGAAATTCAACTCCCTCTTGAATGAGGGGGTCAGCACCAGTCATAAAGAGATCATCAACATAAAGGAACAAAATTTGAGGCATGTCATTTTAAACCTTGAAGTATAGGTTTGGGTCAACATAACTCCTTGTGAATCCCTACTTCATAAAATAACTTTCAATCCTCTCGTACCAAGCCCTATGAGCTTTCTTCAACCCATAGATGGCTTTATTCAACCTACAAACGTGTTCCCTTCAATCTTGTACTTCGAACACCTGAGGTTGTTCCAAGTAGAATTACTCCTCAAGCGAGCCATGAAAAAATAAGTCTTAACATCCATTTAATGTAGGCTCCATCATTAAATAGCAATGAAAGTGATAATAGATGAAATATTGGTATATCTTGCAACCAGTGCAAATGTCTCATCATAGTCTACTCCTTCATTTTGAGAGAAGCCTCAAGAAATGAACCTAGCCTAATATTTTTCATCATTTCCATCAGCTCCACATTTCATTTTGTGAATCCATTTAGAGATGACCACATACATGTGCTTTGGTCTAGGCACCACATCTGAGACATCATCCTTCATGATTTATTCTTATTCCTTATTCATCACATCCTTACATACTTGGTGCTTTATGGCTTCTTGGAATTTGCATCGTTTATCTTGAACGATAGTACTCATAGTAGCTAAGTACTCTTGATGCCTGTTGAGATTCTTACTTTAGTGAAATGTCCCTCTTGGAAAATACTCATTTTAACAAATTTCAGAGTATCTTCGAGCCATAGAGGTCGTTTCCTTGAGGTAGAGGGATCACTCAGAGGTCGATCAATAGGATTCATCAAACCATTAACATTAGGCATAGGTTCATTCGTCAGAGGTTCATCATGTTTTTTTGTAGCATCATCATTGCCCTTCCCTGGAATAGGAAGATCTTTGGATTTCCCAAGGGAAGTATCTTAATGAAAGGTGACATTACAACTTACTTCAACATCTCTTTGACCAGGCACATAAATTTTATATGTCTTTGATTTTTCACTGTATTCAATGAATATAACTTTCTTCCCAAATTTTTACAATTTGTTTTTTTTCTCTCTAGGCACATGAATATACTCGAGACATCAAAATATTATAAAATGAGAAACATCGGGTTTCTTACAAATGAAGATCTCCTCGAGTGCCTTGAAATCAAATTCTTATGCGGGCCTATATTTTGAACATACATGAAAGTGTTGGAAACTTATCCCCATAAGAACTTTGGTAGACCTTGATCATGGACCATGGCATAGGTGGCTTCCATGATTGTTAAATTATTCCTTTTAGCAACTCCATATTTCTTAGGAGTCTATCAAATGATTATCTATGTCTTAATTTCATCCTCTTTGCAGTAGGCATTGAATTGATTTGATTAATATTTTGTTCCATTGTCGGTCCTCAATATCTTGATCTTCTTCCATGTTTTATTTTCCACCAATGCTTCGAAAAAACAAAGCCATTTGAACACTTCATTCTTCTTATTTAAGAAATAGATCCATGTTTTGCATGAGAAGTCATCCAAAAAGATTGAATATTACAAGTATCCTCCCAACAATGTTATGATAAACATACTATACAGGTCAAAATCAACCAATTGAATAATATCAAATGTATGTCTTTCACTAGAAGGGAATGGTCCCTTTCTAATTTTCCAAGATGCACAACCCTCACAAACACCTTCGTGGTTCATATTTATCTTGGGCACACCTGTAACCATGTTCCTGACTCCAAGATAGGTTTTCTAATGTAAGTGGGCGAACCTCCTATACCATAGCTCATATTGAAGAGAAGTCTCACTAGCCAAGGCTCCCAAAGGTCATCTAACCTGATAGATAACATCAACCCTAAATCCAATTCTGAATGCATCTTTAGGGTTTCTTTTCCAAATACGTACCTTTCCATCAATGGATGTTACCTTGAAGCCTTTATATTCCATCGTAGAAATAGACACCAGGTTCTTCTTCAAATGAGGAAAATACAACACTTTTTATAGATGAATGGTTTGACATCGATTCAAGTCAAGAGTGCTCGAGTACCTATCCATTTTACAGGGTAGGTGGAATTGTATCCATGTATGATCTCCAAACTAGTCTTCTTTTAAACCAAATTTGAGAGGGTCTCCTTGTACCTAGTGAAGTCCCTTGAGGCTCAACTATTAATCAACCATTGATCCAACGTATTTAGAGGAGAGGCAGTAGATAGAGCGAAAATAACATAACATTCATTTATTTTTCTACAACATTACTTTCATCATACTTCGTATTTTTCATCCTTTTGGGTGGTCGACCATTTCCATTTCGAGAATCAGGAGAACTCCTCTTTCCTTTGATGTTGAGCTTGTTGTTCCTTTGATTGTCATTTCCTTTGAAATTGTTTTGGTTTTTTTTGTCACCATCCATAGGATAATTCTTCTTGTGAGGACACTCTCTAGCATATTGGTATAACTTGTTGCAATTGTAGCACCTTCCTTCTCTTCCTTCTTTGAGTCCCTACTTGAATCCTTGAGCATGTCTCCTTGAACCATCATTATTATTCATTTTTATATGAGTGGAGAAGGAAGTAGGTTAACTTCCATTTTAGGGCTTGTCTCTCTCCATCATCCTCATCTCCTCTTTAGTGCATCTAGCCAGTAATTCATCGAAACCAGGCATCTTGTCATTGTTGAGAATGGTGGTGTTAAACACATGTAATTCCATTGAAAGACCTCCAAATGTAATGAGATGAAGATCCCGGTCAGAAACAACTTCTCCAATAAATAATGAATCATTATCGATTTCTATTATTCTCATGAAGTAGGATTAGGGAAGCTACCCATTATTCATCTTGATGTCCTTCAACTTGTTATTAAGAAAGACGATTTGATTTTCATTTTTCACATTGAACATCCTAACCAACTTAGCATACATCTCCTTAGATGTTCCCAAATAAAAAATATAAGAAAGAAAATTCTTTTGAATGGAGTCTATTATAATTTTCATAGCTTTGATTCCACCTTTCTTATACTTCATGTTTTCCACAACAAGTACATTTGAAGGAGGCTCCACCATTTTTCCCTGTGCATAGTCCATTGCATCATCCTCTTCCAAAGTCAAGTCCAAATTCATCTTCCATGCATGAGATTCATATTTTTAATTGAGATTTTCCTCGTACTTGAAGTAAGATGTAGAAGCCATGGGGACTTATCCAATAGATCTCTCTTAGTTATTTTTTTCCTCTCTCTTGCTTGTGATTTTCCTTCACCAGGGATTTGATTCCATATCAATTTTAGATAAAAATGGTATACTCTTTTCTTATAACAATTACTTCAATGTACTTTAGTAGCCCAATCACAATTTCCACTATAGTTTCCAATAACAATCACATTAAACATTATTCACGATGATAGTAACTGTAGATAGAACATGAAACGACAAAGTGCAAAGACAAGCCAAGACAAGAGAACACAAGCTTTGGCAGATGTTAGCGACAAACTCCAATATAGGGAAAACCTTTCAATCAATTATTCTTATTATTATATCAAATTTGTAACGGAGAGAGAGTACAAAAATTTAAAATTGACATGACAAATCAAAGTCAAAACAACCCTCTCAAATTCGTAGTCAAATGAAGTTAAATTGATCCCTAACCAGAAAGTCAAAAATGGTTAATGCAACATCAAAACATCCCCTTTGAATCTCAATCAAAGGAAGTCAAACTTAGCCTAAAAAGGTGGTAAAATTTAGTGCAAAATAGTCCCAAAGTTAATGGTCAAACTTGTTCAAATCTTGCCCAGAACTCTATGGTCAACCTGCAGTGTATCTCTACAGTAAAAGTTCTCACTTTCTATTCCAAATTGTATGGCCTACTCAAAAATAAAACTTTCCAAAATATCAAACTCAAAATCTTCCTAGAAAGTCAAAGTCAACACTCGTCAACGTTTCTCAAGCTACACGAAAACATGAAATTTATGGCCCTATAATTCTATCCTAAAATTTGTCTTCCTTGCCAGATGTGGGAGAGGAAAGATATGCCCAATAGTTGTAATAACCAATGAGAGAAGGAGAGAGAAGAATGTGTGAGTGATGATTATTCCAAATGAGGTGAGAGATCACTTAGATTTATACAAGTCGATGAGGTCGAAGTAGCATGTCTATTGGGCTTCATGAGCCTACATGATGATGTGTCCGATCATAACAATGTGCCCATGTGTGGGCAGAAATTCAAAAACACATTTCTGTTGTTCCAAATTTGATGATCTTTAGATTAGTTTTGGTCCCCTTGAAAAGAGGAATTGAATGCAATCATCATCACCATTAAATGTGCTATCTTAAGAGGATACCAATATACTCTTAAATTGAAATATTCTCATAATAAGGGATCAGAGTAATAATCATCATTATCATCATAACCAACATTGTCAAACATAGCAAGGCTTTCACGTACATGCTCTAACTCTCCACTAGATCAGAGCACAATGTTGGGAGGCATAAATTTGGACACAAGCATCGCCTCTCAAGGCACATACCGCATCTATATGTTCAACAAGTATGTCTTTACACGAATGTTTTTATGTTGGATATCACCCATCCTCAAAGAATATTAGTCCTCGAGACTACTCTTATCTTGGATATCCTATCCTCAAAGAGTATCAGTCCTCACAGCAACTCTTATCTTAGATACCATTTGTTAAGAACTATTCATCCCGTCTTCTTAGTGAATCCTCCATTTTCTCTACCAATTCATTCACTGGGCTTATGGATGTTAGTCCTAGACATAGTGCATGACACATGGAGAATAAAGTGTCCTCTCCCACTCCCTCTTAACCAGGAAGAAACAACCACAAGCTTAAACTTGTCTAAAAAATAAATCATTGATGACATGTTCTTCCATGGATATATGTTTGTAGTTGCTTGGCTCCTATTTGCATTACATCATAATCAACATTGACCTTCTTGGATCTTGGCTAATCTTAACCTAGCTTCACCATGTCATAAAGTAGTTCATTAAACATCTTATGAAGTGAAACTTATTCACAACTGATTGCACAAGCCTTCAAATCTTCTTCCGTCATAACAAAATTATACTTTCATGCTTTCCAAGAGATTATATCAACCTCAAATCATCAGTGATATCTTTATCAACATCGGTATTATGAATCCTGGATGGAACCAATTAGATGTCGTACAACTATATCAAAAATCTTCAATTTCATTCCAAACCAAATAATTTATTGCTAAATTAAAACAATTATAAGTCCCTCTTGCTCGCTGAGGTGGATGAAATTATTCTTGATCAATATTAAGTCAAGAATATTGTCAATTGATTAAAAGACTCTCTCATAACATCTTGTATGGACTTGCCGCCATTTTTGTTTTCACACTTCAGCTATATATTCTTTCTACAAACTATACCATATTCCAAATCATTTCAGGTTATCAGAGTAGTCTATATATATATATATATATATATATATATATATATATATATATATATATATATATATATATATATATATATAGATAGATAGATAGATATGATAATAATATCAAGTCACATTCTTCGTGTCCAATCTTGCTACTACCTCATTCAGAAGTCATTGTTTACTTTCTTTACATTACTTTCATGTTAAACATTGGTTTCTTCATAAGTTCTTCAATCAATTTGTTCTAATAGTTATGATTAGAGTTTAAGGGAAACAATGAATAATAAAAGGTTGTCCTAGATTCCTTTGGAAACATAGATGTCATTTAGGAATTTTCACCTTTCGAAGTAACAAATTCATAATTTTTTGATAGTCAAAAGGATATTCCTGTTATGAATAATGCAGTTGTTGTATTTTAAGGTTTGCAAGAATGTAGAATTATTTTTCTCGAGATGGATGATAAAGAAGATAAGCAAACAACTAATATTTCTTCTGAAAATGATCTTGAGTTTAATGAAATGGAGGAACGAATAAAAACTATAAATCACAACTGTCGTCTTCTTTTTCTTGATCAACAAGAAGTATTTCTTCATGTTTTTTATCACCCTCTTGCAAAATTGTTGAAATCATCAGTTAAGGTGAATTTTGGAGATTTCATGAGTTATGGGGATAAATTCACTGAGCATGTTGACTTTTCATTTTAAAAAAATTTCTCCCTAATTGAAGCATATGGAAACAAATTTCACTTGAGATGAGTTGTTTTCAACTGATTGGAATAGGGTAGCTAATGTATGTAAATAAGATCAGTTTTTTTGAAGGATTTCTTTACTTTGGAGAGTGTGGATTTTATTAAAGGAGTAGTTAACTTTCAATAGTCATGTGAATTTCTAGTTTGGTTTTTAGTTACAGAATAAGTGCAAGTTGCAAGTTGCAGTCGTTCAGTTGAGGTTAACCCAATGGATTAGGCATTGTTGGCATTATGATTCAAGTGTTGTCCTTGATGGCAACTCACTCAGAGGATGGTACAGGTGCTCAGAGGTTGGTACAGGTGATGGCATCTTAATCAGAAGACAGATCTCAGTACAGCATGCCAAGGAAGCTCATACACGCCGTTTCGTTAAGCCCAAGTCGCGTGTACACGCTAGTTAGATTCATAAAAAGCGCGTGTATGTGGAAAGGTTCCTTTGGTCCATGGTGGTTAGTCCTTGGAAGTTGTGCCTATGATTTCGGACCATTGTGTCTCGACGGGCGTGTCGATCCCTAGTTTTGAAGTTGATGGTATTGTGTTACTATGGTTTTGGCTCTTGGTATTGAGCTAGGCCTAAGACTATATAAGGAGAAGAAGATCATTAGGCAAAATCATCTTTCGACAAGGCTTGAATATCTAAGAGAGAAAGAGATCTGATATGCAGGTTCTGGGTTGCTTGATCTAAGCCAAGGAGAGATCACATCGGTTGATGGAAGACTAGATCTAAGGATAGATCGGGATCTAATGGTTTGAAATGCACTATCATGATATGGTTGATTATGCGTATTTCTAGATCTGCATATTGTCGCAATGTTACGTTTTGGATCTAACTAATGTCTGGTACAGCTGCAAATTGAGAAAGGTTATTTTTAGATCTGTACGCAGGTTGGCTTCGGTAAAAGCGCGTGTATACGCGGGTTTTGCTCATTGAAGTAGCGTATATCTTTTGAAGCTTGATTTTGGGTTTACAGTGGGGTCTGACTGTTATTGCAGAGTTCTGCAGTCTGCTCTGTGTTCTGGTAACTGGTGATTGACAGGGTTCAGTGGTTCAGTGATTCAAAGTTTGGTTGTTTTATGCTTCAATGATCTGTTGTGGAAATTGAATGATTTGTGGTCTTCAGATTGTAATGTTGTGCTTCAGGAATATCCAAGTCTGAAAATGTATGAAAAGTGATATCTGAAAGAAGGAAGATTGTAGGTCAGCACCTACGTACTAGTATCTTGGCTAGTACAAGAGCAAAGGGGGTTGGAGCTCCCTTCCAAGGAAGTTTGGAGAACGAGAGAAGGTTGTAGCCTTCTGCAGGTTGTAGCCTGCGTACTGGTATAAGGCTGCACCAGTACAAAAGATTGTAAACTGAAGTTTCATATTAAAGAAAGATAGAGACAACTTGCAGCAGGTGGTTTTCACCCACATTGGGTTTCCACCTTATATCTTGGTGTTCATGTGTGTGGCTTTTTATCTGTTCTGTTATACTGCACATGTTTACTGTTAATGTGGTGAATAATGTCCTGATGCACTTAATTGAAGAATAAGCTAACTAAATTGTGAGTTTTCTTCTTATACGCTGTTTTACTTCGTCACAGTAGCGTGTACACGCTGGTTCACTTAACTGAAGTAGCGTATATGTTTCTGAGCATTTAAAAAGTTTGATTAATCTGATAATACTGATTCACCCCCCCTCTCAGTATTATTTCCAACAATTGGTATCAGAGCAGGTCCTTCAGAGAAGCTTGATCGCTTGAAGGAAGATCTTTCATCATGAGCAACTACGAGAAAGAAGCATCAATCAGGCCACCGGTTTTTGATGGAACAAATTTCAATTATTGGAAGGTAAGAGTTACTGCATATCTTCAATCTCTTGGTACAGAAGTTTGGGACATTGTAGAAACAGGCTATGTTTTTCCTTCAGCTACTCCTACAGATCCAGCTGAGAAAAAGGCATATGAAACAAATGCAAAAGCAGTCAGTACTCTATTAGGAAGTATATCTCAAACAGAATTCATGAAGGTCATGCACTTCAAATCAGCAAAAGAGATATGGGACAAAATGATCACTAGCTATGAAGGAGATGAACAGGTAAAGCAAGCTAAACTTCAAACTCTCAGGATTCAATATGAGACCCTCAAGATGTATAATGATGAAAGTGTGGCTAATTATTTTCTTCGGGTAGATGAGATTGTTAATTGTATGAAAAATTTGGGTGAAGAAATAAAAGAGACTATAGTAGTTCAAAAGATTCTAAGATCATTATCCCCCAAGTTTGAATCCAAAGTATCTGCAATAGAAGAAAAGGAAAATCTCAAAGTTCTCACTATGTCTCAGCTACATGGAATTCTAACTGCTTATGAAATGAGAAAGGGAGGTCCATCAGACAGAAGGGAAGCTGCTTTTAAGGCATCAAGAAAAGAAGATTACTATGAAGCAAGCCATGTTCCAGAAGAAGAGGAAGAAGAATCAAATTTTGTCAGAAATCTTCAAAGGGGTGCTGGAAGGTTCAGAGGTAAGCTACCTTTCAAATGCTTTGCTTGTGGAAGAGTAGGTCATTATGCTGCAAAATGTCCTAATAAGGATAAAGGAAAAGAACCTGCTAGATGGAATAAGAAACAAAGTGCAAATAAGAAAAGCTACTACACCCATGAAGATAGTGATGGCTTATCAAACAGTGATGAAGATGAACAAGGTAATAAATATAAGCTATTAATGGCATTTGAAGATGATGATTATGAGGATGCTGTAGATGTGGATAATCTCTATAATGAAATTACTAGACTCAAGAGATGCATAGAAGAAAAGAGTGTGATCATTGATACTTTGCAATTTCAAATTGATGAAAAGGAAAAACATCTTGAAAAACTAGAAGGTGAAATTGTTGGTCTCAGAAAAGAAATTGAGAAAACAAAAGCTATTAATCTTAAGTTTGTCAAAGGATCTGAAACTTTGGATGAGATTATCAATGTGCAGCGGTCTCCTCTAAACAAGACAGGTTTGGGCTATAATGGAGAAACCTCTCAAGCATCCACCTCAAAGAGTTATCTTGATGCAGCAAGAAGAAATGAGCAGAAGAACAATGAAGATAATCAGGTAAAGCAGGGACGAATTACAAACAGAAACTATCAGGGACAATCCTTCTTAAGGGTGAACAAAAGCTACAACCAACCACAGGTAAAATCTTCTCAGTTTGGCACAAGAATAGATGAAAATAGAAATTACAATCAGTTGGCTGGTAGATTCAATAACCGCAGAAGCTTCTTCAATGGACAATGCTTTTCTTGCCATAACTTTGGTCACAAAGCAGCTCAATGTGTTGCATATAAAACAATCATGACTAGGGAAGCTCAAAAACAAAGAAGTATGACAGGGATTACAAAGAGGACCTATAACAACTTTTCGGTTCTTGAAAATGAAGTTGAATGTTCTATCTGCAATAATTTTGGTCATAAAGAATCTGAATGCAGGAGCAGGTTTCAGGAGAAAAAGGAACAAGCCACGAGCACCAAAAAATGGAGAATAAAAGAACCTCAGACAGAAAGATGTGGGATAGCGTTTTATGCAGAAGGACAGGAAAATCTATGGTACATTGACAGTGGATGTTCGAAACATATGACAGGTGATAAAGAAAAACTTGAATCTTATTCTACTTTAGAAAAGGGAAAGAAAGTTTCTTTTGGAAATGATACTCCTGCAACTATAAAAGGAAAAGGTATTGCTCCTTTGAAAGAAAAGGTCAAGGCTGGAAATGTTTTGTATGTTGATGGATTGAAGCATAATCTTCTAAGTGTCAGTCAGATGTGTGATCAAAAAACCGAGGTTATTTTCAGATCGAATGGATGTCTTGTTCGTGATCTTGATACAGGTAAAACAGTTCTCAAAGGCAAAAGAACTCCAAATAATCTGTACATATTTGAAGAAGGACAACAACAATGCTATCTTAGCAAGGATGAAGAGCACTGGTTATGGCATCGAAGGTTGGGACATCTAAGCTTCTCACAAATAAGAAAAGCATGCAAATATCAGGCAGTTCGCGACCTTCCAGATATCAAAATTCCAGACAACACTATATGCAAATCTTGTCAGTTTGGAAAGCAAACCAGAACTAACTTTCCAGAAAAGGAAGGATCAGCTAGCTTGCCTCTTGAGCTAGTCCATACAGATGTATGTGGTCCATTTAGGAAAAGGACACCTCGAGGAGAAGAATATCTGATATTATTCATTGATGATTTCTCAAGGTTTGTTTGGTTAGGGCTTATGAAGCACAAAGATGAAGCATTCGAAAAATTCAAATCCTTCAAAGCATTGGCTGAAAATGAATCAGGACACAAAATTAAGTGCCTCAGATCTGACAGAGGTGGGGAGTTCACATCAAATGAATTTTTCGATTTCTGCGATGAACATGGGATAAGAAGAGAATTCTCTACAGCTAGAACTCCTCAGCAAAATGGGGTTGTGGAAAGAATGAACAGAACTATCCAACAAATGGCTCGTGCTATGCTCGATGAATCAGGTACTCCTGCAACCTTCTGGGGTGAAGCTGCACATGCTGCTGTTATCATTCTTAACAAAACAAATGTCCGAGTAAACAGCACTCAAACACCTCATGAGCTTTGGAGTGGTAAAACTCCTTCCGTGAAGCATTTCAAAATCTTTGGGAGCAAATGTTATATTAAGAATACTGATGAGCAACTTGGCAAACTTGAACCTAGAGCAGATGAGGGCATTCTTCTTGGTTATTCTCCACATAGCAAAGCATACAAGTGCTACAATAAAAGACTTGGCAGAATTGTTGACAGTATTGATATAGTGGTTGATGAGAAGGGATATATTCCTAGGCAAATTCATCATGAAGACATTGAAGAAGATGAAGGTTACTCTCAAAGGCGAAATGATGAAGAAGAAGAACCTCAAGAAGAAGAAGAATCTCAAGAAGAACCAGAGGAGCAGACAAGAATAGAAGAGAAGACTCCATCCAGATATGTCCAAAAGAATCATCCAGAAACTCAGATTGTGGGGCAGAAAGAAGCAGGAGTACAAACAAGAAGGACACTTGCAGAAGCTTCAAGCTACTTGGCTCTACTCTCCTCCATTGAACCACAAAATGTGAAAGAAGCATGCAAAGATGAATGTTGGGTCAAAGCAATGGATGAAGAACTTGAGCAAATCGAAAGGAACAACACTTGGGAATTAGTTCCTAGACCAAAAGATAAGAATGTAATAGGAACAAAATGGGTCTTCAAGAATAAGTTAAATGAAAATGGAGAAGTAATTAGAAACAAGGCCAGACTTGTTTGTAAAGGGTATGCACAGCAAGAAGGAATAGATTTTGAAGAGACCTTTGCTCCTGTGGCAAGACTAGAGGCCATCCGAATGTTCCTTGCTCTCTCAAGCTTTCAAAACTTCAAGGTATTTCAAATGGACGTGAAATCAGCCTTCCTGAATGGAGACTTAGAAGAAGAAGTATATATTGAGCAGCCAGATGGGTTCATTCTTGGAAATGATCCAAACCTTGTATGCAGATTGAAAAAGGCACTCTATGGGCTCAAACAAGCTCCAAGGGCTTGGTACTATCGGTTGGACAAATATCTTCACCAACAAGGCTTTTCAAAAGGATCAGCAGATAGCAATCTCTATATAAAAGTTGAAAATAACAAATTGCTAATTCTTGTTGTTTATGTAGATGATATTATTTTTGGCAGCAATGAAGAGACCATGAGTCAAAACTTTGCCTTGGTTATGCAGAAAGAATTCGAAATGTCACTTCTTGGAGAATTGACATATTTTCTTGGATTGCAAATCCAACAAAATGAAGGAGGTATCTTCTTGTCTCAAACCAAATACCTCAAGCAGATCTTGAAGAAGTATGGCATGGAAGAGTCAAAGCCAGTATGTACACCCATGGTTACAGGATGCAGCCTCAGTGCAAATGATGAATCAGCAGCAGTTCACCAACCCACTTATAGATCCATGATTGGGAGTTTGCTTTATTTGACAGGTACTCGACCAGATATTACACATGCAGTAGGAATGGTTGGAAGATTTCAAGCCAACCCAAAGGAAACTCATCTTCAGGCAGTCAAAAGAATCTTCAAATATCTTCAAGGGACCCAAAACTATGGCTTATGGTATCCTAGAAATACTGATCTCACTCTTCATGCTTACACAGATGCAGATTGGGCTGGAAGTGTGGATGATAGGAAAAGCACAAGTGGAGGTGCTTTCTTCATGGGTTCCAGATTAGTATCTTGGTTCAGCAAGAAACAAAGTTCGATTGCCTTATCTACAGCTGAAGCAGAATATGTGGCTGCAGCATCTTGTTGCACACAACTTCTTTGGATGATGCAGACCTTGCAGGACTTTCAAATCACTTGCACTCCACCTGTCTCTATCTTATGTGATAATACAAGTGCAATCAGCATTTCAAAGAATCCTGTCATGCACTCAAAGACCAAGCACATACCAATCAAGTACCATTTTCTTCGGGAACAAGTGCTTGAGCAGAAGGTCAAGTTGGAGTATGTTCCTTCTAAGGAGCAAGTTGCTGATATTCTCACAAAACCACTGCCCAGGGAAACTTTTGAATATCTCAGACAAAAGCTGGGAGTAGTTGATGCTTCATCCTGTTGTTGAAGTTTGTTTGTTCTACAGAAAAGTTGGTATACGCAGGTTACGGAAGGGATATGAGCGTATACACGCGGATTCATGCTGGGTAAGTCGCGTGTATGCTGGACGCTTGTTGCAGAAAGAATATCCGCGTACATACGCTGTTTTATACAGGATAAAACGCGTATATGAAGTTCTGAACAGCAAGGGAAAACTCTGAACAGCAATAGGAATGTCAGAATTCTTCAGGCACAGTTTCAGGGAGTGCAACAGGCACAGGTTCAGGGGGAGCAGCTCAAAAGTCTCATAAAGCATTGTTGGCATTCAGATGTTTTGGTTGTTGGTTTCAGGAGAAGGAGCTCAGAAAGAAATTCTGGTTGCTGATCTAACAAGATGATTATCAGATGCTGCTGGTGTCTTTCCTAAGTCTTGGTCTAGATCTGTTATCTCTATGTCATGTATCTCTCTTGTCATATCTCTTTTATGGTGTCAAGGTCATGTAACGGCCTATGTTGGTTTCCCCACTATGCCTGGGATGAATGCTGTAATATAATTGGTTGTTTCTGATATGTCCCCTCTTGGTAGGGAGTATGGATGTATGTATTGAGTCTTTTGGTGATAGGAAGGTCCCTTATGGTGTATAAATCTTGGTTCTTGTTGAAGAACATCTTTTTCAGATCTGGCCTACTGTCAGGGGGAGCACGAGTCAGCACAGCCAAGCAGAGGTATCAGCATGTCCTCAGGGGGAGCACAGCCCTTTGCTCTTGATGTCAAAGGGGGAGAGTGACTTGGTGTGGTGGTTGCCATCAAGTCCAAAGGGGGAGATTGTTGGCATTATGATTCAAGTGTTGTCCTTGATGGCAACTCACTCAGAGGATGGTACAGGTGCTCAGAGGTTGGTACAGGTGATGGCATCTTAATCAGAAGACAGATCTCAGTACAGCATGCCAAGGAAGCTCATACACGCCGTTTCGTTAAGCCCAAGTCGCGTGTACACGCTAGTTAGATTCATAAAAAGCGCGTGTATGTGGAAAGGTTCCTTTGGTCCATGGTGGTTAGTCCTTGGAAGTTGTGCCTATGATTTCGGACCATTGTGTCTCGACGGGCGTGTCGATCCCTAGTTTTGAAGTTGATGGTATTGTGTTACTATGGTTTTGGCTCTTGGTATTGAGCTAGGCCTAAGACTATATAAGGAGAAGAAGATCATTAGGCAAAATCATCTTTCGACAAGGCTTGAATATCTAAGAGAGAAAGAGATCTGATATGCAGGTTCTGGGTTGCTTGATCTAAGCCAAGGAGAGATCACATCGGTTGATGGAAGACTAGATCTAAGGATAGATCGGGATCTAATGGTTTGAAATGCACTATCATGATATGGTTGATTATGCGTATTTCTAGATCTGCATATTGTCGCAATGTTACGTTTTGGATCTAACTAATGTCTGGTACAGCTGCAAATTGAGAAAGGTTATTTTTAGATCTGTACGCAGGTTGGCTTCGGTAAAAGCGCGTGTATACGCGGGTTTTGCTCATTGAAGTAGCGTATATCTTTTGAAGCTTGATTTTGGGTTTACAGTGGGGTCTGACTGTTATTGCAGAGTTCTGCAGTCTGCTCTGTGTTCTGGTAACTGGTGATTGACAGGGTTCAGTGGTTCAGTGATTCAAAGTTTGGTTGTTTTATGCTTCAATGATCTGTTGTGGAAATTGAATGATTTGTGGTCTTCAGATTGTAATGTTGTGCTTCAGGAATATCCAAGTCTGAAAATGTATGAAAAGTGATATCTGAAAGAAGGAAGATTGTAGGTCAGCACCTACGTACTAGTATCTTGGCTAGTACAAGAGCAAAGGGGGTTGGAGCTCCCTTCCAAGGAAGTTTGGAGAACGAGAGAAGGTTGTAGCCTTCTGCAGGTTGTAGCCTGCGTACTGGTATAAGGCTGCACCAGTACAAAAGATTGTAAACTGAAGTTTCATATTAAAGAAAGATAGAGACAACTTGCAGCAGGTGGTTTTCACCCACATTGGGTTTCCACCTTATATCTTGGTGTTCATGTGTGTGGCTTTTTATCTGTTCTGTTATACTGCACATGTTTACTGTTAATGTGGTGAATAATGTCCTGATGCACTTAATTGAAGAATAAGCTAACTAAATTGTGAGTTTTCTTCTTATACGCTGTTTTACTTCGTCACAGTAGCGTGTACACGCTGGTTCACTTAACTGAAGTAGCGTATATGTTTCTGAGCATTTAAAAAGTTTGATTAATCTGATAATACTGATTCACCCCCCCTCTCAGTATTATTTCCAACAGGCATCTGGTCTATAAGGGTTCTTACCTCCATCGATGATCGACAACATCCTTGTGGAGCCAACTATTATCACAATTTACTCAATATCTTCTAAATTGTTGAAAATAGGAGTTTCTGCGATGTTTTCTAAAAAATAGAGTTAAAGCGTTGAAAACCATAGTAATAGCGTATTTTTGTAAAACGGGTTAGTTAAAACTCCGTTTTTTCCTTTAAAAAAAGGAAACTTTGGGTACAGTTTCTGAACAAATAGAAATGAATTTTTGAAAACGCGAAGAGGTTTTTGTCTAAATCGAGCCCATTAAGAAAAACCTCTCTGAAATTTTACAAATCTATCATGGATTAAGTGATTAGAATTTGATATATGAAGCTTATTTTTCAGGAATTCAGTAGAAATAATATTTTCTATTTTTTTGAAAAGAACCTAATCTACTTTCAATTTGAGAACCACCTCATCAAAATCGACTTGGGGATCCTTAGATTTATCCCTCACTCCCACAACAACAGGATATTCAGATAAAAATAATTTTTATTTTTATTTTTCATGATGGAACGAATGTATTGTATTTCCTCTGGATTAGATATACAGACTTTCATATTTAGCAATTTGTAATTAAGTATGAAGAAGAAAATTTATTTAATTTGTAATATTTTCCATAAAGAATATCTCTTTAGAATGACAAACTGTTCAATTTTTTTTGAAAAATCAGACCTGGTGTATATATTATTTTTGATATTAATAGAACTCGTTGGAAGAAGAACTAAAAAATTTCATAGATTGATGTGTTGAAGGCTTCTAGTGAGTTTCTTGTGGTGTTCTTCCTCTTTCCTAATCAAAAACTTGAATCCATTGATATTCAGTAATTTGAATAAAGGTTATGAAACATAATTCTGTGTAAATCCTCTGTTTCAGGTTATTCATATTTATTATGTGTTTTTTTAACTTAAAATGTCAATTGTAGAATTCACATGGTTGCCCTATTTTTTGATGTTTACTTTTGTTATCTCCTACCATTTATCATTAATGATTTGTCTAATAAACTTTCATCTATCTTACCTCTATTATACTTATTTTTATGACTTGTAGCTACTGTATTTGTGTCAAAGACTCCATGCCCAATCGTTTTACCTTTCCTTTCCAAACCAATTTTATATGATCCACTAAGATCTAGCCATTGTTCTAAATACATAACAAGTTAGTTTTGAATGAGATATAGAAGGGATCCCCCTTTGAATTGAAAGGCATAGCTTTCAATTGAAAATATTGGCTAGAGTTTACCTTAGACTTTTTCGCTTATAGCTAGGGTTTTCTCCAAGAGATAATACAAGTTATATGTGTTTTGATTATACCTCCTATGGCATCACTATGTCTAAATGGTTTTATTTAGTCCAAGTTGATAACCTCATGCTTGTGTCATGGAAAAATATGTTCAAAGGAATTCTTAGCCAAAGTTGGCCATTTTGTAGTTTCATTTGACCTTTTCTATCAATCATCCCTATATTAGTTTCACATTAGATTTTAGGAATTGTAATCCAAATCATCATAATATTTGTGTCATGTGAAATAGTGGGGGATACATAAACACCAACTCATTATATGGGAAACATATTGGTAAGGACTCTAAGCTTACAATCATTGTTGGTAGGCTACATCGCAGTTGACAACAAGCTTACCTAGTTGGCCCATATTCACTGATTATACTAGTGTAAAACATCAACACATCTATTCACATTTGTTATATTGCAATAGGTACCTTAGGAACCATTTTAATTAGTGTTGGCATTCCATTTTCCATTGATAGGATCCCTCGGTGCCTGATAATTACATGGTCAATTGAATGACGTTGTCTCATTCATTCACATGTATTAGATTCCTACCATGATGATGAAACAATGACCTTACGTATTGAGGATAGCTCAGTCATGAAAATAGCTTAAACCTAGATGCAATGGTTAATGCGTTGAACAATTTTTTATCATTACTGTAAAAGGGTTTATATCATTCATTTACCTACATATATGAAAGTATCTAGGTATATCAAAAGGTGGGTGCTTGAGAAAAAGGTGAAGTCAAAATAAAAAAAATGAAGCTACATGAAAAATGTGTAAAGTGAATTTATATAAATAAGTCAAAGAGTGAAATAGTGGTTTAAAACGCATATTTTATGAAGCCCGTGGTATTTTCCCATGGTATTTAAAAAAGTGGAATAAAACGGGAATTAATTATTTGATTAATGAATTCATGTGTCTTTTTGAATCAATATGTCTGTCCATGAAGGGTTTTGATAATGTTTAAAAGGAGAAAGTGTTGGAAGGAAAGTGTGTTGGAGTAAAAATTTGATTTTTGTAGTGAACATGTCTTCTTATCATTGTCTCTATAATATTTTTCAAAATGCTTAAATTTATGAAATTTTGAGAGTATTAAGGAGATATCGAGGGGAACATCTTGTTAAATTTAAATTTAAAAAAAAAAAAAAAAAAATTGCTATACCTTCAAAGCTACATTCTATGGAATTTACAATTGGTGATTAGGCTTCAAATATGTTTCAAATGAGTCATTTAGAGATTTTAATTATGATTTCTTTTTTTATGTTTCATACCATGAAACATAATTTTAGTAGATTGGGAAGACATTGCAAGTTATTTCAAGTACAAATTTTAAATTTATCTTTTTTATAATTTCAAAGATATACCCTACGTAACTTAAGGTTTCTAAATGGTGTCAAAAATATTTTTAAATGAGTGCAATTCGAATTTTTTTATAATTCACTTTATGTGAAGAATCATAATACAAAATTTTGAGTGTATTGAGAAAACATCTAAAGATACAACTATTACAAGTTTCATATTCTTTTTTACTATAATTTCATAGATACTCTCTACGAAATTTAATGTTTGTGAATGGTATTCAAATCAATTTGAAAAAAATATTCATGACACTTTAGTTGCAATTCTTTTGCTAGGAATCCTCAGATTGTGATTTTTTTTGAGATCTAAAAAGACATATCCAAGTGAATGAGGTAAAAAATTCAGAAATAGATATAAAGAACTTGGAAGTTGGAATGCTACACAAGTTTGACCTTGGGAAGAGGCCAAGTTTCAAGTTTTGGAAAAGTTACGATAGGTTTCACTAAACACATCAATGATAAGATCTAAAGAAATAGCAAGCATATTTGGTCTTATGGTGAGAAGATAATTTAAAGAAGTTATATGTAGCTTTGTGCTAGACAAACAAAGATGGTGTCTATTTCTAAGTTTGTGCTTAGCAGTGGAGATTTGTTTCTTCCAATATTTCTATTACTGGGGCTTTTTTTGTATAGTAGGTATTTGTAATCATAGGTTAGGTTGGTTCCTATGAAGAATTATAAAAACATAAGATTTGCGGTTTTGCTAGCAATGATTTCTATCTAAATCTTCTATTTCTTATTTTGTAACTAATAGATCTCATATGTAATGTTAATTTTTTTTTGATGATGATGGTTCATGAATTTTTAGATAATTAAATTTAATTTGTACTGATTCACCCCACTCTATCAATATAAGTGTCTTCTTAATAAAATGTATTATGTACTTTTAGGACCACATTTCCAAACACTTCTTAGTGTCAATTGTCCTCCTAATATAAACTATGACATAGATCCACATTGTAATTGTCTCATGGCTATAATGAGCATTTGATGACATGGATCCACTGTGTTCTCTCTCTAGTTTCCATAATATTTCATATTGTCTTATGGATTTGTAGTGTGCTAAGTTTGTGGCCATGTTTTTGTCATCTTCTACCAAGTCATTGTATAGCTATCTGCACCCATGACATTGGAAGACAAAATTGTGTCACTCCATGTGACTTGACATGAAGAGTGGAATTCTCTAAGCATTTACACAATGTGCGTTGAAGTTGCTAGAGTTGCTAGAGTGAGTAAATAAGTGCTTGAGCATGTAAAAGTGCGATTAAATGAAAAATAAGGAAGACATGATTAGATAAAATAAGGTCAAAAATATATATAGTTCATATTCTCCACCTTGTCAAATCAAATATAAATCAAAGCAATCAAATATAAATCAAAGCTCTTCTATGGAGAAAAATGGGGAGAACATTGAAAAAGGACATGCTGCCAAATTTATGTGAGATCAACATTAATATAAGCCAAAACTTGCATCTTCGCCCTGCGTGGTGATGAGAGGAGTGAGGAGGAGTCTTGGTTCAAGGAGCATGGTCGTGTGACACGAGTTACAAAAACTTTCTTAATGTAATGACACCAATTTCTTTCCGATTTACTAGGCATAGCTTGCCTACTATTTCTATGCAAACTTAGAGAAACCTTAATTAGGAGACAAAAAATAAATCATGTTACTCGTTGATTTATGTCGACATTTATGTAAGAAAAAACCCTATAGCTTCATTACAATTTTAATTTTAATTAAGAATTTAAAATTAGCTAAAATTTGAAGTGAAAAGGGTTCCACCAAAGTAGAAAAGCGAGTAATTGGGTTGTTTGGTTTTCTTTACTAATTCATCAATCTGGAGAGATCGATCGATGACCATAGATAATACCTTAATGTGGATTTAGAGATTTCTTTTGGATTTGAAGTCAAAGATGCTCGCTTTTAAAAATGATCATTTTGAGTGGTAGACAAGAAGAGGACATAAACTATTGGAAGGGCGCCGTGGAAAAGCAACGAGACCAAGTGGGCAATTATGATTTGGGCGAAGGGTCCCAATTCTCTCCTTCCAACGCCAATCGAAAAACCGAATTCCTCCATAGATTTGTGGAAGGACTTCCGTCATATCTCTGTACCTCCATTAAAGCCTTCGATCATTAAAAATATTTTATATGTTTGTTCCCCGGGCTGTCTTCTTAAATAACATTTATTTTGATCCGTTATTTTCGAACCAGATTTTGAACTTCATTTTAGTTCGTATGGTATTTTATTTTAATATATATTAATATACTGATGCATTGTTTTGATATGCAAATTTGAATTTAAGCCCAGCCCATTGCATAATTGCATACCGTATATCACAGGAAGTGAAACAAGTTTATGGCGTTAAATACAGAGGTGGAATAATATTTTATTTTAATCTAATACTTATATGGAATCTTAAATCTTAAATCTGAACAGAAGTTATTGTACGACGATACATTGTGTGTGTATAGGTGGAATAGTATTATATTTTCATCATATTTTTAGAACTTTGTTAGACTTTGATGCTATATTTAGAGTCACCCTGATTCTAACGGAATTTAAAAAAAAAAAAAAAAATTAAACTATCAGCCTAAAATCAGCCATTATATTATAAAAGAATGCCCAGAATTTTCTTGTTATTAGATGTGCATTTTTTAAATGGGTTTAATTTCTTCTGGGGAACCTTATAAATTGTAAAACATCCAGCAATTAATCTTTGTGATTTCAACCATTGTTATAATCTTTTAACTGAAGATTAAGAAAGAAAATGAGAGAAGGGATCATGAAAAGAATTCCACCGCCTTTAGTCTACCTTATAGAGGTCCCAAAGAGCCATCGTTGACGTGACTGCAACTTTACGAAAAGTCCAACGGTCGTCCATCTGTTCTTGTTCGATGGAAAAGGAATCAAGAAATAGTGGCATCCGTGTTCTTTTCAATTTATTTTACATTCGTGGAAAGCGCTCTTCAAGTCATAGTAGCCCGGTCCCACCCCACAACCGCCTTAAGCACGCCTACTTTTCTTGCAAGGAAGACATCGCTGGCTAATTCGGTGTTGATACACAAATCCATTGGGTCTGCATCCTCTTGTCGTTGGCTTCCTGCCTTACGTTTGCAGTTTGATGTTTTATTTCGTTCTATTTATCACTGATTTTGCCAGATCCTGTGAGTACAGAGGTTGAACTTACAATATTCGTAGTCGTGCTGTCCGTTTGTCTGATCAAGACCAAATTGAATCATGAGGATGAGCTGCAATGGCTGTCGAGTTTTGCGAAAGGGCTGCAGCGATTCCTGCATTCTCAGGCCCTGCCTCCACTGGATAAGCACTGCAGAGTCACAGGCGAACGCAACTATATTCTTAGCGAAGTTCTATGGGCGCGCTGGGCTGACGAAGCTCATTAGCAAAGGCCCCGAGCATCTGAGACCTGGTAACTTTGTCACATCAGCGCAAGACCCATCTAAGTTTTATTTATAATTTGTTAAATCTAGACCTACCTATATTTATGAAATCGGATCTAAATCTGGACCTCCCTAATGAGAAATGACTGAATCTCCAGCCCCAACTGAATATGCACTTTCTGGTTGGAGCGGTTTATTGGTTTAGATATTTTTTTGTTGAGGCTTCTGCTGTAGTAAGTTTTTTAACTTTTGTTATTATTTTGAGTGGGTAATTAATCTTATAGTTGTTAATTTATATAATTGATTCTTGATGAGCTGAGCTCTATTGTGATAGTTACTCCAATAACTCCAAACATAAGGATTGAACCTAGACTCTGATACCATATTTTACGAACCCTAATAAACAGGATTACGAATTAGCACAACTACTAATGCGGCTATGTTTTGGTGTAACCGAAACCTTAACATTTTGTCTAGATAGCAAAGCAGCTCTGGTTATGAACCCATCTTAATCAAATCAATTATGCAGATGTAGATTACATATTTCAATTCTGCATATCATACGGGACCAACCGTTTCAAAAACACAAACTGAACCAGCATTCAATGGTTCTATATTGAATCCACCCTCTAGTTTTCCCGTACTGTTATATTATATGTTTCGTAAGTAGTTCCCTTATTCAATTGCAAAATTTACAAGAGAAAGACCACAGCATAATCCATAAACTATGTTTTTGTGGTGCGTAGTGCAGCTATATTCAGGTCCCTGTTATACGAAGCATGCGGCAGGATGGTAAATCCAGTCTATGGATCAGTAGGCCTTGCGTTGTCTGGGAACTGGGCAGAGTGCCAAGCGGGGGTGGACAGCATCCTGCGGGGATCGTTCTGTGCAGTTCCAGAGAGCGATTTTACGTATCCGGTTAGTGAGAATATCGTCCCGAAGAAAGCCATCGCCGTCCCTTGCTTGCGCAGATCTGTTAAGGCGAGAGGCAGATTGAAGGGCCTCTGGCACGCGAAACCGAAACGAAAAGAAGTTGAACGTGCACCTATTTGTAACCATATTCATTCAGGCAGCATATCTGACGACAGGTGTGACTTAACAAATGCCGTACCAAATGCTGCAGACAACGGTAAATTTAGCGAAAGAAGCATACCGAAATATTCCACGTTCATATTCGGGCAGGAACATGGTGAATCACTTACTGCCGATCGAACGGAAATGGAGTACTGCCACAATCTATGTAACCTCAAAACTAGTCAAACTGAAGCTGCATGCGATACAGTAGGGCTAGATCTTACGCTGGGTTCTCATTGTTCAACTTCGCCTGAGCATAAATTGTTAGCTATATAACTCCGTTGTTGTGACGCAAACGAGATCATGGGTCATTAGATGGTGAATTGTCTACGAAGAATAATACCGTTTCTCCTCTAGGTGTATACGCATCACAGATATCCAGTGATTGTACGTAGGTGTTAATGCATATAGGAAACATGAAACACCGTTGATAGAACTCCACAAGCAGTGTTTGGTCGACCTCCTAAACCAGTTCTATTTACTGCGGATGTTATTTGTAAAAACTTATAAGAGAAATGGATAGAAATAGTGTTTTTTCTTTTAGATTTTAAAGGTAGATATAATAACTGGTTTATATTGCTGTAGATGTGTAATGCTACAGGAGAATGTAAATATTTGACTTTACTGTGGTTAAAACTGAATATGACATTGTTAACTGTTTTGGAATTTAATAATATTTTTATTATTTCTTTAATAAGATAAGAAATGTTTTTCTTGAAAAAAATGTTGGCAACTTCTGAGGGGGAAGTTGGGAGAAACGGTTGCAGTGAATTGCAACCCTAACTACCTCTCCTAACTGGAAAGGTTTCCAGAGGAAAAAGGGAGGAAAAAGTTAGTCTGCGCTGTGAGGACAGGCAGAGAGAGAAAAAAAAAGGAAAAAAAGAAAGAGATGGCTAAGTCTGGTGAGGACCAGATAGCCAAGCACTAGGTGCAGATATCTTGCCGAGGACAGTGGTCCTGCAAGAGAGCACGGGGGAGAGATTCTGGTCCCGAAAGATGAATCTCGAGGTTGGGTGGCAGATTAGAAGTGGCAGACAAGAGAAAGTTTCGCTTCTGTAGGACTACGCGGATCACCACAATACAGAGAGCAGAGGTGAGCAGTTTTGTTGCAGTATTATTGGCACATCGAACAGACAGGTACGGAAAAAATTCTAACTGTTGTGACTAAATAAGTCTGTGTCATTTAGAAAACTTAAGAATTGTAACAGAAACTTCTGTGTAGCTATAACTCATAAAAAAAGAAAGCAACAATATAATAATAACATTAACAGATTAAAAAAAATGTTATCTGCGTTTAAAGGAAAACAGGAGTGTGATGTACACTTAGGACCCTCGCAGTTTGAGGAAGCTGTTAGCAGGGCGTCACTGTAGGAAAACCGTGGGGTTGTAAGGAAAAATTGAACCATGCGAAGCCCCTGTTGAGGACCGAGGAATTCCTGAGGGAAGGGGTAAGATGAATTTCTTGGGCAAGCAATGTTTCCCCATTGTTAAACTCTGGGTGTAGGGATTGAAAACTGGAACGAACTGTAAGCTTGATGCCAAGAAAGAATGTTTAAGGGCGTATATACACTTCATAGAAATTATACAGGCATCAAGGGTGCATGAAACCCTAGGAACATCTTTTTCATAAGGTACCGGCAGAGGAGGGCTCTGGCGTGCCGAATTGGTAACTCCCTGAGTCATGCGAATAAGCATGGTAGGTAATTTCTGTAGTACGACTTTATAATGAGCAAGACAGAACAAATGAGGTGATGATAATTTTATTAAGTCATCTTTTTTAATAAACAAGAGCCATGAGATATTCAAGTAAATAAACAAATTCAGCTAGAGATATGCTCAGAATATTCCCATAAAAATGACAGTGGGAATCAAAGAAAACCGTGGTGAAATCCTTTAACAATTCTGCTAACGGTAAAAGACGAAGAACGAATGAAGCATAGGGCTGTAACATATATTTAGATCTTTGACAACTGTTAACAAGGAAAACATGTAAGGATAGAGTCATTATCGTCTCGCCAATCCTCTGGCATCGACCAGGCAAATAAAAAAAAAATAAAGCAATTGTCAGACAGAGTGGGTTCCTTGAAAACCCGTGACAACCCATAAGAAAAATGAAACGAGGAACCTTGACAGAGGCTGTTACAGCCGTGCACCTTTCCATTCGATTAAGAACCAGAATTCTCAGGAAAATTACATGTTAATGTGCAACAAATGTAGCTGAACGAAAACCAGTCCATATCCAAACCCTTGAATCATATATATAGACATACAAGATTAATTCAAAAAGAAAGCAGTAAATTACAAATTGACTGACATCTCTCAGGTTAACCCTGGAGGATTCATTCTGAAGCACTGTTGTCCATTAAATAAACAGAAGCGCCATGGGATGAAACCCTGGCAAGGGGTAGTTCAAAAATTACATTAAATAACCACTGTCCGAACTTCATGCTGGAGTCAAACCCTCTACACGAAGGTCGCATAGGGTTTCAACACTTCTACAGCATACAACCAATCAAATACATAATAATTCTAAATACTGTGGGACTGTAAGCTAGCTAGGAAAACCATTTCAGTTAAACAGTAGAAACCAAAACCCTGTCCAATTTGCAACGAGGCAAGCTTCGCTGAAAACCCTTAATCTGGAGATAAACCCCCTTACTCGGGATTTCGGTGACGAGTCTGGTAAAACGCTCCCACACAACGGCAGTGCATAGCTCCGGAGTGCTGGTGAAGGGTCCCTACCAACAGAAACCAGAGCAACCATTAGTTAATGGTGTTAGGAAAACGGTTGACCAGGAGAGCTTTATGACAGGAAAATTCTAAACATTGAAAACAAAACTTACCCGGGCTTCGCCAAACAGCGCAGACGCCATAACCTGGTTCTGAGAGCGCTAACTCATTCAAGGCCCTGGAGCCATAGCAGAGCAGGTCGCGGAGAGCAAGCAACAGAAAAATGGAGCTGGCGCCAAAGTGAGGAAACAACATAACCAAACGAGTTATAGTTGATTCAACCCATAAAGGAACCTGAACCGTAGATCTCCAAAACTTCATGACCACCATCGATTGGAAAGCAAGCCCGAGAGTAGTAACTGCGAGAAACGAGCCTGCTCATGCCACGCACAGGGCAGAGCAATAAGAAACCACGCAGAATCCAAAGCTCAGATCAAGCGTATAGATAATCAAATGTGCAATTAATAGAAATTGCCAAATGTCCCTCCGTAGTATCCTTTTGCAGATCACGAGGAGTTGGGAGTTTTCCCAAGGTAACAAGTAGTTAATGAAACCTGAATGAATAGGACCAAACCTTTTACTATCGCCGGGAAGTAACAAATTGATTGCCAGACAAATGTTATGGAAGGCCAGAATAGTAAAGTGTCGAGATATAATACGAGGTTACGTGTCATAAGGACCATTCATACGTTGGTAACACCATGTAATTTTTTTTTTTATGATGGAGACATTACAAGATGTTTTATCCATTTAACATTCTTGGCATTTTATTTTATCAATATAGTAATTGGTTTATATTGGTGTAGATATTTTATCCATTTTGGTTTCTTGGTATTTGAATTTATCACATGTTTAAATGTGAGTTTAAAAAATATACATGTTAGTAAATTATAGTGTGATTCGTTTAAATTTGTTTACGCAATGAAAAAATCTATTTTATTAGAATTTAGTTGTTAATTTAATAGGTTCTTGTCAAGAAACCAATAAGTTAATAAATTAGCATTGATTTCTCCTATTTCATAAGTGTTTGTTAATATTTGGTGGCTTCTTATTTCTTTTATTATATTATTTTCATCAAACAATTAATAAAACATATAAAACATCAAAATCTAAAAAGACAAAGAACACAAAGATGCAGGCCCCAACTTCATAAGGGTGAAAGCTCAACAAATTGTCTTGTCCAAGACCATAAAAGCCCCAATTCAACCCTCTTTGACTTATCCAAGACCATAAAAACCCTAATTCAACCCTCTTTGAAATCTCCTTCAACCAAGTTACAGTCAAGAAGGTGAATGTTGGTTAATGCTATTCAAATTTGGTCTAAGTCTAAAATTTTCCACCCTACAATATCTCTGAAATTTTCGACCCTGCAATATTTCTAAAATGTTTGGCTCTACATTAATTCTAAAATTTCATATGTGTGACCAAATTAGGGCATAGAAATGCAAGAATATCTCTCCTTTGACTTTTGCTCTTCTTCCTTAGATTTTCAGTGGACTTCTTTGTCTTTCATTGACGCAGAAATCGATGTGATGAATGAATGATCAAATGAGGTTGAATTACACTGTATTTTTAGTTGTCCACGAGGTCTAATAGGTTTATTTCTAGGCTAACCTGTCTAGGAGGGCCGACTTGGTCTTGTGGATGACAAAATTGACTTTTTGACTCGAATAAAATGATTTTTCCTTTCCTTACAAATAGTCCAATTCGGACTTTGACTCAAGTGCATTTGTTTGACTCATGACAATTTTTTTTTTGACTCAAATGATGCTGTAAGCTACAAATTGGTACAAGTACAATAATAATTATGAATACTAGACGTAGTTACATTTTCAACACTCTCTCTTAACCAAGGAGCTATTCATAATGAAGAAAGATGTTAATTTTAGATAACAATGGTATGTTCTATACTTAGCACAAGTACTTCAATGTAATTTAGCCACCCAATGAAAATTTCCAATATAGTTTCGAATAGGAATCACATTAACCATTAATCACATTGACAGTAACTCTAGATAGAACATGAAAAAAATTGTAGAAGACAAGACAAGACAAGACACGAGAATGCCATATTTGGCGGATTCGAGTGAAAAACCCAAGATGGGGAAAACCCTTTTAACAATTCTTCTTATTATTATATCAAATGTTCAGCAGACAAAGAGAGTACAAAGTGTTAAAATTAACTTTCCAAATCAAAGTCAAAATAACACTATCAAATCTGCAGTCAACTACAGTCAAATTCAACCCTAACAAGAAAGATAAAGACGATCAATGCAACAACAAAGCATCCCTTTTGAAGCTTTGTCAAAGGCAATTAAACTTGACCTAAACATGTGATCAAATTTAGCCCAAAACATTCCCAAAGTCAGCGGTCAAATGTGGTCAAATTCTACCTATAAGTATGTAGTCAACTTGCTATTTATCTCTGTGGTAAAAGTGCCCATATCACCTTGCTTTTTGTGCCAAAGAGTATCACCTGCTCAAACATAAAATTGCCCAAAATATCAAACTCAAAATCTATCGAGAAAGGCAAAGTCAACTCTAGTCAATGCTGGTCAAACTACAGGAAAATTTGAAATTTTTAGCCTACTAATTCTATCCTCAAATTCCACCCCCTTTCCATATGTGGGAGAGAAACGTTATGCCCAATAGTTATACAAACCAATGAGAGGAGAGAGAAGAATGTGCGAGTGATGATGATGCCAAATGAGGTTAGAAGTCACTTATATTTATACTAGTTGATGATGGGGAAGTAACATGTCTATTGGGCTTCATGAGCCTACATGGTCATGTGACCGACCTTGGAAATGTGCACATGTGTGGGAGTAAATTATAAAACACATTTCTGCTTCTCCAAATTTGATTATCTTTAGATTAATTTTGGTCCTCTTGAAAAGAGGAATTCATTGCAATCGTCATTCTCATCAAATGAGTTTTCCAAAGTCGAATTTGGTCCTAGTTTCCAATTTTAACATTCCCTCTCATCTACGGAGAATTCCACTAGCCAATCCATCCATCATCATCGATCATCATACCATATTGTCGCCATATACCATCTAATCCTTGCTTTGTTGAATACTAATATAGATAATCAAGAAGAAGTTACTGAGAGTGAGTCAGAAGACCTTACTACTCTCCACTAACAAAATTCAATCCAAAGGTAGAACATTAACGAGACTTAATCCCACATCAAGTTTTTGAACATCATGCATCCTATACATAGAAAGTACAACAGTACACGATGCATCCATATATAGTTTTATGGTTCCTATCAACTTTTCCCAACTCATTGGCCAGGTGAGAGGTACTTACCACGTGTCTCGAACTACATGCGTAGGATGTATGTTGGGGCATCCACAGGATAAGGTGAACTTCTCATCTTACTCATAAGTTATAGGGTAAGGTGAACCGCTCATCTTGCTCATAAATTATAGGGTAAGGTGAACCACTCATTATATGCATATATAATCAATCGTAGTGGAAGGTGAACCACTCACCCTACAAAAATGTGTCATCAATCATGGGGGAAGGTGAACCACTCTTCCTACCCACATGTAAAGCATAATGGGATATCACAGGGGAAGGTTTACCACTCACCATGTACTTAGCGTACTTATAGGGGAAGCTGAACCACTCACCCTATGGTCACTCATAGCTCCTAGAAGTACCGCAAGTCCCCAAGAGCTCCTAGAGCTCAATGTCCAACTCAAGCGGGACCCTTATGTGAGGGTCCTTCCATGACTCAAAGTATCTCTGGAAGGATAAAAATTTGACCTTCCCTATGGGCTTCGTGATGATTTCTACAACCTTCTAATCATTCCTGATGTGTTCGAGCCTTGTTGCTTTCTGTTATAAAATATATCGGATAATGTGGTACCAGATATAAATGTGCTTGGAGCGGTCGTGGGACATGGGATTCTTTGAAAGCTGAATCCCACTCTCATTGTTACAATAGATAACGGTGGTATCCATCATGTGGTTAAATAACTCACTAAGTAGCTTCCTAAACTAAATAAATTAACAACGAGACATACTCGCTACAATATATTCATTCTTAGTGAAGCTTAGAGCAACCAATATTTTATTCTTGCTCATCCAACAAATCAAAGAAGACCAAAATGAGAACCAACATCTAGACATGATTTTTTGATCCACCACACTGTTAGCCTAATCAGCTTCAATATAACCATGTATCCTTAAATTCCCAACAACGTATATCAGTCCATAGTTTATTGTGCCAACGAGATATCTTAAGTGATTCTTAGCAGCAATCCAATGGATGTAATGAGCTGTGATCATAAATTGACTCCATATATTCACAATCAAGCATATGTCTAGATGGGAGTTTACCAAGAACATCACGACTCCCATAAGTTGTTTATATTCGTAAGGGTTTTCCGATTAGGGCCCATCGACATATCCACATAACTTCTTGAAGTTGAGTTCCATCGGAGTAGAGACAAACTTGCAATCCACCATACCACATCTCTTTAATAGCTTCACAATGTATTTTCCTTGAGAAAGGAAAATATCGCCTGGCTTTTGCCAGACCTCCAGGCTTAGGAAATAGTGCATCACTCCTAAGGCCTTCATCTAGAGCTTGAATGTCAACTCCCTTTTGCATTGATAAATGAGAGGTTCAACACCAGTCATAAAGAAATAATCAACGTAAAGGAAAAAAATAAGAGGCATGTCCTTTTCAACCTTGAAGTATAGGTTTGGGTCAACATAGCTCCTCGTTAATCTGAACTTCATAAGATAATTTCCAATCCTCTTGTAACAAGCCCTACAGGCTTACTTCAACCCATAGAGGTCTTTCTTCAACCTGCATATGTGTGTCCTTCAATCTTTTACTTCGAACCCCTCAGGTTGTTCCAAGTAGAATTCCTCCTTAAGTGAGACATGTAAGAAAGCAATCTTAACATCCATTTTATGTAGGCTCCATCCTTGAGTGGCAATTAGAGTAGATCGGACAGTGGTATATCAGGAAATCGGTGCGAATATGTTGTCACAGTCTACTCCTTCCTTTTGAGAGAAGCCTCAAGCAATGAACACGATCCTTATATTTTTTAGCTCTTCCATCAGGTCCATGTTTGATTTTGTAAATGCATTTAGAGGTCACCACAAAAATTTTCTTGGTTCTAGGGACCACATCCAAAACATCATTCTTCATGATTGATTTGTATTTCTCATCTGTGGGAGGTTCATCCTAGTTTTCCGCAACATCATTATTTCCCTTCCTTAGAATGGGAAGATCTATGGCTTTCCCAAGGGAAATATCTTCATCAAAGGTGACATGATGACTTACTTCCACATATCTTTGACTAAAAAAATAAATTCTATATTCCTTTGAATTCTCATTGTACCCAACGAATATACCTTTCTTCCCAGATGCTTCCAATTTGTTTCTTTTCTCTTTAGGCACATAAAAATACACGAGACAACCAAATATTCTAAAATGAGAAACATCATGTTTCTTACCAGTGAAGATCTCCTCAGGTATCTTAAAATCCAATGTTTGATGTGGGCTTCTATTTTGAACATACACAATAGTGTTGGAAGCTTCTCTCCATAATAACTTTCGTAGGACCTTGATCATGGAGCATGGCATGTGTGGCTTCCACGATTGTTTGATTATTCCTTTTAGAAACTCCATTTTTCTCAAGAATGTATGGAACAATTGTCTCCCTCTTAATTTCAGCCTCCTTTCAGTAGTCATTGCATTCATTTGATTGATATTCAGTTCCATTGTTGGTACTCAATATCTTGATATTCTTCCCTATTTGATTTTCCACCAATGCTTTGAAATAACAGAACCATTTCACCACTTCATCCTTCTTATTTAAGAAATAAATCATTTTTTTCATGAGAAGTCTTCCACAAATATTTCATAATATAAATACCCTCGCAATGATGGTACATGAAACATACGAGATAGGTCATAATGAACCAATTGAAGAATATCACAAGTCTTGATTTCACTAAAAGGGAAGGGTCCCTTTTTAAGTTTCCCAATTGCACAACCCTGAAAAAGAACTTCATCATCTATTTTGAACTTGGGCATACCTGTGACCATCTTCCTTACCCTAGGTAGGGCTTTGTAATGTAAGTGGGCTAACCTCCTATGCCATAGCTCAGATTGAAGAGAAGTATCATTAGCCAACACTCCCAAAGGATTTACTCCAACTTGATAGAGACCATCAACCATAAATCCAGGAGTGAATTCATATTTAGGGTTTCTATTCCAAATATGTACCTCACCATGAATGAATTCTACCTTGAAGCCTTTATCTTCCATCACAGAAATAGACATTGGGTTCTTCTTCAAATCACACACATACAACACTTCTTATAGATGAATTGTTTAACCTTGATTCAAGTGAAGAGTTACAATACCTATCTCTTTCAGGGGCTAGGTGGAATTCTATAAATAAATGATCTGCAAATTAGTATTCTTTTCAACCAAATTTAAGAGGGCCTCCCTATACCCAGTGAAGTTCCTTGAGGCTCCACTATCAATCAACCAATGATCCAACATATCCAAAGGAGAGGAAGTAGATGGAGCAGAAAAGATATAAAATTCATTTTTTCTATAACATTACTTTCATCATACCTGGCATTTCTCGTCCTTTTTGGAGGTCAACCATTTCCATTACGAGTAGCGGGAGCACTCCTCTTTCCTTTGATGCTTAACCTATTTTTCAATTGATTTCAGTTTCCTTTACAATTGTTGTGGTTGTTGTTGTCATCATCCCTTGGAGAATTATTCTTAATAGAACACCAGATTTAGCAAATGCTAGGGAAAAACCCCATGATGGGGAAAAACCTTTGATCAATTCTTATTATTGTCATATCAAATGTTTAGTGGAGAAGGAGAGTAGAAAAAGTCAAAATTGACTTTCCAAATCAAATTCAAAACAACCCTTTCAAATATGCAGTCATATACAACAAAATTTAGCCCTAACAAGAGAGTGAAATATTTTGAACATAGTAGTAGGAAATCACCTTTGAAGCTCAGTTAAAGGAAATCAAACTCATCCTGAATAGGTGGTCAAAGTCAGAGAATAAATTTCCCAAAGTTAGCAGTCAAACTTGGTCAAATTCTACCCAGAAGTTTGCAACCAACTTGCAACTTATCTACGTGGTTAAAGTGCTTAGATCACCTTGCTTTATGTGCCAAAGAGTACGGCTTGCTAAAACAAAAAAATTCTTAAAATATCGAACTCAAGATATTCCTAGAAAGTCAAAGTCAACACTAGTAAACATTGGTCAAAATGTAGGAAAATAAAATTTTTGGACTTGTAATTATGTCTTGAAATTTGTCCTCCTTACCACACGTGGGAGAGAAAAGATCTATCTAATAAATGTATGAACCAATGAGAGAAGGAGAGGGAAGAATATGTCAGTGATGATGATTCCAAAGCAGGTGAGAGGTCACTTATATTTAGACAAATCGATGAGGGGAAGTGACATGCCTATTGTGCTTCATGAGCATACATGATGATGTGGCCAACCTTGATAATGTGCACATGTGTGGGCATAAATTCTAAAATACATTTCTACTTATCCAAATTGGATGATCTTTAGATCAATTTTGGTCCTCTTGAAAATATGAATTCATTGCAATCATCATCTCCATCAAATGGGTTGTCCAAAGTGGAATTTTCCCTATTTTCCAATTTTAACACAAGAGAATGCTAGGATACTCTGAAATTAAGATATTCTCATAAGAAGTGATTCTTATTGATAAGCATCATTATCATCATAACCAATATTATCAAATATAACAAGGCTTTGACTAACAAGCTCTATATCTCCACTAGATAAGAGAAAAATGTTGGGAGGCATAAATTTGGACACAACCATTGCCTATCAAGGCACACACCCCATCTACATGTTCACTAGGTATGTCTTTATAAGAATTATTTTATCTTGGATATCACCCATACTCAAATAATATCAATCCTTAAGAATACTCTTATCTTATATATCCTATCCTCAAAGAGTATCGGTCCTCATGATAACTCCTATCTTGGATACCATTTTTCAAGAAGTATCAGGCCTAGATGCTTGTCTAATAATCAATTCTCCCTACCAATTACTTTACGAGGCTTACAGATGTTAGTCTTGCCCATAGCGTGTGAAACATGGAGAATACATTGTCCTCTCTCACTCCCTCTCAACAGGGGAGAAACAACCATAAGCTTAAACTTGTTTAAAAAATAAAGCATCGACGACATGTTGTTCCATGTAGATATGTTTGTAGCTACTTCACTCCTAACTAGATTACATCCTAACGAGCTTCGACCTTCGTGTATCTTCGCTAATATTCACATAGCTTCACCATGCTACCAAGTAGCTCATTAAGCATATTATGGATCCAAACTTCTCCGCAACTGATTTGACAAGCCTTTACATCTACTTCCCTCCTAACAAAATTATACTTTCAAGTTTTCCAAGAAATTATATCAACTTCCAATCATCAGTAGTATCTTTATAAACATAAGTAATATCAATGCTGGATGAAAACAATTAGCTTCTGGTACAACTATATCATAACTCTTCAACTTCCTTCTAAAAAAAGTAATGTATTCCTAAATTAAACCAATTATAACACCCTCTTTAAAACTGAGGCAAATGAACTTCTTCTCAATCAATATTGAATCAAGCATATTGTCAATTCATTAACAAATTTTCTCATGACATCTTGGATGGAATTGTTTCCATTTTTGTTTTCACATTTCTGCTATATATTCCTTCTACAAAACATACCATATTCCGAATCATTTTAGGTTATCGGAGTAATCAATATATATATATAATCTCAAGTCAGATTCTTCATGTCCAATCTTGTTGCTAGCTCTTTCAAAAGTAATTGTATACTTTCCTCAAATTACTTCATTGATCAATAATAATTTCTTGATAAGTTCTTCCATTAATGTGTTATGCTACCATATATCAAACAACCATATGGAATAATCTAAACATCCTTATTTGACCAAGACATATCATGCTTATGTTGTTAACTCTCTGCATATGAATACTTTTAATTTATATGCTTCTTGTTCTTCCTTCAACTCCCTCTAAAGATATGAGTCTTCTTGATTACGGATGCTTCTTCTAGTATTATGTCATTACACTACTTCTTATAAAATATGAGATTCATTATTTGTGATAAGAGTAACATTTTCCATGCTCTTCTTGACTTCTCTTGAATTCCTACTGATAGGTTTCCCTCTCTTTTGTACAATAGACTTAATTCCTACTAATAGGTTTCCTTCTCTTTTGTACCATAGACTTATGCAATGTTCCTTTGATACTTCAAATGATAGATAATGCTAGGTTGATGTTTGCAAAAAAAATATCATGCTTCTGACCTTTACTTTTCTATCGTCATGTTTCCATTAAAAATCCTTATATTCCTTTCCTAATGAATGATTGGTTCTAAATCTTCAGGATGAAACTACTAAAGTGACTCTAGAACATTATATGAACAATACAACATTGCTAGATGATATGGTGGTTTCTTTCAACTATTTGTGAAGAATGTTATTTTAGAATCCCAAGTAGACGCTATTCCTTCTAATGTTATTTTCCTCTTCAAAAATTCTATAATTGTGAATCCTAGAATCCTCAAATATAACTCTAATTGCAATGATGACTACTTATAGTGTAGACAACTTTTTGATGACCCAAACTATATGCTACCTGGAATTTTCCATTTCCTTCAATAGTATAGGTCCTAGTTATCTTCAGTCTTTGTTTTCTTCTTGAGTTCCTCTTCTTCTGCAACATGTGCTCTGCTTCTTTATTTCCCCTTGATGTTATTTTTATTCTTAGGATCTCAGGGAAAATCTCTTTTAATGATGTCCATATTCATTGTAACCAAGGCGTTTTAATTTGGACAAGTCTCTGTCTCCACATGGCTGATTTTTGTTGTCGTATCTTTGACAATATTCAAATCTCACAAATCTTGCAAACTTCTTCTCTGATCTGGCAACAAAAGATTGAGACGGTTCATTGTTGGGTTCAATGTCATCCTTGGCTTTTAATCTTGTTTTGTATAGAGAATATAGGGCCCATAATTCATCGAATGTTGGAGTATCCTCTCTTGAATATATATTAGTAAAAAAATTGCTACAATGTTAAGGTAGAGCATTGAGAACATAAGTAGTTAATTCACAATCAAATATGAGTTCTCCAAGCCCTGGAAGTGGATCCTTCAATTTTTATATTTTCACAATGTATGAGGCCAAATATTCATCTTTTGATAACTTTATCTCTAGATTTGATTCCTTAACAATATTTTCCGACCTATAGTATTGACATAGAATAATTTTACATATTTTTCATAGATTTCTTTCGATGTGTCCAAATATACAACAAGGGGGATACTTTTATATTTAATAGACGTAATGATAATTCTTTTAGGCCTTATTTATCCTTTATTGTACTTTCCCACCTCTTGAGTATTGTTGCTGTCCGATATTGGAAATTTTCCTTGAACGAACTTCATGACTTCATTTTCAGTGAGAACCGAATCAATTATTTTCCTCCAAGCCTTCAAATTTAAGGCTCCATCTAGTTTATTTCTTTCCATATAGATCAATTCCATTTGATTAGAAACTTGAGACACAGAATGTATTAGAGTACTCCTTGTCAAAGGAGAGTATGCTACTATAAGAGTGCTTCAAGAGTGATGATGATGCTTACCAATGCTTCTTGAGTAGTGGATACAAAAGTGATGTCATCAAGGATAGTTGATACAATAAAATCTGAAAGTATAATTTCCAAGAGCCTTCAAAAGAGAGAGATTGATGCTTCAAAAAATTTTCTTCAAAAATATAATGAAACTTGTCCGTCGTCCGCCTCGCTACAAGAATTTCTTCGAGTGTAGATGCTGCAAAATGGTGTCCTTCAATCTATTTGATGCAAGCGTGTCTGTAGAGTGATGATAGTCATATATATGCATTCAAATGTGCAAAAAAAAGTGATCTTCAAGCTAACTTCTCCTCAACTTAGCATTGATACAATGTTGAGAAACTAATAGGATAGAAAATTAGGGTCTATTTCCCCTACATGATAAGTACTTGTGAATATTTGTGGGCATCTTATTTCTTTTATTATGGTCTTTTTATCAAAGAATTACCAAATCATATAAAAGATGGATATCATACAAGACAAAGACCAAAAATATATAGGCTCCAAGCGAAGGAGAAACCCCAAAATGGGAAAAGCTCAACAAATCCTTTTCTTATAGAATTATATCGAAGTGAGATATCAAAAATCCAAAAACCAAGACCAATGCTACGACAGAAGCCCCAACTCATCCCTCCTTTAAATCTCCTTCAACAAGTCAAAGTCAAGAAGGTCAATGTTGGGAAATTCTCTTCAAATATGATCAAGCTCTACAAATTTTGGTTTTGCAATATCTCTAAAATTTTCATCTCTGCAGTAGTTCTGAAAGTTCACACGTGTGATCATATTAGGGAAGAAAAACATAAGAATATCTCTTCTTTAACCATCGCTCCCTCTCCTTTTACTTTTGCTCTTATTATTTATAATTTTGTTGGTCTTCTTTCTCTGTATTTGGAAAAAAAACTGATGTGATGAATTGATGACCAAATGAGGTTGAATTGCACTATATTTATAGTTGTGCACGATGTCGAGTATGTGTGTTTTTGGGCTTACTCGGTCTTGTGGGTGAGAAAATTGATTTTTTTACTCAAATAAATTGATTTTTGTTTTTCTTACAAATAACCCAAATGGTACTTTGCGTCAAGTGCATTTGTTTTACTAATGACAAAATTTATTTTGACTCAAATAACCTAATAAGTATATAGAAAATGCTTTGACTAATGAAAGTCATAATAATAATAATAAAATTGTCTTTTTCTTTTTTTTTCTTTTACATGAAATACATATTCATACAAGTACAATGACAATTATGAATACTAGACCTAGTTACATTTTCAACACGGACAACTATCAATGGTTTCTATTCACGAATGCCATTTAACTTATCATTGTTATTGAAGGAAAACCACGCCATTCAAGGAAAACCACGCCAATAGGAATTACTCACTCGTGCTTAGTAAGGGGGTAGGATTTCACTCATGTCTGTGAGTCATTGACCATTAACCGATATCCTTAATTCCAAGAAATATGACCTCTTAGCCAAACAAAAGCAATTTTAAAACATAGTTTAATCTCAAAATATATCACTTTTAAATTTTTGCTAAATTAATTTTATTTTTTTGTAAATTTTCAAATATAATTATTCTTAAAAATTAATATATAAATTATATATGTATAAAAATTAGTTAAAATATATTTATAGGTATTATTAATATAAAATATAAGAAATTTAATGAATTAATATATTTAGTTGATTTTTTTTTAAACTGTTGAAATTTGTATATTTTCAAAACCTTTCAATATATTATTTATATGAAAATTGATTAAAAAGATATTTAATTATTATTGTCCATAAATATAAAAGAATTTATCAATTCAAAGATCTAGAAATGAAACAATTATCATATGTTATTCTCTGTGTATCCAGATTTTTACAAGATGCTATAAGAAAGCCAAAAACATTTTTAAAGCTAACTATGTTTCATGACCATATGTAGATGTAGTCTCTACTTGATTTTCATGATCATTTAGATGTCATAAATAAACCTTGTTCTAGTGTTTGAAAAGCCATCTCTATGCGGTCTTATTTTGGTATAAGTGTGAAAAATATATATTTTACAATAATAATACACGTGTTAATATATAATTATATAAGGGTTGTCAGGTAAAATTGCTCAGAAATATTTTATCGAAAGTAGGTTCTATTTATTTGAATATATGAGGACTCAGATCAAAACCTATTTTATGGTCATCAACTCACACTAATTATTCGTTCATGTATCCATTTAGAATGTTTAGTAATTAGACAACACATTTTAGGGGTAATATCATTTTATCTCCACAATAAGGACTCAGATCAAAACCTATTTTATGGTCATCAACTCACACTAATTATTCGTTCATGTATCCATTTAGAATGTTTAGTAATTAGACAACACATTTTAGGGGTAATATCATTTTATCTCCACAATATATTTATAGGAAGGGATCTTGTATTTTTTGTGTTTTTATTGCCACATACAATACTAAAGTTTTCTTTATTGTTCTTTTAATAAAATATTTTTATAGTTAATCATTAGTTCTGGAAAGATTTTAGGGTTTATAAAATATGGATGATGAAGATATGTGAATTGATTTTTTGTTTTTGGTGGGCATAGATTGTCATATATCTTAAGTAGATGTTGTGTAGTTTAAAATAAAAAATATGAGAATTTTGGATTTTGATTGATTTTTTCGTTTCCATAATACTTTCAACCACCATATATATTGATCCGGTTCCCTCCTAAGAAAGAGTTTTATATCCCAATTTTTGTAAATACACTCCAAATGTATTTAAAAGACAAAAGAGAATAATGTACACTCATTGATTCTCATGTTACTATCTTTTAAAAATCCTCTATATCTCTAACATCGACATGCATTCTCTCCCCCTAATGTACTCCCTAGGTGACCCAAGCATTTTTCTAAGTGATAAGTTTGGCCCCATTCACAACCTATATTAGCATAAAAAACCCCTTTCCTTTGTAGCTCATGAATCAATCGTGAATATAGTTTATGATTTCCTTTAATACTAAACCATGGATCTTGCTCTCTTTGCAATCTATCTCCTTTATCAAATCACCAAAGTACCTAGCTTCCAACCAAACGAAAAACATTATTGACCACTTTCCAAAGTATAGAAGCATTTGAACAATGTGTAGGGAAACATATTTGGCTTCCAATATATTTGATTTCCACTTCTTGATCCTATATAATTGTTCCTTGGATTAACTTCCGAATTAGTTTTGATGAAATAACTTTGGAAAAGAAAAAATATTATTTATGCATCAACTTCCTATTGCTTTAGTTAGGGCTTCCTTCTTCCATGAAAATAGCGCAAATCTTTCTTTTCATTGTTATTTTTGGATCATGAATCTACCACCTAAATCATTTATAACTTTTTCAGAACCATAAAGCTTACATGCAAGATACATCCAATATAATTGAAGTTATTTAAGACAACTTTAACAAAAACTAGCTCTTTAAAAAATCAACCTTTTACAACATGTATTAAGATTTTTCTGCACTTTGATGGTCAATTATTGCTAATCCCTTACATGTTTGGTTTCAAATGACGCTTTTAGTATTTTATTCCTACCAACTCCTAGGGAAACAATTGAGTAAATAAGGTCGTTTGCTACTCTGAAATACTCCAAGGAAATATTGTTGATATTTATAAATAAGCAAGTTTCTTTATAAAATATAACCCTAATATAACCCTAATATCTCTAAGATCCTCAACAACCTTTATAGAAACCTCATAGAAAATTTTTATTTAATAAAAAAAATTAGTAAATGAGAGTGGGATGTGGCTATATCGACTCCTTTTCATCAAAACCTTTATTTAAACCTAAAGCCCTTTAACAATTATAGGAAAAAGGATATAGAGTTTCCATGTTTAAGACCTTTTATTGGCCTTAATAAGGGAAATTCTTAACTATTTATTAATAAAATAGAATCAATAGTTTGCAAATATAATCCATTACCCATCTGCGACTTAGTAATAGAAACCCAACTAAACAATTCTTTATTATAAGATATAGCAAACTCACCCTATCATATGATTTGATTAGATCAAGTATGATCACCATTATTTTTAAATTCGGCCGAATATAATTTTTCCAGATAGTGATGGGATGTAGTTTTGTTTTTGTTTTTTTTAATTGGTATGTATTTTTTTTGGTAAAACTTAATTAGTTTGTAATAGTTTTTTTATAATTTATTAATAATTATTAGATAAATGATAGATATTTAATTTCCATATCATATCCACATAATATTTTTAAAAACCATAAAAAATTTAGATTTATCTAAAAAGTAAATATGTAGCTTTTTCTTTTTAATTTAATTAAAATAAAATATCATGTCCATAAACATCACCCAAAGCTTATTATTTTTTTTCCATATTTATATTTTTTTATAAAAATAAATATGTTATGACGACAACAACATTTTTTTATAATTTAGTTAATTTTTTAAATTTTTTTTGTTTACCATGTAAAATATATTATAATATAATTATCTTAGATATTTACTATATATAATTTCCTTGATACTTACTATGAATTAATGTCTAATGATATTGATCAAACATTTAATTTTTGTAACTATATTAATATTATTAGAGGATCTAGGTTTTGACTAACCATTTCCAAAGATCTGTCTTATGTGCAGACGTATAGGGAACAAAATTGTGTTGCCCAATTGAAGAGGGCAGTTACATCTGTCTGGAGAAATATCTGGCGGGATGGATAAATATCTAGGGGCTCTCTGTTTGGTAGTTGGGGAATCAAAATTCTTGTGGACCACGGGGCTATTCTTGCTTTTACAGTTCTGATCACACTTTTGATAATTTTTATGTTTTTGAAATATTGATATTGGTTGAGATACTTTAGTTTTGGTCCATTATTTTTGTAATCTTTATATTATTTAACCTTTTCTTTTTACTAATGTAAAGTAGAGAGAACTAGTGATAATTTTTATGTTTTTGAAATATTGATATTGGTTGAGATACTTTAGTTTTGGTCCATTATTTTTGTAATCTTTATATTATTTAACCTTTTCTTTTTACTAATGTAAAGTAGAGAGAACTAGCTTTTATCTGTTTTATGTTTTGCTGAAGTTACATGACAAATTCACATTATTAATTTTTTTACAGATATTTCATGCAGTTACCTGGGTTATTTTTTATTTTTTTCAAGTAATCCGTGAAATAATGTTGTATGTACTCTCTTTTTAATACATTTTTTTTTCTTTCTAAAAAATTTATTGTATTAATAATTGTAATCACAAGAAAGGTATAATAAGAAAAAAATACATTATATCAACAATGAATAAAATATTAGAACAACAGCAAAAATAAATTTTAAGTAAATAATAATTTATAGCCAACCATCCTCATGTTTCATAAATATAATTCAATGGGTCAAGGAATGGCGTTGTAAGATGGAGCGATAAATTTTAATTAAATTTAATGAGATTGTTTCACATGTAAACTACAAAGGAATTTAAAAGAAAACAATTGAACATATATTTCATTAATTTGTATTAGATTGAACATATAATTTGGTAATCGCTGTAAAGATGGCGACCGTTCCAAGCATGGGTTACGGTTAATTGTTGTCTCTATTCCTCTGTAATCGTCAGATCCCTGCAGATGTGCCGTCATTCTCTGTTACATGTTGGCTACCCTTCGTGCCTCATGTTGACAACACTGCTTTCAGTTATATCTGGGCCTACTGCATCATGGAGGATATGGAATTAAAGGAGGTGGATTATTCCGCCAACCCTAACCACAATATCCCTATATTTCGTAGCCCTAACCCTACATTGGCTATATGTGCTAACCTAGAATCATCTGTTCCATTTCGTTGTGTCTCTCCTCCCGTCGTTACCCTGCCCAGAACATCTTTAGCCAGCCTCCCCTTCGTCGCCCTCTCCATTGACTCCCCGGAGCTTGACTGCCCTCCGCTCTTGCCGGCAACCCTCTATCTGCTTGCCGCTTTTTATCCATCATCCCCTCCCTTTGAACCCTCTCCTTCGGGGGATCGATTCCACTTGCCACCCTTCACGCTCGGATCTGGCATCGACGAATTTGTCATGCCCGAGCAGATATTATCTGAGCTTAGTATCCCCTCCTCCACTGTAGGGGCATCTTCCTCCCCAATCCCATTCGGTTGTTTTGAGACCCCAGTCATCAATGTTCGGCACCCTGTGGAGAATCACAAGGAGAATCAAGGCTCCCCAGAACCTCTGCAAGACCACGCGACTACATCTAGATCAGAAAAGTGGAAGATTAAGTGTGTGAAGCCCCTGGGAAAGGACATCACCCTCAAATTAGGAGAAGGTTTGAACAAGGGAGTGGTTGTCACTACAGCTGGTAAGGCTCTGGTGGGTAGACTTCGGGGTTAGACCTACTCTGCGAAGCGACTTAGCCTCTGGGTCAAGGAGATTTGTGGCAACATATTCAAATATCTTCCAAAAGTGCAGATTCTGCCCCACGGATGGTTTTCGCTCCATTTCCTACAAGAGGAATACACCAACTAGGAAACTACAAGATATTGGCACATCAAAATGGCCCCGGTCATGTTGAAGCAATGGAGCCCGCTTTTCGACCATGAAAAAGAACAGATTGGGGATAGACCATTATGGGTTAGATTGTCTAGACTCCCCTGCAGTATTGGTATGAGGATGTGTTTGTCTATATCAGGAATGTACTGGAAACCTATTTGGACTACAATAGGTCTCTGGCTCGCATACTAGTACACGTAGATATGAGAGAAGGATTAGAGGAGAAAGTCACTCTGCAATGGAAGAATTTCACAAGGATTCAAATCCTAGACTATGAAGGAGTCCCTTTCAAATGATGCAGGTGCCACAAAGTTGGACATTTATTCAAGGAATGCCCATTGGTGTGAAGGGCCTCAAACTCTCCAAAGGGATGAAATGGTGAGACTACTAAGGCTCCTGCATCAATTCCACGGCCGATTCCTTTGGCTGCCTCATCAATGAACAAGAACAGGTCTCCAAATCATCTACCAGATACAAGAGCTCCTCGTCCTCCCTCCCCGCCGATGACCCAATCGAGGGAGGTTGTTGAAGCTGCTCGCCCCTTGGGTACTCCTCCTCTCGCTGACTCTATATTTGTTTTTTCTCCATAATGTTGTGCATTGTATATGCTCTTTGCATCTGCATCGGATCAATTTTTCATCCCCTCCTCCATCACATGTCCACTCAACTCACATCGGTCGATCCTCTTGACCACTGTCCCATCCTTCCCTTCTCATTGATCTCCCTCCTCCGTTGCATTATCTTCTTCCCACAATGGTTCCCCCCACCCCTACAACCTCAGTCCCTGCCTCCCCCTCTCTAAGACCTGCAATGTATCCTATGGTTTAGGTCTTACCCCCCATCTTATCCCCCAAAATCCATTAGAGGTCGTAAAGTGCATCTATCTAAAGCCATCCTGTTAGCCGGTGCAGGAGCGACTTTGGGTAGACAGTTATCACTTGACCAGGTTCTTAGAGCTTTGAACACCCTTCCTAAATCAGCCCCATGAAGTGGCTCTCCTTTAATTGCAAGGGCCTGACTAGCTCGCCCAAAAAGCTAGCCCTCCTACGACATTTTGAATCCGAGATTGTAGAAATTATTTTCTGACAAGAAACTTTGGTTGAGACTGACCTTACCTCCCGTATTCTCCATTCCTTTAAGCCTGGATGGATCTTTCAATCCCTTGATGTTATAGGGAGATCTGGAGGACTAACCCTAGGATATGAACCCCATTCTATTAACCTCAAGGCCTCCTGGGGTGGAGTTGGTTTTATTGGCATGGATATTTTTTCATTAGAATTGGGGATGGATCTTCGTTTGATCAATGTATGTGGCCCATGTCAAAACATAGAGGCCTTCTGGAACCACCTTCTCAATCTATCCCTCACTATCCCAGATAATCTCATATTAGGTAGTGACCTGAACTTCTTCATAGAATTGGGGGAGTAATGGGGGGAAATGCATAGGTGTATACATTCTCGGAGAATATGGAGATGCTACTCGAAATTTGACGGATATTTCCATCGTAAAACTTCTCCCCACTTGGCGAAACCGGCAAGTTTGTGAGGCAACCCTGGCTAAGATATTGGATCGATTCCTCATAAAGGACTCTCTGATTCAAAAACTTTCCTTATACCGACAATGGGTTAGTTTAGGAGGTTTATCAGACCACTCCCCCATTTATATGGAGATCACTGGTCCCTCTCAGACACCAAGGCCACCATATAAATTCAATTACACCTGGCTATTGGACCCATCCTACATACAAATGGTTTCTAATTTCTAGTTATCAAACCCTCCATCCATGGGGAGAACTCTAACAGAAGGCTTCTGCACCAATCTCACTAAACTCAAGAGACTCTCCATTAATTAGGCTAAGGAAAAATCCAAGAGGGATGACCAAACCCTCGATGAAATTGAACAGACATTGGCCACTCTTCTAGATGATGAGTGCTAGGAGTTCACTTATGTAGAGGTGGAGACTCATCTTATAAATTTGGAAAACCAGAGATCAAAAATTCTAAAGGAGAGAGAAGAAACTTGGCGGCTATGGAGTCAAGCTATCTGGTTAAAAGCAGGAGATGAGAACACCAAGTTCTTCCAAAACCTTTCCAAGGGAAGGAAGGTCACCAATACTATCTAGAATATGCCCATGGAGGACAGGGGAATGACAACAACCTTTAATCAGCTCTCCCACCTTGGGAATTCTCATTTCCGAAAACTCTTCAAGGCACCTCCTAGTGCCTCTCTTGCTGAAATTGTCAAAATTGTAGGACATTTCCCTAGATTTGTGGATATGGATATGACTAAGGATCTCACATCCCCTGTCACTCAGGCGAAACTAGAAGGTACATTGAAATGGTTCAAAAAAGATAAGAGTCCACGGTTGGATGACTGGACAATTGAATTCTACCTTGCTTTTTATGAGATCATTGGACAAGACCTGCTTAAGGTGGTGGAGGAATGTAGGACTATTGGGCTCTTGTATGATGCCATTAACACCACTTTCATAGCCCTGATACCTAAATCCAACTCCCCCTCATCTTTCAATGATTTTCATCCTATCTCCCAGTGTAATTGTCTATATAAAATCATTTCTAAGATTCTTGTTAACCGGCTCAGGCCCATCCTCTCCTGCCACATCTCCCCTCTGAAATTTTCATTACTCGAGAATAGACAAATCCATGAAGCAATCAACACAGCCCAAGAAGCACTCCACTCTCTTAAAACTAAAAAGATAAAAGCGACAATTCTCAAAATTGACCTAGCTAAAGCCTTCAACCGGGTCAGCGGGCTTTACATTAAGATGATCCTCACCCATTTGGGACTCCCCTCCCCTTCATTAATTGGATCATGTGTTGTATCAACTCGGAAACTTTTAGTGTTCTCATTAATGGCTCTACATCACACTTCTTCCATGTTAAGAGGGGTCTTCGACAAGAATGCCCACTCTCCCGATTTCTCTTTCTTATTGTCATGGAAGGGCTTAGTAGACTCATTTCACTAGCCAAGAGGGAAAGGCAACTACAAGATATTAAAATGAGTGACATTTTCTACCTCACTCATCTACTTTACGTAGATGATGTCCTCATCTTCCTAAATGAAAGCATACGAGAGTACTCTACCTGCCATGAAATTCTCTCACTATTTTCCCTGGCTAATCGCATGGAAGCAAATCACTCCAAGTCTACCATCACCCTTTCCAATACTTCACCCCCAAAAGCTAGATACGCTCATCAGAAATTTCCTTCCCAGAGACATCATCTGGAGGATGGCCTCAAATATCTGGGGTTCTAGATTAACCCTCATTGTTACAGAATAGATGATTGGATATGGCTTGTAATTAAAATTGAAAAATGCTTGTTAAATTGGAACCACAGATTCCTTTCCAGAGTTGGCCCACTAATCCTCATCAAATATGTCTTGGAGGCTATCCCAGTTTAAACAATGTAAACTTTGAAACGAGAACTGATACTGTTACCCGTTTCGTAGAGATAGCAAAAAAATGACCTGATTTTCAAAAGTGGTGATGCAGAATACACATGTTTTTTTTAGAACATGGTTTTTGAAACTTTAATTTTTTTCATGTGCATTAAGTTTTAGAATGGTAGTGATTTTCATGCTCATTTTAAAAAGTGAGTATTGTGCATCACACCCTTTTTTTAAAAGACCTATTTTTTGACTTTAAATTTTCTAGTGTGTGAAATGTAAAAAATTATTTTCTAAATTTGATAGCTTTTGAAGTGGTCATTTTATTCATATTTTCTTGTTCTCTATTTTAATATTTTTTTTTTAGTGGGGTTTTTATTGTTTTTAAATTAGAAAGTCGACAGTTTGAATTTTAGATAATCTACATATTTATACATCCTTAATTAATTTTTCAATCCACATGAAATAATTGTCTTTAAAAAACAAATATAAAAAAATATATAAAAAGACAAAAATAAAAAATAAAAATGTTAAAAAAAAATTATCTCAAAAACCCTAAAAGAATTTGGAAACAAACAAAAATTTAAAAAAAAAAAAAATATATATATATATATATATATATATATATATATATATATAATTAAATAAGTAAAGATAGAGAAATTAAGAAAAAACATTAGCAAAAACTAGGAAAAAAAATAAAAGAAATTAAAAACAAACTAGTTTAAAAAAATAAATAGAAAATTAACGAAAAAATTAAAAAAGTAGTAAAATTGATATTAAAAAAATCAAAAATAAAATCAAATTATAAAAAAAAAAACCCAAAAAAATATGAATATGGCCGAAAATATATGTCTTTTCAAATGAGAAAATAAATAAAAAAATTAAAAAAACATTTACAATTTATAAAAAAAATACCTATTTTTGATTTTTTTTTAATTCAAATTATAAAAAAAAAACCATAAAACAAATTAAAATTATATGAAAAAAAAACCCCAAAAATGCATATTTTTTATTTTTATTTTTTTTAAAGTTAATAATAATTATTTTTATTGAACCTAAAAATTTTATTTAAAAGAAATTAAAATTAAAATTATTTTTTTTTAAATAAACCTTTTTTTAGTTAAAAGAATTATAAATTTGTTTTTTAACACTTTTTTTTTAAATTTATAAATACAAATAATTAAAAAAAATTAATTAATTTTTTTTCAAAAAAATTTAAATTTTTAATTTCAAATTTAAAAATTTATTAAAAAATAAAAATTAAAAATTAAAAAAAAAATTAACGCATTTTTCAAAAATCAAATTTAAAAATTTATTAAAAAAAAAAAAATTAAAATTAAAAAAAAAAAATTAACGCATTTTTTTTTGGTTTGTTTTTTATTAAAAAAAAAAATTTCGTTTCGGGCCCCCGCCCCTCAGCCGCCCGTGGTGGCGCGGCCGTGGGTGGAGGGCCTGCGCGCAGGCCCCTCCGCCCACAGCCGTGCCACCATGGGCGGCCGGGGGGCGGACGGCCTGCACGAATTTTTTTTTTTAATAAAAAACAAACCAAAAAAAATGCGTTAATTTTTTTTTTTTTTTTTTTTTGAAAAATGCGTTAAATTTTTTTTTAATTTTTAATTTTTAATTTTTATTTTTTAATAAATTTTTAAATTTGAAATTAAAAATTTAAATTTTTTTGATAAAAAATTAAATTTTTTTTTTTAATTATTTGTATTTATAAATTTAAAAAAAAGTGTTAAAAAAAATTATAATTCTTTTAAATAAAAAAAAGGCTTATTTAAAAAAAAAATTAATTTCAATTTTAATTTCTTTTAAATAAAATTTTTAGGTTCAATAAAAATAATTATTATTAATTTAAAAAAAAATAAAATAAAAAATATGCATTTTTGGGGTTTTTTTTTCATATAATTTTAATTTGTTTTATGGTTTTTTTTTTTATAATTTGAATTAAAAAAAAAAAAATAGGTATTTTTTTTATAAATTGTAAATGTTTTTATTTATTTATTTATTTATTTTCTCATTTGAAAAGACATATATTTTCCGCCATATTCATATTTTTTTGGTTTTTTTCTTATAATTTGATTTTATTTTTGATTTTTTTAATATCAATTTTACTATTTTAATTTTTTTAGTTAATTTTCTATTTATTTTTTTAAACTTGTTTGTTTTTAATTTTTTTTCTAGTTTTTGCTAATGTTTTTTTTCTTAATTTATCTATTTTTATTTACTTAATTATATATATATATATATATATATATATATATATATATATATATATATGAGTTTTTTTTTTTTTCCAAATTCTTTTAGGGTTTATGAGATAAATTTTTTTTAACATTTTTTATTTTTTATTTTTTATTTTTGTCTTTTATATATATATATATATATATATATATATATAAATTTTTTTTTTTTTCCAAATTCTTTTTTGATATGTGAGATAATTTTTTTTTAACTTTTTTTTTATTTTTCTATTTTTTTTAAATCTAGTTTGTTTTTAATTTTTTTTTTTGTTTTTCTTAATTTTTTTTTTTTATTTTTCTATTTTTTCCTACTTAATTTTTAGTTTTTTTTAAATGTTTTTTTTTTTTCTTTTCCGTATTTTTTTTCTTTTGCCAATTTTTTGATGGTTTACAAGATATTTTTTATTTTTTTATTTTTTATTTACACTATTTATTTGTTTATAATTTATTATTTTTTTTTAGTTTTTTAATTTTTACCATTAATTTTTTTTTTTTTTTTACATTTTTATGATTGATATATATTTTTTTTCATATTTGATTTTTTTTAAGTTTTATATTTTTATTTTGTGTTTTGTTTTTAGTATATATCTTAATTTATGTTTTGTTAATTTTTTAAACTTTTTTTGTTTTGTGTTTTTCATTGTTTTAATTTTTTATTTTTATTTTATGTTTTCATTATTTTTTTAAAATTTAATGTTTTTCGGGGTCATGATAAAATATTTTACGCTATTATTTCGAAATGTTGAAATTTTACGTTCCAAAAAAAAAGTGTTCTTCCAGAATCAACACTATTCGTTTTGAGGGTGTTTTTTGGATAATTTTTCTGCAAAAAATTGGTTTTCACCACCATTTTTAAAACATGTTGAAAATTTACCCAAGAAAAAAAAAGGTGTTGTTCCAGCATCAACACTTTTCGTTTTTAGCACTGTTTTTGATGTTTTTTTGGGGTTTTTTTGGCCAGAGTTCCCGTTTCAAAGTTTACATTGTTTTTATTGGATGTCGTTGGCTTGGATTCTTAAAGGAATACTTTCTCGAATTTAGAAGATTTGTTGCAGATTCATTTGGAATGGATATAAAGAGGGCAAATAATTTGCTTGGGTGGGATGGAAGCACATTGCCCTCCGCAAGAAGTGGGGAGGATAGGGGCTAAAAGACTTATCAGTCTTTGCACATGCCCTTGCTGCCAAGATGGGATGGATCCTGATCACATTGCAAAACCTCTCGACTGAAGTCTCCTACCACATATACATTTTCCCTCATCATCTCATGGACTAGATTCATTTACTCTCCTGGCCTCGAACATGGGTATCTATGGTTTGGAAAGCAATTCTACATACCTTGCCTTTTATCAAAGAGGGCCTAGCATGGACAATAAATGATGCCACATCGGCTCGTATAGGCATGGACCCATGGATAGGAGGGCGGAATATGTATAAATTACCACCAGGCCTTGTCCTTTTTCTCAACTAGAGGAATAATAAGGTAATTGCTTAGATTGTTGATTTGGAGAACAACTCCATCTTCGAACAAGCTTGGTTATCTACTCCACACGTGGGCATCCCTGAACACTAGCAATAGACTTGGGAGGGGTATATTAATGCCCTAAAAGAAGCCCATGTCCGCATCAAAGAAGGTCCTGATGAGCTTATCTGGACCCCGGCTAATCATGGTATATACTCCCCAAAAATTGGCTATCCCATCCTATTCATAGTGCGTAGGCCACCTACACTTATTGACTGGTGGGGCAAGATATGGAAGCTTAAAGCACCACCGAGGACAAAACTCTTCATGTGGAACGTGCTCAGAAACGAAACCATAACTGGAGCAAACCTTAAGCATCGATCTCATTGTGGTCCACATTGGTCTGTACTTTGTAAACAGACTGAGGAGACAAATGATCACCTATTTGTCCATTGCCCGATGAGTGCACAACTATGGCTACAAGTATTAAACCTACTCTCTAAACCTAGATGTTGGTAGGGGAAATCGATTCTGAGGCCTGGGACAACTGGACTGCTATGAACAATGGCCCTAAAACCCATTGCCTCCCTCTCCTCACTTGCTGGTCAATCTGGTTGACCAAGAATAGAATCATTTTCAAGGAAAGAGAGGCTTGATGGAGACATGCTGCAGCGAAAATTGTTGTTTCCTACCATGAGATCCGAGATGAAACACACTCTCCTACAAACCGCACCTAAACCACTGAGGTGTTTGATCACACCATACCATGGGCATATTTCGACGATGTTGCCCAAGCACAAGGATGTGGGGGTGGAATTATTCTACGTCTATCTGAACAACATCATTTCAAAATTCATCTGAGCTTGGGAGAAATAAAAAACAATTATGCTAAACTGGTCACACTCAGGCACCTTTTGCATTTTTCACTGGCACACTCTTGCAATAAATTACAGATCTTTAGTGACTCCAAAATCATCATAAATTGGTTCAATAACATCAATAACTGCCATGCACGTTCACTTAGAAACATCTCGCATGAAATTTTCGATTTCAAGACTCATTTTAACTCTGTTACATGTCAACAGATTCACAAGGAATGTAATGAGGCTGCTGACAAACTATCCAAGGAGGCTACAACATGTCCTAGAGGCCTCTGGATGATACTGAAACAGTTTGGTGCAGAACAATGTCAATACTATCACCGACGCTACATTGATAGGGCATATCCTAGGGTGGACATGCCCTAAATTTTGTTATATTTTCAGCGAATGCACAATGTCGCTTTATGTATATATTTATGTTTATATCTCTACTCACTAGACATATTGAGCACACCTTGCATGGTGAATATGTACAATGCTTTTTGGAAATGGCCTCGGCCATAACTTATTATTTTTTAACACTACTTGAATGGCTACTTCCAATAGTGATGCATATGCCAATGGTATTTACTATATGTAATTTTTCAAATTAATGGAAAGTTACGATTTTTCCTTGGGGAAAAAAAATTAGAAAAAAATTTAAGAGGAAAAAATCTAAAAACAAGTTTCGTTTTAGGTATTAAAAGCTACTTCTTGGGTGGGTTTAAAAGAAAAAAAAAATAAACATTTTATAAAATATGAATAATTAATCAAACCAAATATATCTAATATAAAAACATATTTTATTAATTTCGATGACCAAGAAATTTAACCGACAAGTTTCAAATATTTAGTTTTAGGTATTATAAGCTGCGTGGGCCTAAAAGAAATAAATTAAATATTTTATAAAATATGAATAATTAACTAAAAAGAGTATATATATAAATATATATATGTATATGTATGTGTATGGTGTGAGTTAGAATAGTTTAACATCACTCTGCAAAATGAGGAGTAAGATATATTGCATTTACTTCAAGTAATTAACCCGGTCTTATAATTTTTTAACACTTCATCGTTCGTCGTTTATATAACATTTGGGATATTTTTTTTATTTTTTTTTATAAATATTTTTGGTCATAGTTACTATTTTCCAAATTTAACATGGATATTTAGAAGCAAAATTACCCATTCTACTACAACTAATTTAAAGCTTACAACCTTCCTTGTTTCAGAATTGAGGGTTTACAACAATATATTTAGAAGAAAAATTACCTATTCTACTACAATTAATTTAAAGCTTACAACCTTCCATTGTTTCAACAATATGTTCATTTCTCAAATTGAATATACTAGGATTTTTTTTTTTTTTTTTCCTCAAACCGGTGAAATCTTCTTTATTTTGATACTTGATCGCTGGGTTTGACGATCATTACTAATTTAGTATTACTTCCATGATTTAGCAATAGTTTTTGATCCAAAAGTCCGTCTCCTCTTGCACACAGCACTGGGAAAAGAGAAATTCCTATGCATTGCATTTTATTCCAATCAAACCTTTAGTATGGAATCCTCTGTAACAGACGAATTAAGGTGCATTTAATAACCAAATATTCTTGTTCCCGGTTTAAGATTTTCTGGGCAAATCATGACTAATCGAATAATAAATACTATGCAAGCCAAAATATTTTTAGCTTTTGTCTGCTAACCGTGCCCGTAAAAAGTTCTTTAGAAGTTCATATTATGTTGATTTTTTATGTACTGGTACACGATAATACCTGTGTGACTTCTGAGTACTGTTAGCTCACCAAGCATAGCCGTGATGGGTTACTAGAAATCGACTTCGGTGATTGTGTGTTTCTCCTATTCTGCTAAATTTTTCTGAAAAATTACATTGTCAGTTTCTCCTATTTTGTTAATGAAATAAATAAATGGAAAAATTCATTTTCTTGTTGGTGTAACTTTTTACAGCTTCACAGAATATTCATCATCCAGCTGAAAATATGCGAGGAGCTGAAAGTTATCTCTGCAAGCCTTGTTAGTTTTTCCATAGCTCACGAGCTTGTTACTGAACTCTCCCCACCTGAACAGTATCCCTGGTTTTCAGAGCTGGAAATCCCATTTCTCTGGGCTGGAATTGAGAGTCTAAATCCGGCATTTCATTGGGTTTTGGGATAAAGTACCATAGGCTACGTGTCCCGTACCTACGGGATAACTGAATTTAGGCTCAGTCACCTTGCCTTAATTGATGCAGTAATCCTTAGTTATTAGCCTTGGACAGCTGGCTATATCTATTTCTGAGCTCCTCTCGAATAGCGAGACTTCTATCAGAAGAGTCATAAATTCCCTCTTCTTGCTTTACCTAATCCGGGTCTTGTGTTTAGTGCTTGGTCAGATGCTTATTTATTTCTGGTACAATGTCCCGATTCGGAAATCTATCCCTTAGTTATTATCCTTGGACGACGGGCTACTCCTGGATCCGCGCCCCTCTTGATTTGTAAGACATTCCTTCCCGAGTCTTCTGGTTGTCAGGTCTATTGTCAGAAGAAGTCTTATTCCCCTCATTTGGCATTACCTCATCCAGGCTCTACTTTCAGAGATCGGACAGTTGATCATTTATTTCTGGTATAAAGTCCTGATTCGGAAATCTATCCAGGACAAAAAATCCTACAGTCAAGCCAGGAGGAAGTTTTTGGAGGCGCATGGAGGGTGAGTCAGATGCATCGGCCACTGAGGCCATGATACGGGCAGCAATACAGGCCGAGAAGGAATGGGGCGACGCCACATTCTCTGGAGCATGGAAATCTACTTTGGATGACGTGGTCGTTTAATCATCAATACCTAGTGCTGATAAGGATAGGGAACGGTCACAAAGAGAGCACCCATTATGGGAGGTCAATAGGAAAAGTGGTTTCCAATAGAAGGATAAGGTTATGCGTGAACATGCAAGTCGCTACAACAAGGATCGAAATCCTGTCAAAACCACCCCACCACCTGCTGCTATAAAACTAGACAGCGTCCACCTGACTGAGCGTATAGAAAGCCTCCAGGAGCTCGCCTTAATGGGCAGATGGCACTTTCCATAAATGGATGATGCCACGATGAGAAAATGTCTTGAGGTTCAGTGGAAACTGTTGATTGGATACCTCCCCATTGTTTCAAATCTTATGAAGGAGTGGTACTGCTTTCATTTTTTAAGTGCCAGTGATGTAGAAGCCATTCAGATGCACCCTTGGGTTCACAGAAGGAGCTTCCTTGCTCTTTACAGATGGTATATCGGGTACAACCCTCTGAAAAATACCCCTTCGAATAACTTGTTCTGGGTCAAACTCCCAAACCTTCCCCTGGAAATGTGGTTTAAGGAGACTCTAACAGAGATAGGTGATTCCATTGGAAGATTTGTCTACGTTGACCCAAGGTGTCTTGGGGAAAAAGATAGGCACATAGCATGGATTCTTATTGAAAAGGCCTACAGAGAAGGGTTTACCGACCACATAGAGATTGCCTGGAGGGATTTAAAAATAAAACAAAGACTGGATTTTTGGGGCATACCCTTTAGATGTTCTGCTTGTCACAGGACACGACACCTAATTAAAAACTGCTCTTGGCGCCTGACACTTAAAAGCAGAGTGTATCATGAAAAGATCCGGGTGGACTCTCCCCTATCTTCTGAAAAGGAGAAGCTATCCCCTATAGCCAACTTGTCTCTGACAGAACTGGATGTTGTGGAAGATTATAATTTGGAAAACAGAATAAATGAATCTCCTCAGTACTTCTCTCAAGACCTTTCTCAAGGCCATGGCAGCAGGACTGAAAGCTCGTCTAGGACTGGTTTCAATGCTGATAAAGAAATTCAACCAATCCTCTATCTGCCTCCACCGGAACCAGAAGATGACATAGAAATACCTCCTCCCCCTCTGATCCCCAAGCCTTTTAAGGATTTTTCTGTGGACTCCCAATCCATTCTCATTTCATCATCTTCGCCTACGCCCAAAAAGATCTATATTCCATCCACAAAAGGAAAAGAGCCGATCGTATCTACCACCCCTTTAAATTCCCCTATTTCATCTCCAACAAAATTATATGACAGCGACTTAGATTTTCTTCTAAGCAAGAAATCTCTTGAGTTGGAACCCTTAACCATCCATAAACCATGTAAACCCTCGCCTCCTCTCATTAGCCCCAATTCTGCAAAAAATATAATAGTAAGAAAGAAAAACAATGGTGGAAGTAGACATTATCGGGGGCGGACAAAAGATGCAGATAGTGGTGTGAGGAACCTGTCCCTTGTCGACGTTCCCATCATTGACATGTCAGAGACACAGCCTCTTAGAGCAAGCGTGGCTGGACACCCCCCCCAATGACCTTCATCATATCTATGAATATCAGAGGTCTAGGAGCAGACCTAAAATTTTTGGCGCTTAAAAATCTCTTCTATTCAGTCAAGCCAAAAATCATTTTAGTACAAGAAACCATGCATAGCAAACATGTGTCCATTTCCTATTTTAGAAAAATGTTCCCCTCATGGCATATGGCAGCCTCGGAAGCCAAGGGACTTTCGGGAGGACTGGCGGTTTTGTGGGATCCTTATTGGATCATAGCAAAGGCTTATAAATGCTTTGCGGGCATTCTCATCTCAGTGTTTATCAGAGGAAATGGCTATCCCATTAATATCTTGAATATCTACGCCCCTTATAAGAACATGACTCCTTTTTGGGATAAATTTTTTGCTTCAGAAATCTTTGACATTGACTCATTAATGATTGCAGGCGATCTAAACATTACTCTAAGCTCAGAGGAACGATGGGGAAATTGTAGGAAGAGAGACCCGCTTGTAGATCGAATAAAGTATGAACTCTTGCACAAAAATCTTGTAGATGTCACTCCACCCAAAATGATGCCTACGTAGGACAATGGAAGAATAGAAGAAGCCTAGATTGCAAAAAGGATAGATCGGTTTATTGTACATGTCAGCATTATTGATAAAATGGGCATGCCATACTCGTCCATTGAGAATGTATACATATCCAACCATAGGCCAAATTCTCTTAGCTGGAGGGAAAAGGGGTATAGGAATGGCTACCCATTTAAATTCAACAGATTATGCTTAGAGGATCCAGACTTCAATGAATTAATTACAAAAACATGGTGTAGGAATTTACAGGGTAAGTTCCTCAGAAAGAATACCAAAAGGACACCGCTCACAACCAGATCTCAAATCAATACACCAGTATTTTTGACGTGGTTAAAACCCTCAGAGTGCAAGGAGGGAAACAGTCCACGGCCTGTCCCAACGTGGGTACAGACAATTTATTAATCAAAGAATGAAAATTTACATAAGCTTCTCTCATGCACGGATTACCCGAACAATGACCCTCCATGCGCTTTAAATAGAACTCATGGACCAATCGGGTGTCAAGCCACGGATCAAGTGTCGATAATACCGAGGTGAGAGTGAACCGTCGGATCACTACATATCGTGACCGTCGGATTGTAAGTTACAATATGTACAACGGTAAAGAAAGACACTTTACCTAACTCTATACCTAACTCTAAACTAGACCAAGTTGATCTTAACTATATCCTATGTGTCGGAATATCCTAACATCCCCCCTTAAGAACAACTTGGGATAGGATTGAAGGATTTACAAATATGACACAATAGGAGAAGGAAGGAGGCACTAGAGCCTATCCCCCCTTAGTGACAACTTCCTGAACTCTAAGCATATATCGAAGTTTAGTGAACTTCGCCTCTGTGAGAGCCTTTGTGAAGATGTCTGCAATCTGATCATCTGTTGGACAATATTGTACTTCAAGAGCATGGTCATGAATGAGTTTTCTGATGAAGTGCATGTGTAGTTCGATGTGTTTGCTGCGCTGATGCTGGACTGGATCTTTGCATAGCTGAATGGCACTTTGATTATCACACCAAAGGGAGGTTGGATGCTGCTGCTCAAAGCCAAACTCTGATAGGATCTGACGAAGCCACAAGGCTTCCTTACTAGCTTCCACGGCACCACGATACTCTGCTTCTGCTGACGAAAGAGAAATGGCAGCCTGTTTCTTACAAGCCCATGTAATAGGTCCTGAACCAAGAGTGAAGACATAACCGACAGTAGACTTCCGATCATCAGGGTCACCAGCCCAATCAGAATCAGTGAAACCAACTAACAGAGGAGCTGCTTTGGCACTGTAATGAATCCCAAACTGTACTGTACCTCGAACATAACGAAGTATTCTTTTGGCTGCTTTCCAGTGACTTTCACGGGGGTTTTGCATAAAACGAGCAACAAGGCCAACAGCAAAGGAAAGATCAGGACGAGTATGGGTTAAGTACAAGAGTTTTCCTACAAGTTGACGGTATAAGGTAGCATCAACTTCAGGAGAAGAACAAGAGACTGAAAGTTTGACTCCAGACTGAAAGGGAGAAGGGGCTGGCTTACAGTCTTCCATGTGAAAATGACGAAGAATATCACAAGCATACTTGGACTGGGAAAGGGAAATACCCTCCTTGGATTGCAAGACTTGAAGACCGAGAAAATAGTGTAAGTGTCCTAAGTCTGTCATTTCAAATTTCTTTTTAAGGATAGACTTCACATGGTTTATAAGGTTGGGATCACTACCAGTAAGGATAAGATCATCAACATAAAGAACAAGGATGATAAGAGAGTCACCCACTTTCTTGGTGTAGACAGTATTGTCAGAATGACACCTAGAAAAGCCAGATTCTAAAAGAAAGCTATCCATTTTGGCATACCAAGCCCGAGGAGCCTGCTTGAGACCATAAAGGGATTTCTTAAGTCGACACACAAGGCTTGAGTCTGTTTGTATGAAGCCAATGGGTTGTTCCATATAGATTTCTTCCTGCAAGTCCCCATGCAAGAAGGCAGATTTAACATCCATTTGATGGACTTCCCATTTTAAAGAGGCAGCAAGGGAAAGAACAAGGCGGATAGAGTTCATTTTGGCAACAGGGGCGAAGGTTTCAGTGTAGTCAATTCCTTCAACCTGTGAAAAGCCCTTAGCAACAAGACGAGCTTTATGTTTATCAATTTTGCCATCTGGTCCATACTTGGTTCTGTAAACCCATTTACATCTTACAAGTTTTCGTCCCGTTGGTAGAGGAACAAGATCCCATGTATCATTTGTCATCAATGACTGATATTCTTCATTCATAGCTGCTTCCCAATGTGGATGGCCTGAAGCTTCTGCAAAAGTGTCAGGATCATGATTTACTGGAGCTTGAGCCAGTAAAGAAGAGGCTCTTTCAAACTGAGAACGTGTACGTCGCTGATCTGTAGGATCACCGGCAAGATCACCTGCTGCATCTCGAGTAGCACGGACCCATCTTGGAAGTTGAGGATCCTGAGGAGGTGGGGGAGGATTGTCATCCTCACTTTCATCATCTGAAGAAGAAATGTTTTCAAAAGTAGAAGAGATAGGAAGAGGTGGCACATCCGCCGGACTAGGCTCGCAGGCCGATTTATTTTCATCAAATTTTACATCTCTTCTAATGATAACATTTTTGGACTTAAATGGAATAAGTCTGTAACCTTTTACATCTTCAGAATATCCAACAAAAGTGCATTTCTCACTCTTAGGTTCTAAAGCTTTATGCTTTTCATCTGGAATATGGGCCCATGCTTCACTTCCAAACACACGAAAGTGACTTACATCTGGTTTAATGGAACTCCAAGCTTCTTCTGGAGTGATATTCTCTAGAACCTTAGTAGGAGTGCGATTGATTATATAATTTGCACAATTAATTGCTTCGGCCCAAAAACTAAGACTGAGTCCTTTAGATTGCAGCATACAATTAGCCATTTCCTTTAAGGTGCGATTTTTCCTTTCAGCTACACCATTTTGTTGTGGAGTGTATGGAACAGTATGTTGCATTTGAATTCCATTTTCAGTGCAAAAGTTGATGAATGTGTTTTTAACATATTCTCCACCATTATCAGTTCGTAGCTTAAGAATTTGATGTCCAGATTGTTTTTCAACAAAGGCTTTGAAGGCCAAAAAAGTGTTAAATACTTCGCTCTTGAGTTTTAAGAAGTATACCCAAGTGCGTCTGGAGAAATCATCAATGAAGGTTAAGAAGTACTTGCAACCAGAGAATGAAGCAACAGGAAGAGGACCACATAAATCACTGTGCACAAGCTGTAAAGGGGCTGAGGCGTGCCAAGAGGCACGTTTGTCAAAACTGTCCCGATGATGTTTTCCGAGTACACATCCGGAACAAACACCATCTCTGCAAGATATCATAGGAAGACCTGTCACCATATTTTCTTTACATAGATGCTGAAGGGAGCGATAGTTTAAGTGACCAAATCGCTCATGCCAAAGTTTGCTCACTTCATCATTATGAGCAACAAATGCTGAGGGAAGATTTGATGACCCAAAGTTGTGAAACTTATACAACCTTGTGGAATCATCAGCAAGACCAGTAGCTAGGATCTGTTTAGGATCTTTTAGATCCTTGATTACAACATCATGAGGTGAAAATTCAACAATTTTGCCTTCACCTGAATGAGTTATCTGATAGACAGATAGAAGGTTGGAGGATAAGGTTGGAACACATAATACATCATTAAACTGACCATTGTCTAGATGAACAGTTCCAGTCCCTACAACACTAAGAGATCTATCATCACCAACATATATATTTTTGGTGTTACAATCTTTTAAAGAAGAAAACATGGCTTGGTTTTTGGCCATGTGATAAGAGGCTCCAGAATCAATGAGCCACTCATGAGAATGAGAAGAAGAAGAAGATACATTTAAAGCATAACCAGACTGAGATGATTGACAACGACATGCAGAAAGTGCCATTCCGGAAGTTGAAGTTGAAGTAGGCTCCACATGGATGTTATGTTTCTTCATTGCGGCTTCCAAGGCTTCCATCTTCTTAAAGCATTTAGATTCTAAGTGGCCATCTCGATTACAAAAGTTACAATGTCTGTCAGTCCTCTTCCATTTGTTTTTATTGGTCTTGTCATTTTGCTGAAATGATCTTTCATCTTGAGGCTGAGTTGGTTTAGGACCATTCCTTTGAGGATAAGACTTCTTAGGATTCTTTGAATTTGGTTGCTGCTGGGCGGCTAACGCTTTCGAGGAAGAGTTTCCAAGATTAAGAAGACCAAGGTGTAAGAGTTTTTCTTGTTCTCTTATTAAGGAATCACAAAAGGAGTCAAAGGAAGGGGGTTTGTAGTCTTTGCCTTGACAAATGAAAGCTTCCCTTGTAGAATGGAAAGTGGAAACAAATACAGAGTAGGCTGGTCCCAACTTAGTAAGGATGGAATAAATAAGGTTACCATCTTCTTTCTTAACTTTAACACCTTCCAAGAGATATCTAAGGGTCTTGAATTTGGACAAGAAATCTTCAATGCAAGAAAAATTATTAGGATCCAAAGTAAGCAACTCATTCTCAAGTTGATGGGCTCTAATTTCATTTTTAATCCCAAAAACTTTAGCAAGTTTTTCTAATGCTTCATGAGGAGTTTCAATTTCTGCAATGTGGAATCTAAGATCAGGAGAAACAGACATTCCTATCAAACCACGTGCTTGATCTTGTCTATTTTCCCATTTTTCGGCCTTGTCTTCATCTTTGGGTTTCTTCTCTTGGTCTGTGGCTATTCTGAAGAGACCTTTACTTCTAAGTAAATCTCCCATGTAGGCTACCCATTGGAAGTAGTTAGTGCTGTCAAGAATGACTTGGCATGGACTTTCCATTTTTTGAAAAAAAACCTGAAGCTGAAGATGCTGAAAGTAAGCGGTCCAATGGATAGATCTCGAAAAAATAGGCGGTTTTAAAAAAAACGGCTCTGAAAAAGGCTTCCGGATGAAGAAGTTATGACTTTTTGAAAAAAAATTGTTGACGTTGCCGGCAAAGTGCGCGAATGTGCGGGAATGAAAAAATCCGCCCCCACAAAATGGAGACTTGAACCCAAGACCTCTACTCTCTTAAAAAGTCTTTGAACCAATTGATCTATACAAAATATTTGAGAGAGAGAGAGAGAGAGAGAGGGGGGGGGGGGGCCTCGATTTGCGTGCTTGCCTTGGGAAGGCTCTTTTCCCCTACAAAACACAAAACACAAAACCCAACACGAATATGCAAAGAAAAACGAACCTTACGGCTCGAAGTTAGCTTTAGCCAAAAAACTAGAATTTTAAAAAAAAATCTCAAAGTTAGCTTTTAACCGAAAAACTAAATATTTTTCTCAATGTTTCTGATTTTCCAAGATCACACTAAGGTGCAGGGAAAAGAGCATACGCATGAGAAAAATCCTTTCTTTCTGTTTCTGATTTGCCCAGATCGCACAGAGTCGCAGGGCAAAGAGCATACGCAGAAATGAAAGGTATAGATCCGGAAAAAAAAAAGGCTAAATAAACCGAAACCGAAATAAGCAGAGAGAAAATGACAGTAAACTGCAAAAAACACTGTATACCTCCCGATCTGAAAAATGACGCAGCTAGGGCTACCGGAAACCTTTTCGCGTGAAACGAAAGGGGTTCCTCACTGAACAGATGCTCCGAACGCAACAGAGTAGTCCTCTCGGCCCGAAAGCAGTCAGAAACAGCAGATCTAGGAAACGACAGCCACATGCAGTTCTACCGGCTTCAGATTTGGATCACCAACGGACGCGGCCCTCAAATAGCTCTGATACCATGTAGGAATTTACAGGGTAAGTTCCTCAGAAAGAATACCAAAAGGACACCGCTCACAACCAGATCTCAAATCAATACACCAGTATTTTTGACGTGGTTAAAACCCTCAGAGTGCAAGGAGGGAAACAGTCCACGGCCTGTCCCAACGTGGGTACAGACAATTTATTAATCAAAGAATGAAAATTTACATAAGCTTCTCTCATGCACGGATTACCCGAACAATGACCCTCCATGCGCTTTAAATAGAACTCATGGACCAATCGGGTGTCAAGCCACGGATCAAGTGTCGATAATACCGAGGTGAGAGTGAACCGTCGGATCACTACATATCGTGACCGTCGGATTGTAAGTTACAATATGTACAACGGTAAAGAAAGACACTTTACCTAACTCTATACCTAACTCTAAACTAGACCAAGTTGATCTTAACTATATCCTATGTGTCGGAATATCCTAACACATGGAAGGATTTATCTGCAAAAAACATGACCCCCCTTTTCTGACATTTAGATACAAGCTATCCACTATGAGGAAAGTGGTCAAAGAATGGCAATATAAAAAGAAACAGGCAGACATATTGGCCCTTCAAGAAATACAGAAGGAATTGGACAGTATATCCAAGGTTTTGGATGCCAACTCACTTCCTTTTAGCATGAGATGTCACCGAAATGAGCTAGAAAGGAAAAAACAAAATTTACTGAAGCAGGAAGAAGTCTCATGGAGACTAAAGAGCAGGGCAATTTGGCTCAAAGAAGGTGACAGAAACACTAAATTTTTCCATAAGTATGCAAATGTCAGGCGTGAGAGAAACTCCATATGGAAAATAAGTGATGGTCAGGGGGGCTTCCTCTTCTCACAACAAGAAATCTCAAAGGAAGCTGTGAGACATTTTAAAAACCAATATAAAAGAAGGGAAAATTGTAGTTTTCAAGATATCTTATGGGGTATAGATCTGGTCCCTCGAATGTTCGATGATGAAAAAATGATTGCTTGTTCCAGCCCATAACAGGGGAAGAGCTTTTAGGAGTTATGAAGGCCTTCAAGAAGGACAAATGTCCTGGTCCAGATGGCTGGACAATAGAATTCTTTATACACTTCATTGATATCATCAAACTAGATTTGTTGAGGATGGTTGAGGCAGCATTCATCAGATTACATCTTCCACGCAGATAGCTCTTATCCCAAAGAAATTGGAAGTGGACTCCTTTAAAGATTTTAGACCAATCTCATTATGCAATATAACTTTCAAAATCATCACAAAAATAATTGCTGAAAGGATCAAAGCGACCTTAGCCAGCTCTTTAACAAAGGATCAACATGCTTTTTTGAAGGGGAGGAATATATTGGATGTAGTTTCCAATACTCAAGAAAGCTTGTTTATCATGCTCTCAAATAAATCTGAAGCTGCCATTCTGAAAATTGATTTACAAAAAGCTTTTGACTACTTAGATTGGGGGTTCATTAGATCCTTATTAGCTAAGATCGGCCTGAAATCAAATGTCATAAACTGGCTCATGGCATGTGTAGAGAACGTGAACTATGTTGTCATCATAAATGGGATTCCTTCTCCTTTTTTCCCAGTAGAGAGGGGGCTACGTCAAGGATGCCCTCTCTGTGCTTTGTTGTTCATCCTAGCAATGAACTCTCTAAGCCTTCATATTAATAAGGAACTGTACAGGCGAGTGAAGATTTGCAGGAACAACTACATCTCACACAACTTATTTGTCGACGATGTGCTCATTTTTGCAATGCTGTGCAGGATCTTGTGGACATGTCTCAATGACATTCTAAATAGGTTCCAGAGTCCTACTAGATTACAAATTAACAAATCTAAACCCATTCTCTTCCACAATGACGCCAATATGGAAATAGTGGAATGGATTTTTGTGCTGTTTGGGGTAGAGGCAAGGTCAATCAAGGAAGGATTAAAATATTTGGGTTTTCGGCTAAAGGCCAAGGGTTACTCTAAAGAATATTGGCAATGGTTAATAGATAGATACTATAAAAAGATCTCTGCATGGGAATACAAGTGTCTATCATTGGCAGGAATAATTGTTCTAACTCAAGTAGTTTTAACTCAACTTGTTGTATATTGGGCACACATTTTCTTTCTCCCTGCAAGTATCATCCAGAAAATGAACAAGATAACTGCAAACTTTATATGGGGCGGCAAGTCGGAACAGGGAAAATATCATCTTACTAGAATGGAAAAGATCTCTATGCCAAAGAATTCAGGAGGTTGGGGATTATTGGATTTGAAGGTTTTCAGAAAAGTACTATTGTGCAAATCACTGTGGAGAGGCATATTCAGGGAAGGGCCATGGAGCATTACCATAAAAAAGAAATATATGAAAGGCAAAGACATGGAATATTGGTTCAGATTAGGAAGGATTGGAGCCAAGTATGGGTCAGCTATATGGCTCAGTTTTCATAAAATTGAGCAATATTTCCTAAAGAATCTGAAATGGTGCTTACAATCTGGCAGCAGAATCGTCATTGGGATAGACCCTATCATGTGCGGGAGAGAGACTATTTCCATCCCCGAAAGGCTTCTAACCTTCTTCCATAGCAAAGACTTTTTTACGTGGGATAAGATTATAGCAGGATGGCAAGGCCCACTTCCTCTATGGAAAGAGGCCTTTGATCTAGGTATGTCAGAATCTATGGCAAGGCAATCGAATGTTGTTAGGGATGTCTTGAGAAGCTGCGGTTTTCATCGGTCCAGGTCACATGATTATCTAATCTGGAAGGCGCAAAAAGCAAATACACAGGTTTGCATAAAGGATATCTATACAGATCTAATTGGTTTAAAGACCATACATTCCAATCCTAAATTCCCATCAGCTTTTTGAAAAACTGGATACTCTTCCAAATTAATATACTTCTCGTGGCTGGTGTTCCACAATAAAAATCTATCCTCGGAGAATCTAAAAAAAAGGAAATGGCACGGGCCGAGCAAATGCCTAATGTGTGAATGAGAAGAGGAATCCAATTTTAATATGTTCTTCCAATGCCAATCAATTCAGCAAATATGGCCTGAATTGGCAATATTATATGGCTTTCTTCTTGTTTCACATTCTTCAACGCATGCAACTTTTGAATGGTGGAGTGGATGATTCAAGTGTAGTCACAGGATAGTAAGGGTGGATGCTACTGAAATAGACTCAGGCGATAGAGAAACACCATAGAAAAATGATTAAAACTATGCCAAATTGATATCATTCCTGAAAATTTTTAAAACACAATGCAACAACAATAACATCCTTTGCAGTTATACCAACACTTTCCTATTCTGAACCTCAATCCTAGGCATGGACACGAAATAATACAGATATCTGACAGCAAATGCCAAAGATGATGGCCTATACACAGTTCAAAAACAGGAAATTTTAGATAGATGAATTTTTCGATATCAATACAGAAAGACATGCTACCTATTATTTCCTGTTCCGAAGAAACTACTCGATATATAATTACTCTTAAATCCAGGAACCAAGGAAAAAGAGGTAGTTAAGGGCTAAGAACGCTATGGTATATAATTATTTTTGAAGATAAATCATAAGGAGGCCAAGCATACCTTACTGCACAATGCCCATGTAGATTTTAAGTATTCGGGTTAGTTCCTCCGATGCTTGTCAAGGAGATCGTATCCCCACTCCTTATGTCATGCTCCTTCTGTTGCCCATCTGGACCACAAATTTTGCACCACCGTCGTTCCACCTTAGGGAAAAGTAGTTTTGTTACTTCCCATGTGATTCTGCATAACCGAGAGGCCAGAAATTTTGAATAGCATAGGAATTTGTTATACCGTGACTCAAAACTCTGCGGGGAGAAAAAAAACCCCAATGTCTGTTTGACCCTGTTCGAATTATGACAAAACCTCAAACAGAAACATAAAACCTATGGTGAAAATTCCCAAAAGCAGTAGCTTCGCATGGAGACCTGTGTTATACTCCGTTTCCTATGTAATTTTATTTCCTTTCCTAAAATCCGTTATTTCAAGATGCGAAAGGTAATTACCTTCAGACGAGGGTTTTGTGTTGCACACCTCACCATGGACACTGATTAAGCTTAGTGGCAAGTTGTACATGTAGTAGTCTCGACACCAATCATGTTGCGGTCTTGGCTGTAGTCTCAGCTGTGATCTCTGAGTATCACTCTACATTAATTTTCCTCTAAATTACCATTCCCTTTTGAGTACTGTGGTTTTCATTATTCCCTTCTATTTCCGCGCTATTGCTAAATTTATGTAAATATCATCTTTCACTTTTGGGAATATGGCTTTGGAAGGCTCTGGTTACTTAGTTGACATTAACTTTTCTCTAAATTACCATTCCCTTTTGAGAAGTGTGGTTTTCATTATTCCCTTCCATTTCTTCTCTGTCAGTAAAAGTGTGTGTATATAATTTGCATGGGAATATGGACCCTACCCTCAATAGTGCCAGGTAATTTACATGTCCTTCATGATTTATTCAATTTATTTACTTTAGTGTCTAAAATACCCTCTAATTTCCTATTTTCTGGTTACCTCTAAGATAGGTACGGATTTCCCTCCAGCTTGGGTTGCCAATTTTGAGTTGGGAACCAAATTTGGTGTGCATCCCTGACACCTAGTTTCTCTTCACAGGTCGATGCTCACCATGATACCTGGCTACTTTCTACTAGTATGGTAGAGGAATTATGGTTACCTTGTTTCCTTTTATACTGTGATTAAAATATGATTTTCTTCCACGTTGCAGTCGTGATGATTTAATTCTTAAATTTTGTTATAGTCGGGTTATGGGCCATCTCTTATTTAGGTGTATAGTTGATGTATTTATGTCAACACTTTGAAATTTTTGGTATTGTAAAGTTCACTTGCTTTCATAGGTTACGATGACTGCTTATAATTTACCACAAGGGTTTTTTTTTTTTTTTTTAAAGATCTTTTCTCCTCTCATGGTATGTGCTCCAGGTTAATAGTCGTAAAATCCACGGAATTTTAGTCTCCCATTTTTGTCTGTATTGAATTGCTTCCGTAAATTTCTAAGGGATGTTTTGCAGTATTTTTTTCGTTTTCATGAGAAAATGCATTAGTATAGTTATATCTAGATAGGGATGTATAGGTTTCTCTAAAATGTTTTCTGCTCATATGTTAAATTTCCTGGGTGATCATGGTATTCTAGTTACACTAGGTAGCGTATTTGAGTAACTCACTCGTTTACGTTCCTTTTCTAGTATTAAAATTATTGCCAATTTTTTGTTTGTTTTTTTACTTTTCACCTACTGGCACTACTTGTTTGTATCCGATCACCATTGCAGTGCTGGTTAAACTGTTCTCACGTCAGCACTCTATGAGGAAAACATCCCTTCCGAGGCTTGTATATTTATATTATCTTCTTGTTGTAGCACTATAAACAGGAACTCCAATCTTTCGTCCTCCCCCATCTAGTTATCTATGGGTCATTTCTCTATTTTATTTTTATCCCAAAGGATATAATAGATACTCATTCTCGTGTTGAAGGTAAAGTGCTGGTATTAGAATAGCAACAATTGATTTTAAGTGTACTTATGATACTTCAACTAGCATATGGTTCCGTTTAAGTTTTTCTTTTTTAATTATCTTCCTTCCTTGACATGTAATATATTTTCACATTAAAGCTAATGTATGTACATATTTTCTATAGCCTTAACCGTATATTTACTTTATCATTGTATTTTATGTATTTTCCTATATTATCCTCAGACTTGGCTAAACTTCGATTTCAAATTTATCTTAAACAGGATTTCTCGTAGTACAAACTATTAAGGCAAATTATAAAACTGATAGGGTATTTACTTTTTATTTATATTTTCTGTCTAGGAAAATCTCTTTGATTTTATTTTGACTCTCTCGCGAGGACTGACACATAGAAAAAATAGATTATTGAATAAGGAAAACATAGAAATGTCCAAGTTTCCTTTTTGGAAAGAATTAGTTCTTCTAGGTATATACAAATTATATTTGACTATATAAAGTATACGTATGATATCATATAGATCAATGTAATAGGTACTCCTTTATTGTAATCATTTACCTTTCAAAAGATAATCTAATTTTCTGATAACACTAATTTTGTGATAACACTAATCAAACATTTCAGTTGAAATGAATTAATCATCATATTAGAACACAATTTAATAATACTTATAATGTTTCAAAAAAAAATGAATTAGTCATCATATTAGAACACAATTTAATAATACTTATAATGTTTCAAAAAAAATCTTAGCTTTTAAGGAGACTATCATTCGCAATCATTATCTTAATACCCATTAATTAGCAATGAAACCTTTTTACTCTTCGAGTTGTAGGATTTATAATGAAAACAAAAGAGATATGTTAATTGTAATCCCCACAGTAGCATTTAATATTTGATAACTCCAATATAACTACATTCAACCATATATGCATTTTTAATTTTTTATTCTCAGGTTAAGTAAGAATTGTAGATCACTACATTCACTATTCTCATCACCAATCATGTTTTTTGACTTGCATTTTGTGCATGCCTTCACATATAAATTGTAGGTAGATAAAAATAACATATGAAAGACTAGATAACCATGCATGCAAAATTTATAACATATACACTAAGCATAAGGATGTATCACTTTTGCTATTATATCTACACATATAATTGAGAAATTCAAAATGACAATAAGAATAAAGCAAATTTTTATTTAACCGTTACTGTTGGGGGAATATTTAGGAGCAGAGCACCTTCAACTAATTATGCATTATCTCCAATATATCTCCTCGAGCTAATACCTTATTTCCATAATGAATCCTCCCCCTTTGATTCCTAAGTGGCTCTTTTATAACTTCCTTCCTCACGGTTTTTATTTTTATTTATTTTTTTCAGTGTCCTACTTTAAGCTTGCCTAGCCTTTTGCCTAGGCCTTTGTTTTATTTTAGTTTAAAAAAAATATATCTTTATAGAACACTTTTCTCTCCCATGATGTTTTATTTGACCCCACTTAGTATTTATCTCCGACTAAGTAATTAACACAATCTTCCTCTCACATTATGTTAATTCAATTTCTTATTAATTATTTTCTCCTAGGGGATTTAAGATATTTTAGGGAGGGTCCATCATGTGGACTTGACCAACAATATTTTTTTCTAAGTTCGCAATAAGTCTTGCATACTCTGGTGCTTACTCTTGAATATTTCAAAGCAATTTATTTATTAACTGAAATAAAAATAAAATAATTACATCATCACATAAGTCTCGTTATGGATTCAATCACCATTAAATCCAATAATAGTTCAATTTTAAAACATAGTAAATGTTTTAAATGCGTAGAGATAGGGGTGTTACATCTTCCCCCTTTCAATAAACATTGTCCTTGATGTTTCCACAATTTCATCTTTTCTTAAGATGGGAACGAAGTGCCTTTTGCATTTCTTCTTTCATTTGTACTACAATCTCTACACTACAAAATTGTTTGCACTTCAGTTTATTTGGAGCATTGGATCAGTTCCAGAGTAAAATATATTCTTATCTGATTTCATGAGAATAACATTTCTTCTTTTCATACACGCTAAACATGTTCCTCCTATTTTTGTTCATGAATTCCACCACGTGATCATCTACATGCACCCAAACAAAATTATTTACATGAACTCACCTTATTGACCAACACCAATATATCAACACATAATATTTCACAACTTAAACTACTGACACAAATGCCTTTTAATGTGCAATTCAAAACATGCAATTTCCACTTTCCTTTCATATCACTTATATAGACGAAACAATAATCTAGTTTGTACAATATAGATTGAGGTCAATTTTGGTAAGAACACATCTTAAGAAACCCCAATCTAGGCAGTCATATGCCTTCTTTAAATCAATTTCCAGAATCGCAGCATCAAGCCTTTTAGTGTGAATGGAGTGCAAACTCTCCTATGTGTTTGCAACCGCATCATGAATAATCCTATCTTTTAAGAAACTATGTTGTTCCTGTGAGATATAGTTTGAGCGAGTACCACGAATTCTACCAACTATGATCTTAGAGATAATTTTATAAATTCTGTTGCACAAGGATATTGGTCTAAAATCTGAGAAGGAATTGGCATACATTTTTTTTTGGAATTAGGGCAATGTAGGTTGATGATATATACTGGTGAATTTGACCTGACATTCTAGATTCCTCAACCATACCTAGAAGATCCTTATTTACTAGATCAAAGAAGTGAAGGAAGAATTCGATCGTCCATCCATCCGGACCTTGACATTCATCTTTCTTAAAAGATTTCATTACTTCTAAAAGTTCTTCTTCAGAAACATGCCTGTATAATTCTTCATTTTGTTCATCATTGAACATGGTGGGGTATGGGTCAATTCCCCAGATGATATCTTCAGCCTTAATGTTTTCATTCCTACTGTAGGATTTCTAGAAGTGTCCTACAGCCGCATTGCAAATATCTTCCTGAGTATGAAAAGTATTTCCCCCCTCATCCCTAATCTCCCAAATAGTGTTAATGTTCCGCCGTTGATTTGCATATCTATGAAAAAATTTGGTATTTCGGTCACCTTCTTTTAGCCATATAGCCCTGCTTTTTAGTCTCCATGTGGCTTCCTCAATAGCCAGTAATTTGTTTTTCTTAAATTCCAGTTCTTTTATGCGAAAGCGAAACTTTAAGGGAAGACATTGATCTGTCATCCTTTGGGCAATCCTATCCAATTCCATCTGAATGTCTTCTAGGGCTTTTCTATTTGATTTTAGCTTCCGGATTTGCCAGGGCTTTACTACTTTCTAAAGGGAAACTAAATTGTCGAGGAGATGTTGAGAAGGGGAGACGCTGGAGAGAGGAGAGCGGCAGCCCCAGGTTTTCTGTACAAGTTCATTGAACTCTGGGTCATCCAGCCAAGTTCTATTAAATTTGAAAGGATAACCTTTTCAGATTCCAGAGTTTTTCCATTGCAGTATGATGGGCCTATGATCTGAAATGAAGTTGTTTAAGATATCCGTATCTAGGATGCCTAGACGTTCCAACAAATTATCATGGAGAAAGAAACGATTGAGTCGTTTGGCCAGATAAGTCGGACCAGATCTCACAGGAACAACATAGTTTCTTAAAAGATAGGATTATTCATGATGCGGTTGCAAACACAAAGGAGAGTTTGCACTCCATTCACACTAAAAGACTTGATGCTGCGATTCTGGAAATTGATTTAAAGAAGGCATATGACTGCCTAGATTTGGGTTTCTTAAGATGTGTTCTTACCAAAATTGACCTCAATCTATATTGTACAAACTAGATTCTGGCTTGCGGTTACTTAGTTGACATTAACTTTCCTCTAAATTACCATTCCCTTTTGAGAAGTGTGGTTTTCATTATTCATTTCCATTTCTGCTCTGTCACTGAAAGTGTGTGTATATAATTTGCATGGGAATATGGACCCTACCCTCAATAGCGCCAGGTAATTTACATGTCCTTCATGATTTATTCAATTTATTTACTTTAGTGTCTAAAATAACCTCTAATTTCCTATTTCCTGGTTACCTCTAAGATAGGTACGGATTTCCCTCCAGCTTGGGTTGCCAATTTTGAGTTGGGAACCAAATTTGGTGTGCATCCCTGACACCTAGTTGCTATTCACAGGTCGATGCTCACCATGATACCTCGCTGCTTTCTACTAGTATGGTAGAGCAATTATGGTTACCTTGTTTCATTTTATACTATGATTAAAATATGATTTTCTTCAACGTTGTAGTCGTGATGATTTAGTTCTTCAATTTTGTTATAGTCGGGTTATGGGCCATCTCTTATTTAGGTGTATAGTTGATGTATCTATACTTTTAGAATTACCTTCATTCTGAAACTCCAGATTTCTACTAGGATTAATTTATTTATGTCAACACTTTGAAATTTTTGGTATTGTAAAGTTCACTTGCTTTCATAGGTTACGATGACTGCTTATAATTTACCACAAGGGTTTTTTTTTTTTTTTTTGAGATCTTTCCTCCTCTCATTGTCTGTGCTCCAGGTTAATAGTTGTAAAAACCATGGAATGTTGGTCTCCCATTTTTTTCTGTATTGAATTGTTTTCATAAATTTCTAAGGGATGTTTTGCAGTAATTTTTTTGTTTTCGTGAGAAAATGCATTAGTATAGTTATAGCTAAATAGGGATGTATAGGTTTCTCTAAAATGTCTTCTGCACATATGCTAAATTTCCTGGGTGATCATGGTATTCTAGTTACACTAGGTAGCGTATTTGAGTAACTCACTCGTTTACAAGGTTCCTTTTCTAGTATAAAAATTATTGCCGATTTTTTGTTTTGTTTTTTTACTTTCCACCTATTGGAACTAATTTTTTTGTATCCAATCACCATTGCAGTGCTTGTTAAACTGCTCTCACGTCAGCGCTCTATGAGAAAAACATCCCTTCTGAGGCTTGTATATTTATACTATCTTCTTGTTGTAGCACTATAAACAGGAACTCCAATCTTTCGTCCTCCCCCATCTAGTTATCTACGGGTCATTTCTAGTTGAGAATAATTAATATTCTTTTGATATTAATGGAGAAAATAGTTACGTTGTTGTAACTTTCTCCCTAGTTTAGGGTTAGTTCCTATAGTTATGGGGTTTGGGTGCAACTTCCTATTTCCTAGTATTGTATTTAATGATGTAATCTTTGATTGATTAGTGAATAGAGTGGATGAGAGTGATCTCTCAAGTTTTGTGAGTGTAGTCCCCAGGTGCAGGCCACACCTGAGAGCTACATCTCTTTCTTTTCAATTCTGTTCACATTTTATCTTGGTATCAGAGCTCTGCTTGAGTGAGCCTGATCTTTTGTCACCTGTGTGGTGGAATTGCCTGTGTGGCTTGAAGTGCCTTTGTGGCTGTGTGTACAGGAGAGCTCTGTGCTCAATTGAGCAGGTGGACTGCAGAAGACCTGGCTTGGACTCGGAATTTTTTTTTTCCTGAGTGGAAAGGCCGATTAGCGCGGATTTTAAGGGATAAATCGCGCCAAAGCGCCAGAAAGCCCGATTAGCGCGGGATTTTACCGGGAAAATCGCGCCAATTACAATACTTACATTGATTTTTAATTAGCGCGGATTTTTCGCTCGGGGTAGCACCAAGGGGATCTGTGAATAGTGTGAACTTCGTTTGGCGGTTTGCAAACGGTGTAGATCGGTGGAGTGGCAGATCCGTCCAGGAGAGACAGATCGGGAAAGCGCCAGAGGAGATCTGCAGGAAACCTCGATTTCGTTTGGCGATCTGTAGGGAGAGCAGGATCGGCGAAGTGGCAGATCAATCCGGGAGAGGTGGATCGGATCAATTGTGATCAGATCATTGTTTTGGCTGTGTTGAAAACACCGAATTTGCTCATTGGAGCAAGAGTGCCAGAAACTGTAGATCGGTGGCAGAAGTGACAGATCCATCTGTCAGGTATTGTTTTTGTTATTGTTAAGTAGATTCACAATGAGTAATACGATGGAATCTTACCTTAATGAATCTGGTAAACTCAACGGGTCTAACTTCACGAATTGGAAGTTTAAGATCCAGACCCTGCTCGAAGGTGCGAATGCTTGGACTATAGTGACAGGCGATGAGCAGAAGCCGACTGCAACCACCTAGAAGGAAGACTGGGAAAAACGAGAAAACAAGGCCAAAGTCCTGTTGAATATGTCTGTGAAAGACAATGTCATTGCACACATCAGAGACTGTAAAACGTCCGCAGAGATTTGGACGAAAATCAAAAGTCTGTATGAGACCCAGAATGCAAACACAGTATTGGCTCTGAAAGGCAAGCTATTTTCAATGAGGATGGACGAAAGGGAGTCTGCTACTGCATTTCTCGCGCTAATTAAGGATGTTAAAGACGGATTGGGGGCCATTGGAGTGGCGGTGGTTGATGAAGATCTTGTTGCAATTACAATGAATGGGATGCGTGATGATTTCCAAACCTTCATCACTGGAGTCTCGGAAAGGGAGAAAACACCCACGTTTGATGATCTCACTGCGATCTTGCAGCAAGAGGAAGAGCGATGGCAGAACCTGAATCTGAACCCCCAAAGTGACGATCTTGCACTGGTGGCAAAACGACGACTATCTAAAGGGAAGCAGTCACAGCAACAATCAGTCCAGAAAGGAGGAACAACACATAAAAATCACTGTCATAAAGGTATGCTTGCAAATCATTCTGAAAAGAAATGTTTTTATTGTGGAAAGAAGGGTCATATACAGAGAGATTGTTATTATAAGAAGCAGGCTGATGAGGCAAGGAGGAGATAGGTAAATCCAAAACACAGAGGATATTTTGTTGAAGAAGAAGACTTCAGTCATGAATTTCGACTGTTCACAGTCGACTGTGCCCTTTCAGCATCGAATGAAGATGACATCTGGTATGTCGATTCTGGAGCATCCTCTCACATGACAGGTAATAAGGAATTTTTTGATAGTCTTGAAGAAATTATAAATGGATCAAAAATATATCTAGGGGATGATAATGGATATCAGATTAAAGGTCATGGGGTGATTTCAGTTAAGTTACAAAATGGAAAGATTAGTCACCTTTCAAATGTTTTATATGTACCTGAAATAAAGAAAAACCTGATATCTGTATCCATGATGGCTGATCAAGATATGCATGTCGAATTCTTCAAGACTCACTGTGTGATAAAGGATTGCAGGAATGAAATTGTTGCAACAGGCATGCGAGTTGGAAGCCTATACAGATTGGATGCAAAAATTCTATCAAAGCAAGCCATGGTTGCAGGAGAGTCGACAGCTGAACAACTCTGGCATCAGAGGTTTGGTCATCTGAATCTGTAGGATCTCATGTTGTTACAAAAGAAAGGTGTGGTCGAAGGTCTCCCCATCTTTCGTAATATTCAGTTAAACTATGATGGTTGTGCCTTAGGAAAAATGCACAGAGAACAGTTCCCTGTGCATGATAGGAGGAGGCAAAAAAAAATCTTAGAGCTAGTGCACACTGATGTATGTGGTCCCATGCAGACAAGGTTGCTAGGGGGAGCATACTATTTTTTATTGTTTACTGATGACTGCACTAGGTATTCTTGGGTTTATTTTTTAAACAAGAAAAGTCAGACTTTCCAATGTTTTATAGATTTCAAAACCCTGGTGGAAAAACAGTTTGGAAAAAGTATTAATATTCTCCGATCTGATCAAGGAGGAGAATACAAATTAAAGGAATTCATGAAATACTGCAAATCTCACGGGATTGTTCAGCAGTATACAGTACCGCACACACCACAACAAAACGGTGTTGCAGAGCGCAAAAACAGAACCTTGGTAGAGTGCGCAAGGAGCATGCTGCAAGGTAAAGGTCTATCTAATATTTTTTGGGCAGAAGCGATAAATACTGTTGTATATTTGAAAAATAGAAGTCCTACTAGGTTTCTTGGCTTCAAAACCCCTTTTGAAGCCTTATATGGATTTAAACCAGCAGTAAACCATTTAAGAGTCTTTGGGTCAAAGGCATTTGCACATGTACCCAAAGCTGATAGAAAGAAACTAGACCCTAAGCCAGTAAAATGTATCCTTGTTGGTTATGGTACAGAGTTTAAATCATACAAACTATTCAATCCTGAGTCTCATAAGACATTTGCAAGTAGAGATGTAGTCTTTCATGAACAGGTACAAGAAAGGAAAGCTGATGTTGGAGATTATTGGCACATTCCATTGCTGTTGGAGGAAAGCAGCGAGGATGAAAGGGAGCAGGAACAGGAGCAGAAAGAAGAGAATGAAGAAGAACAACAAGAAGGTGAAAAAGCAGGCCCAGTTATGGCAGAAGAAAACAAATTTGAGGTAAGTCCCCTACCAAAGAGGTCAGGTAGGAAGACTCAATTACCATTGAAGCTGAGAAACTATGCATTGATGTCAAAGTTTTTGAACATTATAGAGCCCTCTAATTATAAAGAAGCTAGTCAATTTGAGGAATGGAGAGCTGCAATGAATGAGGAGATGGAATCAATTCTTAGAAATAATACTTGGGAATTAGTAGAGCTGCCTAAAAACAAAACACCTATAGGAAGTAAATGGCTGTTTAAACCCAAAATTAATGCAGATGGAAGTATAGATAAGTTAAAGGCTAGGTTGGTTGCAAAAGGATACTCACATCAGGAAGGTATTGATTTTGATGATACTTTTGCACCTGTAGCAAAGCTAAATACAATCAGATTACTTATTGCTTTAGCTACTAAATGTAATTGGGAATTACACCAACTAGATGTTAAATCTGCATTTTTAAATGGTGATTTAAAAGAAGAAATTTACTTAGTACAGCCAGAAGGATTTATAAAGCAGGGGCAGGAACAACTTGTTTGTAGGTTGAAAAAGGCTTTATATGGTTTAAAACAAGCTCCCAGGTCTTGGTATGAAAAGGTTGATTCTTTCTTTATAGAGCATGGTTTCCATAGAAGCTTAAATGACCCAAATTTGTATACCAAGTACAATAATCAGGGGCAGATTATTTTGATTTCTCTATATGTGGATGATATGATTCTAACAGGAAATGTAGATGACTTAATCAGAGGAATCAAAAGGCTCATGGCACAAGTCTTTGAGATGAAAAATCTCGGAAGCCTTAACTATTGTCTGGGATTAGAAGTATTCAGAGATACTGGGCAAACTTTTCTTACCCAAGGGAAGTATGCTAGAAATCTGTTGGAAAAGCTTGGGATGGATCAGTGTAGATTGGCAGCGACACCTTTGCAGCAAAATCTGAAATTGAGCAGTGACGATGGCACTAAAGAGGTAGATGCCACAATGTACAGACAGCTGGTTGGCAGCCTGATATCTTACAACAACCAGACCTGACTTGACATACTCAGTTAGTGTGTTGAGCCAATTCATGTCGAAACCGCGTGAAAGTCACTGGACAACAGCAAAAAGCGTGTTCAGGTATCTTTGTGGTACTGTTCATTTTGGTATTTTATACACTGATGTATCTGATGTTACTCTAGCAGGTTTTTCAGACTCAGACTGGGCAGGTAACCTGGATGATCGGAGGTCCATCACAGGTTATGCATTCAACATAGGTTCCGGGGTCATAGCATGGAGCAGCAAGAAACAGAGTATTGTAGCTTTGTCATCATGTGAAGCTGAGTATCAAGCATTGTGTGGAGCAACATGTGAAGCGATTTGGTTGAGGAGACTTCTCAAAGATGCAGGAAAAGAACAGAAGCAACCCACTTCTATCAAAAGTGACAACTAGAGCACCATCAAATTAGCATACAATCCAGTGTTTCACAAAAACACCAAACATATAGACACTCAGTTCCATTTTGTTAGAGAGAAAATACAGTCAAAAGAAATTGTTGTTGAATATTGTAAAACTTGTGACAATGTGGCAGATATTTTTACAAAGCCTCTTGCACGAGTGAAATTTGAATTGTTTAGAAAGATGCTAGGATTCCAGGAGAACCCTCTCTCCATTAAGGGGGGGAGTTGAGAATAATTAATATTCTTTTGATATTAATGGAGAAAATAGTTACGTTGTTGTAACTTTCTCCTTAGTTTAGGGTTAGTTCCTATAGTTATGGGGTTTGGGTGCAACTTCCTATTTCCTAGTATTGTATTTAATGATGTAATCTTTGATTGATTAGTGAATAGAGTGGACGAGAGTGATCTCTCAATTTTTGTGAGTGTAGTCCCCAGGTGCAGGCCACACCTGAGAGCTACATCTCTTTCTTTTCAATTTTGTTCACATTTTATCTTTTCTTTGTTTTATTTTTATCCCAAAGGGTATAATAGATACTCATTCTCGTGTTGAAGGTAAAGTGCTGGTATTAGAATAGTAACAATTGATTTTAAGTGTACATATGATACTTCGACTGGCATATGGTTCCTTATACCATGATATAATAATATAATAGTTTAAGTTTTTTTTTTTTTTACTAAATTATCTTCCTTCCTTGACATGTAATATATTTGCATAGTAAAGCTAATGTATGTACATATTTTCTATAGCCTTAACCTTATATTTACTTTATCATTGTATTGTCTGTATTTTCCTACATTATCCTCATACTTGGCTAAACTTTGATTTTGAAGTTATCTTAAACAGGATTTCTCATAGTACAAACTATTAAGGAAAATTATAAAACCAATAGTGTATTTACTTTTTATTTATATTTTCTGTCTAGGAAAATCTCTTAGATTTTATTTTGACTCTCTTGCCAGGACTGACACATAGAAACGTATAATACATTAATGAATAAGGAAAACATAGAAATTTCCAAGTTTCTTTTTCGGAAAGAATTAGTTCCTCTAGGCATATACAAATTATATTCAACTATATAAAGTATAAGTATGATATCATATAGATCAATGTAATAGGTACTCCTTTATTGTAATCATTTACCTTTCAAAAGGTAATCTAATTTTCTGATAACACTAATTTTGTGATAACACTATTCAAACATTTCATTTGAAATGAATTAATCATCAGATTAGAACACAATTTAATAATACTTATAATGTTTCAAAAAAAATCTTAGTTTTTAAGGAGACTATCATTTGCAATCATTATCTTTAATACCCATTAATTAGCAATGAAACCTTTTTACTCTTCGAGTTGTAGGATTTATAATGAAAACAAAAGAGATATGTTAATTGTAATCCCCACAGTAGCATTTAATATTTGATAACTCCAATATAACTACATTCAACCATATATGCATTTTTAAATTTTTCTTCTCAAGTCAAGTAAGAATTGTAGATCACTACATTCACTATTCCTATAACCATTCATGTTTTCTGACTTGCATTTTGTGCATGCCTTCACATATAAATTGTAGGCATATAACAATAACATATGAAAGACTAGATAATCATGCATGCAAAATCTATAACATATACACTAAGCATAAGGATGTATCACTTTTGCTATTATATCTACACATATAATTGAGAAATTCAAAATGACAATAAGAATAAAGCAAATTTTTATTTAACTACTATTTGGGGAATATTCAGGAGTAGAGCACCTTAAACCAAGTATGCGTTATCTCCAATATATCTCCTCGAGCTAATACCTTATTTCCATAATGAATCCTCCCCCTTTGATTTTTAAGTGGCTCTTTTATAACTTCCTTCCTCACGGTTTTTATTTTTATTTATTTTTTTCAGTGTCCTACTTTAAGCTTGCCTAGCCTTTTGCCTAGGCCTTTGTTTTGTTTTAGTTTAAAAAAAAAAATATCTTTAAAGAACACTTTTTTCTCCCACGATGTTTTATTCGACCCCACTTAGTATTTATCTCCGACTAAGTAATTAACACAATCTTTCTCTCATATTATGTTAATTCAATTTCTTATTAATTATTTTCTCCTAGGGGATTTTAGGATATTTTAGGGAGGGTCCATCATGTGGACTTGACCAAAAATAGTTTTTTCTAAGTTGGAAATAAGTCTTTTATACTCTGGTCCCATTTACTGCTGCACATGTTCTTTTCTAGTTATTCCGATGACCGGAAGATTTCTCAGGTGACATTTTTTCCCTACCTTTTTTGGCGGGTGGGTGAACGTGTGTCGAATGACACCGGCCACATGGTTGGCTAACGTCACTGTCCCATTTCCCCACTTTCTCACTGCCAAAGTCTTCCACTGATGTCAGTCATTTCACATCCCCATACACATTTTCTGACATCACTCATTCCCCTCTTGGTGGGTGGCAGAGGGAAAAGTACACTTTTATACGCATCCATTTTTGGTCCGATACTTAAACGGTAATGTTTTTAGATCATGTCAGGAAAGTTTTTATTGGGAATTTATTTCTCACACGAACATTCCCCTCGTAGATCAGGGATGCGTCCTTTCCAATACTAATCCCTGATAGTATAATTTTCCTGCACATGTCTTTTCTCACCCAGTTCTAAATCATCCTCTGTTTGGTCAGTTGACATCTTTTTCCTTATCCTTTTCTGTCTGTACTTGGATTATCCTACCTGGCCTCACTCAGGTCTGGGGCCACGATGGAAATTATGTTTGACGTGTCTACGCTTCATCTACTTTGGTCAGTCCTACAATTGAAGCGGAAATGATCCATGTTGGATCTCACATCCCGGATGACTGGCATTCTATGTTAGGTGAATTTAATATATCCCCTCCAAGCCATCTGGCACGTTCATATCAGGGTGGCGAACATGAGTTATTTCGTCACAAACAAAGGTAACATCTTATTAAAACCATCCTGCCTCCTCCTGTTATCAACCTAGACAGTGATACCCTTGTTGACAGAATTATTAGTTTGCAGAAATGTGCATTAGTTTTTTGCTGGTATTTTCTAGATATGGAGGATTCCCAAATGCAGAATTGGTTGGGTACAAAGTGGAAATCCTTGCTAGGATATATCCCCATGATTGTTAGGCTCATGAAAAACTGGTACAGTTTCCATTTTCTGAGTATGGAGGATCTTGAGACTATTAGATCCATTCCTTGGGTTCATGGTAAAAGCTTCCTCACCCTCCACAACTGGTACATTGGATATAATCCCCTGCATAATACCCCTTCCAACAAACTCATATGGGTCAAATTACCTGGTCTTCTGATTGAATTATGGACAAAGGATGCATTAATTGATATTAGAAATGTCATTGGTAAATTTTTCTACATGTACTTGAAATGTCTAGGTGCAAAGGACAAGAGAGTGGCCTAGATCCTAATTGAGAAGGAATACCATGGTGGTTTTCCTGATTACATAAACCTCCATCGAGGGGACATCAATCTCCATCAGAGCTTGGACTTTTGGGGGGTTACCTTTTCTCTGTTCGACCTCCCATAGAACAGGACATCTTCATGACCAGTGCCTGTTCCGTCTGGGAGGTCGCCTACAGGGAAGGAAGATTCCAAACAAAAAAAAGTTGGCTTTTTCTGAGAAGGAACAGACTGAAGCTGATGGTCAAAATATGGCGTCATATCGGAAAGCGACATATCCAGGTAACTCTTATTGTACTTCTCCCCATAATTCTCCTTTTCCAGACTCAAGGGGAATATCACCTAATCCTGTTCCATCTGCACCCTACTGCCCCAGAAAGTCTATGCCACCACCTTTAGGACGTCCGGCTCACCCTAGCTCGCCACACCCTCCTGAGCCTATACCTTGCCAGGAAATTTTTGCCCCTTTACCATTCCCACACCCACACAACAATGTCCCATCAGCATCGCACATCACATATGTACCCTTACCCACACCTTCCCCTACTATGGCCTCTTGCAAAACAAAGGGAAAAGATCCTTGCCTTTTAGTTACCCCTCCAAATTCTCCCATCTCTACTTCTACTAACTCGATGGGAAGCGATCTGGATTTTCTCCTAAAAAAAAAAGGCTCTGGACCTACAAACCCTCACCATTCATAAACCTGCTTCACCTGGGTCCCCTCACATCAGCGCAACCTCAGCTGGTAACATTACTGTCAGGCGGAAGCAGAATAGGGGCAGCAGACATTTCCGTGGAAGGAAAAATAGTAACTCTCTATCCACAGTGATGGATCATTTCCTTATTGACATTCCTATTACAGATCTTTCTTCTCATGGGCCTCTTAGAGCAAGGCAACCTATTGACCTTTCTCCATGACTCGTATCATGTCTATTAATATCAGGGGGCTGGGAGTGGACCCAAAATTTTTAGCTCTCAAAGACTTGTTTCTTTCCTCACACCCAAATCTCATTCTCATACAGGAGACAATGCATAGGCATACTGAAGTTGTCTCATATTTTAGAAAAATGTTCCCATACTAGCACATCATGGCCACTGACTCCACTGGCCTCTCTGGGGGTCTTGCAGCTTTATGGGATCCAGCCTGGGTCATGGTCAAAGCCTTTAGATGTTTTGTTGGCATTTTTCTCATGGCCAGTTTTCACAGCATTCCTGGTTTCATCCATATACTTAATGTTTATGCCCCATACAAGGACTGTCTCATTTTTTGGAATTGATTTCCCTCATCTGAGATAATGGAACTAGACTCATTAATGATTGTTGGAGATTTAAACTGTAACTTAAGCTGTGATGAATTTTGGGGTAGTGGTAGAAAGGTGGACCCTCTGGTCGGCTTGCTACAAGACGCCCTACTTCATTACAATTTTGTAGATGTTTGTCCATCAAAACTAACCCCCACATGGGATAATGGAAGACCTGGTCTGGCTTATCTGGCTAAATGACTCGATCGTTTCTTGTTCCATGATAATTTGTTGGAACGTCTAGACATCCTAGATACAAATATCTTAAACAACTTCATTTCAGATTATAGACCCATCATACTGCAATGGAAAAACTCTAGAATCTAAAAATGTTATCCTTTCAAATTTAATAGAACTTGGTTGAATGACCCAGAGTTCAATGAACTTGTACAGAAAACCTAGGGCTACCACTCTCCTCTCTCCGGCGTTTCCCCTTCTCAACATATCCTCAAAAATTTAGTTTCCCTTTAGAAAGTAGTAAAGCCTTGACAAATCCAGAAGCTAAAATCAAATAGAAAATCCCTGGAAGACATTCAAATGGAATTGGATAGGATTTCCCAAAGGGTGATAGATCAATGTCTTCCCTTAAAGTTTCGCTTTTGCATTAAACAACTGGAATTTAAGAAAAACAAATTACTGGCTATTGAGGAAACCACATGGAGACTGAAAAGCAGGGTTATATGGCTAAAATAAGGTGACCGAAATACCAAATTTTTTCATAGATATTCAAATCAACGGCGGAACATTAACACTATCCGAGAGATTAGGGATGAGGGGGGAAATACTTTACATACTCAGGAAGATATTTTCAATGCGGTTGTAGGACACTTCCAGAAATCCTACAGTAGGAATGAAAAAATTGAGGTTGAAGATATCATCTAGGGAATTGACCCATACCCCACCATGTTTAATGATGAACAAAATGAAGAATTATACAGACATGTTTCTAAAGAAGACCTTTTACAAGTAATGAAATCTTTTAAGAAAGATGAATGTCCAGGTCCGGATGGATGGACGATCGAATTCTTCCTTCACTTCTTTGATCTAGTAAATAAGGATCTTCTCGGTATGGTTGAAGAATTCAGAATGTCGGGTAAAATTCACCAATATATATCATCAACCTACATTGCCCTAATTCCAAAAAAAAGAAAATATGCCAATTCCTTCTTGGATTTTAGACCAATATCCTTGTGCAACGCAATTTATAAAATTATCTCTAAGATCATAGTTGGCAGAATCCGAGGTACTCTCTCAAACTATATCTCACAAGAACAACATAGTTTCTTAAAATATAGGATTATTCATGATGCGGTCGCAAACACACAGAAAAGTTTTCACTCCATTCACACTAAAATACTTGATGCTGCGTGATTCTGGAAATTGATTTAAAGAAGGCATATGACTGCCTAGATTGGGATTTCTTAAGATGTGTTCTTACCAAAATTGGCCTCAATCCATATTGTACAAACTAGATTATGGCTTGCGTTGAGAAGGTTAATTTTGCCATCCTTATAAATGGACATCCTACTTTTTTCTTCCCTGCTACTAGAGGTTTGAGACAGGGATGTTCCCTTTCCCCGTTACTATTCATCCTGGCAATGGATTGCCTAAGTTTGCATATAAAAAGGGCTATCTTGGAGGGCCACTACTGACCTCTAATGATCAGCAAAAACAACTACATTTCACACAACCTTTTTGTTGATGACATCCTGATTTTTGGAATGCTTTGTCATTTCACCTGGATATGTCTTTACAACATCCTAAAGAATTTCAAAATGGCTACAGGTCTACAAATCAATGAAAGTAAATCTATTATCTATCATGGAAAATGTGATAGGGAAATCATTGATTACATTGCAGAGTTGTATAACATTAAAGCAATTCCTATACAAGAAGGAATGAAATATCTCGGATATCACCTTAAACCCTCCTGCTACATCAGAGCAAACTGGCAATGGATCATAGATCGTTACTATAAAAGAATCTCAGGTTGGGAAAGCAAGTGCCTGTCGATGGGAGGAAGAGTTGTACTTGCCCAATCAGTTTTAGCACAGCTGACTGTATATTGGGCTCACCTTTTTTATATTCCATCTAACACTATTAAAATGCTAAATCAACTTACAACAAATTTTATTTGGGGAGGATGCCATGAAAAAATGAAATTTCATTTAACCAAACTTTCTAGAATTACTCTTCCAAAGGATCTGGGAGGTTGGGAGATTATGAATCTTCGAAAATTTGGAATAGCCTTATTATGCAAATCCTTATGGAGGGGTTTATACGGAGAGGGCACCTGGAGTAGGTCCATAAAAAGAAAGTATTTGGGAAATAAAGACTTTACATTCTGGTACAAAAAAGGCACAATAGGATCCATACATGGTTATGCTATCTGGCAAAGTTTCCGTAAAATACAATCCTTCTTCTTACAAAATCTCTCATGGAGTTTTCAGAATGGGAACAAAATGTTCATTGATTTAGACCCTATTTCTGGAGCAGGGAAGGACTGCTCTATTCCTCAACAAATTATAAATGTCTTTCATCGAGCGGGCATCTTTGTTTGGGGACAGGTCATTGCGGGCTGGCAGGGACCTTCTCCTATATGGAAAGAAGCTCAAGATTTGGGTCTACAAGGACAGTTGGCTCTTCAATGGAACAAGATATTGACAATCATAAGAAATATTGGTATCTGTTGTACAGAACCACATGACTATCTCACATGGAAGGGGAAAAGGGGGACGGATAATATAAGTGTTGCTGAAACCTATTTAACCATATCCAAGATACAACCTCCCCTAACAGGACGACAATTTCCAACTACTTTATGGAAAACAGGAGTTCCAAGCAAAATCATTATTTTCTCTTGGTTAGTTTTTCATAATAAAAATCTCACATGGGACAATCTGCAAAAGAGACAGTGGCAAGGGCCGGGTATCTGTTTAATCTGCAAAGCTGGAGTGGAAAATAATGAGCATATATTCCTACATTGCAACCTCACCTCTCAGGTATGGAGAAAATTATCAATTTTACTTGGTTTCAGTTTTATAATGCATCCTTCATTAAAAGACTCACTGGAATGGTGGAGTGTGTAGAAGGTTTCCTGGAGGTCCATCCCACAAATAGTTATATGGACAATCTGGAAGTGGAGGAACAATGTTTTGTTCCAAAACAAACAGGAAGAGTTTCAACAAATAACTCACAAGGTCATCTCTTATTACAACAGTTGCATGCCACAGCTCAAACAACTTAATCATAAAACCAGTGGACATAACAACTTTTTGTTGGAATACCCAAGGGGTTTTTTTGACGGTGTAGCACAAAATGGAATATGTGCTTGTGGTGTCTGCATTTCCATGAATGAACATCTAAATTTCAACATTTACTGGAATGGAGGGAAAGGTACCAATAACAAGGCAGAGGCAATGGCACTCTTGGGCCTCTTATGTTTCAGTAAATTCCTAAACATACCTGATCTGCATATTTATGGAGACTCCAAAATTATAATTGATCATGTCTTAGGGAAGATTTCCATAAACAATCCCCATCTAATAGGATGGATGAAAAGAATTGAGTTTTTCTGGCAAGTACAAAATGGTTACTCTATCCAACATGTGGACAGATCCCAAAATGAACAAGCTGACAGTCTATCAAAGAAAGGGCTATCTCAAGAGCCGGGTAAATGGTATATGGATATACTGTTGGAAAATATCACATATAACATGGAGGAATTTCTCCTCCCAGGAACATAAATCTGAATCCTTTCTCCTATTTTTCCCTGTTGATGACTTTTCTTTTGCTTGGCCACTGGGCTTCTCACAGTGTCCTCTGCGAAGCGAGGTTTCTCCTTTGCAAATGGTGTTTATACTATGTCTTTACAGCATGATCTACTTTTTTGCTTTTAGTATCATGGTGATATTCTATCTATAACGATACTATCATACACAGATTCCATATCTAGTTTTACATTTGATCCTTCCTTATAATGTTTATAGCGGAAGATGTCTCATGATGTAATACATGATCAGCATGTGATTGCTAGACTATCTGTGATTTTTGTGAATCTCTCACTGATATTATAAATAGCGCTTTTTTCGTACTAAAAAAAACCTGAACCTTCCAAAACCATATTCCCAAAAATGAATGATGATATTTACATAAATTTAGCAAGGGGAATAAACCCAGTTCCAATAAAACTATTACCATTATGCATACAACAGCGAAGAAAGAATCCTCAAACTAGTACCTCCTGACAGCGGAACCTGGGATACAACAAATGCTAAAATGGGGTGTGGGGAACGAAGTATCCCTCCCGGTAAATTTCAAAGGAAAAAAAAACATAGAGGAAATCATTTTAGGTAATGTAACTGATCTTGCATCTTTAAAGAGGTAAAAGAAATTGGTTCAAGAGACAAACCCTCAACTTAATTCGAAATTAAAAGAGAGTTTTCACTATAGGGGAAGCCTAAGTGCAATTTCGTTGCTGAAACCCTTATATGGAAATATTTTTTTTTTACCAGTACTAAAGAAGCGTGGCATACATAGAACCCACCCTTTATTAAGATTATCCTTTATTAAGATTATTCAACATAGTCGTCTCTGAACCCACTATTTCCACTTTTTATTAAGATTATTCAGTATAATCGATTATTCAACATAGTCGTAATAGTCTTATCTGAACCCGAGTGGAGAAGTTAACGTTATACCCTTCTAACTATGGACAAAATTATATATTTCTATGGAAATATATATGGCATCGTTCTTTACCTAAGATATAGTAAGATTCACTGAAATAACAAGACGTGGAACCTACTCTGCACCTAAGATATAGTAAGATTCACTGAAATAACAAGACGTGGAACCTACTCTGCACCCAAAAAGGCTGGCATGGGTCACCGTCTCCTTAATTTCAGTAACGAAAAAAAAGGAACCAAGGGAAACCCCAAATTATTACCTAAGAGTGATGATGCGGTGGCAACCAAGATTTACCCCTTGAAACCTGAAAATTACATAAGGAGAAGTTAATACAGAATAACGGCATTTAGAGCCATATTCCGTGGAAGAGACAACAAAAATTGAGGGAGGTTACCTTAAAAAGGAGATCTGAATCGATGGAGAACCCTCAGTTAGCTGAAAATTTTCGCATAGCAGTGAACTTCACCTACATTGCCACCCAAATTTTAACAGTAAGCATCCTAGGCGTGGAATGAAACTCTCGAAGGCCGCTATGTTGACTATGAAAGAAAAATAAAAAGCATGAAGTAAAACTTCTGTGACGCTAGTGAAAAAAAGAAGATATTTCTACCTGCGTAACCATGACAATCAAATAGTCCCAATTTTGGAAGCAGCATGAGGGTCAGATGAATGTTACAGGTGAAGAAGAGTCGGGTCACCACTGTAATCGTTCCAGGTGCAAAGACCACCCACAGTGACATACCCTCTCTCTCAAGTGCAACATCGGTGGCCCAAGTGAGAACTGGAAACTCAAAAAGTGAAAGTGATGGTTAAGGTGGTGTCCATAGGAATCCGTCACCCTTAGATCTACTAAGAGAAATATCCACCATCGATGTAAAGGAGGTAACAGGGTGCACATGAAGTTCGCATGGACCTCAGTACCATACCCACTCCAAGGCGAGCAGGTGTATGAATGTACAGCCCAAACGAGCCCCACTTGCCGCTTACACCTATATGCTGAAATATATTGTAATAAATTGTGCTACCTTATTATATTCAACTACGTCTACCTGGTTAAACTTACAGGGGTTCGTTTATCTATCGTTTGGAATTATGGGTAGAGTTAAAAACATTAGATACATCATATTATTTTGTGGTTGACAGCCAAGAACCACACCATGGAGGCTGAAGAAAATAAAACCATACAATTGCCAAGTGCCCCATTATTGAAAACCATAAAAAACCTTTAAACGTTATTCATAGATGAAAACAATAAAGCAATGTTTAGCATGACCGAGGTGATATAAATAATTGTGCGATGTAGAGAAAAAATAAAATAAAATTGGGAACTAAAGGGTGATAGTATTATTTTATATAAAATATTTTTCAGTTTTATCTATATATATATATATATATATAACATTCCATTTTATATTTGTTACATTTCGTATCCTTTAGAATATGATATTATTTTTTAATATTAAAGTTAATAATAAAATTAAAAATTTATCTTTATAAAAATAAATTAATTATTAAAAAAAATGTTTAATATAATATTTATATGTATCTCATTGTTCAATGAATGCCTCTAATTTTATATCTATCTTATTTTTCACTATCAATTTCAAATGTGGAAACTAATTTTAAAAAATAATATTAACTAGCAATTGTCCCAAAAGGTACAAAGAGAGGCCGATAGGATTATTAAATTGGAATTGTTGAATTTTTCTAGAAGAGTTAATTGGTTTGTGGAAAACCTTGTTTTCTTGGACTGGATCATTGTGCAATTACTTTTCTTTAGATGTTTTGTTTATATCTATATTACAAGGAACACATTGAATGTCTTATTTCATTTCTGCTATCCCTACTAATATCCTTTTCGTGCATTTTCTTGATCAATTTGATGAAATATTCCATTATCCTTTGGTCAAAGTCCTCACCTGCATATTAGTGTACATCCTGGTAAGTTCAAAGCTCGAAAGCCAACCAAAAAAGTCAATGATAACCACCGTGCACATATTCAAATTCGTAATGTAAAACTACCAGACAGAGTTCAGACAGATTACCTCCAAGATGGGTATCATTGTTTGTAGCCAAAACCTCAAAAACTCTGTTGTCAATAGTCAGAACGCTGACATCAAACGTGCCATTGCCAAGATAAAAAACAAAAATATTTTTCTCTCCACCCTTCTTGTCCAAGCCATAAGTTATTGCTGTAGCTCTGGGTTCGTTAATAATACGAGCTACATTCAAGCCAGTAATAACACCAGCATCCTTCGTTGCTTAGCGCTGTGCATCAGTAAAATAAGTTGCACAAGCCCACAAGTTAACATTCACAATGCGGTCAACAATTGATTACCCACAACCTCATAAAAAAAAAGGTTGAAAAGAAAGCATACCAGGGACAGTCACCACAACATCCTTTATAGTCTTGCCAAGGAATGCTTCTGCAGTCTCCTTCATCTTAGTCAAAATCATAGCACTGATTTCCTCAGGGCTAAATACCTTTGTCTCTCCATCTCATACTTGAACTTGAATATAAGGTTTCCCATCTTTGTTCACAATCTTGTATGGTACAATTTTCATATCCTTCTGAACTTCTTTGTCTTCAAACCTATATAAAACAAATGTTTTCATTTAATTGTGCTCATCAAGTAAAAGTTTTAAATCATTTTCTTGAAGTTTGGACAGGGAAGAAATCAAATCCTGATCTGACCCTAACCAGAATGTTGCTCGACCCCTAACTTAACATGCCAATTTCATGACTGGCACCCTTGTGGGTTTAATATCAAGGCGAGAATTGGACTTGCAATAAATATAATTGTCTAATGAATGGGAAAATTAGAGATCAGAGTACTTACTTTCTCCCAATGAGTCTCTTGACATCAAAGATGGTTTGTTCGACATTGACTGCGGCCTGGTTTTTGGCAGCCTCTCTATCAACCTCTCATTTTTCATGAACATCACCCATGATGGGGTAATATGGTTACCTTGGTCATTGGCAATAATCTCCACATGACCATTCTTGTAAACCCCACAACAGGAGTAAGTAGTTCCTAGGTCTACACCAATCACCGTTCCCAATTTCGCAACTTCTTCCCTTGCAATCAAAGATGCAAGAAGGCATCCTGAGAAAAAATAAATTCCCCGTGAAGAGTATTAGAAAATTCCTATATGTTACCAGGGAAAGGTTGCTTATATGGTCAAGTTTCTAGCATATATATTTTAACCAATTGTAGGTTTATCGTGGTCAAATTTCTAGCATATATATTATTCGTAGATATTTGTTAAACCAAATAAATTATAAAACTTGGCATAAGTAGACAACACAACATGAATAACGAGGAAACATTTCAAAAACCCAGCAATCATTCTTCTAGTAGGCCATCTACATCAAGACAATGTTGTCATATTCGACTCGATCTTATTTATAATCAGAAAAAATAAAAAGGGCTTCCTGTAATAAAAGCAAAGAGATGACTCCTTCCAATTTTAATGCATTCAGACGATGTCCAAAAAATGTCGATGCTGTAAAACTACAACACCGCAGGAAAAACATCTACCAAAAACTTAAAATGCAGCTCAATATTCCATCAAAAGAAGCAAGAAAACTTAACAGTCAACCATGAGATCTACAAGGCATAGCTGGTATTCATACATGCTTACAAAAACGCCTTTTCTAAAAACTAACTTAAAACCTAGAAGACAATATAGGGATCTGAAGGATAATATTTCTACACAACGAAAGGAAGCTCAATGTGTTTGAAAACCTTTTAAAAAATTGCGAATAGATTAGAAAAGATCAAACAAAGCACATTTGTCTGCATGTCTTAATCTACCAAACCCTTACCCCAACATCTCAAAAATCACTACCAGAAAGCGTAAATTTAATGAAACCTTATTTTTAGAGGAAACCAGAATGCCTTGCAAAACTCAAAATGCAGCAATAAACAGGGGAAATGACTCCGATCACTCAAAACAAAGAAGCTGAATTTAAACCAAAATGAGCGGAAAGAACAACCTATCTGCAACGATAAAAACTATGTAATATGAAGAATTTGGAAATTAAGAGTTTGGGTGTCAGCAATGTCTTTGCCAAAGTGTCATCGTCTAATGAGATTCCTCCACTTGCAATGGGTATGTATTCCATTCATGTTATTCATCAAGGGAACCTATAGCTACCCCTCATTCATTTTTATGGGTGTTTTTCATCCACTATTGACACAGATGTGCTAATATTAATAGAAAAATAATTTTTAATCATAATTGAAATTTACATGATAAATTAGCAAGACATTGTAAACTTAATCAATATCATAACCTCACAAACATTATTAAGAATATTTTTGTGAAATTGATGTGTATCATGTTGATTAACTTTTATATCAATTTTTCTAATATTATAAAAGATGTTTTATAACAAACCTCCAAACTCACATGATAAATTACTAAGACATTGTAAACTTAATCAAAACCATAACCTCAAACTCATCATAAATATTGGTTCAAATTTACATAATAAATTAGCAAGGCATTGTAAACTTAACCAATGCCATATCCTCACACATTAGTAAGAATACTTTATGGGGTTTAACGGTAAGTTTCGTTGGGTGAAACCCACGAGACGGAGGTTCAAATCTCGTTGAGTACATGGCCTGTTGTGTCTTGGCTCGAAGAGTACGGCGAGGCCCTATGTGTGGCTTGCAGTCTGCGACTCTTGTTGAGGCATAAGTTCTTGCTATGTGTGGCTTGCAGGTTGCTGCACCTAGCCTAGGTTTATAGTGGCAGCCAGTTGGATTTGATCCTGGGCCTGCCCAGGATAACTCTCACCAGTTACCGATTGTCCTAGTGTTAAAAAAAAAAAAATTTGATATGTATCATCTTAATTAACTTTTACATAAATTTTTCTAATATTTATAAAAGATGTTTTTTAACCAACCTCCAAATTTACATAATAAGTTGTTTTTTACATCATTTTTTTCTAATATTTGTAAAAAATGTTTTATAAAGAACCTCCAAATTTATATAATAAATTGTTGAGACATTGCAAACTTATTTCATAAATATTTAAAATACTTGTCTATTTAAATGTACCGTAAGATTAACCCAAAAAAAATCATTTTAAATATATTTACCTTTTATTTTTTAAATTATTTACAATTTTTTAAATATATTTTAATTTTCTTCTTAAAATATTATATCCATTTATAATTGTATAAATCAATTTTAATTTTCAATAAAAATTAATATTTAAATCAATTAAATTAAACCATTGTAATATAATTCAAAGACCTTTTATATAACAAAATTTATTTTATCTACTAATGTGAAAAAAGACAAACAAAACAGAAATTCGGTACGAAGAGACTTGGAATCCAACTTTACATTTGAACATAAACTCAAAATCAATGAAGTTATTTTTATACATACCTTTTATATAACGAAATTTATTTTATCCACTAATGTGAAAAAACAAACAAATCAAGTTATTTTTATACATACCTTTTATATAACGAAATTTATTTTATCCAGTAATGTGAAAAAACAAACAAAATATAAATTCGGTACTAAGATACCTGGAATCCAACTTTACATTTGAACCTAAACTCAAAATCAATGAAGTTTTTTTTATACATAAAGGTACAAAAATATAAATATGGAGCTACTTGGAATTTCTTGGAATTTCAACTTGAGGTTAAAACAAACTTATAAATAATGATACAGATGGGAAATAAAAAATTATTGGCTCTAACATCGAGCAACGGCGAATCACAAAGTGTAAACGGTGAACTGGGCGGGCAGCTTATTGTTGCAAGGGGTCCCGAGCTCGAAACTCGTCCCGCCAGCTTATTATTGCGAGGGGTCTCGTGATCGAAACTCATCCCGCCAACGATGTATTGACAATTCCAAGCGTACAACAATGAGATGTTTACAAATGATGTGCTCAGGGGCAGAAGAGAGCCGATAAAGGAGCTTACAACAATAAAATGTTTACAAATGATGAGATCAGGCGCAGAAGAGAGCCGAACAAAGGAGCTTGAGATCAGGGGTAGAAGAGAGTCGAGTAAAGGATCTCGTTCCAGATATCGGGAAGCCCAGGCAGACACCAGTGGCTGCAATCTGCGTAGCGCTGGGGATTTTTCCGTTGCCCGACTGTCAAATCGTTGCTGTATATCGAAGGGTGCGCGTCCTGCCTGAGCAACGACAGCGTCGTGATGTTGAGAAACGACACAGGCGATCTCATAGCTCTCACAACGCTTTCCGCCACTTGGAATTGGGGAGGATAGGCGCCCAGATACGAAGTCCCCGCCGTAGGTTCTTTCTCGGAGTAACAGTTACCGCCATTCATAGTACTGCAAAGCACAAAGATTCATTAAAAAATCAAGCAAACGCCATTCATCACAAGCAATTTTTTCACATTTTCAACCGGATCTGAGATTACTAAACCTGGAATGTGAGGGCGAGAAACTGCGGAAAAGGACTTTCGTTCTGCTGGTATCGATGTTGGAATCCATCCAGTTTTCCCAGGTAGTCATTCCTTTCTGGTAAGCCACCATGCAATCCATGCTGGTGTATAAAGTATTCCCTTCCTGCAGCTAATCCCAACTGCTTTGTTTTTTTACCCGAACAAAGTGTGAGTCATTCAGTCCGCCATTAAATATCACAGTGCCATAAAAGATCACAGTAAAAAATCTAACAGTTACCATTAATGGCTTGCATAAAAGTACCCTCTGAGATTGCCTGTGTGAGTCCACTAATGGCCCGAGTTAAAAACAAGAATATCGGCTCCCTTCCATCCTCTGCCATTACTCTCGGCCGAGTCCAGACGAAGCACCACTTTCTGCTGTCCTTGAACCATAGTGGTCACCATATCCACCAGGTACGGAGCTCGATAAAACGACATTGTAACTCCGTAATCCTGCCAATACCCAAATCATAACAATTTAGCTTAATACAATAACATCACAGAGATCATATTAACTAAGCTACCAGTACCCACCATGGCTCTGAAACTGGAAAGAGTATCTCCAGAAACCACGTATGTTCTGCCTTGCGGCAACGCTCCGTGAAGAAGGCAAATCATGGACTGCCATTGATCTCGATTCAGCGAATCTCCCACAAACATTAATGTTTTCCCCCTCAGCTTCTGCAACATGTCCAGTGCGTTAAATCTGCGACAATAAAACAGCAAAATCATTTTAATCACTGCAATATAATATTTAATTACTCGAGCAAAGTGTACATATAAATTTATTTGGGATTTTTGTATTCATGCCTTCGAAGGTTGCAGTAACCAGGCTTCCATCTCCATTTCTGGTAGTCCGAATCAGGCCTTCCATTCTTCTGGCAGTTGAATTCGCCATCGATATAAGGGCATTTACTCCAATCATACAGCGGGTACGATAAATCGTGAACCCAGTGCCCAGAGAATATATTGCATCTGGTTCCAATAGCTATATCCGACATTGTGAAGCTCTGAGATGGATTTAACTTCTTTGCATAATAGGGCCAAGTTCAATGCACATCAGCACTAGGAGGTGAAAAGAAAGAAACTCAATTTATATTTGGAAAAACAGTGAAAGTGCAGTGCATGCTTGCCACATGACACTTCAAATCAATGGTTGAAAGTGTCCCACTTGATCGAACGGAGCAAAGTAAAAGTGTTGACGATTGTTGATGCATAGGAAGGCCTATCGGCCTAATTATATCAAAGAAAAATATAAAAAATTATGTTTTTTTTCTTAAATAAGCAATTTATCATTCATTTCCATAAATAATTTTTAAAATTATATATTATATATTTCGTATCCAGTAAAAAAAAAAAACCTACAAATCAAATACTAATTTCCAATATAACAATACAAATTAACCACTTATTCCTTATAATACATTTCATGTCCCTAGTCATACATTTATATTGGGGCGTTATGGGAAGATTGGTGGAGGAGCGCCGAGTGGAGAACACCGACGACCGACGAATCACGAGTGAGTTTGTGTCTGCATCTGACCATTAGTGCAAGATCTAAGGCCACAGATACGCGAGACTAGATGGATGCATGAAAGTTACGTGCCCTGAAAAGGTTGACGCTTGGGTTTTGTATGCCCAAACGTGTCATCCTCATAGCTGCCTATACTCCCATATTTGTTCTGTCACTACGAATATCACCGGTTTTGGCTCACTTTGCTCTTGCCAGCCTTCTAGGCAGGAAGATCGGTGACCTCTTGTTTTGGAGGTCTCACCTGACAACATCTTTCCATTTTCACTCTAACAGTTCAGACTCCCTTTCACTTGTTTTAGCTCTACTTTCTCACCTGTTGTTGGTTCCATCCTGCCAATTTCCTATCTGAGGGTACTGGCTAGCATTGCTCCATGTTCCTTTACCTCACTCTGTGATGAAATATTACGATTACGTTTTGGCTCATGGGGATTTTCGCTGGTTGGCTTCGCGGTGCTCTTCGCTTGGAGAAACGCATGTTTTTAGTAGGTCAGTTAATTTATGAATTCCTTAACATCTCATCAAATGATAGTGTTATTTTCCTTTATGGAATTTGGATAAAAACTTAAAGAATAAAATTCTGATGTGGGGTATATCTTTATCCATTTTCTTAGAGAGAATATTATCACTTATCAAAAGGTTTTGAATACTGATTTACTATTTCAGTCTAAAGTCTAAATATTGGCATTTTGTTTAAAGACTTAACACCTCCCCAGAGGTCTATTTTTGGTATTCTCCTTGATTTCACATGTCGGGGTCTGTTAATCTGGGCTGGTCGTGGGTATCCATTTACAAGCTAAAGAATTACTTTGTCATATCTAAACCTTGTTCAGACATACGTTTCAAGATAGGTCCCTGGTGGTGTGTTTATGAAATATGTTGTTGTTGTATTGTATGTCATGATGTTTCATCCTAAATAGACTCTGTATTCCTTTGAGTTTTGATGCAAGAGGTGAAACTTATCTGTTTTTCTTGGGAAGGTCATGTCAATCTTGAGGCGATTCCCCTCCCTTTTTCCTATAATAATTCCATGTAGATGACTGCTCCTTGGAGGATTGGTAGTATTCCTAGCTGAGATCTGCATGCTCCATCGACATTCCCTGTCTCCTGGTCTTTTCGGGCCGGAACCCATTTCTCAGGTACAAGAAATGTTTCCCGTATATAATTCTACTTTTTAGGACAATCTTGGACAGAGGATTTGAGATTCAAATCTTATGGTTTTCAAGGATAATGGTAACTTAGGGGATGATGTCAGATCTTCTGGGACAATAGAAGCCGCCGTTTTTTGAAACACCTTTCATTCTATCTTATGCTACCTCATGTTAACGTCACTCACCTTTAATTCTGAAGATAGCTGGCCTTTTTTGGTTTTTGCTCTCCTCTTGGAAATGGAGCTTCTTATTCTCGAGGCTTAGTTATGTCAAGCCTTTCATTAGGTAAAGCCTCATTTTCCTCTTTTGATTCATTATTCTCTGGGTAATATATTCAGAACGGGTTAGGTCACATTTACTACCGAATTTACTGCCTAATCCAATATATCTACTTTAGGATTTCTCAGTACTCTTGTTAAGACAGGAAGTGGACTTTTCAAGTATGGATTTTGTGTCAGACCCATCGGCCATGGAGGCCATGATCCGCATAGCTATCTAGGCTGAAACCTGCCAGGGTGTTGCCATGTTGTCAAATGACTGGCAATCCACGCTGGATGACGTGATTGTCTGACCCTCGTTACCTACTGATGACATGGATGGTAATGGTCGGTCAAGGGTGAGATCAACTCACAAAGGCAACGAAAATGATGTCCAACTAAAGGAATATGAAAATTGTGAGCCTTCGAACTGCTATAAAAAGAACCTGAAACCCGTCAAAACTATCCCCCTGCTAGCGGCGATCAAGTTAGACAGTATTTACTTGATGGACTGCATTGCAAGCTTACAGGAATATGCTTTGGTTAGCCGATGGCACTTTGCAGAGATGGATGACACTAAGATGCGAAATTGGCTCGAGCTTCAATGGAAACCTCTGATCGGCTATACTCCCATTGTAGCTAAACTGATGAAAGAATGGTATTGCTTTCATTTTCTGAGTGCTAGCGACCTGGAAACCATTCAGAATCACCCATGGGTATATGGAAGGAGTTTTATTACGCTATATAAGTGGTACATTTGTTATAATCCATTGAAGATTACTCCTACTAATAACTTGATATGGGTGAAACTCCCTGGACTTCCTCTGGAGTTGTGGTCAAAGGAAACTTTCACAGAGATAGGAAATGCCATAGGAAGATGTGTATATGTTGATCCTAGATGCCAGGGGGAAAAGGCCAAACGTGTAACCTATATTCTCACAGAAAAAGCTTACAGAGGAGGGTTCCCTGACCACATCGAGATATCTTGGAGGGATTTAAAAATAAATCAGATATTGGATTTTTGGGGAGTCCCCTTCAGATGTTCAGCATGTCATAGGACAAGACACCTAATCAAAAACTGCACTGGTCACCCTGTTCTTAAGAACCGAAAGCATCATGGAAATTTCCAGTCTACAACAAATAAATATAGGATGAAGTCTCCATCCCCGGGAAGGGTGAAGTTAACACCCTCAATAAGTCCATCTCCATTAGAGTCTGGTGAACCGCAATGGGTTATTAATCTTGAAGAAATTTCTCATCAAACCCCACCTTCCTTTAAGAAGTCAAATCCTCAGGATATAGCTTCTCCATCAATGATGCCCCTGGAACCTGCTTCTGATAAAGAAATCCCTCTTCCTCCCCCAGTCCCTCATACATTCAAAGATTTTAATATGGGCCCCCATGTTACCTTTATTCCATCTTCCTCTTCATCTCCAAAGAAGGAAATGACTCCATCTGGAAAAGGAAAAGAACATATGGTTTTGGCTACTCCTTTAAACTCCCTTGTTTCTTCCCCTACAAATTTGATTGGTAGCGACCTGGACTATCTTCTAAGTAAGAAATCAATTGAATTCAGACCCCTTACTATTCATAAACTGGGGAAGCCATCCTCTCCTCAAATAAGCCCAAACTATGCAAAGAACATTACGGTGAGAAGGAAAAATAACAGGGGTACTAGACATTTTAGGGGAAGGGTTGACAGTGTAAGCAGAGGAGTACGTAATCTCTCTTATATATGTTCCTATCATTGATATGTCAGAAGAAAGGCCTCTTAGAGGAAGTATGGCTGAAAAGACTACTCAATGACTTTCATCATATCTATGAAGATAAGGGGTCTGGGGGCAGACCAAAAATTTTTGGCTCTAAAGAATCTCTTCTATTCAGAACAGCCTAAAATCATATTATTCCAAGAAACCATGCATAACACTCCTGTATCTATTTCCTATTTCAGAAAAATGTTCCCCACCTTGCATATAACTGCTTCGGAAGAAAATGGCCTTTGTGGGCGACTGGCAGTTTTATGAGATCCTGATTGGATCAGAGCAAAAGCATATAGGTGCTTTGCGGGTATTCTCATCTCGACATCAATTAGGGGGAAAGACTGCCTAATCAACATTCTAAATATTTACGCTCCTTACAAAAACAGATTACCATTATGGGAGAAATTATTTGCATCAGAAATTTTTGATATCGAATCTTTGAGGATTGTAGGAGATCTAAAAGTCACTTTAAACTCTAATGAAACATGGGGTAACAGCAGGAAAAAGGATCCTCTTGGAGATCGCATCAGATATGAGCTATTAAACAAAAATCTTGTTGACATAAGCCCTCCCAAAATGCTTCCGACATGGGACAATGGAAGGATTGAAGAGGCTTATATAGCCAAAAGACTTGATAGGTTTATCCTACATGTTAGCATAATCGATAGACTAGGCATGCCATTCTCAACAATTTGTAATGTGTTTATATCAGATCATAGACCTATACTTTTAAGTTGGAGAGAAAAGGGTTTCAAAAAAGGGTATTCATTCAAATTTAACAGGTCATGCTTGGAAGAATCAGAGTTTAATGATGTCATAATAAGAACTTGGAAGGAGCTATCATCAACAGATAATATGCCCCCTTTTTTGACCTTTAGGGACAAACTTTCTTCCATTAGAAAGGTTGTTAAGGAATGGAAATTTAAGAAAAGCCAACTGAACAGAGCGTCCCTTCGGGAAATACAAATGGAACTGGACAACATCTCTGGAGTCCTGGCTGCTCATCTACTCCCCTTCAATATGAGATGTCGTATAAAGGAGCTTCAAAAGAAAAAACTAAAAATTCTGGAGCAAGAGGAAGCATTTTGGAGATTAAAGAGTAGGGCTATTTGGCTTAAGGAAGGTGACAAGAACACAAAATTTTTCCACAGGTTTGCAAGCTCCAAATGTGAAAAAAACTCTATATGGAAAATAAGTGATGGAAAAATTCAACAGGACATCTCAAATGAGGTTGTGAGATAATTTCAAAATCAATACAAGAGAGCTGCGGACTGTAGGATACAGGACATTCTATGGGGCATTGATTTACTCCCACAAATGTTTGATGATGAACAAAATGACCACCTTTACCAGCCAATAACTGAGGAAGAGTTGTTAGAAACAATGAAATCTTTCAAAAGGGATAAGTGTCTTGGCCCAGATGGTTGGATGATCGAATTATTCATCCATTTTTTTGATCTTATAAAATATGATTTGCTAAGTATGGTAGAAGGTTCCAGAATATCAGGTAGCATACATTAGATAACTTCCTCCACTCAAATAGTTCTCATCCCAAAGAAAGCGGAAGCATAATCCTTTCAAGATTTTAGGCTGATATCCCTTTGTAACATTTCCTTCAAAATCATTTCAAAAATTATTGCTGAAAGAATCAAATAAACTTTATCAAGGTTCTTAACAAAGGATCAACATGGTTTTTTAAAAGGAAGAAATATTCTGGATGCAGTTGCAAACACACAAGAAAGCTTGTTTTCCATGCATACTAAAAAAAGTGAAGTAGTCATATTCAAAATTGACCTTTGAAAGGCAAACGATTGCCTGGATTGGGGTTTCATTAGATGCTTACTTGCAAATATTGGATTGAGAGCCAATATGATAAACTGGATCATGGCATGTGTTGAGAAGGTGAACTATGCTATCATTATAAATGGGATCCCATCCTCTTACTTTCTAGCTGCCAGAGGATTGCGCCAAGGCTACCGTCTATCCCCTTTATTGTTTATCTTGGCAATGAATTCTGTAAGCCTCCACATCAACAAGGTAGTCAATGAAAACAGGTGTCGCCCAATGAATATTTGTAGAAAAAATTATATCTCGCATAACTTATTTGTAGATGATATACTTATTTTTGGAATGCTATGTAGACTCACTTTGTTATGCTTATATGACAGCCTAAAAACCTTTTAGAAGGCCATAGGACTGCAAATAAATGAATCAAAGTCAGTGATTTTCCATAATGATGACAACTTGGAAATAGTAGAATGGTTATGTTTGTTGTTCGGGATAGAGGCGCAGTCCATTGAGCATGGAATAAAATACTTAGGATTCCAGTTAAAAGCGAAGGGATACTCTCAAATGGACTGGCAATGGATATTAGATAGGTACTATAAGAAGATCTCAGTATGGGAATACAAATTCCTATCAATGGTAGGAAGAGTTATCTTGGCTCAATCAGTTCTAACACAACTTGCAGTATACTAGGCTCACTTATTTTTTCTTCCTACACGTATCATTCAGAAGATGAATAAGTTAACTGCAAACTTTATATGGGGCGGCAAATCAGAAAAAATAAAATTTCACCTCTCTAAATTATCTAACATCTCTTTGCCGAAGAACTTTGGTGGATGGGGCCTTCTGGACTTGCGGACCTTCGGAAAGGCACTCTTATGCAAATCATTATGGAGAGGGATTTATGGAGAGGGTCCCTGGAGCAACACAATCAAAAAGAAATATATGGGTAGTAAAGATATCTCATACTGGTACAAGTTGGGAAGGATTGGATCCACATATGGGTCAGCAATATGGTTGAGTTTTCGCAAGATAGAAGAGTATTTCCTAAGGAATTTAGCATGGATTTTCCAGTTTGGTAGTAAGATCCTCATTGGAATAGATCATTTCTTGAGCAGACAGGAGGAAATAAATTTGCCTAAGACACTCCTAAATTTTTTCCATAGGAAAGGTTTTCTCTATTGGGACAAACTGCTTTCTGGATGGTAGGGCCCCTTCCTTCTATGGAAAGAGGCTGACAACATGGGGATGTCAGATATCTTAGCTCGGCATTGGAAAAACGTTAGAGACTGCTTGAGAAACTGTGGCATATATCGTTCTTTGGAAACTAATGTTCTTATCTGGAAGGATTCAAAAGGTATCACCCTAGTTCGTGTAAAGGACATTTACCAAAATATGATAGGCTTAAAGTTTGCTCTTCCCTGTCCAATATTCCCAACAATCTTTTGGAAATCTGGATGTCCTTCAAAAATGATTTTCTTTTCATGGCTGGTCTTTCACAAAAAAAAATTATCATGGGAAAATTTGAAAAAGAGGAGATGGAACGGACCAAGTATCTGTTTAATATGCAAATCCACTAAGGAAAGTAACTGTCACATATTTTTTAATTGCCAGAAAACTCGGCAATTATGGCAAGCTCTGGAAAATCTTTATGGATTCCCACATATTTCTCATGCATCTATGAAAGAAGCATTCCTTTGGGGGAGCGGGTAGAAGGAATCCTGGAGGCCGATAGTTATTATCACCCTCTGGTGCACATGGAGATGGAGAAACAATGTTATCTTCAAGGACAATAAAGAGCCTTTCATGGAAATTTTACATAATGTCTTATCTCTTTACGACTCCTTACCGAAAAAGACTCACAAGAAAAAAGAGTTTGATCATAAAGAGCATGCGCATGCTCACACAATATTCCCAAGAGCGTATTTCGATGGTGCTACGCAAAATGGATCTTGTGGTTGTGGAGTACAGATCATCATGAATGAAAATGTACAATATCTCATTTATTGGAATGGGGGAAAGGGCTCTAATTGCAAAGCTGAGGCGATGGCTCTCACATGCGTTCCAAATTTTTGCCTTTTCCTTAACATTAAGGCAGTTTCAATTTTCGGAGATTCCAAAGTCATGGTTGATTATGTATCAGGAAAAAACCATATCTACAAGCCTCACCTTGTAGGCTGGATGGACAGAATCATGTTCTTTTGGAGAAGGATGGAAGGATGCTCCATTCACCATATTTATAGATCACAGAACCAGCAAGCGGACATCTTATCAAAGGAGTTTCTTCTATTGGAATTAGGTATTTGGAGCATGAAGGTAAAGTCTCATGAGGAAACTTTCTCTATCCAAGAATTTTCCTTCCTAGGTTCTTAATTTCAAAATCTTGCTGAACTCATGCATGCACTGTCTTTTTGTTTCCTTTTTTCCTCTTCCCCCTACTGAATATTTTGATTATGTATGGTCGAAGTATAAATTGAAATTTCTAAATAGCATTGCTTCTCCTCTGAGAATCTAATTATCCTATTTTCCCCTGTATGAGCAATGTAAAATCTTTTATTTTGCATCTTTTTCACAGCGCAATAGACTGCCTATTTTTTCTTGGAAATCTTATCCTTTTGCTGGGATTATGCTTCCCATCTCATCTAGATATTTTTGGCACATATTGCTCCAGCTACAAATAACCAATATGAAGAACTTCATGTCAATGTATGATCTGTTCATTATATATCTTATATAATACAATTATGCTTTTTTCGCTCTGAAAATATTCTAAACACTATGTCCATTGCATTCCTTTGACATCTCCTTCATTTTCATCATAAAGTATGTAACCGTCATAATTAATGTTATCCCAAAACAATTAAATGTTACATACATATTGATAAATACCTGTGGATAAAACAAGGGTAAATAGGAGTACTAACTAAGCGATTAATTAATCAAGTTACGGCTACCTGCGCTATGCCATAAGGTGGTTGGGTAAGGTAAAAGCACTCCATAATCGGTAAGGCGCAGGTATTAAGAAAACCAAGGTAACGTTGATCAGGTCCTGAAAGGTAAATAGCGGTAACCCATCCAACGCACAAAGGGATTAATTCCTCGATTGTCTAGGGCAAGACTAGTTCTTGCAGGGGGTACCCGGTGTGGTACAAAGGGAAGAACAGTACATCAATGTGTATTTGAGTGCATTTGTGTTTATTACTATATTATTCTTCCAACCAGAGCAGATGAAGCTATTCTTCTTGGTTATTCTTCCAGAAGTAAAGGATACAAATGTTATAATAACAGACTTCGGAAATTTTTTGAAAGCATTGATGTTGTAGTTGATGAAGCATGCAAAAATCCAGATCAAATGAAATTAACCGAGGAATATGACAATGAGGAAGATGGTGATTTCTTTCCCGCTTCAAAGCAAAATGACGTTGAAGAAGAAACCAATGAAGCATCCAAAGATGATACAACAAATTGGGAAAAGACTCCATCCAAGTATGTTCAAAAGAATCATCTAGAATCTCAAATTCTAGGAGAAAACGAGGTTGGTGTACAGACAAGAAGAACTCTTACAGGGACCTCAAGCTATCTAGCATTACTACCCTCCACTGAACCTCAAAATGTAAATGAAGCCTGCAAAGATGAATGTTGGGTCAAGGCCATGGATGAAGAACTTAAGTAAATTGAAAAGAATGATACTTGGGAATTAGTTCCTAGACCTCATGATAAAAATATTATAGTAACAAAATAGATATTTAAGAACAATATCAATGAAAATGGAGAAGTTATTAGAAACAAGGACAGACTTGTTTGTAAAGGGTATGCTCAACAAGAAGGTATAGATTTTGAAGAAACTTTTTCACCTGTTGCCCGACTTGAAGCCATAAGGATGTTTCTTTCTCTTTCTAGTTTTCAGAAATTCAAAGTATATTAAATGGATGTAAAATCACCCTTCCTTAATGGAGATTTATAAGAAGAATTTTATATTAAACAACCAGAAGGACTCATTCTTGGAAATGATGCAAATCTCATATGCAAGCTCAAAAGGTCTCTCTACAGTCTAAAACAGGCTCCAAGGGCTTGGTATAACCACCTTGACAAATATCTACAACAACAAGGCTTTACAAAAGGTTCTACAGATAGAAATTTATATGCAAAAATTTGAAATGATAAATTGCTCATTATTTTTGTTTATGTAGATGATATCATTTTTGATAGCAATGAAGAATCCATGAGTTAGAATTTTTCTTCAGTAATGCAACAAGAATTTGAAATGTCTTTACTTGGTATACTTACTTATTTTCTTGGTCTACAACTTCAACAAACAAAAGATGGTATCTTTCTTTCACAAACTAAATATCTCAAGCATATCTTGAAAAAGTACGGAATGGAAGATTCTAAAGCAGTATGTACTCCAATGGTAACAGGATGTAGTCTGAGCTCCAATGATGAATCACCAGCAATAACACAACCAACCTATATATCTATGATTGGAAGTCTGCTTTATCTAGCAGGTACCAGACCTGACATCATACATGTAGTAGGAATTGTTGGAAGGTTCCAAGAAAATCCAAAGTAATCACATCTCCACGCAGTTAAAAGAATTTTCAAATATATTAAAGGAACTCAGGATTTTGGACTATGGTATCCTAAAGATACAGACCTTACTCTTCATGCATGTACATATGTAGATTGGGCGAGAAGTGTTGATAATCGAAAGAGCACTAGTGGTGGTGCATTCTATATGGGTTTCAGGTTAGTGTCTTGGTTCAACAAGAAACAAAGTTCGATTGCCTTATCTATAGCTAAAGTAGAATATTTGGTTGTTGAATCTTGCTGCACACAACTACTTTGGATGATGCAAACTTTGCAAGATATTCAGATCACATGTACTCCACCCATCTCCATTCTATGTGATAATACAAGTGCCATCAATATTTCAAAAGATCCAGTCATGCACTCCAAGACCAAGCACATACCCATCAAGTACCATTTTCTACGAGAACAAGTGCTTGAACAAAAGGTCAAATTGGAGTATGTTCCCTCCAAAGAATAGGTTGTTGATATATTCATTAAACCGCTGCCCAGAGAAACATTTGAATATCTCTGACAAAAGCTAGGAGTTGTTTCTGCACCATCCTGTTGTTAAAGCTAGATTTTCAGAGGAAGGTTATTATACGAAGGTTTCATGAAGTATAGTCAGGTAAACATGTGGGTTTCTATGGCGGCGGGGGCGTATATGTTTTTCTCACATAAAATAGTGGGTCAGACTTTGTTATGGGTGCTCTGTCTGATGTTGATGATTACAGTCTCACAATATGTTTTGTTCATTGATTTTTATATGTCTGAGAAAGATTCCTTGATGAATGAATTGTTGAAAATTCACATGTACGATAGGTTCAGGGGAAGCATTAGCCTTCATATGCATTCTGCATTGTTGTCATTATGGTTGCTGAGTCAAGCTATAGCTTAAGATATTTATACCATTTTTTTCTTGAGTCATGTAAAGGTCTAGGGTGTGATATGACTTCTCATACATTTGAATGAGTCCTATTAGACAAATGATGTAATTTGTATCCCTACTTTGCATGGGATGGATGATTTAATATTTATTTTATTTTTGTCATGTATAAACAATTGGTATATCCCCACTTAGCTGGGTGGATGAGTCAAATGTGGTGTATCCCCACTTGGTTGGGCTATTGATGTATGTATGAGTCATTGGTTATAAGGAAGTCATACTCACTTAGTTGAGTTATAGAGTCATGTTATTCTTTTGAATCATATCTCTACAGACTCTGCATGTACTCACGGCGAACATGAACAACATAATGTATATCAAAGGAGGAAAGTTACCTGGTCCACCCTTTGCCCTTGAAGTCAAAGGGGGAGAGTATTTGGTGTTGCATGTTATCTCTAACCATTTCTATAGCTTGCAGTAATCAATACCAGCATGGTTGGCATCAAGTCCAAAAGGGGAGATTGTTGGCATTATGATACAAGTGTTGTCCTTTATGGCAACTCACTCACAGGTCAATTCAGTTTTGGTAAAAGGAAACTCACAATATAATAGGTATATTCAGAGGTAACAGGATAGTGGTTCAGAAGAACAAGAAGATGGAACTAAGGTCAAATTATAAGAATAAAGAAAGTAAAGGAAAAGGATGATGAAAATCAATTTAAGAAGTATACACAGGTCCATTTAGGAAAAACAACGTATACACGCTGGTCCACAAAACAAAAAGAGCCTATACGTATACATGCAAACCCACAGGAAGAAAACCACGTACATGTTGGAAAACCAAGGTTTTGGTCTGAGGTATTTGATCTATGGTATTGACCCTAGGTATTTCGTCCAAGGTATCGGTCCTAAGTGGTTTTGGTCCAAGGTATTGATAAAGGATCTAAGTATATAAGGAGGAGAAGATCAAAGGGATAAGCACACAAGAAATGAATATCTTATGAGTGTTATGTGCAAGTGTATGGGTTTCTAATGAATACTTCTATCTGAAGTATATTTTATGTTGTAGGGGCTATGTTTGTGATTTGATCTAAAATACTTTCGGCACCTTGAATTCAATGTTGAATTAGGATCATGAGACCTGAAATGACTTATTATTGGATGATCTGATATTTTTTAGGCTAGATCTGACTGTGTACACCTGTTTTATTCTTTAAGCATTGTGATCTAGGTTTTTCTGAAGTTCAGAAGTGCAGCAAAGTTATGAGTTGATATTTTCAGATCTATACGTTGGTTCATCTCTTCAAAAGCACATGTACATGTAGGTTATACACTTAAAAATAGTGTATACAAAAGAAAATCTTCTTTTTCGTATCTGATTGATCTATTTGATCAAATTCTATTATTTTACTATTGTCTGTCAATGAAGTCTTCTTAGATCTAAATATAAAACTGATTTCATAAGGAGGTTGGTATTTGATTGATTGATTGTATAAGTGAGAAGAAGTGATCTCTGTTGCTGGTTGTGTAAAGCTTTGTAAGTTGATAGTAGATGTTCTGTATATTACTGGTTGGTACATACTTGATTCAAAAGTTTATATTTGTAGTAGTTTTTAAGGTATACGTAGGTTTAATTAACAGAAGTAGCGTATACACGCCGTTTGATTTCAGCCAAGTAGCGTATACATTCTAATGCATTGTTTTTGAGGTTACAACTAGTTCTAAATGATGATGTAGCGTTCTGGGTTTAGCACAATATTCTGGTGTCAATGATCTGATTGTTCAGATTAACTGAATGTTGGTTGATGTTGTTTAAGTTTAAAAGTTTTGATGGGTCCAGTATGAAAATTGGATGAAACGTGGCCTTTAGATTGTGGTGTTGTGTTCCAGGAGTATCCAGCTTGAAAATTCATGAAACATGGTCCCTGGAGGAAGTGAGACGGTCGTATCCTTCTGTAGGTCGGTGGCTACGTACTAGTAAGCAAATTGGCTAGTATAAGAGCTTGGGGGTTGCAACTCCCTTCCAGTAGAATATGGAAAACAAAAGAAGTTTGTAGCCTTATGCAGGTTGATGCCTGCGTACTGGTATGAGTCTGCACCTGTACAAGATTGTAAACATATTTTCTTATTATTAAAAGAAGACATAGACGACAAAAACAGGTGTTTTCCACCCACATTAGGTTTCCACCTTAAATCTTGGTGTTCATATGTGTTGCTTATGTGTGATTCTTTATTATGTTTTTACTGCACTTTGTAATAAGTTACTAATGCACTGCTTTAAGATCAACACCTAATAAATTGTCTTAATCACAAGTTCTCTAGATATACGTTGGTTTCACTAATCACAGTTGCGTATACATGCTAGTTCACTTTACTGAAGTAGCGTATATAAATCTATTTGGGAAATAAAATTATTAATCTGATAATACTAATTCACCCCCCCTCTTAGTATCGTTTCCAACATTAATCTCTTATGAAAATATATCATTCATTTATTGATTCTTGTCCACAATTAATTATCATATTTTTTTCTTTATTTTAGGCTTTGCTTAGCATCCATCGAATTACATAAGTTGGTATTATTCCCTTGCTGAAATGGAAAATTGTAATATCAACTCTATTAACTCCTTCAGATATATTTCTCTCTACCTCAGTCACAAGAATTATATATGACTCTTCTCCATCACCATATGTACTTACTTTTACTCATAGGCATATGTAATTATTTTTAACCATAGGGTAATTGTATTCCTTTCCTCGTTTCTTAGTAATACATAGCATGGAAGATGCTTGTAACAATGTCTAACTAAGCCACAAGTGGCTACATTAAAATTGATCTCTAGTTAACAATAATACCCTACTACCACATATTACCAAAACTGGTCCAAACATACCAGAGACAAACTACAACTTTCAAAAAATAATAATGTTCAATTTTCATAATAGCCACTAAACGATAATGTTTATATTTCATAATAGTCAATTAGCGACAATGTTCAGGATTCATAGTACCAATAATTTTAATATAAGCATATATATATATATATATATATATATATATATATATATATATATATATATATATATATATATATATATATATATATATATATATATCCAAATATTTCGATCTACCTAACTACTATTCTCAATATTCTAAACAGATAATAACAACTCAAAATTAAGAAAAATATTGTTGAGCTAAATTTATATAAAAGAAACTACAGCGATACTTCTAACTGTAGAGTCTATTCTAGATGAAATAAGATTCTAACCATAACGACGACACAAAAGAATCCAATTGAATACCCTCAGTCCCACTCTATACTTTTGAAATCATCCCAGGAAGACACATTATCCTCGCAACAATGAACTAATTCTCTAGTTTCCCCCGAGCTGAGATTATTCCTTTGTTCTCCCTAGAATCAACAACCCCTTATGATTCCTTATGAGGTGTATTTATGCCTTTCTTCCCTAGCATATTTTTCTTTAGCGATGTCCCACTTTTTATGGTATGGAAACCCATTCACCTAGGCTTTTCTTCCTTTAAACCCCACATTTCTCTCTCTAAGTGTTATATCCCACCCTTTTCTCGATGTTTTTCTACAATTCAGTTATTTAATAGATTTTTCTCTACCATCGTATTAAATATTAATAATCAACTCTTAAGGATTTTTAGGAGTGATTTAAGGGAATATTGTCTTAATCTTATCCGTCAACCTCGGTTCCATATCTAGGCAATTATTTCTTTAACTCTAGTTTTTCTTTCCAAAATATTTTTCAGTTTCCTTTTTCATTAATAAATTAATTTATTACATCATCATACTTCATGGATTCCTTGTCACCATAACTAAAAATAGTTCAATCTAAAAACAAAAGATACTTACATAGAGACATAGGGGTATTACATTTTCTCCCTGTTTGAAATAACATTATCCTCGATGTTTATCGTTCATCTACTTCATCGTTGAATGATGTTGGGTAAGTTTCTTTCATTATATCCTCTTGTTCCCACGTAGCCTTATAAGGTGTAAAGTGCCTCCAATGCACTCCAAGCTAAGTGATGACTTGATTTTGAAGTAAGATCTATTTCTGATCTAAAATGTGGATTGGCTCTCACAGGAAGTCTCCTTAGGGTTCCACCTGTATCAAATTGCAATCAATCACGTGAGAGTTATCATGAATATACCTCTTTAATAAAGACACATGAAAAACATTGTGAAATTTAATATGGTTGGGGAAAGGAAACTAGTACGCCACTAGACCAACTCTATCTAATATTTCAAAAGGCCCACATAAATGCAGTGCCAAATTTGCACAAGTCGCAGTTCTTACTGTACTCTTTCTCGATTTTATGCTTAAGTAAACATGGTCTCCAATGTTAAATTCTTTATGAACTTTCTTCTTTCCTGCATAACTTTTTTGTCTGTCTTGAGCTATCTTGATATTCTATCTAATCTTCTACAGCACTTGTTCCATTTCCTACAAAACATTAAGTCTCAATGTTAATCTATCCTCCAACTCACTCCAACTCAGTGGTGTATGACATTTTCTTCCATATAGAGCTTCGAACAAGCTAATTTTTATTGAGGTTTGGTAGTTGTTAAAGTAAGAAAACTCTGTTAAATGCAGTTAATCCTCCCATTTGGTAGGTTTATCCCTGAGATACATTCATAGCACATATTTTATTAGTCCTTTCTGTTTGTCCATCTATTTGAGGATGATATGCCGTTCTGAATTTTAATGTAGTTCCCATGCCTCCAAGCAGAGATTTCCAAAATTTGGAGGTAAATTTAGCATCTTTGTCTGACACTACGATCTTCAGTATACCATGACGATGGAAAATTTCCTTCATGAAGATATTATGAATTTTTGTGGCTCTAAAAGTAGATAGCATCAATATGAAGTGAGATTCTTTAGTCAAAGGTGAGTCAAAGTGTCCACCACAACAATGATGGAGTCATGTTGTCTCTTCTTCCTAGGTAATCCTGTAATAAAATAAAATGAAATCACTTCCCACTTCCACTTAGGAATGGGTAGTGGGTTCATGAACCCAACATGGTGTTGGTGTTCCACCTTTACTTATGCACATTCTATGCATTTTGCTAATTATTTTTCCACCTCCCTTTTCATGCCTGGCCAAAAACATTCTTTCCTTGATGTTTTTATCATTTTCTCATATCTTGGATGGCCTACATATGGTTTCTTGTGATATTCATCTAATATATACTTTAAGCTACTCACATTTTTGACATACAACATATTCGTATAAATTAATAGCTTTTATGAGTTATCCCCATAACTTGCAATTTCTATTTGTTGCAATTTCTGTTGAATTTCTAGATATTTAGCATGTTCTGACATGGAATTTTTAATATGCTCTATAAAATTTGTTTTAATAATACTAACAACTAATCTTTTTACTCTATGTGTATGTCTACTTAGAGAATCTGCAATTTTATTTTCTTTTCCCTTTATGTTTTCAATATCAAAATCAAATTCACTAAGAAAAGATAGCCAGCTAGATTTTCTAACATTGAGATCTGGTTGGCTAACAATATATTTCAGGCTGATATGATCTGTTAATAAGGTACAAATTTTCCATCCAGCTCTAGGTCATATACAACATAATTCCTTTCATGTGTTTTTAGTTTCCTAGATTCATAGTTTATTATTGCATTTTCTTGTAGCAAAACACCCTTAACACCTTCCATACAAGCATCAGTGCTCACGGTGAACTCCTTGTTTCGGTCCGCAATTTTTTGTATGGGAGCTATAATTACTAATTTCTTAAAGTTTTGTTAAAACTTTCTTGACATTTACTTGTCCACCCAAATTTTACTCCCTTTTTCTACAAGGAAGTAATGGGGTGGGCCAATTTTGAAAATCATTATATAAATCTTCGATAAGATTGTGTGATGCTAAAACATCCTTAGATATGGGCCAATTCGTAATAGACCTCACCTTCTCAGGATTAACTGATCGTCCCTCTTTGGAAATGACATGACCTAGATACTGTATTTTGTCTTCGTAAAATTCACATTTGTTGATTTTTGCATATAGTTGATGTTCCCTTAAGGTTTTTAACACCAATTTCATATGTTTCTCGTGCTCTTCTTAGTTTTTAGAATAAACTAAAATGCCATCTATGAATACTAACACAAACCTATCAAGGTATTTGTGAAGTGCATTGTACATTAGACACGTAAAGGTTGTTGGTGCATGAGTGAGACGAAAGGGTAACACTACAAACTCATAGTACCCATATGTACTTCAAAAATTTTGCTTATGAATATCTTCATATTTTATACGTAGTTGATGATAGTCGGTCCTTAAATTAAACTTTGAAAAAATAGTGGCTCCCCTCACTTGATCAAAAAGATCATCAATCGGGGTAATTGCTATTTATTTTTGATAGATAACTTGTTCAATTGACAATAATTGATGCACATTATAAATGTGCCATGCTTCTTCTTGACAAATAATACACACTCCTCCCCCCGAGTGAAACCCTTGGTCTAATATAACCTTTGTCTAATACTTCATGTAATTGCATTTTTTAGTTCCATTAACTTTGGTATACTCATTCATTAAGGGGCTCTAGCTACTGGGGTGGCACCAAGTACTAAATCAATGGAGAAATCTATGTCCCTACGAGGGGTAAACCTGGGATTTCCTCTAGAAATACATCTTGAAAATATCTAATAAATGGTCGGGCCTCTAAATTATCCTTCTCTGTTTGTTATTTTTTGGTTTCCACATGTACCAGATATATCGAGCATCCTTTTATTCCATTTATTTTTAGCTGTAAAGCTGAGATTTGTCAAATAGATATTGGTTTTTGGTTTACCACTAATTAGTCTGATTTTCTCATTTTGACCCATACATCTTATTGTTTTCTCCAAACAGTTTATAATAGCTCCTTGCTTTTCTAACCAATCCATGCCTATTAACATATCATAGGATCCTAAAGGAAGAATGTTTAAATCTACTTATGTTGAATAACCATTTAATTCAATGAGACATTGCTTTATTTCATTAGTTACCTTCCTTTTCGTACAAATTTCTACTTGTACCGACCATGAATTCTGGAAATTTTCAGATTTTAATTTACATTTTTCCACAATTTGGGGAATAGTGTAATTTAAACTAGGCCCTAGATCAATTAAAATAGAAATAGATTGGTTTGAAATTGTACCTTCAATTTCTAACATGGTGGATTGATGTTTAACGTGTCTATCTTCTAGTGCCACACTGATATTGGGAATGTTTCTGGAAACATCATTCACCGTTGTTGCTTCATGGTCTACTTGAATATTCTGAACAGATCATGGATTATGGAGACATTCTCTTAATAAGTGTGGTTTGCTAGAGCCCAAACAATTCAATGACTCTCTTTCCTTGACCCCCCTATTCTTTTTTCTATTCAATTCTAGTGTAATAGAGCACAGGATGATTTACATCCTGTGGTGAATTTCTTCTTCTGATGATCCTTTCTAGAATTTTTATGATAAGGAGGCTTCTGTTTTTTGATGGCATACTTAGTTTTGTCCTTACTTTGACACAGTTTCAAGCCTTCACTTCTATTTTTGAACTAGTCATAGCACAATCTAACTTTTCTTACCACCTCATCCATTATCTTAGTATTGTCAAAATCAGTACTTTCTTTGTAAGTTAATAGTAAACAATTAAAAAATCATTGTACCTTGGTTTTCTCTTCCTCGATATAGAGAACATACCATAATAAGTTTGTAAACTATGTTACGAACTCATCCATAGATTATTGTCACAGCATCAACTCATGAAATTCCTTGGCATGATTATGATAGTGTTGCTCACTCAAATATCGAGAATTAAATTTTTTCTGGAATTCCTCCCAAGAAATTGTCTTCTCTTCCAACAAATGTACACTTTTGGCCTCTTCCCACCAAAGAGTATTTTTTCCTTACAACTAGTAAATAGTCATCCTACCCTTCAAATTACTCTCGTAATCATATAGCTGGAAATATTTAATCATGTACATATTATTTGACTCACCTCCACTCTCACACTTCTTGGACTTTGTTTCCATTTGATTCCTACTCAATCGTTCTGGTTCTATACTTTGATAGCTTGACCTTTCATTCAATTCTCTTATCATTCTTTCCTTCTCTTCACTAGATTTTAGTAGGATTTAATTACTACACCTGAGATGAGTGAATTTTTGTTGCATACTTTTGATGATATCCATAAATTGAGAGGATTTTGGGATACTAGCATTTCCCAATTCAACGAACCATTCTTCACTGCTCGTTATGGGTAGAGGAGAATTCTCTGGTCATTTTTTTGCAGCCTACTTCGATCAACTATCTTATAAATCATAAAACTATTATTAGTAACTCATTTATTTTGTTACACATATTATTTATTTTAACTACGTTGGTTCCTTCGAGGTCTAGTGTTGTAACTAGTGCTTTGATACAATTCTCTCATAAGTCCTAGGAAAAATCCATTTTTTTTTCAAAATGGCATACATCTCTTTACTGACAAGCTCTATTCATTGGTGGTTTTCTACCTTATTGGTCCACATGACCTTAAGTCTCGCCCCTGTTTACGAGATTCTTACGGGAGTAATTTTCTTTGTGTGTTTCTAGTCAGTCCAATACCTCTTACAACAATTCAAATTAATTATACCTCTTAGCTCTGACATTGTAATGTGAGTGCCAACATACGGTCAACAATGAAATTTCTCCTTACAAGGTTCAAGTAACCTAGCTTGCAGAGCCTATGGTGATATCATATTAATATGTTAAATGCATTAACTATATAGTTTTTTATAGTGTTGGGACTCGTAGTATGAGGTTCACGCCTCCTTATATGGTGAAATGATATATAATTCTTTTGTTAATAAATTCTTCATATTTTTAATTCTCTCCAAATGTGAGTTATGGGATAGAACACCCAACCATTTTCAGCCACCTCACTTTGTTCATGTGATTTACCTTACTCTTTCACCTGGTCGGAGTAATTAGTATGTATTATGGTTACGTGGACGACCATGATGGTTTCCTTCAGATACAACGGTTGACAGAATCGTAACCCTAACCTTTCCTTAGTGTCCCTTTCCCTCTCATTTGGCCTGCGAAACTTATGTAGGTGCCCTTCGGTGCTCTCACCGCCGAGTCCTACTGTCGCCTGCTAGCACCTGGATGAAGCCATGGCAGCCAAACAAGCCTCGTGGTAAGAAAGTGGCCTTACATTTGTTTACTTTCAACATCCTATTTTTTCTGTTTTCTTATTTATTTCTATTTTACTCAACTTGAAATTTCAGGCTCCTTTCCTATATTCAATTACAGATATGGGATGAAGGTCAACCAAGGAGATGACCTGGAAGAGGAATGGCTCTACAGACCAATTGTTTCATTGCTTTTCCATTTTCCTTAATGGCTGGTTTTTCTTTTTATTTTATTTTCGGCTCCATTATAGTTATGGGGTCTTCCTTCAATCAATTTCAGAGCGAAATGGTTTGTTGAAATACAGGTAAGCCCACCTTGGGTAATATTTTGGTAATCCTTTTCGCTGTATATACTCCGGCCTCAACAAATTTTCACGTGAAACGCTGCCTTAACAATGTAACTCTATTTCAGTACCTGGTTGCATTGTTTACCATAGTTTCCTATCTATTCTTTGTTGGTTTTTTTTGTTTTCCACGTCCTCCCCCTTATCCTATTTTCACTACCTTGCCTACAGGGGTCAAATGGAATATAACTGTTGACGTACATAGGTATGATCTACCTCTTTTCTCATCGCTAATAAGTTTATCTTTCTCTTTCTTTTTCAGAGTTTTCTTCATTTTGTCCTTATATGCTGTAAGATTTTATGAGTTCTCTTCGTTACTTTTGCAGGTATGACAATTCCGGACTCGATGGCTTTTGGCTGATCTTCACCAATTCTTCGACATTGACTGACATATTTCTCCCCTTTCCAGGTTGTTGTCCTGTGCAGCCTCCGAGAGCGGTTTTTCTTCGGTTTAGAATATGAGTCATTAATTTGGGGTGAAGACAACTTGCTAACGATGGCTACCAAGAGTCTCGAATAATTTCTCTGTTATGTTAGTGATTTCTTGATATACTAGGTAGATGTTAGGGATTGTTGTAGGCTTACCACCATGATTCAAACTATGTATTTTAACTAGTAACTCCGAAAGGAGGGTTTGTTTTTTCTTTATATTTTCTAGAAACAAATATGTTTGATTATGTCACTGTGGCCCTCTAAGTCTCTATATCATAGTTGGTTTTCTTTGTTCTTGTCTGAATAATTTATATTCTTGGTTCTTTGTGGCTATCTTATGACAATGGAATATATATATATATATATATGAACTCACGTGTGTCTTTATTTTAAATTCACCTGCTTTTTTTTTAAATTCTTGCCGTTACTATTCATTTTATGAAAATGGATGAGTTTCTGTGACGAGGACATATTTGCCTGTTAGTTTTCACTGCATAAAATTTGGATTTATCTGAACCTTGAGTTCCTTTGTTTCATTTGCGTTGGTCTTTACCATATATATTAGACTAAAAACATATCATTGAGTGGTTAAGGGTTTACTCAACAATTAATGATTCAATATATTCCTACTGATAAATTCAATGCTTCATTAAGTTGTTCACATATGCACATTATTTTTGTAAATAATCGTTTTTGCGGTGTTTTGTACCGTGCCTCAGTTATCACCATAAAATTCAATACTTTGTCTCACCGAATATTTATCGACCATTTGGTCTCTATTACCAATTTAATTCCATGTTCCTATTTTTCTTATGCGGGTTTTCAAATCTATTCTTCGCCTTGAGAAGAACAATTCTTTTGATCTGGCTATTTAATGACATGTTTAATTTACTCTTACCTCCTGTGATTTAATATTTCTCCCATGCTTATTAGTTCCTAGGGTAAGAAGTTGAGGTATTTCGCATTGGTTAAGTCGGTAATGTCTTATGAAAATATATATATCATTTGCTTACAGATTCCGGTCCTCAATTAGTTATCAGAATTTTTCATTATTTTCCGCTTTGCTTAGCGTCCATTGAATTACATGTGCTGGGATTCTACCCTTGCTCAAATGGGCACTCATAATCTCAACTTTTTTAACTCATTTTGATATATTTCGCTCTACCTCAATCGTAGGAATTAGATGCGACTCTTACCCGTCACCATATGTGCTTGCTTTTACTCAAAGGAATATGCTATTAGTTTTAAGCATAGTGTAATTTTATTCCTTCATGCAAGATGCTTGTAACAATGTCTAACTAATCCCCAAGTGGCTACATTAAAATTGACCTATAGTTAACAATATTTCCCTATTAGCTACTACCACATATTACCAAAACCAGTCGAAACAAACCAGGGAGAAAATACAATTTAAAAAAAATAATAATGTTCAATTTTCATAACACTCAATGGGCGAAAATGTTTGGATCTCATAATTCCAATACTTTTAATAAAAACATAGATATAACCAACACAAATATTTGATTTATCTAACTACTATTCTCGATATTCCAAACAAATAATAATACCCAAGAATTAATAAAACACTATTGAGCTAAAAATATAGAAAAGAAACAGGTAGAATCTATTCTATATGAAATCAGATTCTAACCGTAACCACGGCACGGAAGAATCCATTTGAGTACTCTTAATCACGCTCTATTCTGCTGAAATCATCCTAGGAAAGAAACATTGTCCTCCCAACCATGAACTGATTTTCCAGTCCTCCTACCGTAGATTTATTCTTGATTCTTGATTCTCTTTCTCAGAGCCTAGATTATTCTTGTGTTATCCCTAGAATCAACAATCCCTTGTGATTCTTTATCACGTGTATTTATGCCTTTCTTTCCTACAATTTTTTTTCTTTAGCTTGTTTCTTTAAAAGTGTTTCAAGGTCTTCCAACCCATTCACTTAGTTTTTTCTTTAGCTTTTTTCTTTAGCAGTGTTTCAAGGTCTTCCAACCCATTCACCTAGTTTTTTCTTCCTTTAAAGCTCTCTTTTCTCTCCGGGCAGTGATCTCACCCTTTTCTCTCTTTTTTTCTACCACTGGGTGATTTAATAGACAATTTTCTCCCATCCTATCAAATCCTACTAATCAACTCCTAGGGATTTTATGGATTTTTCAGAGTGATTTAAGGGAAGAGTGTCTTAATCTTATCCATCAACCTTGGTGGATCTTGTCAATAATCTCTTTAACTCAATCAACTCCTAGGGATTTTAGGGATTTTATGCATTTAAGGGAAGATTGTTTTAATTTTATCTGTCAACCTTGGTTTGATATTGGCAATAATCTCTTTAATTCTAGTCTTCTAGATCTTGGCAATAATCTCTATAACTCTAATGTGTTTTTTTCCCAAGTAATTTTCAGTTTTCTTTTTCATTAATAGATTCATAATTTTCAGTTTTTCTATTAATAAATTCATTTATTACATCATCATACTGCACGGTTTTCTAGCCACACAACTAAAAGTAGTTCAATCTAAAAAAATAAAGAAAATATGTTCCTTGACAGCTTTCTAGCCACCACAACTAAAAATAGTTCAATCTAGAAAAGATATTTAGATATAAATAGAAACAGAGAGGTATTACCCACCAAATTTTACATAGAAACAGAAAGGTATTACACCCCAAATCCATGATAATAAATGAGTAGTATAGAAAAGCGAAGAAATTTTTTACCCATGCCCCCCCACTAGGAAACCCTCTAGTTAGTAACTCTTAGCAGCTGCGTTATGAGGGGTAGCACTGCCATACGGAGTTATGGGAGTAATTAGGAATCTAGTGAGTATGTTGACAGTAAACAAACACTAAGCGAGTAAGGAAATGGAAGGTAACCTAGGAAAATAACATTGACTGGAGAGACACTGGTGGAGCAGTCCCAAAAAAATTATGGCACCATTCATATTTGGAGTCTTACACCAAACTGAGGAAACCCTTTAACTAGCGACGAAAAGAAAAACATAAAAACCGAAATAATGAACCACAACTAAACCAAATGCTCAGGCATTGTTGAAATATTAATTTCAACCTGCCGTGCAGCAGCATTAAAACGACGACCATAAAACCATTCCCGAAAACCGCTGAGCCTTATCGCACCACCTTTTGGCAAAGGTTGTTTTTCCCTGGAGACCTCCGACACAATCCGCTTTTGCCACGCATCCTTAGTACGAACCGAAAACCACCAATCTCTCGGGCATTAAGCATCGTTTGGTTTTTATATGTTAGGCGTGCGATATTGGTCCGATCAGGTCAACGGACATGGATCTCCTTCAACCTGTTAGAACGTTTTCCTTATTTTACCGCTGGCTTTATTTAATGCACTTTAATGAACTATCATAGTCTTAGGTAAAGAATTTAAAGTTTTTACGGCATGTAATATTTTTTTTATTGTTAACCCATATGGTATGTATGGGATATGTTGTGTGTGCGCGTTGACCTTCTGTTTTGTATTGCAACACAAGGATGAAGGAGAGTTTTTCGCAGCAGCGAGCAATGAAAAACAAGGGTTTTGCACAGCAGTGCAATGTCGAAGATTTGTAATGAAAAAAAAAAAGGGGAACACATATGTATATGTAATATATTTTCTTTATGTGTTGACTATTGTGTGATGCAATGCATATAACGCACAACAGTGCGAAAAAAACAGTTTGAAGTGTAATGGTTGTTGGTTGCTCAAACGAGGGGAAGTAAGAATGAATGAAGAATGACTGTGTGAGTTTTTATTTTTGAGATTGAAATGAAATGTAAGAAATTTTTACAGTATATGTAAGGATTTTTTTTACAGTTGTAAATGTAAAAGCCCTTTTTACAGCAGTAAATGTAAATGAGATTTTTACACACAGCAGTCTCAGGAGGAGGCAGAGTAACTTTTTTTGGTGAAAGTTTTTGGTGAATCCCTCTGAGAAAGAGGAAGAAATTTGTATCAGGTATTTTATGAATTAATAAAAGTTTATTTTGGCTGAGAAACTCTGCTTTGCTCATAAATTTTTTTTGGGTTTCCCTGTGCAAAAGATCCTGTGGCAGAAAAGACAGAGCATTGCTCTGTATTCAGTTAATTTGTGTTTGAAATTACCAGAAATTTCCAACAGTGGTATCAGAGCAAATCCAGGGTCTTTGAATGTGATAAAGAAGCTGAAGGAAGGTTCCTTTTGTTGCAGCAGTAAATCCTCTCCAGCAAAGTGAAGTCTCAGGCAAAAGAATCTAGGTATTCCTCAAAGTTTTTTTTGTTACTGCTGAAGAAACAATCAGTATTTTAAGTATACAGTCAAGGATTTAGAGGCATAACTGAGAATGCAAGGAATGGCTAGCACAAGCATTAGCATGGGCATGTTTAATACTCAGCTCCCACAGTTTAATGGGAAAAACTATGACTATTGGGCAATAACCATGAGAGCCTTGTTTGTCTCACAAGATCTATGGGAACTTGTTGAATATGGGTTTGAAGAACCAGCAGATGAAAATCAATTTAACAGCTTAACTCAGGGAGAGAAGGATCTGTTGAAGAGCAATAGGAAGAAGGATTCAAAAGCCCTTGTGTTTTTGTATCAAGCAGTGGACCAGAGTGTGTTTCCAAGGATAGCAGCAGCTAAGACATCCAAAGAAGCATGGCAAACCCTCAAGACAGCCTATCAAGGCATGGAGAAAGTGAAGACTACAAAACTACAATTGCTGAGGAAAGATTTTGAGAATCTGTGCATGAAAGAGTCAGACAATATTGACTCATTCTTCACACATGTAATTGGTCTGGTCACACAGATAAGGACTCATGGAGAGACTCTTGAAGAAAGGAGGATTGTGGAGAAAATATTGAGAGTCCTACCCTCAAGGTTCCATGTGATTGTCACCACCATAGAAGAGACAAAGGATCTCTCAAACTTTTCAGTTGATGAGCTACATGCATCACTGATAACACATGAGCAGAGGTTGAGTAGAAATGAAAACTCATCTCTAGAGCAAGCCTTCAAGACCCAGATGTCATTCGGAAGAGGAAGAGGTCAAGGCAGAGGAAACAAGAGAGGAAGAGGCAAAAGCCAAAACAGAGGTGGAAGGAACAGTCCAGCAAATTCTCAAGGAACAGGTAGCAATCCAAATCAGAACCAAGGCCAAGGCAGCAGTCAACAAAGAGGACAACATCATGCTCAAGGATAAAGGTATGAAAAATCTAATGTCCAATGTTATTACTGTAAAAAATATGGGCATTATGCAAATGAATGTAAGAAAAAGCAGCATGATATGAGTAATAGACCAAATGAAAATATCACTAGAGAAAATATCATCCAAGATAATGTGTTCTTAGCTTGTAACATGGCTGAAACAAACAGTGAAGATATATGGTTTTTAGATTCCGGCTGTAGTAACCATATGACAGGAAACATAGCCCTGCTTTCAAACTTAGATCAGAGTGTGAAATCACAAGTCACACTTGGGACTGATAGCAAAATTTCTGTTATGGGAAAAGGAGAAGTAAAAATATTTACAAAGAAAGGTGAGAAGAAAACCATAGCAGATGTCTACTATGTCCCTGAAATGAGATGTAACCTCTTGAGTATTGGACAACTTGTTCAGAAGGGGTACAATTTTTTCTTTGAGAATGATGTATGCACCATCATTGATAGAGCACCCAGCGAAAGATGCATTGCTGAAGTAAAGATGACAAGGAACAGGATGTTCCCTCTCAAAATAAGGGCAGATTTGAAAAACAAAGAATTAATTGCAGCAGTTACCCAAGAGGCTTTCCAAAGTGTACCAAAGGATTAAAATTGGTTGTGGCACTTGAGATTTGGACATCTCAACTTTGGAGGTCTTAACTTGTTGAGCAAAAAAGGAATGGTAAGAGGATTACCATTTATAGAAAAACCAGACAGCCTTTGTGAAGGTTGTACCTTGGGAAAACAACACAGAGAAAGTTTTCCATCAGGGAAAAGCATAAGGGCAAAGGCACCCTTAGAGATTGTCCACTCAGATTTATGTGGACCAATGCAAACTCCATCACTAGCAGGCAACCAACATTTTCTAACATTCATTGGTGATTTCACCAGAAAAACTTGGGTCTATTTCCTTAAGAACAAAAATGAAGTGTTTGAAAAATTTCGAAATTTCAAGGCACTTGTAGAAAATCAAAGCGCGCTGCATATGAAAGTTTTGAGAACTAATAGAGGAGGTGAGTACATCTCCAAGGAATTCCTACGGTTTTGTAGAGAAAATGGAATACACAAATAGTTTACAGCTAGATACACCCCGCAACAAAATGGAGTTGCTGAAAGGAAGAACATGACCATCATGGATATGGCGAGGAGCATGTTGAAGGCAAAGCATTTGCCAAATGATTATTGGGCTGAAGTTGTACATTGTGAAGTATATATCTTGAATAGGTGTCCTATAAAAGCAGTGATGAGCAAAGTGCCGGAAGAAGCATGGAGTGGGATAAGGCAAGGAGTCACACACATGAAAATTTTTTGATGTGTGGCCTATGCACACATTCCGGATCAGCTAAGGAGGAAGTTGGACAAAAAGGGGGAGAAATGTATTTTCATTGGATACAGTGAGGAATCCAAAGCTTAGAGGTTGTATATCCCATCCACCAAGAAGTTTTTTGTCAGCAGAGATGTTCAGTTGATTGAGGAGGAAGCTTGGGATGGAAGCATAAAGAAAACAGTGAATGTTAAAAACTGTTTGTCTCATGATGAAGATGATGAGGAGGTGGCTGAAATACATCCCCAAACAGCAGCGCCAACACAAGGACAGCAAGGAACACCCTTGAGGATAAATGAAAGTCCTTCTCCAAGCACACCACAAAGAGGAAGTTCAAGTGCATCTTCAAGCACTTGCACACCAAATGAAAGATGTAAGAAGTTCAGAAATTTAAGTGACATTTATGATGAAGGTATGAATTCCCCGTTTTCTTTGTATTGTCATGTTGATGACCCTATTCATTTCGAAGATGCAATTAAAGATAAGAAATGGATGGAAGCTATGGATGAGGAGATTAATGCCATAGAAAGAAGCAAGACATGGAATTTGGTTGAGCTATCAAAAGGTAAAGAAGTCATTGGAGTCAAATGGGTCTACAAGTCCAAGTGCAATGCTGAAGGCAAGATAGAAAGACATAAGGCGAGACTGGTTGTCAAGGGATACAAGCAGTAGTATGGGAGAGACTATGAGGAAACTTTTGCACCGGTTGCAAGAATAGAAACTGTGAGAGCAGTGTTGTCCATAGCAGCTCAAAACAAGTGGAAAGTTTACCAAATGGACGTGAAGTCAGCGTTCCTAAATGGAGTGTTAATGGAAGAGGTTTACATTGAACAACCTCTAGGCTATCAAAAAAAAGTCCAAGAGCACAAAGTTTGCAGATTGAAGAAATCTCTTTATGGGTTGAAGGAAGTGCCAAGACCATGGTATAGTAGGATAGATTCCTATCTACTGGAAAATGGATTCGACAAATGTGAGGGAGAACCCACCGTCTACATCAAAGAAAAGGATGGTAAATTGCTTATTGTTGTGTTATATGTTGATGATATGATTTTTACAGGTAATGATGACTACCTCATTGAACAGTTCAAAACAGTCATGAAAGAAGAATTTGAAATGACTGACATGGGTTTGCTGAGATACTTCTTAGGAATAGAAGTAGATCAAAATGAAAATGGAATTTTTATCTCACAGGCAAAATATGTAAATGAAGTGTTGGAAAGATTCCATATGCAAGAGTGCAAGGTAATGGGATTAAAACTCAGCAAAGAGGATAGCAGCAAGGACTTTGATCCTAGTTTGTACAAGAGTATAGTTGGCAGCCTAATGTATTTGACTGCAACTAGGCCTGGCATAACGTTTGTTGTTAGTTTAATTTCCAGATTCATGGAGAGGCCAAAGGAAGCACATTGGCGGCAGCAAAAAGAATTTTGAAGTATGTTAAAGGTACTAAAAGGTTTGGCATTTTATATACAATCTCAGAATGTTCAAATTTGGTTGGATACACTGATAGTGATTGGGCTGGAAGTGTAGATGATCGGAAAAGCACTTTCGGTTATGTTTTTCACATGGGTTCAGGAGCCATTTCATGGGATTCTAAGAAGCAGGCCATTGTAGCATTGTCTACAACAGAGACAGAATATGTGGCAGCTACAGCAGCAACATGTCAAGCAGTTTGGATGAGAAGAATGTTGAGGAGCTTAGGTCAAGAGCAGGCAAAAGCAATGGTGATTTTTTGTGACAATAGCTCAGCTATTGCATTATCCAAGAATTCAGTGTTTCATAAGAGAACGAAACACATTGACACAAGATTTCATTACATCAGGGAATTGGTGAGCAATGGAGAAATTGTTCTACAACATTGCAGGACTCAGGAACAGGTTGCAGATATACTGACAAAGCCATTGGACCAGAAAAGCTTTGAATTTTTGAGGAAGTGTTTGGGTATGACTGAATGCCCAGCAGTTGAAATTAAAGGGGAGTGTTGAAATATTAATTTCAACCTGTCGTGCAACAACATTAAAACGATGACCATAAAACCATTCCCGAAAACCGCTGAGCCTTATCGCACCGCCTTTTGGCAAAGGTTGTTTTTCCCTGGAGGCCTCCGACACAATCCGCTTCTGCCACGCGTCCTCAGTACGAACCGAAAACCACCAATCTCCCGGGCATTAAACATCGTTTGGTTTGTATGTGTTAGGCGTGCGATATTCGTCCGATTAGGTCAACGGACATGGATCTCCTTCAACCTGTTAGAACGTTTTCTTTATTTTACTGTCGGCTTTATTTAATGCACTTTAATGAACTATCATAGTCTTAGGTAAAAAATTTAAAGTTTTTACGGCATGTAATATTTTTTGATTGTTAACCCATATGGTATGTATGCGATATGTTGTGTGTGCGCGTTGAATTTCTATTTTGTATTGTAACACGGGGATGAAGGAGAGTTTTTCGCAGCAGCGAGCAATGAAAAACAGGGGTTTTGCACAACAGTGCAATGTCGAAGATTTGTAATGAAAAAAAAAAGTGGAACGCATATGTATATGTAATATATTTTCTTTATGTGTTGACTATTGTGTGATGCAAGGCATATAACGCACAGTAGTGCGAAACATAAAAAAAAAAGCAGTTTGAAGTGTAATGGTTGTTGGTTGCTCAAACGAAGGGAAGCAAGAGCGAATGAAGAATGACTGTGTGAGTTTTTATTTTTGAGATTGAAATAAAATATAAGAAATTTTTACAGTATATGTAAGGATTTTTTTTACAGTTGTAAATGTAAAAACCTTTTTTACAGCAGTAAATGTAAATGAGATTTTTATACATAGCAGTCTCAGGAGGAGGCAGAGTAATTTTTTTTGGTGAAAGTTTTTGGTGAATCCATCTGAGAAAGAGGAAGAAATTTGTATCAGGTATTTTATGAATTAATACAAGTTTATTTTGGCTGAGAAACTCTGCTTTGCTCAGAAATTTTTTTTGGGCTTCCCTGTGCAAAAGATCCTGTGGCAGAAAAAACAGAGCATTGCTCTGTATTCAGTTAATTTGTGTTTGAAATTACCAGAAATTTCCAACAGTGGTATCAGAGCAGATCCAGGCTCTTTGAATGTGATAAAGAAGCTGAAGGAAGGTTCCTTTTGTTGCAGCAGTAAATCCTCTCCAGCAAAGTGAAGTCTCAGGCAAAAGAATCCAGGTATTCCTCAAAGTTTTTTTTGTTACTGCTGAAGAAACAATCAGTATTTTAAATATACAGTCAAGGATTTAGAGGCATAGCTGAGAATGCAAGGAATGGCTAGCACAAGCATTAGCATTGGCATGTTTAATACTCAGCTCCCACGGTTTAATGGGAAAAACTATGAATATTGGGCAATAACCATGAGAGCCTTGTTTGTCTCACAATATTTATGGGAACTTGTTGAATATGGGTCTGAAGAACCAGCAGATGAAAATCAATTTAACAGCTTAACTCAGGGAGAGAAGGATTTGTTGAAGAGTAATAGGAAGAAGGATTCAAAAGCCCTTGTGTTTTTGTATCAAGCAGTGGACCAGAGTGTGTTTCCAAGGATAGCAGTAGCTAAGACATCCAAAGAAGCATGGAAAACCCTCAAGACAACCTATCAAGGCATGGAGAAAGTGAAGACTACAAAACTACAATTGCTGAGGAAAGATTTTGAGAATTTGTGCATGAAAGAGTCAGACAATATTGACTCATTCTTCACACATGTAATTGGTCCAGTCACACAGATAAGGACTCATGGAGAGACTCTTGAAGAAAGGAGGATTGTGGAGAAAATATTGAGAGTCCTACCCTCAAGGTTCCATGTGATTGTCACCACCATAGAAGAGACAAAGGATCTCTCAAACTTTTCAGTTGATGAGCTACATGCATCACTGATAACACATGAGCAGAGGTTGAGTAGAAATGAAAACTCATCTCTAGAGCAAGCCTTCAAGACCCAGATGTCATTTGGAAGAGGAAGAGGTCAAGGCAGAGGAAAGAAGAGAGGAAGAGGCAAAAGCCAAAACAGAGGTGGAAGGAACAATCCAGAAAATGCTCAAGGAAGAGGCAGCAATCCAAATCAGAACCAAGGCCAAGGCAGCAGTCAACAAAGAGGACAACATCATGCTCAAGGACAAAGGTATGAAAAATCCAATGTCCAATGTTATTACTGTAAAAAATATGGGCATTATGCAAATGAATGTAGGAAAAAGCAGCATGATATGAGTAATAGACCAAATGCAAATATCACTAGAGAAAATATCAGCCAAGATAATGTGTTTTTAGCTTGTAACATGGCTGAAACAAACAGTGAAGATATATGGTTTTTAGATTCTGGCTGTAGTAACCATATGACAGGAAACATAGCCCTACTTTCAAACTTAGATCAGAGTGTGAAATCACAAGTCACACTTGGGACTGATAGCAAAATTTCTGTTATGGGAAAAGGAGAAGTAAAAATATTTACAAAGAAAGGTGAGAAGAAAACCATAGCAGATGTCTACTATGTCCCTGGAATGAGATGTAACCTCTTGAGTATTGGACAGCTTGTTCAGAAGGGGTACAATGTTTTCTTTGAGAATGATGTATGCACCATCATTGATAGAGCACCCAGCAAAAGATGTATTGCTGAAGTAAAGATGACAAGGAACAGGATGTTCCCTCTCAAAATAAGGGCAGATTTGAAAAACAAAGAAGTAATTGCAGCAGTTACCCAAGAGGCTTTCCAAAGTGTACCAAAGGATGAAAATTGGTTGCGGCACTTGAGATTTGGACATCTCAACTTTGGAGGTCTTAACTTGTTGAGCAGAAAAGGAATGGCAAGAGGATTACCATTTATAGAGAAACCAGACAGCCTTTGTGAAGGTTGTAACTTGGGAAAACAACACAGAGAAAGTTTTCCATCAGGGAAAAGCATAAGGGCAAAGACAGCCTTAGAGATTGTCCACTCAGATTTATGTGGACGGATGCAAACTCCATCACTAGCAGGCAGCCAACATTTTCTAACATTCATTGGTGATTTCACCAGAAAAACTTGGGTCTATTTCCTTAAGAACAAAAGTGAAGTGTTTGAAAAATTTCGAAATTTCAAGGCACTTGTAGAAAATCAAAGCGGGCTGCATATGAAAGTTTTGAGAACTAATAGAGGAGGTGAGTACATCTCCAAGGAATTCCTACGGTTTTGTAGAGAAAATGGAATACACAAACAATTTACAGCAAGATACACCCCGTAGCAAAATGGAGTTGCTGAAAGGAAGAACATGACCATCATGGATATGGCGAGGAGCATGTTGAAGGCAAAGCATTTTCCAAATGATTATTGGGCTGAAGCTGTACATTGTGAAGTATATATCTTGAATATGTGTCCTATAAAAGTAGTGATGAACAAAGTGCCGGAAGAAGCATGGAGTGGGATAAGGCAAGGAGTCACACTCATGAAATTTTTTGGATGTGTGGCCTATGCACACATTCCAGATCAGCTAAGGAGGAAGTTGGATAGCAAGGGGGAGAAATGTATTTTCATTGGATACAGTTAGGAATCCAAAGCTTAGAGGTTGTATATCCCATCCACCAAGAAGTTTTTTGTCAGCAGATATGTTCAGTTGATTGAGGAGGAAGCTTGGGATGGAAGCATAGAGAAAACAGTGAATGTTAAAAACTGTTTGTCTCATGATGAAGATGATGAGGAGGTGGCTGAAATACATGCCCAAACAGCAGCGCCAACACAAGGACAGCAAGGAACACCCTTGAGGATAAATGAAAGTCCTTCTCCAAGCACACCACAAGGAGGAAATTCAAGTGCATCTTCAAGCACTTGCACACCAAATGAAAGATGTAAGAAGTTCAAAAATTTAAGTGACATTTATGATGAAGGTATGAATTCCCTGTTTTCTTTGTATTGTCATGTTGATGACCTTATTCATTTCGAAGATGCAATTAAAGATAAGAAATGGATGGAAGCTATGGATGAGGAGATTAATGCCATAGAAAGAAACAAGACATGGGATTTGGTTGAGCTATCAAAAGATAAAGAAGTCATTGGAGTCAAATGGGTCTACAAGTCCAAGTGCAATGCTGAAGGCGAGATAGAAAGACATAAGGCAAGACTGGTTGTCAAGGGATACAAGCAGTAGTATGGGAGAGACTATGAGGAAACTTTTGCACTGGTTGCAAGAATAGAAACCGTGAGAGCAGTGTTGTCCATAGCAGCTCAAAACAAGTGGAAAGTTTACCAAATGGACGTGAAGTCAACGTTCCTAAATAGAGTGTTAATGGAAGAGGCTTACATTGAACAACCTCTAGGCTATCAAAAGAAAGGCCAAAAGCACAAAGTGTGCAGATTGAAGAAAGCTCTTTATGGGCTGAAGGAAGTGCCAAGACCATGGTACAGTGGGATAGATTCCTATCTACTGGAAAATGGATTCGACAAATGTGAGGGAGAACCCACCGTCTACATCAAAGAAAAGGATGGTAAATTGCTAATTGTTGTGTTATATGTTGATGATGTGATTTTTACAGGTAATGATGACTACCTCATTGAGCAGTTCAAAACAATCATGAAAGAAGAATTTGAAATGACTGACATGGGTTTTCTGAGATACTTCTTAGGAATAGAAGTAGATCAAAATGAAAATGGAATTTTTATCTCACAGGCAAAATATGTAAATGAAGTGTTGGAAATATTCCATATGCAAGAGTGCAAGGCAGCAATCACTCCCACAATAATGGGATTAAAACTCAGCAAAGAGGACAGCAACAAGGACTTTGATCCTAGTTTGTACAAGAGTATAGTTGGCAGCCTAATGTATTTGACTGCAACTAGGCCTGGCATAACGTTTGTTGTTAGTTTAATTTCCAGATTCATGGAGAGGCCAAAGGAAGCACATTGGCGGCAGAAAAAAGAATTCTGAAGTATGTTAAAGGTACTAAAAGGTTTGGCATTTTATATACAATCTCAGAATGTTCAAATTTGGTTGGATACACTGATAGTGATTGGGCTGGAAGTGTAGATGATCGTAAAAGCACTTTTGGTTATGTTTTTCACATGGGTTCAGGAGCCATTTCATGGGATTCTAAGAAGCAGGCCATTGTAGCATTGTCTACAACAGAGACAGAATATGTGGCAGCTACAGCAGCAACATGTCAAGCAGTTTGGATGAGAAGAATGTTGAGGAGCTTAGGTCAAGAGTAGGCAAAAGCAATGGTTATTTTTTGTGACAATAGCTCAGCTATTGCATTATCCAAGAATTCAGTGTTTCATAAGAGAACGAAACACATTGACACAAGATTTCATTACATCAGGGAATTGGTGAGCAATGGAGAAATTGTTCTACAACATTGCAGGACTTAGGAACAGGTTGCATACTGACAAAGCCATTGGACAAGAAAAGCTTTGAATTTTTGAGGAAGTGTTTGGGTATGACTGAATGCCCAGCAGTTTAAATTAAAGGGGAGTGTTGAAATATTAATTTCAACCTGTCGTGCAGCAGCATTAAAACGATGACGATAAAACCATTCCCAAAAACCGTTGAGCCTTATCGCACCGCCTTTTGGCAAAGGTTGTTTTTCCTGGAGGCCTCCGACACAATTTGCTTTTGCCACGCGTCCTCAGTACGAACCGAAAACCACCAATCTTCCGGGCATTAAACATCATTTGGTTTGTATGTGTTAGGCGTGCGATATTCGTCCGATTAGGTCAACGGACATGGATCTCCTTCAACCTGTTAGAGCGTTTTCTTTATTTTACTGTCGGCTTTATTTAATGCACTTTAATGAACTGTCATAGTCTTAGGTAAAGAATTTAAAGTTTTTACGGCATGTAATATTTTTTTATTGTTAACCCATATGGTATGTATGCGATATGTTGTGTGTGCGCGTTGACTTTCTATTTTGTATTGTAACATGGAGATGAAGGAGAGTTTTTCGCAGTAGCGAGCAATGAAAAACAGGGGTTTTGCACAACAGTGCAATGTCGAAGATTTGTAATGAAAAAAAAAGGGGAACGCATATGTATATGTAATATATTTTCTTTATGTGTTGACTATTGTGTGATGCAAGGCATATAACGCACAGCAGTGCGAAACATAAAAAAAAAAACAGTTTGAAGTGTAATGGTTGTTGGTTGCTCAAACGAAGGGAAGCAAGAGCGAATGAAGAATGACTGTGTGAGTTTTTATTTTTGAGATTGAAATGAAATGTAAGAAATTTTTACAGTATATGTAGGATTTTTTTTACAGTTGTAAATGTAAAAGCCCTTTTTACAGCAGTAAATGTAAATGAGATTTTTACACACAGCAGTGTAAAATCTCAGGAGGAGGCAGAGTAATTTTTTTTGGTGAAAGTTTTTGGTGAATCCCTCTGAGAAAGAGGAAGAAATTTGTATCAGGCATTTTATGAATTAATACAAGTTTATTTTGGCTGAGAAACTCTGCTTTACTCAAAAAAAAATTTTGAGCTTCCCTTACAAAAGATCCTGTGGCAGAAAAAACAGAGCATTGCTCTGTATTCAATTAATTTGTGTTTGAAATTACCAAAAATTTCCAACAGAGATTTCACGAAAACGTTCATAAAAATACACAAGCTAAATTGTTCCATATTACCCTTCGTTGCTCCGGGGTCGTCGTGAAGTAGGGGAAATCACTGATATAAACGTAGCCAAAATCGTGCGAAAGACCCCTCAGAGTGGTGCTTTGCATTCAAGACACATTCCACGAAATGGAAGAGCAACAGTGGACGTGTGTTTATCTCGATGTTAAGGCTTAGTGTTTGGGAAAGCTAAACTCCACCATTAGATCGAGTGAAATGGATCTACACCATCCACCTGTTGAGGCTCATGGTAGGAACATGATTTCACATGGGTTGGGGGCGCGTGGCGATAGTTTGTCAGATGTCGTATCATAACCCTCACCCGAATAATTCTCATTTGGTTGCACAAGAAACCTTAAGCGTTGAATTTTGTTAGGCTAATAGGAAGGAATTAATGTAACCAAAATAACGTAATGTCATATTTCATAAAGCCTGTAAACTATATATGTGCCGGAGCCTGTAAATTATATGTGTGGCACATGCAATATTGATTGTTCTCAGTTTAATTAGGAACCATGCTCTAATAACTACCACAAGCGTGACATAGAGCATTTGATAACATTTGGAGACTTATGAAGCAATAAATACCACCTTGTAATATAGTTGTATGGGGAGATCTAAGGAGAAACTAACGAATGGTATATAGATTTCCTTCATTATGATAATCTTTTAAATGGAAAATGACGACTTGTAAAAACAAAAAAAACAAAAGGAAAAATTAGCGGGAAGGAAGAGAAAGTATGGGAAAATTTATTTTATTATATATTTCAAATGGTTAAAATAAAAATAAAATAAATAAAATTAACAATTGTTACATTATAATTTTATAAAATCTAATAATTATTGTTATTAATGATATAAATAAAATATATATAAATTTAGTAAGATTATTTATTATGGAGATTTATTTTTACTTTACTATAGAGATATTTAATATGTAAATGGGTTTTGTTACAATATTATAGTTTATTAAAAGCACATACTAAAAACACATAACTCTTTTCATATGAAAGTTGTTGATATGATATTTTTTAATTAATAAAATTAATTAAAAAAATCCAAAAAATCATAATTTTTTGGGAAATAAATTATATATATATATATATATATATATATATACTTAAAAATACTCTATATAAAATAAATCCCTACAGTCCAATTTATAATTATGGTAATTAAATTAAAATTATATAACCTTATATAATTATTGATGATGATGATGGTGGTGGTTAACATCTATTGATACCAAACTTTGGTGTATCCAACCTAAAGAAAATAAGCAAATTATTTAGTTTGATTTAAGATTTTATTCCTATACTCAAAAAGCTTAGAAAGAAGCCTCCCAAACTCACTATAATTTTGACATCGTAAAAGGCTAGGAAGCTCAGTATTAGGACAAAGATTATGAAACTGAGATCTAATGTGGTTGTACGTGGGTTACTCTAAGAGGAAGTGGTTTTCATCCTTGATGTTCATATTCTCACAGAGATGACAGTTCCTTTCCATCCATGATGTTTTAGGAACTGCCAATGACCTGTTTCACTATGGAGCTCATGAGAGTTCGTTCTAATCTTCGCTATATTAATTTTCTTCATTGAGCTAGTTAAAACAGAGGGATGCTTTCGATATTCTAGGGTGGGGTTGATGACCTTCTTATAATAACTTGATTTTCTTTTAGCTGCTAAATCTTTCTCACACCACATTTTTTCTTTGAACTTTAGAAGTAACAATATTTTTAATATTATTAATGTTTTGCAATGCATCATTCTTGTTGATTTCCCAAAGGTTTAACCAAGCCCTGGTGTCTTTATACCACCTCCACTTGAGCCTTAGGTGGTTTTGGCTGGAATTTAAAGTTAACTTAGGAAGTCTATGATCTCCTATGTTATTGAGTTTGTGCTTGTACAACAAAATCCTAGTCATAGCTACGCTCTCGATAGGGGAAAGACCTACTTCTATAAGGAGAATAGGATAGGGTGTATTGCTTTTAATTTTCAGGTTATACGCTATAAAATGCTTCTGGATTTGCTCAATCTTTCTCCAGGATTCTCTAGAGATGTTGCAACCCCAAATCTCACATCGCTCTACTCTATATATAATACTTAAAAATACTCTACATAAAATAAATCCCAAACATCCAATTAATAATTATTGATAATTAAATTAAAATTATATAACTTTATTCTAAAATAAATATCATTATATACATAATTATTATTAAAAAATCAAATTAGAAATTTCTATTAAACCTATCTCCTCATCTCAAATATCCTTATTAAATCTATCTCCTTCAATCTGTCATCCATATCTTTCAATTCAAGGTATTTGTACAGATAGTGCTAAACAAAATTCTTTGACGTAAACCATTGCAAAAAGCAAATTCAATGATAATTTTCCTTTAAAATTAAAGTAGTATGAAACCCTACACCTAACTCCAATTCTTCAATAACAATACAGTGAATGTATCTATTGATTTTGCATATATTTGGTTGTGGAAGCGTCGAACTCTACTAATTATAAGACAGGTAAAATTTTCTGCAGGTTGAAATGTATTATTACTGTGTTGATAGATAACCAAGTGAAATTTTATGTAGGATGAAATGTATTATTATTATGTTAGATAGATAAACATTGTTGAAACTGTAATTTCACCTGCCGCGTATTAATTTCGGAAAACCAGCCTGATTTCCCCGAACCACCTTTCACGCAGCAGTGGTATTTTTGGAGGGGACAACGATCACAATCATCAATTGACGCATGTCCACAACAACTATTCCAAAACAGCCCTTTCCCCAATGCATAATGTCAGTGCGTTTTTGACCCCCAGGGAATTACAAACAGTCGTCGGATTAGATCTAAGGTTTGTGGTAGCAGGCACATGTTTTTTGGTTAATCGGGAGGACCTACGTATGATTGACATTGCACGGATGACTGAATCGTTTGCACAGTTGAATGAATGTAATTAAAATGAATTTATTACAGTCAGTAAACGTAGGTGAAATATTTAATTCTATTGTTTTTTGCGTTTTGTTGCCCGTTGACTATGTAATATGTTTTTTTTGTTGTTTTGGTGTCTATAATGTGAGAGGGCAAGACACAGCACTGTGAAGGGAAATTTTTATGCACAACAGAGCGAATGTGAAGTGGGAAAATGCAGCAGCGAATGTAATGTTGTTTTTTTTTGTTGAACATATGTAATGTTATGTAGTGCAGCAGAGCGCGAATGTAATATTTTGTTGAGAATATGAAAGAGGGAAAGTATGCAACAGCATGTGAATGGATTTTATTTTACACAGCAGTGTAAATTATTTAGAGGAGACAGAGGTTTTGTTTGTGTAATACACAACAGTGTTTTTTATTTTCAGCAGTGTTAATTTTTGAAAAACAGAGTATTTCTCTCTGATGCAGAGACGAAGTAAATTTCTTTTTGGAACTCGTGTAATCAATCTGAGAGAAGAAATTTGTAACAGCAATTGTCTTTGATTAATGAATACAAGTTTTATTTTGGTTTGTGAAACTATGTTCTTCATCTCCAGCAAACAATTTTTTTTGCATCCCTGTGCTAAAACAGAGTATTATTTTCTGGGCAAAAAACAGAGCATTTTCTCTGTTCATATTTTGTTTGAAATTACCAGAAATTTCCAACAGTGGTATCAGAGCTAGTCCAGGCTCTTTGAAGGTGTCAAAGAAGCTAAACGAAGGAGCTTTTTTTTGCTGCAACAGCGTCTCCAATAGTGTGAAGACTCAATCAAAAAAATCCAAGGTATTTCTCAAGCCAATTATTTAAATACTTGACTGTATTTTGAAGCATAGTTTAAAGTGCAAGAATGGCTGGCTCCAGCACCAGCACAAGCACTAGCATGGGTATTTTTAACACTCAGCTCCCACAATTTAATGGAAAAAACTATGACTATTGGGCAATAACCATGAGAGCCCTGCTTGCCTCACAAGATTTATGGGAATTTGTTGAGGATGGATTTGAAGAGCCAGTACATGAAGAAGAGTTTAATAACTTGACACAGGCAGAGAAAGAGCTGTTGAAGAGCTATAAGAAGAAGGATTCTAAAGCCCTCTTATTTTTGTATCAAGCAGTGCATGAGAGTGTGTTTCCAAGGATAGGAGCAGCAAAGACATCCAAAGAAGCATGAAAAACTCTCAAGACAACCTATCAAGGCATGGAGAAACTGAAGACAACAAAACTACAGTTGCTGAGGAGAGATTTTAAGAATCTTTCAATGAAAGAATCAGATAATATTGAGTCATTCTTCACACATGTGATTGGTCTGGTCACACAGATAAGGTCTCATGGAGAGATTCTTGAATAAAGGAGGATTGTGGAAAAACTATTGAGGATTCTACCCTTAAGGTTTGATGTGATTTTCACCACCATAGAAGAGACAAAGGATCTCACAAACTTCTCAGTTGATGAACTACATGCATCACTAATAACACATGAGCAAAGATTGTGTAGAAATGAAAACTCATCTCTAGAACATGCCTTCGAGACCCACATGTCCTTTAGAAGAGGAAGAGTTCAAGGCAGAGGAAACAAGAGAGGAAGAGGAAGAAGCCAAAACAAAGGTGGAAGAAACAGTCCATCAAATGCTCAAGGAAGAGGCAGCAATCAAAATCAGAAACAAGGCCAAGGCACCAGCCAACAAAGTCGACAACATCATGCTCAAGGACAAAGGTATGAAAAATCCAATGTCCAATGTTACTACTATAAAAAATATGGGCATTATGCAAATGAATGTAGGAAGAAGCAGCATGATATGAGTAATAGAACTAGGGCAAATTTCACTAGAGAAAATATGAGCCAAAACAATTTGTTTTTAGCCTATAATATTGCTGAAGAAAAGAGTGAAGATGTATGGTTTCTAGACTCTGGTTGCAGTAACCATATGACAAGAAAAATAGCCTTGTTTTCTATGTTAGATCAAAATGTGAAGTCACAAGTCACACTAGGAACTGATAATAAAGTTTCTATTATGGGAAAAGGAGAGGTAAATGTCTTAACAAAGAAAGGTGAAAAGAAAACCATAGCAGATGTTTATTATGTTCCTGGAATGAAATGTAACCTCTTAAGTATTGGACAACTTGTTCAAAAGGGTTACAATGTTTTCTTTGTGAATGATGTATGCACCATCATGGATAGAGCACCCAACAAACGATGTATTGCTGAAGTAAAGATGACAAGGAATAGGATGTTCCCTCTTAGGATGAAAGCAGATTTGAAAAATAAAGAAGTAATAGCAGCAGTGACTCAATAGGCTTACCAAAGCGAACCAAAGGATGAAACTTGATTGTGGCACTTGAGATTTGGACATCTCAACTTTGGAGGTCTTAACTTGTTGAATAGAAAAGGAATGGTAAGAGGATTACCAGTGATAGAGAAACCAAATAGTCTTTGTGAAGGTTGTATCTTGGGGAAATAACACAGAGAAAGTTTTCCATCAGGGAAAAGCATAAGGGCAAAAGCAACCTTAGAAATTGTTCACTCAGATTTATGTGGACCGATGCAAACTCCATCACTTGCAGGCAACCACTACATATTAACATTCATTGATGATTTTACAAGAAAAACTTGGGTTTATTTCTTGAAGAACAAAAGTGAAGTGTTTGAAAGATTTTACAATTTCAAAGCACTTGTCGAAAACCAAAGTGTGCTGCATATCAAAGTTCTAAGAACTGATAGAGGAGGTGAGTATATCTCCAAAGAATTTCTACGGTTTTGTAGAGAAAATGGAATTCATAAGAAGTTTACAGCTAGGTACACCCCGCAGCAAAATGGTGTTGCCGAAAGGAAGAATAGGACAATCATGGATATGGCGAGGAGCATGTTAAAGGCAAATCATTTGCCAAATGATTATTGGAATGAAGTTGTACACTGTGCAGCGTATATTTTGAATAGATGCCCTACAAAAGCAGTCATGAACAAAGTGTCAGAAAAAGCATGGAGTGGGAGAAAGCAAGGAGTGACCCACATGAAAGTTTTTGGATGTGTGGCTTATGCACACATTCCAAATCAACTAAGGAAGAAGTTGGACAGCAAAGGCGAGAAATATATTTTCATTGGATACAGTGAGGAATCCAAAGCTTACAGGTTGTATAACCCATCCACCAAGAAGTTTATTGTGAGTAGAGATGTTTAGTTCATTGAAGAGGAAGCTTGGGATGGAAGCATAGAGAAGACAGTGAATGTTAAAACCTCTTTGTCACATGATGAAAATGATGAGGAGATGGCTGAAATACATCCCCAAACAGCATCACCAACACAAGGGCAGCAAGAGACACCCTTGAGGAGAAATGAAAGTGCTTCTCCAAGCACACCACAAGGAGGAAATTCAAGTGCTTCTTCAAGCACTTGTACACCAAATGAAAGAGGTAAGAAGTTCAAAAATTTATGTGACATTTATGAACAAGAGGCAGCAAATGAAGGTATGAACTCTTTGTTTGCTTTATATTGTCATGTTGATGACCTTGTTGATTTCGAAGATGCAATTAAGGATAGGAAATTAATAGAAGCTATGGATGAGGAGATCAATGCCATAGAAAGAAACAAGACATGGGATTTAGTTGAACTACCAAAAGGAAATGAAGTCATTGGAGTTAAATGGGTCTACAAGACCAAGAGTAATGCTGAAGGCAAAATAGAAAGACACAAGGCAAGGCTGGCTGTCAAGGGATATAAGAAGCAATATGGGATAGACTATGAGGAAATTTTTGCGCCGGTTGCAAGAATGGAAACAGTGAGAGAAGTGTTGTCCATGGCAGCACAAAACAAGTGGAAAGTTTACCAAATGGACATGAAGTCAGCATTCCTAAATGGAGTGTTAATGGAAGAGGTTTACATTGAACAACCTCCAGGCTATGAAAAGAAAGGCCAAGAGCACAAAGTGTGCAGATTGAAGAATGCTCTTTATGGGCTGAAGCAAGCACCAAGAGCGTGGTACAGTAGAATAGATTCCTATCTACTGGAAAATGGATTTGAAAAGTGTGAGGGAGAACCCACCCTCTACATCATAGAAAAGGATGGTAAATTACTAATTGTTGTCATGTATGTTGATGATGTTATTTTCACAAGCAATGATGCTCATCTTATTGAAATTTCAAAACAGTCATGAAAGAAGAATTTGAAATGAATGACATGGGTTTGCTGAGATACTTCTTAGGAATAGAAGTAGAAAAAAATGAAAATGGGATCCTTATCTCACAAACAAAATATATTAAGGAAGTGTTGGAAAGATTTAATGTGCAGGAGAGCAAAGAAGCAATCACTCCCACAATGATGGGATTAAAACTTAGCAAAGAGGACAAAAGCAAGGATTTTGATCCTAGTTTGTACAAAAGCATAGTTGGAAGCCTCATGTATTTGACTGCAACTACGCCGGATCTAATGTTTGCTATTAGTTTAATTTCCATATTCATGGAGAGGCCAAAAGAAGCACATTGGCAGGCAGCAAAAAGAATTCTGAGGTATGTTAAAGGTACTAAAAGGTTTGGCATTTTATATACTACTTCAGAATGTTCAGATTTAATTGGATAGACTGAGAGTGATTGGGCTGGAAGTGTAGATGATTGGAAAAGCACATCCGGTTATGTTTTTCACATGGGTTCAGGAGCCATTTCATGGGCTTCTAAGAAACAGCCTATTGTAGCGTTGTCTATAGTAAAGGCAGAATATGTGGCAGCTACATTAGCAGCATGCCAAGCAGTTTTGATGAGAAGGATGTTGAAGAGCTTATGCCAAGAGCAAACAAAAGGAACTGTTATTTTTTGTGACAATAGCTCAGCTATTGCATTATCCAAGATTCTGTGTTTCATAAGAGAACGAAACACATTGACACAAAATTTCACTACATCAGGGAATTGGTAAACAGTGGAGAAATTGTTTTAAAACATTGCAGGACTCAGGAGCAGGTTGCAGACATTCTGACCAAGCCATTGGGACAGAAAAGTTTTGAATTTTTGAGGAAATTTCTGGGTATGACCGATAACCTAGTAGTTGAAATTAAAGGGGAGTGTTGAAACTGTAATTTCACCTGCCACGTATTAATTCTGGAAAACCAGCCTGATTTCCCCGCACCACCTTTCACGCAGCAGTGGTATTTTTAGAGGGGGCAGCTATCACAATCATCAATTGACGCATGTCCACAACAACTGTTCCAAAATAGCCCTATCCCCGGTGCATAATGTCCGTGCGTTTTTGACCTCCGGGGAATTACAAACAGCCGTCAGATTAGATCTATGGTTTGTGGTAGCAAGCACATGTTTTTTGGTTAATCGGGAGGACCTCCATATGATTGACATTGCATGGATGACTGAATCGTTTGCACGGTTGAATGAATGTAATTAAAATGAATTTATTACAGTCAGTAAATGTAGGTGAAATATTTAATTTTATTGTTTTTTTGTTTTGTTTCCCGTTGACTATGTAGTATGTTTTTTTTTGTTGTTCTGGTGTCTGTAATGTGAGAGGGCAAGATGCAGCAGCGCGAAGGGAAAATTTTATGCATAACAGTGCGAATGTGAAGTGGGAAAATGCAGCAACGAATGTAATGTTGTTTTTTTTGTTGAACATATGTAATGTTATGTAGCGCAGCCGAGCACGAATGTAATGTTTTGTTGAGAATATGAAAGAGGAAAAATATGAAGCAGCATGTGAATGAGTTTTATTTTACACAGTAGTGTAAATTCTTCATAGGAGACAGAGGTTTTGTTTCTGTAGTACACAACAATGTTTTTTATTTTCAGCGGTGTTAATTTTTGAAAAACAGAGTATTGCTCTATGTTGTAGAGATAAAGTAAATTTCTTTTTGGAACTGGTATAATCCCTCTGAGAAAAGAAATTTGTAACAACAGTTGTCTTTGATTAATGAATACAAGTTTTATTTTGGTGTGTGAAACTCTGTTCTTCATCTCTAGCAAACAATTTTTTTTTGCTTCCCTGTGCTAAAACAAAGTATTGTTTTCTTGGCAAAAAACAAAGCATTTTCTCTGTTCAGATTTTGTTTGAAATTACAAAAAATTTCCAACAAACATGCCTAATAAATACCATTGATAAGTACTATTAGTGTTCTATTAGGTTAGGTTTCCATGTTTTAATTTTAAAGAAAAGAGTGGAAAATAAGAGTAAATTGTCAATATGATAATTTAATATATATATATATATATATATATATATATATAATTTATATTTACATTATATAATAATAATATTTTATATATCTATATTTATATAATATATATTAATAATAAATTATCATTAGAAAAATTACTAATTAAATAAATATATACTATATTTTATAATTAGTTAAATCATTGATTAAATAGATATTAGAAGAAAAAAAGTGCTATTAGTGTTACTTTGGGAAACTACTAGAAAAATGATTAATGGTGGGGTAGCAATTTCAAAATTGAAGCATTTATCAAATTTGATAGTTTCTGCAACTTCCGTGAAGATGTACGCGCAGAGGGAAATTTTTAGTCTTTATTTCACAAGTAAATCGTCCAAACAATTTATTCTATTCCTGGTAATGCTGACAAAAGAGAGTTGTCATGGCAAGCATCATTTGTGTATACAGGTTTAGGTACGACTTTTTTACTTCACAAATGGACGGCAAGGAAGCCAAAAGCCTAAAAATATGTGGATTCTGTGGATACAGAAACCATAAAGAAACATGACATGACCACGTGAATATCAAAGTCGGTGAATGGGAAGGAATATCAAAAGGAAAATGGAGGCCACTAAGGGTCCCAGTGCCTCCCCTCCCTAACGTTTACGGAAACGACTAGCAGAAACGAATATGTGTGGTAGAGTTAAAGCTTAAGATTGTTTCTCGTTGAATTATCAGCTGCCGACCACAGCTCGACGGAGGCCCATCGAGATTCTTGCATGCTGGAGAATTATCTTCTAGTAATAATTCTGTTTCTCACCTCAGAATAAGGGTATGGAAGATATTTTGAACAACGTTGGAGTGAGGCCCATTGAGATCATTGAATAGTGTGGAATTATGTTTTACCGATAAATATGCTTTGCTTTCTCGCTCTGTTGACGGTGTGGAATTAAAGAAGAGCAAGCAAGATAGATAAAGTTGCACTTGCAACGGAGGGAGCGATGTGAGCGTAGTAAAGTAGTTGCATAATCTTTTAGTTAATGTTCATTGAAAAGTAAAGTGATAACTAAGTCATACTATTGAACGAACTGTCAATAAGTTTTTGGTAATATGTGTTTTTGGTAACATGCTTTTGATAACTAAGTCATAGTATTGAGCGAATTGTCAATATGTTTTTGTAATATGTTTTTGATGCAGGGGAATATTGGTCATTAAAAGCTTTTATAGATCACAAATTGACTGTAGGATGGAAGGGGAGATCCAATTAAATTTCTAGGCTAAGATCAATGTTTTTTTAGTATTATGTTAATGGATACAATTCTATGTGTTTTCTAATTTAATCATTTACTCTTTAAATTATTTTTCTATCAAATTTTTTAAATATGCAGCTTTTGTATGGGAAAGCATTAGTTTATTGTTATTTGTGTTCAAATTTGAAGAGGCTATAAACTTATTAAGGGTTTATTATTAAATATTCAATATGGGTTGAATTACAAGCTTTAGTCTTCAATATTTAGTAAAGGGTATTTTTCTTTTTGAGAAATTTCTGAAAAAAAGATTTGCAATACATAAAGTGTAAACTATATTTTATTGTAACATATTAAATAGTTCCATATTTTTCTTTGTGGTGAGATTTCATTGTGACAATAATTATTTCCATGGAAAACATTAAACTAGTTAAAATTTTCCATCATCCCCAGATATAGTGCATATCGCAGCTAAACCCCTTTGGTCATAAGATCACATAACTCTAAAACTTCTTTTATCATGCCATACCACATTTCAATAGATATCCTAACTTCTTTTATCGTGTCATACCACATTGCAATAGATATCCTTAGGTGAGACACATTGAATTTTCATGCATTTTGACAAGATTTCCTTTAGCATATCATAGTCTATATCTCATCTAAAATGCGCTTGGTTGTGATGTAGTACAGCGTTCAAAACATTCTATTTTCATAACATATCTCTTAAAGGTAGAGTTTTTGTATGTGGTATTTTGATAGAGAGTCATAAAATATTATAAAATATGTTGATATAATTCTTGTGTCTTGCAATGTAATATTTAATTTCAGATTTAATTTTTTTTAGCGGTTCCATATTCAAACAGTCATGGGAACTGATTATAATCTCTTCGCTTCTTCTACATGGGTGCTAATTTCTACATAAGCTTTAATGGATAGTGGTAATGGAAGTGTTGTGTGGGATAGATTTATGAATCTATCCAACACGTGACTTCGAGGGTATGAAGATAAATTATTGGAAAGCCTTGTGTAGTAGCAACTGACAACATATTCACACATGTTGATTTTGGCCTGTAGTTGAGCCTAAGTTCATATGATCCTAAGCTTAGGATGCTAAAGGAAAAAATAGAGAAATCATGAGGAAGAACTAATGCTCATAAAGCATGACAAGTCACATATTAGTAAACATGAAGTGATAACTAAAGACATCATAAGGTAAAAATTCATGATGATAAAGCATGACAAGTCACATTTTTGTAAACTAGAAATGATAGTTCCAAAAAGAAAATTGTAGTATTTATATCAACCCTCACATAAGATGAAGATTCCATAAGGATTATCATTTAAAATAAAAGGAATTTTTCCTAGTTATATGTAGTGGGTTCATTTCAAAGTTGGAACCCACCAAACAATCAACATCATTGAATGTATACAACCTATCGTCTTTCATGAATGCTTTTCATTAACTATTAAGGTGAAAATGAAGGGTGAAAGCATGAAGATGGGTTACACTTTTGGGCCAAATGTGGGGAATAAATTTCAAGTTTTTTCTCTTTTATGAAATTGAAGCCCTCAAAATTCATATAAGCACTATGAATTTGGATTCAAAGTAAAAAGAAAAATTAGGGATAATTATGCTGTTGTTGTAGTGATACTTTTTGTAAAAATAATTAGTGTCTTATAATATGTCAATTTTCCATTAAATGAAATGTTTTTTCTTCCAAATTTCCACACATCTTAAGAGCTATGTGTGTGTTCACATAGCATAACTTACTCTGAAATGTGTAATTTTTGAAAAATATGTGTAAGAGCATTATCTACATGAAGAGAGTTATGCTTTTCATATTAAAAATTTACATCTTATTCAAAAATATATTCTTTATTACTTTTCGAAGTTGGAGAAGTAATATTTCAATTGGATTTTGCATACACATGTTCATATAGGCTTTTTTTTCAACTATTTAAATAAATTGAAAAACCAAAAGGACCATTTTGGGGAGGACTAGTAAGCAAAGATAGTGATATTCTTTGTAATTTTTTCATTTTGTATATTTTATGATATTGATTTTTTATTGAACCTGTTTAAAAGTTCGAAAAAATTTCCAGAATTATATTTAAAAGAAATTAGATGAAAAATATTATATGAATTTGAAAATTTCAAACTCATATGCCATTGGATAGAGGATTCTTTCGTGAATCCAACATAATCAACTTTGCCACCTAAGGACAAATTTAGCTCTAAGTCCGATAGGATACAAAATGGAGTTGCAAGAAATTTTGTAGAAGGGGTGGTGAAATTATGGATTTTATGACTTAAGAGGCTCATTCAACTTCTTAAATCTCTCTATCAAGCGTCTGAATTTCAAATTCAAATAGCTTGCTCAAGGGTTTCATAAGCCCTTAGTCTATCTATATATGTGGTTAACATGGGCTTGATTGAGGACAATGGTTCAATCAAGCTATGTAGCTCAATTGAGCTATTTTGCTCCACCGACCCTCTATATAAAAAATGGATGTGCTAAAATTAAACTTTTAGCTCATTTTAAAATTTTAAATCTTATCATAATTTTTGTTATCATGTCATGTAAAAACCATATTAAATTTAATATTAATATTAAAAAAATATATTATTATTAGTATTGTTATAATTAAATTAAATGGAAAAATGATATTAATATAAAAAAATTAATATTAATATATTTTAATATTAATATTATATATATTAATTTTGGATTAATATAAATTATTAACTTTAATATAATATAAAATTTCTTATATTATAATTTATATACTAGCACAACCGCATTAATAAATGTGGTCGATATATGCCACAGGCATCAACAAAAGAGTCATTAACACAAAAAGAGTTATACAAGTTGACTCAATATGTTAATTTTATTTAACCTCGTTTTTTATAAATGTAATGTAATAAAATATATAATATCTTGATAATCCTGAAGTAACCATAACCTAAAGCTACCTTTAATGAACTAAAATCTAAACAATTTCAACTGGAAGACATGAAGTGCTCTACGTATCTTTGATGGAGGTAGCTGGAACACTAATGTTTTAGAATATTTTAGATATCATATTATTAGACATATATGCATCATAGTCAACATCAACTACTTCATTATCATACATGAACATGACATCAAACGTTTATTAATGGTTAGTGCCATATGTAATGGGGGAAACTCACAATTGTATCATCATACTTGAAGGATCATAATCACAACATAATTTCCTTATCACATCATTCAATCAACAAGTGAGGGCATCTAGTTTTACCACATTCTCAACTTTACAAATCTTATCAAAACCTAACAAGATCCTTAGTATCAACCTTATTATCACACTTTTATCATTAGGGTTATCATGCTTATCAGAAGCATTAACAATAGTATCAAGTTACCATATATTGAAATCAATATGTGTAGCCTTATTAATGAGATCGGGAAACCCACCATGTCAAAAATGTAAGATGCTTGCCAAATATCAAGAGCACTAGCATATCACATGTATCGGAAATTAAACTTACTTTGATATGCATGTATGAGTAATTTATGAAGATGATATTTTCATCATACCTCTAGGCTTTCCTTGTCATATAATATTGCATCTTACACATACCTTGTTTTATTCATGTACATTTGTAACTTGTAACACTTATTTTTCTTTGGCAATTGTAGCAATTGCATATAGTAATTTTTGGATGCTACTTTAAAGATTTCAAAAAAAATTCTCAGGTAGTTTTCTCATTTTCCAACACCAATTCTTCTCTTCCTGCACCATATTTCTCTTACTTCAATTTTGATGATACTTAATAAGGATTTTGTTATCACAATTCATCTGGAGGTTAGAAGTACTCATATACTCAAATATGCAGGAAACAATAATCAAATAAATAATCCTAAAAAATAATGGAATCGCAACAAAGTAACATAAATCTAAAATGTACTTATCGTTCATGAGAGGAGATGAAAACCCTCTTAAACCAACCTTCAAGACATAATATTTCCCATTATTCATGTAATAATGTTGCAATAATCGAATTCATCAACAAGCAATCTTAATTTAGGCTATCCCAACTAGGGTTATGCTTAAATTGGTCACAAGTGTTGGAAAAACATCTCATTGATCATGCTAGGGCTTCAAAACTTCAAAACTCATGCCTTTATCTTATCCTAGGGTTTCTTCCAAACTCTACCCTCATGATATCCATCAAACCCTAATAACTAAATTTCCGAGGGTTTCCCTCAAACACTAGCATTATTTTAGGTTTCCTCTATCTTCTCTTTCTTCCATCAAAGGTGTCTTCTCACGTCTGATCTCAATGAAGTTTCTTCACCACAACTCTGACTCCATCTTATTTTTTCTTATGGATATATTTTTCTTTGATTTAGATAATTGCATGTCATCATTTACACATTTAATTTTCCCCATACCATTAAAACTTCGTTACATCATATGGAATTATGTAGAAAGAACAATATCATTAACAATGTAGTGGAACATAAAGGAACAATAAAAGAAAAACATATACACATAGAGACACCAAGATTGGTCAAAGACCAGGGAAAAACCCCACATGGGGGAAATCTGTTTCCAATTGTTTGTGTTCAGCTAACAAAACATTCAATCAATTTTCAAATGAGATCCTATTTTTGGCCACATGGAGAGAGATATATCCATGTAGTTGAATTTTTCCAACCATGAGGAGAGGCTTTCATGCATGCGATTGCAGCTAAAAATATCCTAAGTCAACCCCATGATTGAAAGCAAAAAACCCTAATATGTATGTGCAAGCTCAGATCCTCCAATGAACAAATTCCCAAAAAAACCAATTTTGTACATATGTGAGCCAAACCAAAGAAAGAAGAACGAATGATGATCTCCAAATGAGGGTCACATGTTTTATATTCTTGTAGCCATCCAAGGGTGTCCCATTTCCTTTTGGGATGATGTCTCCCTTTTTTGCACATTGTGGTTACCATATTAAAATATATTTTTCCTTAAGAAAATTAAATTCTTCCAAGGGATAGTGAGGGTCTTCCTTGATGAGAAAGATTGTCTAAAGGAGGGAATCTATCTCTGAGTTGCTAAAATTAACATACGAGAACTTCGACAAGGTTTTAGAAAACCACAATTGGAATTTATTGGTGGACTAATCAATATACATGCTGATACATCTCAAATTCAAATCCAACTTCCTCGCGACATAAATGAATCTAGTATAATGGTTGTGGTAATTAAATGACATTTAATGTTTAAAATGATATTTTTTGTTGGGAGGGTAAATGCTCATAAAGTCATAAAGTGTGAAACTCCACTTTATACACTAGAGAATGTCAAAATAAAAGAATGTTGGAAATAAATTCTTTGATCAAAATAAAAATGCATATGCATGTGAGATAAATATAGAAAAAAACAATGGTAATTATCACTATGATGAAGAGCCAATAACAAAGACACTATTACATGGATTTAGTGATTCGTGTAGTATTTATTATCTTCATAATAATCAAATAAAATTTCTTTCAGTGAAAACTATAGGCCTTTGGGAATATTTAGAGATAGGAATTAAGAAGAGGTGAGATTTCCCATATTCTTTGATGGGAAAAAGCAATGAGAGAATGTTACAAGAAACTTTACATATCACAATATTGCTCGATGGCTGAGTTTTCCATGAAGATCATGATTTTGTGTATCATATAATGATTTTTTTTTAGAAAAGAGATTAAGTTATCATTTTTCAAGTATTAAGTTGTATTTGGACTCGTATAAGAAAATCACAGTTAAAATAAAAAAAAAATAATAATAGCTAGAGACGTTAAAATAAAGGCAAATTTGGAACATGTTTTAGCGTTGAACATTGGGTATACAGATATTAGATGAATACATAGATTGCAAGACTATATTTTGTATTTGTGCAACTTACACGTAATGATATGATAGTTGGGTCAACCAAATTTCTTTGTTTCATTTAGTAGTGTTGAATATAACTCAAAGAATTTTTTAAAGGCTTTGTGACAAATACCTCGAGATAAAAACTTGTCAATTGAAAATGAAGTAGAGGAAGATAATATGATACCTTGATTAGAAATGACCCCATTACTCATGTACGATATTATAGAAGTAGAATTATTTATCTACGCCAATTAATTTTACATGAGTCTAAGTACTTTGGTGATGTCATTGACTATTTCTTTGTAACAAAATTCCAAAATCGAGGAAGCCAACATGAACATGGATTGATATGGATAAGAAATGCTCCTATATATGGAACAAATGCGAACATTAAAATTGAAAGTTTTTTTGACAAGTACTTATGCTATGATTCAAGTAAACTTCTTGCAAAATTTGAAAACTATTCAATCCCATGGTCCTAAAAACACTTGTAGCAAAGGGGAAAAATGCCTTTCGAGTTCAATTTTCCAAATCCACTAATGCAAAGGGCACAAGTAATTGAGCCTATGGAATTAGATAATTCAAAACAAAACAAAATGCAAGAATAATACTTGATGCACTAGAGAATATGGAACATGATGAGATATATACATTTGATAGTTTTCTTAAAAAATGTATAGCCAAATCTGATTATATGTGTGAAATTCAATGTACTCCTAAATGAAGAACAATTCTATTGCAAAGAAAGCCAATAGCTATATTGACTAATATCCTTTCTCGACATATTCCATTAATCTAGGGTGCAAATACTGATGCCCAATTTCTACTTCACTTGTATGCTACAACTACTTATTCTAGCTCATTTATAACAAAGGTAGATAAAACAATGGCGTAAATGTTTAAACATGTATGAAGTGAATGTCAAAAAAAGAATGGTGATGTCATAGAAAAAATTGGAAGACTTGAAAAATATTTTTTGAACTTACAAAAATTATCTTCACAACAATCTAGATATATAGTGCTATCATTGCGACTAAATAGTAGTTAAGGAAAATGTATATTAATTTATACTTCAACAATAAATGATCGAAAATTTTTACTAAAAATATAAAATAAATAGAGCATGACCTAGGTCATTTTGAAAATATATCATGTTTATGAATTATCATCCAATATGTTCAACAACCAGAAACATTGAACTCGTATGCTTAGAGTAATTTGCATCATGCTATACACTACATGGTAGGAAAAGAGTGTCAAAATTTGTAACTAGGTTCACTTATAATGACCTAATTGTAATCATGACATTGTATATACTTTATAAATAAAGAAAAACAAAGAAAATATAAATTATATTTTGGAGCATGGGTTTCATACTCAATTTTTATTCAAAAGCATCTTCTTCATTCTTTTATGTTTTCTAGGTCCTTCTAGGGTAAAAACTAATTTTGGTCATGTGTCATAGCCTGATTTACACTCATTGTAACAAAATAAAATATTTAATTTCTCAAGAAAAAGGAATGTGTTTCTTCAAAACCAAATCAGCCCAGAGTTAAGGACAAGTACACCTAAAGGGAGGGTTGAGCTCGACGTCATTTAAGACACTCATCCAAGACAAGTTCATTCTGTAATAGTGAAGGATAAGAAAAGCTAGAATAATGACGAAAGGAAGGAAGAATCAAAGTTTCTTAGGCTAAATCTCTCTCTCTCTACACATTAAAGTTAGGGTTTCTATGAGGTTGTAGTTACAAGAGGCTGAAATTGTAGGGCTGGCTTTCTGAGGCGCAATTGTAGAGCCAAAATTATGGTTGAAGTTAAAGTAGGTAGAGGATTGGAAGTTACCTTGAAGAAGACTTTGTAGAGGGGATGACTTGGCTCTTGGGAGAATTTTGGTCTTGGAATTCTCTGTTGTGAATAAATTCTATAATATGAGAAGTCGTTTTTTTCTGTTTTCCCCTTGGAGGGGTTTTGTCGTGGCTTGGAGCTTATATGTGTACTTATCCTTGTTGTGATCTTCATTGTTTTTGGTATTCCTTGATGAACAAAGATCTAATAATGTAATAAAAGGCCAACACACATCCCAAGTAATTACCAAGTTAAGGAAACTCTATATAATCTCTAAGTCTCCTTATTTTCCAACATGGAATCAAAGCTAAGGAGCAAGAATAATACTGAAGATCACATCCTAGTTAGCACTATGATGGGCATTTTGAAGAAGAGTTTCAAGGTTCTTGGGAATCTCGCTACATCCATCAAGGGTTAAATCTTGAAGATCATCTCTAATCTACGAAATAAATTAATAAATGAAAGCTTGTTGTCTTCTTTATCAAAAACTTTCAAGGATGAGAATGTATCGGTTATTTATAGTGCTTACTCCATACATATGACAAGAGAATGCAGTCAACTTCAGACCTTGTCAAAAGGGAACTCCTCTCACTTAATTTAAATTGGAGACAAGAAGAGTTATCCAGTGAAATGGATTGGATATACTTCATTGGAGGTCGAGTCTTATAGAAATAATCACCTCAACAACATTCTATATGTTATAGGTTTGAAGAAAAACTTACATTCTATTTCTTGTCTAGAGGATAAGCGTGATATAGTTTCTTTTGTTGATGGAAAGGTTTTGTTTTGGGGTAAGGGCTATAGTCTCGACAATTGTAGGGTGATTAGGATTCATGAGGGGACATCATATATACTTTTTGCACCTATATATCAATCCCTAGACAACTTAGACGTGAGTCCTTCCAAAATATGGTATAGGAGGTACAAACACTTTCATTATAATATTTTTCTATCTCTAATTCAAATGGTCAATGGAATTCTCGAATTTAAGTAAACACATGGAGGGACTTATAAGGGGTTTTCTCTATGAAAGAATGTAAATAAGCCATTTGCAAGAAGTGATACCAAATTAAGGAACTTTTATATCTCATACATTCAAATGTAATTGGACCTATGGGAGTAAATTATCTTTTTGTGGGCATTAGTATTATGTAACCTTCATTGATTATTTCTCAAGGAAAGCATCATCCCATGAAGATGCAACTAAATATCAAGGGTGGAGGAATCTAATGCAGGAAGAATACTAGTCTATCATGAGGAATGATGTTTGAGAAATTTCCCCTAGGACATGTGACAAATCCATAGTCACTTAAAAATGGATTTAGAAGATAAATCACACTACAGGTGGGAGAATTGATAAATAAAAAATAAGGTTTGTAGCAATAGGTTTCTCACAGAAAGAAGGATTGATTATGAAGAAATTTTTTCCCCTATAGATAGATATAGAATAATAATATTTCATTTTTTATTTGTTGCTACTATGGGATGGAACATGTGTGAATGTGATGTCAGGACAATTTTCCTGAAAAAGGATTATTGTTGAAGAGGATTACATTGAGTAGCTTGAAGGATTTGAAATCAATTAGAGGGAGACTCATGTTTGTAGGTTGAAGAAATCTCTATATGGCTTAAAGCAAGCACCTAGAGCTCGATATGAAAGAATAGATGCATACCTATTGAGACTTGGTTTTACTAAGAGTTCTGTAAATACTAAATTGTACATCAAGATGGTCGACGGTGAACGAGTCATCATCCTCTTGTACATGGATGATCTACTTGTTACAGGAGTAGAGAATCAAATTCAAGAATGCAAGAAGTAGTTAGAAGTCAAGTTCAATATGAAGGATATTGGTTTATGTATTATTACATGGGACTAGAAGTTTGGTGGTATCCAAGTGAGATACATCTTGCTTAAGGTAAATATGTGATTAAGGTTCTTCAAAATTTTGTAATGATGGATAGCAAGCCTATGATGAATCATATGATTACCAATTTGACGAAGTTGGGGAGTTCAAAGTATAGTCTAATGGAAATACTTACTATAGAAAGTTGATTGAGACCTCTATGTATCTAGTACATATAAGACCATATATTTGTTTTACTATAAATATGTACAATTAGTTTCAAATGGAGCCAAAACATGATAATTCGATTCCAGCCAAGCATATCCTAAGATATTGAAACTGGACCATACATCACTACCTAAGGTATACTCATAACGGAATCCAACTCATGGGATATACATAATCCTATTGGGGTGATAGTGATATAGATGATAGAAGAAAAATAGGTGCATGCTTCAGCCTAGGTTCTTCGATGGTCTTGTAGATGAGAAAAAATAAAGATACATTTGATTTGAGTAGTGATGAAGATGAATATGTTATTGTAAGTGAAATCTATCACGAAGTTATTTGGATTAGCAAGTTATTATCAAATTTGTTTGAAGTACCGCTCAAAACTACACATATAAATTATGATAATGAAATTTGTATTAGATTGATAGAACACCTAATGTTTCATGCTGAGACAAACCATATAAAAAACAAGTGCCACTACATTAGAAGCCTGGAACGAGATGGGGTCGTATAGTTGCATTATATACCTATTGATGAATAGGTAGTAGATATAATGACTAAAACTTTACCAAATAAGAATCTTGAGTATTTGAGAGACAAACTTGGTTTGGTAGATATCTCTTACCTAATTGAGATGGAGTTATGTTGGATAGTTCTTAACTTTATGGGTCAAGAAGTAGACTAGGAATAATAGTTGTAAGCCTTAGCGAAGGCCATAAAGAAAAAATTGAATCTGGAGGATTGGATAAGCATCCAATATTATAACTTCTTATGTATTGCAGAATAGAAGTTGTTGACCAGTACTCCTTGAGGATGAGGTAGGGAATCCAATATAAGAGTAGTCAAACAGGACCAATATTATTTGAGGATCGAGGATTGGAAATTATAATAAGAATAGTCCTAAAAGGACACACCTGATGAACATTCATATGTGATATGTTCCTTATATGTAGTATGACAACTTATTTAAAGCCTCCCAACATAATTCTCTCCTATAAGGATGAGCTTGTCTAGTTAAGGCCTTCAAGGAAAATGCTATATATGATAAATATTCTTGAAAAATATGGATTATCAATCCATATATTATTATGATAATTCTTCAAGATTGAGATTCCTTATACCATGTAATGGGATTATGAATACCTCCCTAGTTAAGAGTGTGTTGAAAATTGTAACTCAGTTTGGTCGTCATAATGATCTAACTATAATCATGATATTGTATATTCTCTATAAAGCAATAAAAACAAGGAAAAGGAAATTATATTTTGGAGTATGGGTTTCATACTCAAGTTTGATTCAAAACCATGTTCTTCATGATTTTAGGTTTTCTATGTATTTATAGGATAAAGAATAATTTTGGTCATGTGTCATAGTCCAATTTGGAGTGATGTAACAAAATAAAATATTTATTTTGTCAACAAAAGGCCAGATATTTCTCCAAGAATGAGTCAACACCAAGTTAAAGATGTAACCACATCCTCCTGGATTTACCAACGTTCACCTCTCTACTCGGGTAAACATAGTAAAAATCGTTACTATGATATGAATCAACCTCCTAAGTATAGTTAAGGAAGTGGAATTGACAAAATGAAACTTTAAGGACCTTCCTTAGGAGCCACAGGACCCCCAAGTGCTAAACCACCCCTCTAGGTGCCCAAAACCTGAGATAGATTTCTTTTTCATTGAGCTTAGGTCTGATTTTAATGCACAAGCCTACATCCACATGAATGTAGGCCTCCAATCGCATGCATAAGCCTCCAAGGGAGCGACTGCAAGCCAATTTCCCAGTTCTGAGCGTGAAATTGCAAAAATTTTGCCACCTTTTCAGGGCTAGAATCAAGAGCATTGTGGATAACTTGATGAGACTTTCCAAAACAATAAAAGAAACAAATAAAAATCCTCTAACAAAAAACTTGATCAAGGACTTGAACTAACTAATCCTAACCATGATAGTCATCTTTTCAAACATTTTGTGAACATATAATCTACATGTTATAAATGTATATATCAACATAGGGGTCTCATACATATCTGAAAATCACCAAGAATATATAATGCCTACTCATAATTATTGCAATAACATATACTAGGTCATGCATTCAATAACCATTCATCTACCAATCGCAACATCATAAGAGACATAACTAGAATCTGTCATAAACCATGCTTATAACCAACATATAACCAAAACAATAACAATGATAGAACATCCACCAAAGACACATCATAACAAGTACATTTACTCATAAAATACAGGAGGAAAAGTGCTCGTATTAACATATGCAAAATCTAACCAAGTTAGGTACTGCCATGTACAACCTGACAATAGATTGGGCATAACCAAATCATTCATTCATCCAATCACCCTCATGCCATATTACATGCATGAATGTGGGACTCACAAAAAAAAACCCAGGGAATCCTCATGCTTTACCGCATATCCATTCATTCTCGGTCATGGGATTTCTAGGCTCGAAACCCTCACCTATACATCGAGGCTTTATGACAATCTCACCATTACTGGTCAAGGGACTCCTAGGACCAAACAAAGAAATATTCACTACCAGGATTTAATAAAATCCCACTTAAACTAGTTAAGGGATCACTCGGCCCTAAACAAGTATGAATTTCTGCAGATTTGTTCACTAATACCTAGAGGAATTTTCTAGTCTCCACCATTGGTATTTACCATGTATCCCACCATTACTAGTAAATGGATTCCTAGGCCCTTGGGAATTTTCGTGAGACCACCTCACTTTATTCCAAAACCATTCATCAATCCAAATCTCAACCAAATAAAGAAATCGCATCACACCGTGGTTATCTGAAAATGGAAAAGCAATGTTGAATCCACTGTCACACCTAGAAACCTTAAGCGTTGAATTTTGTTAGGTTAATAGGAAGGAATTAATGTAACCAAAATAACGTAATGTCATATTTCATAAAGCCTGTAAACTATATATGTGCCGGAGCCTATAAATTATATGTGTGGCACATGCAATATTGATTGTTCTCAGTTTAATTAGGAACCATGCTATAATAACTACCACGAGCGTGACATAAAGCATTTGATAACATTTGGAGACTTATGAAGCAATAAATACTACCGTGTAATATAGTTGTATGGGGAGATGGTATATAAACTTCCATCATTATGGTAATCTTTTAAATGGAAAATGACTAAAAAATGACGACTTGTAAAACAAAAAAACAAAATGAAAAATTAGCGAGAAGGAAGAGAAAGTATGTGAAAATTTATTTTATTATATATTTCAAATTATTAAAATAAAAATAAAATAAGTAAAAATTAACAATTACTACATTATAATTTTATAAAATCTAATAATTATTATTATTAATGATATAAATAATATATAATATATATATATATATATATATATATATATATATATATATATAATTAATTAATAAGATTATTTATTATGGAGATTTATTTTTATTCTACTATAGATATATAATATGTAAATGGTTTTGTTACAATACTATAGTTTATTAATAAGACATATTAAAAAACATAACTCTTTTCATATGAAAGTTGTTGATATGATATTTTTTAATTATTTTTTGGGAAATAAATTATATATCTATATATATATATAATAAATCTCTACAATCCAATTTATAATTATGGGTAATTAAATTAAAATTATATAACCTTACGTAATTATTGATGATGATGATGGTGGTGGTTAACATCCATTGATACCAAACTTTGGTGTATCCAACCTAAAGAAAATAAACAAATTATTTAGTTTGATTTAAGATTTTATTCCTATACTCAAAAAGCTTGGAAAGAACCCTCTCGAACTCACTATTATTTTGACATCGTAAAATGCTAGGAAGCTCAGTATTAGGACAAAGATTATGAAACTGAGATCTAATGTGGTTGTACCCGGGGCACTCTAAGAGGAAGAGGTTTTCATCCTTGATGTTCATATTCTCACAGAGATTACAGTTCCTTTCCATCGATGGTGTTTTAGGAGCTTCCCAACCACCCGTTTCACTATGGAGCTCATGAGAGTTTGTTCTAATCTTCGCTATATTAATTTTCTTCATTGAGCTAGTTAAAACAGAGGGATGCTTTTGATATTCTAGGGTGGGGTTGATGACCTTCTTATAATAACTTAATTTTCTTTTAGCTGCTAAATCTTTCTCACACCACATTTTTTCTTTGAACTTTAGAAGTAACAATATTTTTAATATTATTAATGTTTTGGAATGCATCATTCTAGATGATTTCCCAAATGTTTAACCAGGCCCTAGTGTCTTTGTACCACCCCCACTTGAGCCTTAGGTGGTTTTGGCTAGAATTCAAAGCTAGCTTAGGAAGTCTATGATCTCCTATGTGATTGAGTTTGTGCTTGTACAACAAAATCCTAGTCATAGCTAGGCTCTCGATAGGGAAAGACCTACTTCTATAAGGAGAATATCATAGGGTGTATTGCTTTTAATTTTCAGGTTATACGATATAAAATGCTTCTGGATTTGCTCAATCTTTCTCCAGAATTCTCTAGAGATGTTGCAACCCCAAACCTGACATCGCTCTACTCTATATATAATACTTAAAAATACTCTACATAAAATAAATCCCAAACATCCAATTAATAATTATTGATAATTAAATTAAAATTATATAACTTTATTCTAAAATAAATATCATTATATACCTAATCATTATTAAAAAATCAAATTAAAAATTTCTATTAAACCTATCTCCTTATCTCAAATATCCTTATTAAACCTATCTCCTTCACTCTGTCATCCATATCTTTGAATTCAAGGTAATTGTACAGATAGCGCTGAACAAAATTCTTTGACGTAAACCATTGCAAAAAGCAAATTCAATGATAATTTTCCTTTAAAATTAAAGCAGTGCGAAACTCTACACCTAACTCCAATTCTTCAAGAACAATACAGTGAATGTATCGGTTGATTCTGCATATATTTGGTTGGGGAAGCGTCGAACTCTACTAATTATAAGACAGGTGAAATTTTCTGTAGGTTGAAATGTATTATTTATTACTGTGTTGATAAATAACCAGGTGAGATTTTATGTAGGATGAAATGTATTATTATTATGTTAGATAGATAAACATGCCTGATAAATACTATTGATAAGTACTATTAGTGTTCTATTAGGTTAGGTTTCGATGTTTTAATCTTAAAGAAAAGAGTGGAAAATAATAGAAAATTGTCAATATGATAATCTAAATAAAATAAATAAATATATATATTTACATTATATATAATAATAATATTTTATAAATTTATATTTATATAATATATATTAATAATATATTATCATTAGAAAACTACTAATTAAATAAATATATATTACATATAAATGTCGTAAAGAAACATGACATGACCACGTGAATATCAAAGTCGGTGAATCGGAAGGAATATGAAAAGGAAAATGGAGGCCACTAAGGGTCACAGTGCCTCCCCTCCCTTTACTTTAGAACGTTTACGGAAACGACTAGCAGAAACGAATATGTGTAGAAGCTTAAGATTGTTTCTCGTTGAATTATCAGCTGCCGACCACAGTTCAACGGAGGCCCATCGAGATTCTTGCATGCCGGAGAATTATCTTCTAGTAATAATTCTCTTTCTCACCTTAGTATAAGGGTATGGAAGATATTTTGAACAACGTTGGAGTGAGGCCCATTGAGATCATTGAATAGTGTGGAATTATGTTTTACCGATAAATATGCTTTGCTTTCTCGCTGTGTTGACGGTGTGGAATTAAAGAAGAGCAAGCAAGATATATAAAGTTACACTTGCAACGGAGGGAGCGATGTGAGCGTAGTAAAAGTAGTGGCATAATCTTTTAGTTAATGTTTCATTGTAAAGTAAAGTGATAACTAAGTCATAGTATTGAACGAATTGTCAATAAGTTTTTGGTAATATGCTTTTGATAACTAAGTCATAGTATTGAGCGAATTGTCAATATTTTTTTTAATATGTTTTTGATGCAGGGGAATATTGGTCATTAAAAGCTTTTATAGATCACAAATTGATTGTATGATGGAAGGGGAGATCCAATTAAATTTCTAGGGCTAAGATCAATGTTTTTTAGTATTATGTTAATGGATACAACTCTACGTGTTTTCTAATTTAATCATTTACTCTTTAAATTATTTTGCTATCAATTTGTTTAAACATGCAGCTTTTGTATGGGAAAGCATTAGCTTATTGTTATTTGTGTTCAAATTTGAAGAGGCTATAGATTTATTAAGGGTTTATTAGTTAAATATTCAATATGGGTTGAATTACAAGCTTTAGTCTTCAATATTTAGTAAAAGGTATTTTTCTTTTTGAGAAATTTCTGAAAAAATAAATTGTAATACATAAAGTGTAAACTATATTTTATTGTAACATATTAAATAGTTCCATATTTTTCTTTGTGGTGAGATTTGATTGTGACAATAATTATTTCCATGGAAAACATTAAACGAGTTAAAATTTTCCATCATCCCCATATATAGTGCATATAACACCTAAACCTCTTTGGTCATAAGATCACATAACTCTAAAACTTCTTTTATCATGCCATACCACATTGCAATAGATATCCTCACATGAGACACATTGAATTTTCATGCATTTGACAAGGTTTCCTTTAGCATATCATAGTATGTATCTCATCTAAAATGCGCTTTGTTGTGATGTAGTATAACATTCCAAACTTTCTATTTTCATAACATATCTCTTAAAGGTAGAGTTTTGTATGTGGTAATTTTGATAGAGAGTAATAAAATGTTATAAAATATGTTGATATAATCCGTGTCCTGCAATGTAACATTTAATTTCAGATTTAATTTTTTTTAGCGGTTCCATATTCAAACAGTCATGGGAATCGATTATAATCTCTTCGCTTCTTCTACATGGGTGCTAATCTCTAAATAAGCTTTAATGGATAGTGGTAATGGAAGTGTTGCCTGGGATAGATTTATGAATCTATCAAACACGTGACTTCGAGGGTATGAAGATAAATTATCAGAAAAGCCTCGTGTAGTAGCAACAGACAACATATTCACACATACTGATTTTGGCCTGTAGTTGAGCCTAAGTTCATATGATCCTAAGCTTAGGATGCTAAAGGAAAAAATAGGGAAATCATGAGGAAGAACTAATGCTGATAAAGCATGACAAGTCACATATTAGTAAACTTGAAATGATCACTAAAGACATCATAAGCTAAAAATTGATGATGATAAAGCATGACAAGTCACATTTTCGTAAACTAGAAATGATAGTTCCAAAAAGAAAATTGTAGTATTTATATCAACCCTCACATAAGATGAAGATTCCATACGGACTGCATCTTTTAAAATAAAAGGAATTTTTCCTAGTTGTATGGAGTGGGTTCATTTCAAAGTTGGAACCCACCAAACAATCAACATCATTGAATGTATACAACCTATCATCTTTCATGAATGTTTTTCATTAACTATTAAGGTGAAAATAAAGGGTGAAAGCATGAAGATGGGTTGCACTTTTGGGCCAAATGTGGGGAAGAAATTTCAAGTTTTTTCTCTTTTATGAAATTGAAGCCCTCAAAATTCATATAAGCACTATGAATTTGGATTCAAAGTAAAAAGACAAATTATGGATAATTATGTTGTTGTTGTAATGATATTTTTTGTAAAAATAATTAGCGTCTTATAATATGTCAATTTTCCATTAAATGAAATGTTGTTTTTTCCAAATTTCCACACATCTTAAGAGGTATGTGTGTGTTCACATAGCATAACTTACTCTAAAATATGTAATTTTTGAAAAATATGTATAAGAGCATTATCTACATGAGGAGAGTTATGCTTTTCATATTAAAAAATTTACTTTTTATTCAAAAATATATTTTTTATTATTGTTCGAAGTTGGAGAAGTAATATTTCAATTGGATTTTGCACACACATGTGTTCATATAATTTTTTTTTCAACTATTTAAATATATTGAAAAAGAAAAAAGACCATTTTGGCGAGGACTAGTAAACAAATATAGTGATATTCTTTGCAATTTTTTCATTTTGTATATGTGATGATATTGATCTTTTATTGAACTTGTTTAAAAGTTCGAAAAAATTTCCAGAATTATATTTGAAAGAAATTAGATGAAAAATATTATATGAATTTGAAAATCTCAAACTCATATGCCATTGGATAGAGGATTCCTTCGTGAATCCAACATAATCAACTCTGCCACCTAAGGACAAATTTAGCTCTAAGTCCTCTAGGATACAAAATGGAGTTGCAAGAAATTTTGCAGAAGGGGTGGTGAAATTATGGATTTTATGACTTAAGAGGGTCATTCAACTACTTAAATCTCTCTATCGAGCATCTGAATTTCAAATTCAAATAGCTTTCTCAAGGGTTTCGTAAGCCCTTAGTTGATCTATATATGTGGTTAACATGGGCTTCGTTGAGGACAATGGCTCGATCGAGCTATGTCGCTCAATTGAGCTATTTTTCTCGACCAACCCTCTATAAAAAAATGGATGAGCTAAAATTAAGCTTTTAGCTCATTTTAAAATTTTAAATCTTATCAAAATTTTTGTTATCATGTCATGTAAAAACCATATTAAATTTAATACTAATATTAAAAAAAATATTATTATTATTTTTATTAAATTAAATGGAAAAATGATATTAATATAAAAAAATTAATATTAATATTATCTATATATATATATATATATATATATATATATATATATATATATATATATATATATATATATATGGATTAATATAAATTATCAACTTTAATATAATATAAAATTTCTTATATTATAATTTATATACTAGCACAACCGCATTAATAAATGTGGTCGATATATGCCATAGGCATCAACAAAAGAGTCATTAACACAAAAAGGTTTATACAAGTTGACTCAATATGTTAATTTTATTTAACCTAGTTTTCTATAAATGTAATATAATAAAATATATAATATCTTGATAATCCTGAAGTAACCATAACCTAAAGCTACATTTAACGAACTAAAATCTAAACAGTTTCAACTGGAAGACATGAAGTGCTCTACGTATCTTTGATGGAGGTAGCTGGAACACTAATGTTTTAGAATATTTTAGATATCAGATTATTAGACATATATGCATCATAGTCAACATCAACTACTTCATTATCATATATGAACATGACATCAAACATTTATCAATGGTTAGTGTCATATATAATGAGGGAAACTGACAATTGTATCATCATACTTGAAGGATCATAATCACAACATAATTTCCTTATCACATCATTCAATCAACAAGTCAGGGCATCTAATTTTACCACATTCTCAACTTTACAAATCTTATCAAAACCTAACAAGATCCTTAGTATCAACCTTATTATCACACTTTTATCATTAGGGTTATCGTGTTTATCATAAGCATTAACAATAGTATCAAGTTACCATATATTGAAATCAATATATGTAGCCTTATTAATGAGATCGGGAAACCCACCATTTCCAAAATGTAAGATGCTTGCCAAATATCAAGAGCACCAACATATCACATGTATCAGAAATAAAACTTGCTTTGATATGCATGCATGAGTAATTTATGAAGATGATATTTTCATCATACCTCTGGGCTTTACTTGTCATATAATATTTCATCTTACACATACCTTGTATTATTCATGTACATTTGTAACTTGTAACACTTATTTTTCTTTGGCAATTGTAGCAATTGCATATAGTAATTTTTGGATGCTACTTTAAAAATTTCAAAAAAGTTTCTCAGGTACTTTTCTCCTTTTCCAACACCAATTCTTCTCTTACTGCATCATCTTTCTTTTACTTCAATTTAGATGATACTTAATAAGGATTTTCTTATCACATTTCATCTGGAGGTTAGAAGTACTCATATACTCAAATATGCAGGAAACAATAATCAAATAAATAATCCTAAAAAATAATGCAATCGAAAATAAGTAACATAAATCTAAAATGTACTTATCGTTCATGAGAGGAGATCAACACCCTCTTAAACCAACCTTCAAGACTTAATATTTCCCATTATTCATGTAATAATGTTGCAATAATCGAATTTTTCAATGAGTAATCCTAATTTAGGATATCCCAACTAGGGTTATGCTTAAATTGGTCACAAGTGGTAGAAAAACATCTCATTGATCATGCTAGGGCTTCAAAACTTCAAAACTCATGCCTTTATCTTATCCTATGGTTTCTTCCAAACTCTACCCTCATGATATCCATCAAACCCTAATAACTAAATTTCCCAGGTTTTCCTTCAAACACTAGCATTATTTTAGGTTTCCTGTGTCTTCTATTTCTTTCATCAAAGGTGTCTTATCACATCTGATCTCAATGAAGTTTCTTCACCACAACTCTGACTCCATATTATTTTTTCTGAGGGATATATTTTTCTTTGCTTTAGATACTTGCATGTCATCATTTACACATTTAATTCACCCCATACCATTAAAACTTCATTACATCATATGCAATTATGTAGAAAGAACAATATCATTAAAAATGTAGTGGAACATAAAGGAACAATAGAAGAAAAACATATACACATAGAGACACCAAGATCAGTCGGAGACTAGGGAAAAATCCCACATGGGGTAAATCTATTTCAAATTCTTTGTGTTCAACTAACAAAACATTCAATCAATTTTCAAATGAGATCCTAGTTTCTGGCCACATGGAGAGAGATATATCCATGTGGTTGAATTGTTCCAACCATGCGGAGAGGCTTGCATGCATGCGACTGCAGCTAAAAATATCCTAAGTCAACCCCATGATTGAAAACAAAAAACCCTAATATGTACGTGCAAGCTCAGATCCTCTAATGAACAAATTCCGAACAAACCAATTTTGTACATATGTGAGCCAAACCAAAGAACGAATAACGAATGATGATCTCCAAATGAGGGTCACATGTTTTGTATTCTTGTAGCCATCCAAGGGTGTCCCATTTCCCTTTGGGATGATGTCTCCCTTTTGTGCACATTTGGGTTACCATATTAAAATATATTTTTCCTTAAGAAAATTGAACTCTTCCAAGGGATAGTGAGGGTCTTCATTGATGAGAAAGATTGTCTAAAGGAGGGAACCTATCTTTGAGTTGCTAAAATTAACATACGAGAACTTGGACAAGGTTTTAGAAAACCACAATTGGAATTTATTGGTGCACTAATCAATATACATGTTGATGCATCTCAAATTCAAATCCAACATCCTTGTGACATAAATGAATCTAGTTTAATGGTTGTGGTAATTAAATGACACTTAATGTTTAAAATGATAATTTTTGTTGGGAGGATAAATGCTCATAAAGTCATAAAGGCATTTAGATGATTGTGTGAAACTCCACTTTATAGACTAGAGAATTTCAAAATAAACGAATGTTGGAAATAAATTCTTTGATCAAAATAAAAATGCATATGTATGTGAGATAAATATAGAAAAAAACAATGGTAATTATCACTATGATGAAGAGCCGATAACAAAGACACTCTTACATGGATTTAGTGATTCATGTAGTATTTATTATCTTCATAATAATCAAATAAAATTTCTTTGGGTGAACGCTATAGGCCTTTGGGAATATTTAGAGATAGGAATTAAGAAGAGGTGAGATTTCCCATATTCTTTTATGGGAAAAAGCAATGAGAGAATGTTACAAGAAACTTTACATATCACAATATTGCTCGATGGCTGAGTTTTCCATGAAGATCATCATTTTGTGTATCATATAATGAATTTTTTTTAGAAAAGAGATTAAATTATCCTTTTTCAAGTATTAAGTTGTATTTGGACTCGTATAAGAAAATCACAGTTAAAAGAAAAATAACTAATAGCTAGAGACGTTAAAATAAAGGCAAATTTGAAACATGTTTTAGCGTCAAACATTGCGTATACAGATATTAGATGAATACATAGATTGCAGGGCTATTTTTTGTATTTGCGCAACTTATACATAATGATATGATAGTTGGGTCAACCAAATTTCGTTGTTTCATTTAGTAGTGTTGAATATAACTCAAAGAATTTTGTAAAGGCTTTGCGACAAATACATCGAGATAAAAACCTATCAACTGAAAATGAAGTAGAGGAAGATAATATGATACCTTGATTAGAAATGACCCCATTACTCATGTACGATATTATAGAAGTAGAATTATTTATCTACGCCAATTAATTTTACATGAGTCTAAGTACTTTGGTGATTTCATTGACTATTTCTTTGTAACAAAATTCCAAAATTGAGGAAGCCAAATGAACATGGATTGATATGGATAAGAAATTCTCCTATATATGGAACAAATACGAAGATTAAAATTGAAAGTTTTTTTGACAAGTACTTATGCTATGATTCAAGTAAACTTCTTGGAAAATTTGAAAACTATTCGATCCCATGGTCCTAAAAACACTTGTAGGAAAGGAAAAAAAATGCCTTTCAAGTTCAATTTTCCAAATCCACTAATGCAAAGGGCACAAGTAATTGATCCTATGGAATTATATAATTCGAAAACAAAACAAAATGCAAGAATAATACTTGATGCACTAGAGAATATGGAACATGATGAGATATATACATTTGATAGTTTTCTTAAAGAATGTATAGCCAAATCTGATTATATGTGTGAAATTCAATGTACTCCTAAATGAAGAACAATTCTATTGAAAAGAAAGCCAATAGATATATTGACTAATATCTTTTCTCGACATATTCCATTAATCTAGGGTGCAAATACCGATGCCCAATTTCTACTTCACTTGTATGCTACAACTACTTATTCTAGCTCATTTATAACAAAGGTAGATAAAACAATGGCGTCAATGTTTAAACATGTATGAAGTGAATGTCAAAAAAAGAATGGTGATATCATAGAAAAAATTGGAAGACTTGCAAAATATTTTTTGAACTTACAAAAAATATCTTAACAACAATCTAGATATATAGTGCTATAATTGCGACTAAATAGTAGTTAAGGAAAATCTATATTAATTTATACTTCAACAATAAATGATCGAACATTTTTACTAAAAATATAAAATAGATAGAGCATGACCTAGGTCATTCTAAAAATATATCATGTTTATGAATTATCATCCAATATGTTCAACAACCAGAAAACATTGAACTCGTATGCTTAGAATAATTTGCATCATGCTATACACTACATGGTAGGAAAAGAGTGTCAAAATTTGTAACTAGGTTCACTTATAATGACCTAATTGTAATCATGACATTGTATATACTTTATAAATAAAGAAAAAGAAAGAAAATAAAAATTATATTTTGGAGTATGGGTTTCATACTCAAGTTTTATTCAAGAGCATCTTCTTCATTCATTTATGTTTTCTAGGTCCTTCTAGGGTAAAAACTAATTTTGGTCATGTGTCATAGCCCCATTTGGACTCATTGTAACCAAATAAAATATTTACTTTCTCAAGAAAAAGGAATGTGTTTCTTCAAAACCAAGTCAACCCTATGTTAAGGACAAGTACACCTAAAGGAAGGGTTATTCGACTCCTCAAGAAGCTATAAATATAAGGAGCTTGACGTCATTTAAGACACTCATCCAAGACAAGTTCATTTTGTAATAGTGAAGGATAAGAAAAGCTAGAATGATGATGAAAGGAAGGAAGAATCAAAGTTTCTTAGGCTAAATCTCTCTCTCTCTACACATCAAAGTTAGGGTCTCTATGAAGTTGTAGTTAGAGGAGGCTGAAATTGTAGGGTTGGCATTCTGAGGCGCAATTGTAGAGCCAAAATTATGGTTGAAGTTGCAGTAGCTAGAGGTTTGGAAGTTACCTTGAAGAAGACTTTGCAGAGGGGATGACTTGGATCTTGGGAGAATTTTGGTCTTGGAATTCTCTGTTGTGAATAAATTCTATAATACGAGAAATCATTTTTTTGTTTTCCCCTTGGAGCGGTTTTGTCGTGGCTTGGAGCATATATGTGTACTTAGTCTTGTTGTGATCTTCATTGTTTTTGGTATTCCTTGATGAACAAAGATCTAATAATGTAATAAAAGGCCAACACACATCACAAGTAATTACCAAGTGAAGGAAACTCTATATAATCTCTAAGTCTCCTTATTTTCCAACATGGAATCAAAGCTAAGGAGCAAGAATGATACTGAAGATCACATCCTAGTTATCACTATGACGGGGGTTTTGAAGAAGGGTTTCAAGGTTCTTAGAAATCTCGCTACATCCATCAAGAGTTAAATGTTGAAGACCATCTCTAATCTACCAAATAAATTAATAGATGAAAGCTTGTTTTCTACTTTATCAAAAACTTTCAAGGATGAGAATGTATGGGTTATTTATAGTGCTTCCTCCATACATATGACGAGAGAATGCAATCAACTTCAGACCTTGTCAAAAGGGAACTCCTCTCACTTAATTTAAATTGGAGACAAGAAGAGTTATCCAGTGAAATGGATTGGATATACTTCATTGGAGGTCAAGTCTTCTAGAACTAATCACCTCAACAACATTCTATATGTTCTAGGTTTGAAGAGAAACTTACTTTCTATTTCTTGTCTAGAGGATAAGCGTGATATAGTTTCTTTTGTTGATGGAAAGGTTTTGTTTTGGGGTAAGGGCTATAGTCTCGACAATTGTAGGGTGATTAGAATTCACGAGGGGACATCATATATACTTTTTGAACCTATATATCAATCCCTTCCAAAATATGGTATAGGAGGTACAAACACTTTCATTATAATATGTTTCTATCTCTAATTCAAATGGTCAATGGAATTCTCGAATTTAATTAAACACATGAAGGGACTTATAGGGGGTTTTCTCTATGAAAGAATGTAAATAATCCATTTGTAAGAAGTGATACCAAATTAAGGAATTTTTATATCTCATACATTCAGAGGTATGTGGACCTATGGGAGTAAATTATCTTTTGGTGGGCGTCAATATTATGTAACCTTCATTGATGATTTTTGAAGGAAAACTTCATCCCATGAAGATGCAACTAAACATCAAACACGCACACCAAAAGATAATTGATAAATAAAAAACAAGGTTTGTAGCAAGCGGCTTCTCACGGAAAGAAGGATTGATTACGAAGAAAAATTTTCCCCTATAGATAGATATAGAATAATAATATTTCAGTTTTCATTTGTTGCTACTATGGGATGGAACATGCGTGAATTTGATGTTAGGACAATTTTCCTGAAAAAAGACTATCATTGAAGAGGATTACATTGAGCAACCTAAAGGATTTGAAATCAATTAGAGGGAGACTCATGTATGTAGGTTGAAGAAATCTCCATATGGCTTAAAGCAAGCACCTAGATCTCGATATGAAAGAATAGATGCATACCTATTGAGACTTGGTTTTACTAAAAGGTCTGCAAATACTAAACTATACATCAAGATGGTCCAAGGTGAACGAGCCATCATCCTCTTGTACGTGGATGATCTACTTGTTACAGGAGTAGAGAATCAAATTCAAGAATGCAAGAAGTAGTTAGAAGTCAAGTTCAATATGAAGGATATTGGTTTATGTATTATTACATGGGACTAGGAGTTGGGTAGTATCCAAGTGAGATATATCTTTCTTAAGGTAAATATGTGATTAAGATTCTTCAAAATTTTTGGAATGATGGATAACAAGCCTATGACGACTCATATGATTACCAATTTGACGAAGTTGGGGAGTTCAAAGTATAGTCTGATGGACATACTTACTATAGGAAGTTGATTGAGACCTTGATGTATCTAGTACATATAAGACCATATATTTGTTTTACAATAAATATCCTCGGTTAGTTTCAAATGGAGCCTAAACATGATAATTCGATTCCAGCTATACTCATAATGGAATCCAACTCATGGGATATACATATTCCTATTCAGGTGATAGTGATATAGATGATAGAAGAAAAATAGGTGCATGCTTCAGCCTAGGGTCTTCCATGGTCTCGTAGATGAGCAAAAATAAAGATACATTTGATTTGAGTAGTGATGAATATGAATATGTTATTGTAAGTGAAATCTATCAGGAAGTTATTTGGATTAGCAAGTTATTATCAATTTTTTTTGAAGTACCCCTCAAAACTACACATATAAATTATGGTATTGAAAGTTGTATTATATTGATAGAACACCTAATGTTTCATGTTGAGACAAACCATATAAAAAACAAGTGCCACTACATCAGAAGCTTTGTATGAGATGGGGTCGTATAGTTGCATTATATACCTATTGATGAATAGGTAGTAGATATAATGACTAAAGCTTTATGAAATAAGAATCTTGAGTATTTGAGAGACAAACTTGGTTTGGTAGATATCTCTTACCTAATTGAGATGGAGTTATGTTGGACAGTTCTTATCTTTATGGGTCAAGAAGTAGAGTAGGACTAACAATTGTAAGCCTTAGCGAAGGCCATAAAGAAAAAATTGAATCTGGAGGATTGGACAAGCATCCAATATTATAACTTCTTATGTATTGTAGAATCGAGTGAAAAAGAAGTTGTTGACAAGTACTCCTTGAGGATGAGGTAAGGAATCCAATATAACAGTAGTCAAACAGGACCAATATTATTTAAGGATTGAGGATTTGAAATCGAAGATAAGAATAGCCCTAAATGGACACACCCGATGAACATTCATATGGGATATGTTCCCTATAGGTAGTATGACAACTTATGTAAAGCCTCCCAACATAATTCTCTCATATAAGGATGAGCTTGTCTAGTTAAGGCCTTCAAGGAAAATGCTATATATGATTAATATTCTTGAAAAAGATGGATTATCAATCCACATATTATTATGATAATTCTTCAAGATTGAGATTCCTTATACCATGTAATGGGATTATGAATACCTCCCTAGTTAAGAGCGTGTTGAAAATTGTAACTCGGCTTGGTTGTCATAATGATCTAACTATAATCATGATATTGTATATTCTCTATAAAGCAATAAAAAAAAGGAAAAGGAAATTATATTTTGGAGTATGGGTTTCATACTTAAGTTTGAGTCAAAACCATGTTCTTCATGATTTTAGATTTTCTATGTACTTCTAGGATAAAGAATAATTTTGGTCATGTGTCATAGTCCAATTTGGAGTGATGTAACAAAATAAAATATTTATTTTGTCAACAAAAGGCCAGATATTTCTCCAAGACCAAGTGAGCACCAAGTTAAAGATGTAACCACATCCTCTTGGATTTACCAACGTTCACCTCTCTACTCTAGTAAACATGGTAAAAATTGTTACTATGATATGAATCAACCTCCTAATTATAGTTAAGGAAGTGGAATTGACAAAATGAAACTTTAAGGACCTTCCTTAGGAGCCACAGGACCCCCAAGTGATAAACCACCCCTCTAGGTGCCCAAAACCTGAGTTAGATTTCTTTTTCACTGACTTTAGGTCCCATTTTAATGCACAAGCTTGCATCCACGTGAATGTAGGCCTCCAATTGCATGCATAAGCCTCCAAGGGAGCGACTGCAACCCTAATTTCCCAGTTCTAGCGTGAAATCGTAGAAATTTTTCCACCTTGTTAGGGCTAGAATCAAGAGCATTGTGGATAACTTGATGAGACTTTCCAAAACAATTAAAGACACAAATAAAAACCCTCTAACAAAAAACTTTATCAAGGACTTGAATTAACTAATCCTAACCATGATAGTCATCTTTTCAAACATTTTTTTAACATGTAATCTACATGTTATAAATGTATATATCAACATAGGGGTCTCATATGTATCTGAAAATCACCAAGAATATATAATGCCTACTCATAATTATTGCAATAACATATACTAGGTCATGCATTCAATAACCATTCATCTATCAATCGCAACATCATAAGAGACATAACTAGAATCTGTCATAAACCATGCTTATAACCAACATATAACCAAAACAATATCAATGACAGAACATCCACCAAAGACACATCATAACAAGTACATTTACTCATAAAATACAGGAGGAAAAGAGCTCTTATTAAAATATGCAAAATCTAACCAAGTCAGGTACTGCCATGTACAACCTGACAATAGATTGGGCATAACCAAATCATTCTTTCATCCAATCACCCTCGTACCATATTACATGCATGAATGTGGGACTCACAAAAAAAACCAGGGAATCCTCATGCTTTACTGTATATCCATCCATTCTCGGTCATGGGATTTCTAGGCCCGAAACCCTCACCTATACATCGAGGCTTTATGAAAATCTCACCATTACTGGTCACGGGACTCCTAGGACCAAACAAAGAAATATTCACTACCAGGATTTAATAGAATCCCACTTAAACTAGTTAAGGGATCACTCGGCCCTAAACAAGTACGAATTTCTCCATATTTGTTCACTAATAACTAGAGGAATTTTCTAGTCTCCACCATTTGTATTTACCATGTATCCCACCATTACTAGTAAATGGATTCCTAGGCCCTTGGAAATTTTCGTGAGACCACCTCACCTTGTTCCAAAACCATTCATCAATCCAAATCTCAACCAAATAAAAGAACCGCATCACACCATGGTTATCTGAAAATGGAAAGGCAATGTTCAATCCACTGTCACACCTAGAAAATCCCATTTCAATGACAACAACAGAATGAATGCACACATGCATATACCATGCATACCAAAACTAGCAAGCTAATCATACATGGAACTCAATACCTGCAAAATAATTTTGTTGTTTCCACTTGATTCAAATCTTCCTTGTTTGATCCTTTCTCCCCTCTTCCTTCTTATCCTTTCTTGGCCTTCATTTCTACAATGCTAGAGTTCTCGAAGAATGCTATATGTGTTCAATAGTATGAAAGAGAGAGAATAGAGAGAGAACTCCAAAACTAAGTTGGAAAAAGGTCTAACCACCAAAATCCACGAAGTGATCCTAAAAATCCTTTTTATTATTGAGGCCTCCTTTTCTTCATTTTCCTTCCATTTCATCCTTACATGTAACGTGTGACTTTTCACCTACGTTTCCTCCTATTTTCTTTTATTTTCATAAATAAATTCTAGTTAATGTATCTTTGCATTTTCAATATATTTTCCATCACCTTTGCAAATTTCCTTTATCCATAATAAACCAAATGAAAGCCCACTAGGATGTTTTGCCCAAAACTAACCTTGGAATATGTGTCCCATGACCTTGGTCTTATACTTTTACATGGAAATTCAACTAGGGGTTGTTATAGAGCCCTCTACCTTGGGGGAACACCATCCTTAGTGTACAATTAAACCTATAAACCAACAAGTCACTCAAAACAAAACATATTGCCCATGGAGCTTTATAACCTAGCTTGTTGCAATGTTTACAATTGTAGCATACCTGGCTTCCCACTCAATCATTTTTTCTTCCCTTCATATATCTCAATTATACAATTCTTCTGCACATTCATTTCCTACACACTTAGGATACTAGTCTTAACATTACCTCCATGGCCAAGTGAATATAACCACTTAAGTGATATTAACTAACGACATTTCCAAATTTTTGTAGCTATTCAAATGATTATAAAATTGTCACATCCATTAACTAACTTTGTATTGGAATTATTCCTGGTTTCAAAAGGGTTAAGGGAATGAACCATTTTTGGTTGACCTTTCCCACTGTTATCACATTAACTCTATTTCTTTTAGATTTAGAAAATACTAATAGGTTTCAGTGTCAACATTTTATTTGTCATAAATAGGGAAATCGTTGTCAGTGAGATTATCGACTTATTGATGGTTACACGGTTTTTCTTCATAATAATGTGTTGAATATGGGATTATCATCATTTATTAGCTGTAGAAAAATGATTAACAGGAATACACTGACAATGAGCTTATCAATGTTTTTCTGTAAAAATGGCTAGTTAAAAAATTGTGTTTTTCCTGTATAACACGGTAATTTTGGGAACCCTTTCCAGACATATGAAAACTAATTTTATGAAGAAAAAAAGTTTTGAATGGATGCATTTAAAACAACCTCTCTCGGTTTTTTAACAGATATCATGGTTTTGTATTTTTAGTGGGATCCCTAGACCCTATTTTTTAGGATTTCGTGAGTAAAAATATCATGTACAGTTGTTGACTTGGATGCCACCTCACCAAATTTGACATGGTGATCATTATCTCCACCTATGACTCCAGTAAAAGCATGATCTTCAGAGGAAGATAACATTAGGAAGTTTTCTATATGTATGTATTTGATAAAGTACGTTATTATTTTTAGATTTTGTAATTATGTTTTGCTAGAAACTTGTTTTAGTTTTGCAGTCTTTTCTATAAAGACAATTTCTGTAGAAGAATAAAAGGTTAGAATTTTATTGAAAAACATATTTTCATTCTATTATATTTGAGTAGTCTTGAATATATTTATAGTTTTCAATGAGAATTTTGTAGGCAACTAATGTGTTGTAATTCCTCGTCAGTTTCCTCTTTGTCATACAAATTTTCTTTCATGTCAAAAAATGTTAGTATCTAAGATTCGATTTCATTTATGCTCCTTTCTTTTATTTATCATCAATTAATATTCGTTTCCTCAGTCAGTTATAAACTTTTCTTCATTCCAGCTTCTCTCTCTTCCAATTTCTCAATCAGTTAAAGGATTTGTTGCTATCATGCTTTTTATAGCTTTCTCCTTAGATATGTAGCTTTACTTCTTTAGAACTAGACTCCATGTCGAATGGCAAGTTTTGTAAACAACCCAACTAATTTTATTCGTTGAACTAAATCTAGACACCGAACGTAATTGCGAAACCTACTACTACATTGACCTTAGAGTAGTTGAGTTTTACAGAGAGATACCTCTCTAAGTTGAATGGCCAACTTTCAACCTAAAAAAGGTCTTAAGGTTACCTTAGAGTTTTTCTTGCAACCTTGTTTTTCCCTAAGAAATAACACCCACCATGTGCCATATTATTGTTAATCGTTATGTAAATATTATAATGATATATTATTTTTATCCAATAGTTCCTTCAATAAATGTAAATTTATGCACTAGAATATATATGTATATGATTTGATAAGTTAATGGAACTATGACTTAACGTAGTGATTGGTGTCCATTTACTATGGTGGAAATAATTTATTTTGTTACAATCTTTTTCATAATGTAAACATGTCCGAAGACTTCCACTTGGAGGTACCTTATGACACTTGGCATTTCCACTGTAGCTATGGTTCTTTGATTCGTGTGAATTCCATGTGAATTCTGGTAGCCTCTATGCGTGAAAGGTGGATATCGATTACCCACTATCTGAGGGTGATGATTTCATAGGTAAACCCTAACTTCTTTCTTTCTCTAGTTGTCTTAGATTCAATGTCTCTTCGGCTTTTATGCTATTTGGTGGGGTGACTATGGCTCCGAGCGTTCTCTCCACCTTTGCACTAAGCAATGGGTGGTCGAGCTTCCCTACACCTAGATGACTTTCATCTTCATTCGTGGACGCTTTGGTTTAATGCCATGACATTCCTATTGGTTTAATGTCAGAGTGGTGGGTTTTGTGTATATTTCCTAGTGATCCTGCAATATACCTTCGAAATTTTACTTGGCATGCAGCCATATTTACTGATTGGTTTTTGGTGATGAGACATAGGTGAGTTTCATTCCCACTAGAGATCTAAGGTTTCGAGTCAACTCATTCCTATCTAGAAGTCTATAGGTAATTTTCCACTATTGGTATGGTTTCAAGGTTCTTAGTAAGTTTTATAGATCCTATTTGTGATAGTTTCCATCAGTGTCAATTGGGAGTAAGGTTTAATGTTTTATTTTTTGGTTCCTTTTTTGATTCAATGGTTAGGGTTTTCTTTTTTATTTTTTCGGAAGAGTAAGGCTACTGATTCCTCACTTCCTCCCTAGGTCTATTTTTTCTTCTTTTATGGGACATATTGTGGAGGTTTTGGCTTTGTTCTCCATATTGTTTTGTAATCTGTGTCTCAACCTTCCTCAAAGTGCTGGAAAGAGTTGGCACATGATCATTTCCCATTATGGGATTTTCGTTTTTTATTACTTTTTCTTTCAGTTAAAAACTAAATTATAGGTTATTTATACTTATAATATTGATTCCATGGTGTTCGATAATCTTTAGGTATCTATTTAGTGTTATTTAGGTTTTCCATTGTCTTACCCATATTAATGTTTATCCTCATACACATACATGTTGTTATGGTGAGGGCTATCTCGATTCTTTTTACATGTAATTTTAACATTACTTAGCTTCTAGTATTTATTTCCACAACGCAACCCATTCTTTTAATGCTTAGCTCCCTTTGATTTTGCACCCAATACCCACAACAAAGCTCCCTTGATGTATGTGGGCATGACGCTCGAGCCATGTTCCTATCAGGTAGCTCTATTGTTGAGTTATGGTGACGTTTACCGAACATAACAATAAGTTCTTCTTCCGCATTGCCTCTAGGTAGGCACCCTGTGTACTCTACCTCCCAAGCTATCACTTGTTCCGTTACTAGCATGATTTCGTTCACTATTAGTTTCCCCCTTTAGCTTGGGTTGTCCTTTCTTGGTTGGAGATCTAATTGAGAGTTATATTTAGTAATTTTCATAGAGGGTTTAATTGTCAAATGTGTAACACTAGCTAATCATGGAGAAAATGTAAACATTGATATTATCTAGATAAACTATGCTACAATCTAGTTTACTTGCAAATATATCCAATGTTTGAGGTTGTTATGTTATCACTCTGTACATAATTACAATGTCTCAATAGTTTTATAAGTGATTGAGTGGTTTTGTTTTTCTTCTATGAAATTAAATTGGAACCCTTTGAGGGTTGTCTCTCTATTATTTTTATTTTCATATTGGTTTGTTTTTTAGAGTATTTGGTATTATATTACTCTACTGTATAAGACTATTGATAATTCCTAAATTTCATGCATTACTAGCTTTTAATAATTTATTAAAAAAATTGACTCAGTGACTTCAAAATTGTCCTTTATAACTAGAAACTATCCTCCCCATATTGTTTCCTTTAGCCTGATACCATATTGGGTATATTCCTAGTTGCGTTTGAAGAAAATTTACAAAAGGTGCACCGTGTATTCACAAGGTAAATTCATTAGCAGGAATTTTGTTTTACTATTCCAAATACAATCATTGCCCCTTTTTGTATTCATCATTTTTCTTTTACTTCAAAAAAAAAAAAAACATACTTGAGTAAAGGGGCTACTACCAAAAAAGTGCTCAAAAATCACTCCTCTTCTCATATAGTAACATTTCCTCCACTTGTATACCCCTTTTTCGACTTTGTTATACTACCCAATTTTCCTTAGGGAAATTTTTTTCCTCCTGTGCAAAGGTAAAACACTAACTTTTTAAGTTCACTAAGAGGAAATTTGAAAGTATTGATGACTATCCTACACATATGGAGGTGGTTTTTCTAAATAAAGTTTTCTCCAATATATTTTTTTCATCTCTGAACTATGTGTATATTAAGTCCATCATGCATTTTCCTAATCACGAAATTTTTTTCTAAGGTCTTCGCAACTTTAGCTTTTGTTTACAAGGAAGGTTTTTAAACTTTTCCTCTACTCTCAAGAGTGAAATTTCTATCATATTCCTACTAAGATCGAATAATTATGGTTTTAAATTAGGTTATATAACCCTGTTTCATACCTTTACAGACATTAGTCCTCATACTAGATAAAATCTATAATGGCTTATAGCCTTCAAAAGTATTTCCTCATGGTGGCCATATATGTTAGCCTCCTATAAACAATAAACCTATTAAGATATTAATATCTAGAATCATTTTATTTGGCATACTTTTTAACTAGGACTGACTCATAGATTTAATTGAGAGTTAACCATTTCACTTTTGGCTAATACTTTCACCCTTATTTAAATCTCAACACTATTGTACCACTTGTTTTAAGCTTACATTTAAGCTATATTCTACAATAACAATCCATAACAACTTCTGCCTAATGATCTAGAACAACTTTTGCACTTTTTTTTTCTCATGATTACACCCGAAATTTACTAACCCGAACTCTATACTAGAGCTAAAGAAAATTCACTGAGAGAATTTAGCAATGCTCTAATTATTTTATTTTTATGGTTAATACACTTAGAATCTTAATTAGATTAACTCTTCTCTCAACACATTTTTACATTAATTGAAAAATAATCTAACATGCATACGCTATATACTCCTCCTTAATATTGCACTGATGTGTATAATACTAATCCACATAGTCTATTGTATGCATATAGCATGATGCGTTATGTAAATTTACCCATATGGGACTTTAATACTTAACTATCTCTATTTCCTATGGAAAAAGGTTTAACCTTGAATTATAAATAAAAATACTATATAAACAATAATTTATATAACTTGTTTTGTATGCATGCATAACAAAAATTTCATATTATTCACAATAACATATTAGACAATATACATAAGTATACTATACCTATAGAGTTGAGATCTATACAGATGTATAAAACATGCATTCTTTCATTAATTCTACAAATTCCTAATGATTATCATTCAATATCGATAAATAAATATAAATAATAATCTAACCATAATAACTACTTTAGAATTACTTAGAAATCAAGCTCGTTCATCTTGACAATGAAATACCTCTTCCAGTTCCCCCAAGCTAAGACTTATTTTCTCTCTGGAATCAACAACCACTTTGATTCCTAGGTACTTTATTTTTATAGATTTTTCTTCCCAACATATTTTTAGCAGCAACCTACTTTAAGGTCTACAAACCTTTTGCTTAGGCATTTTTTCTTTATGTTTTCTCTTTGAAAAGGATGCTTTTCTTTTTATTTAAATCATTCTTTTCTCCCCCATAGTGCTTTATTCCATTGAACTTAGTATTTCTCTCCAACTAAGTGATTAACATAATTTTCTTTCCAATTATGTTGATTTAATTTCTTTTATTTTCTCCTATGTATTTTTATGAGACTTTTAGGGACAGTCCATCATTTGGACTTGACCACCACAACTTCTTCTAAGCTGACAAGAAGTCCTCTACACTCTAGTGTTCTTTATAGAATATTTCTGAGTAATTTATTAACTCAATAATAATAATATAATTGCAACATGACATAAGTATTATCATGGCTTCCCTTTCCATTAAATCCAGTAATAGTTCAATGTCTAAAAATAGTAGTTGTCTAGAAGGAAGAGTCGGAGAGGTGTTACATCTAACCCCCCCCCCCCCCGCCTTTTCTAGAAAAGCATTTCCCTTGATTCAATATTTCCTTAAGAAGGAAAGGAAATTGCTCCTCGATTCCCTCTTTCATTTCTACAGCCATCTCCTCTATAGTAAATGCTTCCACTTTTAATTATTTTGAGAGATGGCTGAATTCTAAAGCACACACACTCTTATATTCATTTTTTTCTCCTTCCCTGGTATGATTTCATACATGCTAAACATGTGCTTACTATTTTAGTTCATGTATTTCACTTGGACCCAACAAAACTATTTGTATGCACCCAACAAGTTCAGCATAATCAACGTAGAATCACAATAAATACCACAAGGTTTTTTTGTTTTTTTCTTCGGTACATTTAGCCATGCTATGCCAAGTGACATTGTCATAATTCAAAATATGAAATTACCACTTTTCCTTTCATATCAGTTACACAAAGGAAAGAATAATTAATGTACTATTTGTATCATTCTATTTTATAATTGTTGTTTTGATACCATTGTATCAAGTGGTCATCTCTCATGCATACTTAGTTTTAATATATCTTAGTATCTCCACCTTTATCATGTTTTTTATACTTTTTAAATTCCGTTCCAAGGTGAACTTAGTCAAGTCCATTCCTATGGTTATGCCCATTGATGAAGAATTTCACAATACTACATAGATAGTTAAGTTTTATCTTGATGTACTAAAGTGTTATGGTTAAAAACAAAATGTATTTTTCCCAGATCTACAACACTCCTAATTACACTGGTACACCTTATTCCACTATTTTTGTTTAACTCATTCCCTTGACCTTTCCAATTTGGCTTGTATTGTAGTTTTTTTTTGTTCATCTCTTGGTTCGGTAACGATCTTAACCTGTGAATTTTTTTATAGAAACAAAAATACCTATTGTTGGAAATAATACTGAGAGGGGGGGTGAATCAGTATTATCAAATTCTTTTCAATATACCTTACAGATTTATACTTTAATTTATTCTTTAGATATTGATCATTAATTTGTATGTCAGAGCCATATAATAATGAACAAGAGCAAGAAAAATAGGTAGGCACACCAAAGAACACCAGATATAAGGTGGAAACCCAATGTGGGTGAAAACCACCTGCTGCAATATGTCTCTATCTTCTTTCAATTAAAAACTTCTTTTACAATGATTTTGTACTGGTGCAGTCCTTTACCAGTACGTAGGCTGCAACCTGCAGAGAGCTACAACTCTCTCTCGTTTTCCAGTATCTCCTGGAAGGGAGCTACAACCCCCTCTTCTCTTTTACTTCTTTAAGGATCATGTTTCATTAATTTTCAAACTGGATCCAAGAAGATCAAATAATCATCAAGTACATGTAAATCACCCAATCTCCTTATACAATCAACCAATGAATCACCCAATTTCTTAGAATGTTGTAAACAGAAAAGTAATACCAGAAATCTAAACCCAGAACTCTGCAGCACTAGATAAAAGACAACCAACAAATGTTTTAAGAAAGGTTCGCAACTTCACCAATAGTGGCCTACGAATACCCACAACCCTTCTATGTCTAAACTACGCAGATCCGCACCTTGTCGGTCTACTACTTTGCATATCTCTGCACCACTAGTTCTGCTGCCCCGCGTACCTTTGCTCAGATCCGTACCTGCACTGTCCGCCTGATAGCGTACCTCTGCAACTTGTTCTTCTGTTTCCCTGTGTACCTCTGCACTATGCCTTCTTCTGCACTGCGTACCTCGCACTGCGCCTTCTGCTGTGCTGCGTACCCCCGCACTACGCCTTCTCCTGCACTGCGTACCCCCGCACTCACGCCGTGGATCACCTGCGAACCTCTGATTAGGGCCATGTTAACAGTCTTCCAATGTGCCACAGATAGTCAGATCCACAGATCTGATCATGCGCCTGAGAGATCACGACTTATCAATAGATTCGCCTTAAGTTTTCTCCTTGATTTAGATCTAGCTTTTAAAACCAATCACCCAAAATTTCAGATCTTAAGATATTCAAATTTCACAAGTGTCTAGCCAAGTGATCTCTTTTCGAAAAGCAATACAAGGGATCCAAACAGGGGTTCAAATAATTTAGATCCTATCCCACAGGACAAAACCATAGGATCATGAACGACGGTTTAAATACCAAGGGCCAAACATAAGAAACCCCACGTGAGTGCACTTCTCTGCATTGGAGTGAGTGAACTGGGGGACTGCACCTTATGAACGGATAACCTGCGGGTATGTCTGCACTTCCTGGACGGCGAATCTGCGGGTCCGCACCTTTTGAACGATGCACTTACGAACCTCTTATTTTCCATCATTTTGAGAGCCTGAAACAGAGTTTTGCCACTTGAGTGAGTTGCCATCAAGTACAACACCTGTACCAGAGAGCCAAACCAGAATCATAATGACAACAATCTCCCCCTTTGGACTTGATGGTAACCTCAAGATCCTTAATTTCATTCTCCCCCTTTGACATCAAGGCCAAAGGGTTATGCTCCCCCTGAGAACATGCTTATGCCTTTGCTTTGCTGATCATGCTCCCCCTGACTAAAGATCAGATCTACAAAAGAAAAAGTTCTTCAAGAAGAACCATAATCCACCATACACCATAAATGACCGTGAAAGGGATAGAGACATATTGCAGCAATATTCAGATCAGCATCCATGTTCTCCTTCTATACTTCCTCCAAGATCTTCTACCATATTGCCAACAATGCATTATTAGAAGAATATATGCTCCCCCTGAACCTGTGCCATTCGATCTTCGACCAATCCGCAACCCAACAAATATACGCATATACCCCATATGAAACTTGCATACAACCAATAATCTCTGAAACAGATGAGATTCAACAATAGGATGATGCATCAACAACCCCCAGCTTTTGCCTAAGGTATTCAAAGGTCTCCCTGGGCAATGGTTTGGCGAGTATATCAGCAACTTGTTCCTTAGATGGAACATACTCCAACTTGACCTTTTGTTCAAGCACTTGTTCCCTGAGAAAGTGATACTTGATCGGTAGATGCTTGGTCTTTGAATGCATGACTTGGTTCTTTGAAATGCTGATTGCACTTGTATTATCACATAAGATGGAGATAGGTGGAGTACAAGTGATCTGAAAATCCTGCAAGGTCTGCATCATCCAAAGGATTTGAGTGCAGCAAGATTGAGCAGCCACATATTCCGCTTTAGCTGTAGATAAAGCAATCGAACTCTGTTTCTTGCTGAACCAAGATACTAATTTGGAACCCATAAAGAATGCACCACCACTTGTGCTCTTCCTGTCATCCACGCTTCCGGCCCAATCTGCATTTGTATAAGCATGAAGTGTGAGATCTGTATCTCTAGGATACCATAAGCCATAGTTTTGAGTTCCTTTAAGGTATTTGAAAATTCTCTTCACTGCCTAAAGATGAGTTTCCTTTGGATTTTCCTGAAATCTTCCAACTATTCTCACTACATGCATGATGTCTGGTCGGGTACCTATAAAATAAAGTAGACTTCCAATCATAGATCTGTTGGTTGGTTGATGCACTGCTGCTGATTCATCATTTGCACTGAGGCTACATCCTGTGACCATGGGGGTACATACTCGTTTTGCATCTTCCATGCCATATTTCTTCAAAATCTGCTTGAGATACTTGGTTTGAGACAAAAAGATCCCGCCTTCATTTTGTTGGATTTGCAATCCAATAAAATATGTCAGTTCTCCAAGCAAAGACATTTCGAATTCTTTCTGCATCACCAAGGCAATGCTTTGACTCATAGCTTATTCATTGCTGCCAAAGATAATATCATCTACATACACAACAAGTATTAGCAATTTTTCATTTTCAATTTTTATATAAAGATTGCTATTTGCTGATCCCTTTGAAAAACCTTGTTGATGAAGATATTTGTCCAAATGGTAGTACCAAGCCCTTGGAGCCTGTTTAAGATCATAGAGAGACTTTTTTAGTCTGCATACAAGATTTTGATCATTCCCAAGGATGAACCCATCTGGTTGCTCAATGTACACTTCTTCTTCTAAGTCTCCATTCAGAAAGGCTGATTTTACGTCCATTTGAAATACTTTGAGCTTCTGAAAGCTTGAGAGAGAAAGGAACATTCGGATGGCCTCAAGTCTAGCAACGGGAGCAAAAGTTTCTTCAAAGTCTATTCCTTCTTATTTAGCATACACTTTACAAACAAGTCTGGCCTTGTTTCTAATTACTTCCCCATTTTCATTCAACTTATTTTTGAAGATCCATTTTGTCCCTATGACATTTTTATCTTTTGGTCTAGGAACCAACTCCTAAGTGTTGTTCTTTTCGATCTGCTCAAGTTCTTCATCCATCGCCTTGACCCAGAATTCATCTTTGCATGCCTCTCTTACATTTTGTGGTTCAGTGGAGGAGAGTAATTCCAAATAGCTTGAGACTTCTGCAATTGTTCTTCTTGTTTGTACACCTGCCTCTTTCTGCCCCAAAATATGAGATTCTGGATGATTCTTCTGAACGTACCTGGATGGAGTCTTCTCTTCTATCCTTATCTGTTCCTCTAGTGCCTCTTGAGGTTCTTATTCATCATCAATCTGATTTGGAGAGTAGTCTTCATCCTCTTCGATATTTTCATAATTTACTTGCCTAGGAATGTATCCTTTTTCATCAACCACTACATGAATGCTGTCAACAATTCTTCCAAGTCTTTTTTTGTAACACTTATATGCTTTGTTGTGGGGAGAATAACCAAGGAGAATGCCTTCATCTGCTCTAGGTTCAAGTTTGCCAAGCTGTTCATCATTATTCTTAATATAGCATTTGCTTTCAAAAATTTTGAAATGCTTTACCGAAGGAATCTCACCATACCAGAGCTCATGAGGAGTTTGAGTGTTGTTCACTCGGACATTTGTTTTGTTGAGAATAACAACCGTAGAAAAAGCAGCTTCACCCCAAAAGCTTGCGGGAGTCCCAGACTCATCAAGCATAGCATGAGACATTTGTTGGACCGTTCTGTTCATCCTTTCCACCACTCCATTTTGCTGAGGAGTCCTAGCTGTAGAGAATTCCCTTCTTATTCCATGTTCTTCACAGAAATCGAAAAATTCATTTGAGGTAAACTCCCCACCTCTGTTGGACCTGAGGCACTTAATTTTGTGATCTGATTCGTTTTTAGCCAAGGCTTTGAAAGATTTGATTTTTTCGAATGCTTCGTCCTTGTGTTTCATAAGTCCCAACCAAACCATCCTAGAGAAGTCGTCAATGAATAATATAAAGTATTCTTCTCCTCGAGGTGACCTTGTCCTAAATGGACCACATACATTTGTATGGACTAGTTCAAGAGGCCTGCGGGCTGATCCTTCCTTCTCAAGGAAGTTAGTTCTGGTTTGCTTACCAAATTGACATGATTTGCATGTTTTCTGGAATTTTGATATCTGGAAAACCACGAACTACCTGGTATTTGCATGCTTTCCTTATTTGTGAAAAGCTTAGATGCCCCAACCTCTGGTGCCATAACCAATGTTCATCATCTTTGCTCAAATAGCATTGTTGTTGTCCTTCTTCAAATATGTATAGATTATTTGGAGTTCTTCTACCTTTGATCACTGTTTTTCCTATATCAGGATCACGAACACTACATCCATTTGATCAAAATATTACCTATGTTCCTTGATCGCACATCTGACTGACACTTAGTAGATTATGCTTCAAGCCATCAACATACAAAACATTTCCAGCATTGACCTTTTCTTTCAACTGAGCAGTGCCTTTTCCTTTTATGGCTGCAGGGGTATCATTTCCAAAAGAAACTTTCTTTCCCTTTTCTAAAGCAGTATATGATTCAAGTTTTTCTTTATCACTTGTCATATGCTTCGAACATCCGCTGTCGATGTACCATAGATTTTCTTGTCCTTCTGCATAAAATCCTATCCCACATCTTTTTGTTTGTCGTTCCTTTATTCTCCATGTTCTGGTGCTTGAGGCTTGTTCCTTTGTCTGCTGAAACCTACTCCTGCATTCAGAATCTTCATGACCGAAGTTATTACAAATAGAACATTCAATTTCATTTTCAAGGGTAGAAAAGTTGTTATAGGTCCTTTTCGTAATCCTAGTCATACTTCTTTGTTTTTGAGCATCTCTAGTCATGATTGTCTTATAAGCAACACATTGAGCCACTTTGTGACCAAAGTTATGGAAAGAGAAACATTGGCCATTGAAGAAACTTCTGCGATTATCAAATCTACCAGCCAAATGATTGTAATTTCTATTGTCATCCATTCTTGAAGCAAATTGAGAAGTTTTTACCTGTGGCTGGTTGTAGCTTTTGTTCACCCTTAAGATGGATTGCCCCTGGTTTACCTAGTAGTCTTTGTTTGTTCTTGATGTAATTCGTCCCTGCCTTACCTGGTGATCTCCATTGGGCTTTTGCTCATTCCTCCTTGATGCATCAAGATAACTCTTTGAGGTGGATGCTTGAGATGTTTCTCCATTATAACCCAGACCTGTCTTGATTAGTGGAGAACGTTGTACATTGATAATCTTATCCAAAGTTTCAGATCCTTTAACAAATTTAAGATTAAGAGCCTTTGTTTTCTCAATTTCTTTTCTAAGGCCAACAATTTCACATTCTAACTTCTGAAGAGATTTTTCTTTTTCATCAAGTTGGAATTTCAAAGTATCAATGATCATATCTTTTTCTTCTAAACATATTTTGAGTCGAGAAATCTCTTCATAAAAACCATCTACATCTATAGCGTCCATGTAATCATCATCTTCAAAGGCCATTAAAAGTTTATAATCATTACCTCGCTCATCTTCGTCACTATTTGATAGGCCATCATTGTCTTCATGAGTGTAGTAACTCTTCTTAGTTGCATTCTGTTTCTTGTTCCATCTAACAGGTTCCTTCCCTTTGTCAATCTTATCCTTGTGAGGACATTTGGCAACATAGTGACCGACTTTTCCACAAGCAAAGCAATTGAAAGGTAACTTACCTCGGAAACGACCAGTACCCCGTTGAAGATTTCTGACAAAAATTGATTCTTCTTCTTCTTCTGACATGTGTCCTGACTCATAGTACTCTCCTTTGCCTAAAGCCTTAAGGCAGCTTCTCTCCTGTCTGATGGACCTCCTTTCCTCATTTCATAAGCAGTTAGAATTTCATGCAACTGTGACATTTTAAGGCTTTGTAGATTCTCTTTTTCTTCTATTGAAAAAACTTTAGATTCAAACCTAGGGGACAAAGATCTTAGAACTTTTTCAACCACAACAACCTCTTTTATTTCTTCACCCAAATTTTTCATACAATTAACAATCTCATCTACACGAAGAAAACAGTTAGCCACACTTTCATCATTATGCATCCTGAGATTTTCATACTAAATCCTGAGGGTTTTAAGTTTTGCTCATTTTACCTGATCATCTCCTTCATAGCTCAGAACAATCTTGTCCCATATCTCTTTTGCGGATTTAAACTGCATTACCTTGACAAATTCTGAATGAGATAGGCATCCTAATAGAGTATTGACTGCCTTTGCATTTGTTTCATATTTCTTCTTCTCAGCCGGATCTATAGGAGTTGCTGATGGAAAAGTATACCCTGTATCTATGATATCCCAGACTTCTGCACAAAAAGATTGAAGATAGGCAGTAACTCTTACCTTCCAATAAACGAAGTTTGTTCCATCAAAAATTGGTGGCCTGATTGATGCTTCCCTCTCGTAGTTGCTCATGATGAAAGATCTTTCTTCAAGCAATCAAGCTTCTTCTTAAGAACCGACTCTGATACCAATTGTTGGAAATAATACTGAGAGGGGGTGGTTAAATCAGTATTATCAAATTCTTTTCAATATACCTTCTAGATTTATACTTTAATTTATTCTTCAGATATTGATCATTAATTTGTATGTCAGAGCCATATAATAATGAACAAGAGAAAGAAAAATAGATAGGCACACAACACCAGATATAAGGTGGAAACCCAATGTGGGTGAAAACCACCTGCTGCAATATGTCTCTATCTTCTTTCAATTAGAAACTTATTTTACAAGGATTTTGTACTGGTGCAGTCCTTTACCAGTACGCAGGCTGCAACCTGCAGAGAGCTACAACTCTGTCTCATTTTCCAATCTCTCCTGGAAGGGAGCTACAACCCCCTTTGCTCTTTTACTTCTTTAAGGACCACGTTTCATTAATTTTCAAACTGGATCCAAGAAGATCAAATAATCATCAAGTACATGTAAATCACCCAATCTCCTTATACAATCAACCAATGAATCACCCAACTTCTCAGAATGTTGTAAACAGAAAAGTAATACCAGAAATCTAAACCCAGAACTCTGCAGCAATAGATGAAAGACAGCCAACAAATGTTTCAAGAAAGGTCTGCAACTTCACCAATAGTGGCCTGCGAATACCCGCAGCCCTTTTGTGTCTAAACTGTGCAGATCCGCACCTGGTCGGTCTACTGCTTTCGTATCTCCACACCACTAGTTCTGCTACCCTGCGTACCTCTGCTCAGATCCGCACCTGCACTGTCCGCCTGATAGCGTACCTCCGCACTGTGCCTTCTTCTGCACTGCGTACCTCGCACTACGCCTTCTTCTGCTCTGCGTACCCCTGCACTGCGCCTTCTCCTGCGCTGCATACCCCTGCACTCACACCGTGGATCGCCTGCGAACCTCTAATTAGGGCCAAATTAACAGTCTTCCAATGTGCCACAGACAGTCAGATCCACAGATCTGATCATGTGCCCGAGAGATCACGACTTATCAATAGATTCACCTTAAGTTTTCTCCTTGATTTAGATCTAACTTTTAAAACCAATCGCCCAAAATTTCAGATCTTAAGATATTCAAATTTCACAAGTGTCTAGCCAAGTGATCTCTTTTCCTATTTATAGGCAAGCCCTTATTCAAACCATGGGACAAAACCATCGAAAACCAATACAAGGGATCCAAATAGGGGTTCAAATAATTTAGATCCTATACCACGGGCCAAAACCATAGGATCATGAACGACGGGCTAAATACCAAGGGCCAAACATAAGAAACCCCACGTGAGCACGCTTCTCTGCATTGGAGTGAGTGAACTGGGGGACCGCACCTTATGAACGGATAACCTGCGGGTATGTCCGCACTTCCTGGATGACGAACCTGCGGGTCCGCACCTTTTGAATGATGCACTTGCGAACCTCTTATTTTCCATCATTTTGAGAGCCTGAAATAGAGTTTTGCCACTTGAGTGAGTTTCCATCAAGTACAACACCTGTACTAGAGAGCCAAACCAGAATCATAATGCCAACACCTATCTCTAATACAATACAATTTTTTGAGACCATTTGATTCCTAACATTGATGTTATACAGTGTTTTTACATTCCCTTACTAGGGTTTATTTTGATTCCTCTTGAGGAATTATATGTTTCCACTCTTGGTTTTACCTTTCATCCATTTTTGTGCAAGGATGACATTTTATGCATCTTTTCTATATTATTTCTTAGTGCCTTTGTGTTTTTCTAGTTTAAGGGGTGGTTAAAATTCCACTATTACTATTATTTTCCTTTTGATAGTCTCCAACTATCGTCTTCATTATTTTGGTGACTAAATGTTTCCTTTAACCATAAGTTTTGGTTGTATTCTATTTTATCCTGTGTATATATACCACCGATTAGGCAAGCCTTTCACATATATAATTTTTCGCAATTTTTCCTAAGGTAATCTCTTGTCATCTAATTCTCTTTATTACAACTTATTTACCTTTTATTTTGTATGTTTTCAAGAATCATCTCGTCGTTTAAGTTTCAAATCAAAAATATTTTTTCACCTTTTAGGGCCATCATAATTTTGTCTTAAGGATTTCATATATATATATATATATATATATATATATATATATAGATAGATATATCCGTGTTTTCTTGTTGGGAATTTTCATTAGACATACTTTGGATATTCACATATCTAAACTTTGTAATTTTTAATCCACGAGTAAAGCAGTCCACTAGTTCCTTCAAGCGAGAGGATCATAAGTTGTTTATCTATTTCCTTGGTAACATATTATTGGTTTCTCCATAGGTCTTATTAGCCCTCTATACAACAAATCATTTGTTGGACATCCATGGTGGTTTTATTCCTAGTTATAAGGGTATAACATTTAGAATACATGTCCTTCACTTCTACTTTTAACATCTATTGCCTTGATAGAAAGTGTTTAAGTTGTTTCAATTATTACTATCAATTTTTTTTCCAGTACTTATTCTACTGTGTGAAGTTATATTTGTAGGATACGTGTTCTTAATCCCTCTTTTAATCCAATTTTTTTTCATAGGATCCCAATTTCTTCTAGAAGATTTATTTTGTTATACATAAAACACCTTGTTATCACCAAAAAATTGATCATCTAGCCTAATTTACTAGATGGATCAAAATATACCATGTAAAGAAAACTTTACCCTAGTAAAATTTCTTTCACTGTGAGAAATTACCTAATAAACCACCTTTTTTAAGTAATTTATAGTTAAACCCATGAAGAATAATTAAATAAATAATTCTTTATTTGATTTTCTTCTAGGAATAATTAATTTAACCATTGTTTTATTATTATTCCTTGTCAAATTTGAACTAATCATTAAAAATAAACATATAAATCAATATTTATCTTATTTTTCTCTAAGAATAATTAATTAATCACTAATTAATTCTTATTCTTTGTTAAATTTGACTAAATCCCTTAGGAATAATTTAAATAAATCCTTATTTGTTTATTATTCCTTAACTAATTCATTGAGATAATAAATAAATCATTTATTTATTTATTATTTCTAAATAAAAGTTTAAATAGATATTCCCTCCTAAACAAATATAATAAAATATTCTAAATGGTAATTCCAAGAATGGGATCATTAATATTTTATTATTCCTCATTATTCGAGGATAACTCAATATTTTGTTATAAATGGGAGGGTTTTCCATTCATTATTCACTTTTGATTATTTTCATTGTTTCACTCATTGTTGTAACTCTGATTATTTTCATTGTTGCATACCATACTTTTGTTGGGTTTATGCATTATAGAGGAGAGAGACTATACAGAAGTTGAAAACGTTTGATGATATCCAACAACACATCCCATAGAGGGGACTGGTAATATTTATCTATTCTCTTCACAAGTGTTATTATTAAATGATTCCTTACATATCTGGTTTCCATTGGATGTTTGGGGTTATTACTCTTTCTTTCACTATTTAACTATGATCATAGCATAGATCATATTTTTGGCAGGTTTTGTTTCTACCAATCGTTGCAGATCTGCAATGTTTAACAGTCATTTGTATTGTTGAGATTGTTTTTCATCCACAATATTAAGTGGGTTCTTTTCATACATCATTGAGAAGTAAACACTAAAACAAATTGGCGACTCGACTGGGGTATAATTTTGATTCAGAAACCTGGGTCTCCAATACAAAATTGGCAATTCCACTTGGTTTTATACTTCATATCTAGAAACCTGGGTGACCTTTGGTTTTCATCTTATGTTTTCTTATTTTTTAAATTCTATTAATGTTCCCTAGTGTTTTAACCCTATATCAGATAAATTTTTGACTTCCTTAAGCTTTCTGGTTTCTGGTCGTTTCTGCAGGTCATAGGAACTAGCGGCGGCAAAGGCAACATTTTTTTTCTGAAATTTGCAGATCGGGAGTCTCGGAATAGAAATCATATTTTTCAGCCCAAAAGGAACGATCTGGGGTCCAGAATGGAGCTTTTAGCCTAAAAAGTGTGATTTCATCAAAAAACAGGTCAGAACTTGCGATTTCTAGGTTTTAGGGTTTTTCTCAGATCTGTTTCTGGGTTTTGCTAAGAATTGTCTATTGGGTGTCTAGCCTCTATCCCATCCCACTTAGGCCTTGATCCATTCTATTTTACTCATCGAAGTCAAATTTAGCCTCCCCTAGGGCTTCTAGTACACTTCCACCTTTCCAGGAGGAGTTTAGCTGAGTGAGAATTCTGAGTTTTTGTAGCACTTTCAGCCACATTTTCCATATCTATAGCCTTTTGTTTCAGATCTGATAATGTAGGTTTCTACCATTCAAAGCTTCAGTTTTAAACTTGTTTGGTCATTTTCCTCAAGGTCCCATCGGTTTCCCTACGTGTTTCACCCATCTCCGTATGTTTTTGCAGTGATCTTATGCTCCGATTTTTTGTTGTTGATGCACCACTTTCCAGCAGCTTGGAGTCACTTGATCACAGTCACATCAACATTTATATCTCTTTACTGTTTCAGTTTTTTTTCCATTGGTTTAGCCACCAAGTAGTATATTTTTTACAAACCCAGTTTGGGTGGGGTTTCATTAATTGTTTTGTTGTTTATTTTTTGCTATTTATTTCAGTTTATTTGCTACAATTTTTTTCTTTTTATACGAAAACGATTTGGGATTAATCACTTAATACACTTTCACACACAAGCACACCTTAAGCAAAGGGTGCTTGGTTTACATCGCCAAGCTAAGACTTAACATAATAAGTTATCTCACCGCATCAGAGACAGAGGATATATTGTTGATCTCCCTTCACCATTTCCGTGTTTCATGTGTCCTTCCATCATTATGCCACCAAGGAGTGAGTCGCAGAGACTATTAGGCCTTCAACCCTAGTTTCCGCTTGGGAATATTACTCCTCCCGTCGAGTTCAAGTTCATAGCCCTCTGAGTCCCCATATTAACTCTCCTTCTGATTCCTCATCTCATTCCGAGCCTCCTTCATCGCATATCCTCACCATGTATGGACCCATAGCTAGTGCAGGAACCCAAACTATTGGTGGCTCTAGTAATATGCCAGTGGTCACATCAGGTGGAATAGTCTCAGGAAGCATTCTGACTGCACCCATGCTCCCCTTTATGGCTAGGTAAAGTCTACCGGATCTTAACTAGTTGATAAAAAACCACATATACCATGATGCTAGTTGACCCTCTATGCCGACTAAGCTTCCCTCAGACATCCCAAGTTTGAGGGTATTGCTGGAGAGGAACCTACCAACCATGTCTAACACTTCCACATGCGGTGTTCGTCCAACTCCATAAATGATGACTACATTCGTCTTTAGCTCCTCCAATGCATGCTCACTAGAGATGTTGCAAAATGGTATGTAGATTAGCCCTTCACCTCTCATTCTAGTCTCGTGACTCTTGCTAAATCATTCTTATCCTATTTCCAGTTACCTCTCTAGTACGACACTAGTACTAATATTTTGACCACATTCTGTCAATCCTCCACTACTCGCCTTTTTGACCATGTTCAAGAGTGGCATCGAATAAGGAGAACATGTTGTACCCTACCCTTCGAAGACCATGTTTATCTAGATTGGTTTCTCGAGAGCATTTTATCCCCCATAGGGAAAAATGGCGTGTCCCATTTTCCTCAGAGCAAGGAAGAAGCTCTCCAAACCACTTTGAGATATGATCTGATTTATGCTCAATTAGGTTACATCTATACCGTTATTCCATACCTTCCTCATCATGGAAGTGCCAATGCACTGGGGGCATCACACGCCGCCAATGGTATTGTTGGATCCATTTCAGACTCTCTGTCATATTCTTAGTAGAGTTATGGCTATCCATAGGGGGGCACCAGTTTGTCCAACACTTATTCCCCTCATACTAGCAACATGTTTCTAGTACCCCAACTCGTCTACCAAATTTTTTCTCCTTCTTATCAACAGCTTGGCGCTCCAGCCCCTCAAGCATTAGCGGCGCAACCTCCAATGCATGCTCAGCCCCAGCAACCACTTCCTCCTTGAGGACAAGTGTTTCCGTAACAAAGTGATACCAATCCCCATAATTCGAAGAAAAAGAATAAGGGGAAGGGTAACTAGGGTAACTAGGATAACCAAGGTAACCAACCTAGTGAACCCTAGGGAACCAGCCTAACACCAAAAACCAGCAACAGAGTGGCCACCCCAAGCCGAACAAGGTTATTCTTACAAACACGCCTTGTGCATGTTGTGGTGTGCATGGGCACTATAAACATGAGTGTCCTCTTTTACCCCAAATGCGCTAAATGTGGGAAGCTCTAGCAACTTCTCAAGGTCAACAATCAACTCAGAATCCTGTGCGACTTCAACCAGTCTTGCTCACACATCCTTTCCTTGGTAAGGATTTATTGTTTCTCAACCCCAGCTAGGTCAAGCAGCCCACCTCCCCCAACCTTTTGGTCAGAGTGACTAAAAAATCCTAATGATGAACTCTAAGGAGTTTAACCCCTCTAATATCAACCTACAAACTCGGTTGTGTCAATAGGACAAGCCATCCACTTCATTAGCTATCGATTCTAAAACCAAAGTGTCTGTTGAGCCTCTTATGACACCAAATGGTCCTTTACACATCCCTCAACCCAAAGTTGCAGCCATTCCCAAGGTCCCAAAAGGACCATTATGCCGTAATGTGGATTCTAACAAATTTACCCATATGTATAATATAGTGGACAATTTGCCACAATCACGTGCCCCCATGTCCACACTGGAAGTCGTCCAGTCGTACCCTTCCCAAAAGAAGGCTCTACTAACTACCTTGGGTGCAGTGGACCCTTTCGATGATCATTTGATTGTCTTCCCAGTTGATACATAAGAGAACCCCCCATTACCTTCATTTATTGCTTTCCAGATACCTATTAGATTCAGTAATGTCGTCATCTCTAGATGCATTATTGATGAAGGCGCATCCACCTATGTAATTCCATTGTTTTTTGGAAACAACTAAAGTCACTTGAGTTGTCCCCCTCCACCATCACTTTGTGTGTGGGGGATGGACACTCCTCGTAGCCCCTTGGCATGTACCACCACTATCCAGTGACCCTTGCAGGCAAGACTGTCCATTTTGATATCAAATTCATTGATGCCCCTTTGGATTGCAACATCCTCTTAGTTCATAGTTACACATACGCCATGTTAATTATCGCGTCTGCGGTGTTCCGCAAGATGTGCTTCCCCCATGAAGGGAATATCATTACCATTGATCACTTGACTTACTAGAAGCTGGCATTCGTGACCTCCCTTGCATTCATCATCTTGTCGATCTCCTAGAGTCTATAAAGATTCCTCATTGTTGGATGTCCTCCATGGTCCTTCCCCTACCATTTATGAACATACTTCCATGGGTGTTTCCATGTTACAAGTGTCACAGGTTGCCCTTAACCAGTCCAATACACCTGATCAATAGTCATCTCCTTAGAATCTTATTGTTGCTTTTCCAGTTGAACACTATGGACCCACTCCCCTAGGACCTCCTCCATTTGTGGGTGCCTCTCCTATGTTCCCACAAGGCTTAGTTCCATCAGGTCTTAACCATCCAAGAGCTATCTTGCCAGGAAATTATCCCGCTAGCCAGATACCTTTCTTATTCCCCCTCCAGGAGTTTATTTTGTACCTATCATGGCTTTGATGGTCCTTCCTAACATGAACCTCGGGATCCAAGTATGGTACATCGACCCCCCTACAAACACTCTACCTGGTTAGCCAAGACCGTATCACACTTTGACCCCGGTTCAACCAGTCCCCATGACCCCTAGCACTACCTCAGTCTCATCATAACCTCAACATGAACCAGCTCCTGTTTAATATCAACTAGCCAGGGGAGAAAAGCCAAAAGGAAAGATTCAAAGTAAAAGGCTCCCCAACCTCCTCCATCCCTTAAGTCCCCAAAGCTTAAACCCTCGTGCGCTTTGTGTGACGTTGTTGGGCATGCCACCAACAATTGTCCTTAAGTTCCTCAACTTAAATTGTTGGTTCATGAAGTGTTCCCTGAGTCAAATATTCCGGAAGTCCATGTTAACATGCCTATCCCACCTAAGAAACTCAAAACGGTTCCCACAAACCATCCTTGTTCCCTCTATGACCTTCATGGTCACTATTCCCATTGTTACCCTCGTCTTGATAAATTTTTTGATTGCCTTCAGGAAATTCGTTAATACTAGGCCACTCGTAGTAGAGCCTCCACTCCTCTACTTGTGGATTTTGGTACCACCAGTCAACCAGAATAGGGAAACTCTCGCCCTGCTATTGTGATCCCTCCCCCCGATGTCGAGATGACGGATACCATAGGCCCCATTCTTTACTTGTAGTCATCCTTGAGTTCCTTGCCAGCAGACCTTTCCGAGGTTGTTGCACACATTTTTATTGAACCTTTTTCGAAAGAATCTAAATTCTCAACATCAGTAGAACCTCCATGTATCATTCCGTTGTTTTCCATTCAAGAGGATGCATATGTGAACCTTATTCCTCAGTTTGATGCGCTAGGTAATGTTGTCGCATCATGTAGTCAGTTTTCCTCCCATTCGCCCATCCCCCAGCCTGATGAGGACACCATGGAAGCTATGTCTACCCTTGATTACCCCTACACTTGAGTAAGGGGGCATTTCTTCCAAAGGATTTCGAAGTCCATCTCCTTCCTAATTCTCCCAACGTGCTCTACCTCTAGAGATGTTGCTCACCACACATCCCTTTTATTTGCATATCTTTATTTCTATGATAAAGTTAGGTATGTTGCAGCATCTCATATGTTATCTTTTGCACCTTTCATATGCACCCATCATCCACACCATATATCATTCATGCTGATAGTGCAAGTCGCCTCTCCCGGAATCTAGCCTCGACAACCTGGGCCATTTTGACCCCTTTGAATACATTAGTCCTTTCAAATGTCATCTGCATTAGATCTGCCACCAATAATCGGGATCAATATGATGCAGTGATAGGTTTTTAGTGGATGCCCTTGCTCATCGAATCCTTCATCTTCTTGTTCATTTAGATTCCTTACTACTTGTCATGCAATTGAATGGTGTGTATCATGTGCATAACCAAGTCTTATTTAGAAAATATCTACAACTTAAGTTGTTGGTACGTGAATTTGAATCTATTAGTTTTAGTCATGTGCCTAGAGCCAAAATTCCCTATGTATATACCATCTCAAACAACATTCTAGATTGGCATTTATCACATATATACCACAGAATACAACCATAAACAAGATAAATGGTGAACCATAATCGTCATATAAAATGCATAATCATATTATGTATCATATAGGTGTTTAGGGCCCTTAGCTCTAAATTCATCTGGTATGCCCATAACATACTAAGGGCCACATAGGCACCTACATCTCCTTTGGAGGATCTCATGCCAAGTTGGATTGAGATTCTTGAATCCCTTTTTTGAGCACTCGGAACACAACGACGCTCCACAAACTCCTCTTGCTAGGGGGAATCATTCCCACCTTTGCATACCAGATCAATATCCCATACTTGGGGCATGATGTTTTTTTTCCCTTGTCCGTCTTCTCAATTAAGTCTCATCCTATATCCCACTAGATCTAGGTATGAACGATTTTCCTCCCATTCCTTGGATAGCTTGTCCTACTAGCTTTTTTGGTGAGCCATATGCACATCCCATATCATAGATGTTTGATACCATATCTTCAAATATTCTACTCTATGTCCACGTAGTCCCCATGTTTGACTTAGTGGATGGGAATGATTCTAGACCTCCTACAGTAGTTCCTTCTCATTTTCCTCTTCCCTTAATCCTTCACCAGGAACCATTGTTCCAAGAAGCATTAAGGCCATCCTTAGGTAAGTAAGGCCACATTCCTGAAAGTGTAGATCCTAATTTCGATGGTTTCTTTATCTACTACAATATTTGTAGCTCAGTTCGATGAACCATCAGCACTATTGGAAAGCTCTCACCGAGCTCTATAATGAGTCTTCCTCAGTTTTTGATAATTTGACACTTCACCACAAATTCATTCTTCCAAGAAAGGTCACTTCATCGTCTCTCAAAATCCAATTTCATCATAAAGAGACACTTGTAATTTGAGTTCAACCTACTCCTAATACTTTTCATACCATATGGTGACTTTCATCATGACTAACCATCATGTAATCATGTTTTCATGGTCCACATTGGGCCTAGTCTATGTGGCAATGTCATCGAGTCAACCATGTTTAGAGCATCCGTGATGAGTCAACCTTGCATTCTTGGAGTCTATTTCATGTCCCATCATCTCATGTCCCAGTATTCCATCCATATTTTGATATCGTTCATCCTGTGTTGCCTATTTCGGCCTCTAGTCATATTGTCCCCATCCCCTCCAAAGTTGAGTCAATTGTTGCGAGGTCAACCATGCACTTTATGCTCTAACAAGGGTAGTCTTCTATTTTTCCATTAGTCTCGTTTCCCCATTATCCCTGGTGTCAGTCCAACAGTCCCATTACTCTTTTCCCTCGTGCTCTAGTTGAGGATCATCATTGCCTCGTCTATCATGGGCCCTATTCTGTTGACATCAGCTCATTTATTTTGGAAGAATGACCTAAAGGGTAGTGTATCTCATCTCCAGCTTCCATTCTTGTTCGATGCCTTAGATCTAGCAGAGTGTCTCATTATTTCCCTTTGACTTAGTCGTTTCATGTTCGTGATCCATACACTTCATGGTCTAGTGATGCAACAGATTGTATCAGTGTTTCCTGGGTGTGTGTGAGATGTTTTAGGCCTCATGAGGGGGTGGCCCTTCAGGAAGCCTTGGACATGCCCGGATGCATACCTGTTATGCTACAACATCAAATTTAGTTCCGTAGAGTTGATGTATTTGGTTCCTACCAGTATTAGTGTCCATATCATGCACATCTCCTTCAGATGATCTATTCATTTTTGGACAGCCCTTCCTTATTTAGCAGGGCTTCTTCGGTTGTTCTACCCTCCCTTCCACCCATTTCTTGAGAGAAGGGGCTTTGTATGTCATGTACTCATATATTATTGTATTTAGTCCTGGCTCATGTTTTTACCAAATGCATTATGTATATGGGACACAATGTATTATTGGCTTTTTTATGCCAGCATGTCATGTGCCATTCAACATGTACTTCATTGCTTAGTTTTATATTTCTGGGCGAACCATTATTTTTGTACTAAGTTATCTTGTTGGGTATGAGTATGCCTCCCTCACCTCATTGAGGTCTGGTACCACAGCATAAAAGGGGACATGCATTAGTCTCACCCCATCTGTCATTGTCCTCTCTCAGCTTTAGCTTCATTGGTCTCTCTCTCTCCTTGAGTCCCCTATTTTGTCTAAGTTATTATGTCTTTACAATGTACTTTGGTCATATGTTTTGCTCCTAACACTCGTACATTGGGGGACAATATGTTATCACCCAAAAATTGATCATCTAACCTAATTTACTAGATGGATCGAAGTATACCATGTAAAGCCAATTCTACCATAGTAAAATTGCCTTCACTGTGAGAAATTACCTAACAAACCAGCTTTATTAAGTAATTTATAGTTAAACCCATGAAGAATAATTAAATAAATCATTATTTATTTGATTTTCTTCTAGGAATAATTAATTTAACCACTATTTTCTTATTATTCCTTGTCAAATTTGACTCAGTCATGAAAAATAAATAGATAAATCAATAGTTTTCTTATTTTTCTCCAAGAATAATCAATTAATCACTAATTAATTATTATTCTTTGTTAAATTTGACTAAATCCCTTAGGAATAATTAAATAAATCCTTATTTGTTTCTTATTCCTTAAATAATTCATTGAGATAATAAATAAATCATTTATTTATTTATTATTTCTAAATAAAAGTTTAAATATTTTTTCCCTCCTAAACAAATATAATAAAATATTCCAAGTGGTAATTCCAAGAATGGGATCAATAATATTTTATTATTGCTCATTATTCGAAGATAACTCAATATTTTGTTATCAAAGAGATTTAGAACAGTTGGTGAAGGAGCGCGTTGTTAAGGCGCTCCGTAAGCAAAGTTCACGGGTTCTAGTCTCGCTGATACTAAAAAATCCAGCATGTTTTCCGCTGGTGCGGCTCAGGCCGGGTGCGATCCTTGGGTGATTTTGACAGCTTAGATGCCCCTGAGTCGTGGCCTCTCAGCCGCAGGGTAAGAGTGATTTTCAGGATTCACCCACTTATCAACAAAAAAAAAAACTCAATATTTTGTTATAAATAGGAGGGTTTTCCATGCATTATCCACTTTTGATTATTTTCACGTTGGGGGACAATATGTTATCACCAAAAAATTGATCATCTCACCTAATTTACTAGATGGATCGAAGTATACCATGTAAAGCCAATTTTACCCTAGTAAAATTGCCTTCACTGTGAGAAATTACCTAATAAACTAGCTTTATTAAGTACTTTATAGTTAAACCCATGAAGAATAATTAAATAAATCATTGTTTATTTGGTTTTCTTCTAGGAATAATTCATTTAACCACTAATTTCTTATTATTCCTTGTCAAATTTGACTCAATGATGAAAAATAAACAGATAAATTAATATTTTTCTTATTTTTCTCCAAGAATAATCAATTAAACACTAATTAATTATTATTCTTTGTTAAATTTGACTAAATCTCTTAGGAATAATTAAATAGATCCTTATTTGTTTCTTATTCCTTAACTAATTCATTGAGATAATAAATAAATCATTTATTTATTTATTATTTCTAAATAAAAGTTTAAATATTTTTTCCCTCCTAAACAGATATAATAAAATATTCCAAGTGGTAATTCCAAGAATGGGATCAATAATATTTTATTATTGCTCATTCTTCGAGGATAATTCAATATTTTGTTATAAATAGGAGAGTTTTCCATGCATTATCCACTTTTGATTATTTTCATTGTTGCACTCATTTTTGTAACTCTGATTATTTTGATTGTCACACACCATATTTCTTATGGGTTTATGCATTATAAAGGGGAGAGACTGTCGAGAAGCTGAAAAAGTTTGAGGATAGCCAAGAACCCGTCCCATAGAGGGGGACTGGTAACATTTATTTGTTCTCTTCATAGGTGTTATTATTAAATTATTCTTTGGGGTTATTACTCTTTCTTTCACTGTTTAACTATGATCATAACATAGATCAGAATTTTGGTAGGTTTTGTTTCTATCAATAGCTACAGATCCATACTGTTTAGTAGTCATTTATATTGTTGAGATTATTTTTCATCCACAATATTAATTGGGTTCTTGTCATACATCATTGAGAAGAAAAAACTACAACGCTCCTTCTAGACTCCAGTTCACACAGAAAAATTTGTCCATATGGAACAATTTATTAATAGCTATTATATTGTTCTACTCCAACTTATTGGCCTATAAGACTCACCCAAGAATTTTATAATGAGAGGGTCTACTAGGTTTCCCTTCCACGGTGTCTCTTGTTTGGAATGGATGGTAGTACACATCATGATTACATGTAACTATGCACTCTACTTTTCTACAATTATAAATACATATTTATTTGTTTATCTTTTTCGTATTATTCGCATTCCATGGTTGGTATGTGCTTAATTATATCCTTAATCAATTCAACACATTTTAAAACTTACTAAAGTGACTATCAGGGAACCATGTTCCTACTGAATATGCTTGAATACTAAATGATTCATGTAGCCAGTAATAATAAATTATTCAATCTTTATTATGTACTTTTTCTATATAGGTTCTATTACACACGGGTTATGAATTTTGTACAATATTCACCACATACTTCACCTCATAGAATTATGTAGAAACATCCATATGTGATGTTTTTTTGAACACTCGAACATAGAGTTATTAGTAACAATTTGATGTTATAAAAACATATACATATATGTTTTTTGTTCGAGGGAATCTATACGCACATCATTTCTTTGTATGGATCTAGGATTGACATATAAGAAATCATTTTTATCATATTAATTTATGGGATGTAAGAAATATGAACCTTATATAATGATAATCACTTGTCAAAGGCCGTGGATTATTTTGTATTAGAAAGTGGTCTGAAGATAATTCTATCTCCCATTTTCATGAGATAGAGAAATCTACCATAATAAAAATTTGTATATAATATTTCCATAGATACTTTGGTGTGTAACAATTGATTTTATGGCCCTTCTTTTCCATTAATATTTTAATTAGATATAAACAGGTATATATATACCAAAAATTTATTTTTCCATTTCCTTGGTATAATGGCTAAATTAAGACAATATACTTGACTCCTTTTGGTATAAATATCACCAATAAATTCCTTACCCCATGTCGTTAAATCTATTAAATTGAGAAGTTTATTTATTACTGTTTCTTTTCTCATTTATCTTTTCTTCCTACCTCTTACCTTACTAAGGGCCTTTTAGATTAACAATCAAACATATTGTTTCCTAATAATACAATCCTCACATCCTAACTATAGAAATAGACAGTATCAAGTCACTACTACCTCTTCTCCTCAACTTATTCAAGAAGTGTTTTATTGCTAATTAATTCCAATTTGCAAGTATTTCACTTACACCAACCATAAGTTTGTAGAACATGACACTTCATTTTCTAGTGACACCCAAGTCTTATCTAGCTTATGCTCATTCGATTTATCAACGCATAGTGTCCTTATAAGTCAAAAATGATTTATCATCTTCTCTCAATCATTGCTTTCTTTTAACCAATGTTCATGACCAAGTGTAATATTGGCTAATTCTTGCCATAATTCTCTTAAAATGTCAAAGAATATGAGTTGCTAGATTTTTAAAACCCCATCATATATCTCTTCTCATTTAGTATGAGATTGATTTGAGCTTCTAGCATTTTTCACTTTCCTTACAACTTTCTTAAGTACCTTATTACACAAACATATCATCGGTCTGTACAACATAAAATCATCTCAGCATTTTGTCTCCTTTCATGGCTTTCCCTTAGGCATAGTTTTTGAACCTCGATCTGATACAATATGTAACATACTTGGTTTCCCACTCAATTTTTTTCCTTCATATACAGTTATAGAATTCTTCTCCACATTCATTCCTTACTTACTTAAGATACTAGCCTTAATGTTACCTCCATGGTTGAGTGCATATAACCACTTAAGTAATATTAACTAAGGACAATTGCAATTTTTTTTAGTTATTCAAATGATTATGAAATTGGTACTCAAATTAACTACCTTTTTATTGGAATTCTACACAGTTTCCAAAGGGGTAAGGGAATGAACTGCATTTGGGTGACCTTTCCCACCATGCGCCATGTTATGTTCATCAATAGGTATATATTATAATGATATATTATTTTCCTTCAATAGTTCATTCATTAAATGTAATTTTATGCAGGGGAATATATATGTATACCATTTGATTAGTTAAAGGTAAATCTCACTTAACCTAGTGATTAGTATTTAGTTACTATGACAGAAATAATTTATTTTGTTACAATCTATTTCTGAATGTGGACACGTCTGAAGACTTACACATGGAGGGGCCTTATGACACTCGACATTTCCACAATAGCTATGGGTCTTTGAATCACATAAACTCCATGTGAATTTTGGTACCCTCTATGCCCGAATGGTGCAGATCATTCACCCACTATGCAAGGGTGATGATTTCGTAGGGAAACCCTAACCTTTTCTTGTTCTCTAGCTATCATAGATTCAATGTCTCTACAGTTTCTATGTCATTTTGTGGGGTGAATATGGATCCAAGGGTTCTCTCCACCTCTGCACTGGACAGTGGGTGGTTGGACTACCCTACACCTAAATGACTTTCCTACTCATTCATGGCCACTTTCGTTGAATCTAGCTAGCCAACATAGATACTCAGGTAATTTTCTTTCCTATTGGTTTAATGTCAGAGTGGTGGGTTTTGCGTATATTTCCTGGTGATGCTAAAATATACCCTCAAGTTTTTACTTGGCATGTAAGCATATTCATTGATTTTTCTTTATGTGACGAGACATAGGTGAGTCCCATTGTCACTCCTAATGGCGAGGTTTCTATTCGACTCATTCGTATGTATACTTCTAGAAGTAATTTTCTCCTATTTCTTTGGTTTCAACATTTGTAGTAACTTTGAAAGGTCCTATTTGTGATAGTTTCCATCGATTCTGAATGGGAGTAAAGTTTGGGGTTTTTTTTCTGGTTCCTTCTCGATTCATGGTTAAGTTTTTATTTATTTATTTATTTTCCAGAAGCGTAAGGCTAATGATTCCTCACTTCTTCACAATGTCTATTTTTTTTCCTTTATGGGAGATGTTGTGGAGGGATTGGTTGCGTTCTCAACATCATTGCATAACTTGTGTCTCAACCTTCCTTGGAGCATTGGTAAGGGTTGGAAAGTGATCATTTCCTATCCTCGGATTTGTGTGTCTTCTTATTTTTTCTTTTAGTTAAAATCTAAATTATAGGTTCCCTACACTTATACTATTAAGTCCATGGTGTTGGAGACTTGTTAGGTACATGTTTAACATTACTTTGGGTTTTCCATCATCTTACCCATATTAAGTTTTACCCTATGAGCATGCAAGTTGTTATGGTGAGGGCTATTTGGATTCTTTTTAGGTAATTTTAACATTACTTATCTTATAATATTTATTTGTACAACACTTCTCATTATTTTAATTCTCATCTCTCTTTAATTTCACGACCAATACTGACAAACAATCTTTGTTCATGTATGATGTAATGATACTAGAGTCAAAGTCCTATGAGATATCAGATACCTCTGGTGTTGATTTATGGTGAATTTTATCCCATAGAACACTAAGTTATTCTTCTGCATTGGCTCCAGGTTGGCATCTTGCATACTGCACCTCACAAGTTGTCCCTTGTCCCATTGCTAGCATAGTTGCGCTCACTATCAATTCCCCCCTTTAGCTTGGGATGTTCTTGCTTAGATGGAGACCTAATTGAGATTTATATTGAGTAATTTACGTAGTGTGTTTGATTATCAAATGTGTAACTCTAGCTAATCTGGGAGAAATTGTGAACATGGATATTATTTGGATAAATTATACTAGAATATGGGTTTACTTTCTAATATATTTGATGTTTGAGGTTGTTATTTTATCACTTTGTACATAATTACAACATCTCAATAGTTTTATAAGAGATTGAGTGGTTGTGTTTTTGTTATATGAAATTGAATTAGAACCCTTTGTGGGTTGTTTCTCTATTCTGTGTATTTTTGCATTGTTTCATTTTTTAGAGTATTTGGTAGCGTATTACTGTACTTTATAAGATAGTTGGCAGTGCATAAATTTCATGCATTTCTAGGTGTTAATAATTATTAAAAAAAACTCACTCAGTGATGTCAAAATTATCCTTTATAACTAGAAAATAACCTACCCATATTGTTTTCCTTTAGCCTCATACCATATTGGGTCTGTTCCTAGCCGCGTATGAACAAAATCTACAAACGATGTACCCTATATTCACAAGGTAAATTCATTAGCAGGAATTTTGTTTCACTATTCCAAATACAGTCATTGCCCCTTTCTGTATCCATTTTTCTTCTTTTCCTTTAAAAAAACAAGAAAAAATTACTGGAGTAAAGGGCATACTACCAAAATGGAGTTTAAAAATCACTCTTCTACTCATATAGTAATGTTTCTTCCAATTATATACCTCTTTTGTGACTCTGCTATACCAACCAATTTTCCTTGGGTAAAAAAAATTATTTCCTCCCATGTATAGGTAAAACACTAACTTTATAAGTTCACTGAGAGGAAATTTTCAAGTATTGATGACTATCCTATGGCTGTGGAGTTGGGTTTTTGAAATAAATTTTCTCCAATGCTTTTTTTCATCTCTGTAACTATGTGTATATTAAGTCCATCATGGATTTTCCTCATCATAATTTTTTTTAAGGTATTCACAACCTTAGTTTTGGTTTGCAAGGAAGGTTTCTAAGCATCGTCTCTACTTTGAAGGGTGAAATATCTTTTAAAATCCTACTAAGATCGAATAATTATGGTTTTAAATCGGGATAGATAGCCTTCGTTCATACCTTTATAGACATGAGGCCTCATACCGCATAAAATCTATTATGGATTATAGCCTTCAGAAGTATTTCCTCATGGTGTCCATACAGCTTGGCCTCTTATAAACAATAAACCTATTAAGGGATTAATATTTGGAGTCATTCTATTTGTCATACTTTTAACTAGCACTCACTCAGATTTCATTGACAGTTAACCATTTCACTTATAGCTAGTCCTTTCTTCCTTCATTAAATATAAACACTATTGTACCACTTGATTTAAGCTTAAATTTAAGTTATCTTCTATAATAAATTTCCATAACACCTTCTACTTAGTGATCTAGAATAACTCTTGCAGATTTTTTTTTCTCGTGATTACACCTAAAATTTACTAACCCCATCTCTATACTAGAATTAAAGAAACGTCACTATAGCAAAATTTCATAATTTTCCAGTTCTTTTATTTTTATGGTTAATACACTTAACATCTTAATTATATTAACTCTTCTCTCAACACACTTTTACATTAATTCAAAAATAATCTAACATGCGTATGCTATATGCTCCTTTTGAATATTGTATTGGTGTGTACAATACTAATCCACAATGTCTATTGTATTCATATAGGATGATTCTTTATGTAAAGTCACACATATGGGGCTTTACTGCTTACTCAATTCTCTCTAATTCTTATCGAAAAATGTCTAACATCGAATTATAAAAAAATTCCTATATAAACAATAATTTATATAACTTTTTCTATTTGCATGCGTAACCAAAATTTCATATTGTTTGTAGTAACATATTACATAAGATACATATGTATACTTACCTATAGAAATGAGCTATATACAAATGTATAAAAAAATGCATTTATTTCATTAATTCTACAACTTCCTAATGGTTATCATTCAAAATCACTAAATAAACATAAATATTAATCTAACGATAAGAATTGATTCGGAATTACTCAGAAATCGATCACGTTCCACCCAACCATGAACTTCCTCTTCCAATTCCCCTCAAGCTAAGACTTATTTCTCTCCAGAATCAACAACCCCTTTGATTCCTAGGTGGTTTATTTTTATAGATTGTTATTCCCAACATATTTTTAGCAGCATCCTGCTTTAAGGTCTGCAAACCTTTTTCCTAGGCCTTTTTTCTTTATTTTTTTCTTTTCATAAAATATATTTTTCTTTTTATTTAAAGTACACTTTTTTCTCTCGTAGTTAGATATTCCATCCCACTTAGTATTTCTCCCCAACTAAGTTATTAACATAATTTTTCTTTCCCATTATGTTAAATTAATTTCTTTTATTTTTCTTGTAGGTATTTTAGGATACTTTTAGGGAAGGTCCGTCATTTGGACTTCACCACCACAACTTCTTCTAAGATGGCAAGAAGTATTATACACTGTAGTGTTATTTCCCAAATATTTCACAGTTATTTATTTATTAACTCAATAATAATAATATAATTACATCATGATATAAGTCTTGTCATGGCTTCCCTTTCCATTAAATCCAATAATAGTTCAATCTCTAAAAAGAGCAGTTTTCTAGAAAGCATAGTAAGAGTGGTGTTACAACAATGACATCTTTCTAGAAACATAACAAACATTCCTTTGGTTTTAGCTTTATAACACAACTCATTATGGCATTTACAATAACAACCACATATATAATCATGCACATTTGCTTCAATCATCAAATAATCATATTGCATATGGAGCTTTATAAATCTAGCTCGATATAGTATTTACAATACTATACACATCAACAAATAAAACGATATGATTCTTTCATCCACAATAAGGGAATCTAGAGGCTCAAGCCTCCACCCTCAATGTAATAATAGGATTCACATCCTTCCTAAGAAGTCTAGAATCTACTGCCAAAGTCAAACCTGCATCCGATGTCCAACGATACAATCCTTCCACTACTTGTTCCCTCAGTGAATAGTGACTGACTCATTCTTCCAGGGAACACTCTCGATGTGCATATAATCCATATATCAATTCTAATGGCCTAAAATAATCCATTCCCTAACTAATCTGGTAACCCCCTTCCAAGTTCATCGACATCCCATTTCCCAAGCGATCCATCCCTTGGAAAGGTTTCCTCACATCCGAAGGTCCAAAACTAAAGGCATACCCTGGCCTCAAAACCATCATATTGGTCATATCACGCTCATGGAAATAAATCAAAAATATTGGATACCATTGTCCCAGAATGGCCCTACTCTTGAATTCTTTACCATCACATTGATGCATGTTTCAATTCCTTTTTGTTACTCCTAATTCTTGTAGTTAGCTTCAACAACCCAACCAGGAATTTCCCATGCTTTCCTGTACCAAGAACATAATTTCCATTATATTAAAAGAAATTGAAATAAATTCAATTCACACCTCATTGATGGTGTGTCAATAAGGTAGAATTGCAGCTCTATTTACTTCTTTTCACAACAAGGAAAACTAGCTGTTTGATCAAATCATCATGTATAAACATATCACATCTGGTTATGTCAAAACACTATGATGACAAATCAAAATAATATATCACATGTAATAATCATAAATTAGATTCATATATCAAATGCATAATAGAAACTAAAATAAAATATTGATACTTATCCTTCACTCGATTCCTTCCGTAGACACACTGAATTGGTTCCCAAACCTGATAGGCACCTAGTGCCTTCTCTTTTCTTCAACCATGTAAACATACACATAGTGTACACCACTGGAATACACCCACACACGGTGTGCAATATCGCACAATACATAAACCTACACCTAGTGTACAACACAATACATATTCCTACAACCATTGTACAACACAACACAATACATACACCTATAACCAATGTACAACACAACACGATATACATAGACCCGGTGTACAACACAACTATTGGGATGGGGTCCCCTGTGTTAGTTTTGGGGCAAAATCCCAAGTTTTGATGTAAAAAATATAAAGTCTCTACAAAATGTGGTCACAGAGTGTGTAGCTAGTTAAGAGTAAAAAAGGGTCTTACCCTTTTTTATGTAACTTTATTTAGCTTTTGAAGATCTACCCATGGTCCACGGACCATGGGATTATATAAATAGGTGTGTCTTAAAGAGTGTAAGGAAAGTAATGGAAGTTTTTTATGGGTATGACGAAAAGAGTCTAGAGAGTTAGCGTAAGAGAGTAAGAAGGAAGGCTCTGTAGCTATGTGCATAGAGGCCTAGAGTAATTTCTGCAGCTAAGTACATGGACCCCCGCAACTAAGTGCGCAAGAAAGTCTTGAGTTTGTAAGCCTAACTGAATATCAATAACGCAGATTGTTGTAGAAATTACTGTGTTTTTTCTATTAACTTATGTTATGTATGAGTGCACTTTATGGTATGATGAATAATGGTCTTATGAAGCAATGATGTATTGATGTGTGACTTTACTTGATCTACATTGTTATCTAAATGCAATTAATGCTAAGTGAGTATGCAAATATTATAATGCTTTATGTTCAAGTTATCAAACACTTAAGTAGACCTAAGCAAATAATGGTCTAAGAGTAATCTAATGTGCATGTAAGTAGCTAATTCGCCTGTTCAAGGTCCACAAAAGCTAATCATAGATCTTCATGGAGGTCTAGAGACTGATTGAAGGAAGTTACAACAATAGGCCGCAGGAGTACAGAGTTCTGCACGAAGGCAAAACTAAGTCGCCAAAAGGACATCACACTGATCTCTGGGTTCAAAAACTTGGTTCCAGCATCCCCCTGTACTACTTTGAGTGAGATTTCAGTCCGCACACCACGGGTTGATACCGAAAGGGCCAATAGTGTAGTGATTGTTTTGGGACAACTAACTCTAAACCTGGGTCAGAACCCCATAAGCCAACACCAACACAACTACACATAACATACAACACCACACAATACGTACACCTAGATGCAACATACAACGCATACACCTAAGCCTGATGTACAACACAACACATACACCTACACCTAATTTACTTCACAACGCAATACATATATGTACATAACATACAACAAAATGAATACACATGCCATAATACCACAACTACATAATGTACATACACAATACCAGATTTACTCAACACACATCTACGACATGCACATGATATCACATGTATGCAACACAACATGTACAGTATGCGCACAATACCACATGTACATGTACACAATACAACTTGTACATAGCACCAATTGCACAACGTGTACATCACATCAAATATACACAACACCACCTGCACAACATACACACAACACATGTATAAAACACCACCCGCACAACGTGTTGATGACACCACATATACACAACACCACATGCACAGTGTGTACATAGAAACACATGTACACAACACTACATGCACAACATGTACACACAACCACCTGAACACAACACCCCATGTACAACATGTACAAAACACTACATGCACACAACACTACATGTACACAACACCACATGTACATAGCACCACATGTACAACATGTAAACAACAACATATGTATGCAAATTTTCATATGCAACATGTAAATAGCACCATATTCACACAAAACCACATATGCAACCTATAAATAGGAGCATATGTACACAACACCACATATACAACATGCGCACAACACCATATCTACACAATAGTCCATACCCAATATGCCCATGCGTATGTACAAAAAACCGCATATGTAACATGTACACAACATGGCATATACAACATTTACATAACACCATATTTAAATAGCTGCATATACAACATGTACACAGCACCATAGTACATAACACTGCATATACAACATGTACACAACACCATATGTATAGAGCACAACTATGAAACACGTACAGAACACCATAAATATACACCACCATATGTACAATCTGTACACTACACCTCATGTACACGACACCGCATATACAACATGCACACCCTAAGACATGTATGCAACACCATAATTTGAACATGTACAACATATGCACCATAGTAGTACTACACATCTCGAGAACACACTGTCTCTACCAGGAAACCTTACTTCTAATGACTTTCCACCATTTATGCTTGTCCCAGATGTCATAGATCACACTACCTTAATTCTATTGATTTATCCCTCAACATTACTTACTATAGCATAAAGATATACATAATATAATCACATAATATCTATTCATATCCACATTATATTGACCTCAGAGATCTGTAAGGGCTACTCTTCCCACTTGATTTCTCATAAACCAAGAACCTCTTCATGTCATTCTCCTGCATAAGCAATTCCTTCCTCCAGAAGAATGATCCATGGAAAACCTATCATATAAAAATATACATACATACATATATATAGATATAAAAGTTAGTATAAGAGAATCATGATCCCTAACGACATTGTGAGACAATGACATATATCCATACATTTATATAAACATCAGCATCAAACAATCATGATCTCTGATGACCCTGTCAGACAACTTCATACACACATACATGTATACATATATAGGAATCAACATAATCATAATCAAAACACAATCTCCAGATATCATAAGTTCAAGGGTAATAGAACTCCCTTTATCTGTGCACAAAATTCACAACATGGAGAACATAGTTCCCAACATAGCTAAGGCATCTGACACCTCAAATTCATGCACTTTACCTTTCTTGGTTACCTTCCTCATGACTATCGTGCCACCATCCCTTTATCCCAATGGACCCAACCAATTGAAACAATTGTCACACTCTTGACTTTAGTTTCCCTTATACATGCATCGAGCTTCATCTGATTGTTAAAATACCTGTTGGATTTCATTTAACTCTTCCTGAGCTCCATTAACTTTCCTATTTTTAGAACTAATTCCCAAGACCCTCAAAACATAAAAGATGAGAACAAGAAGGGAAATAATAAGAAAACCATGAAAAACTAATAACAATATATCACCATAAATAAAGTGTCATGGCCATGCCCTAGATGCAATCAAAACTACAAATCAAGCACAAACAAATCACAACATACCAACAATACAAAACTAGCAATAAACACCATGACTCAATCCCCATGGATTCGTAATAATTCCAAGGGAAATCTCAACCCAACACTTCTTCAAGATTTCGGTTCAATCTCTTTTTCCATGTCATTCCCTACATCATTCCTCAATAAACACATAAGTGTCAATGAATAAATCAACATAGCAATATTGTAACACCCTCCTCCCACATCTACCCATGTAACTTCCCAACCATGTTAAACATGTGAGAAGAAGTACTTATGATATGATTCAACTCCCTATGTGTCAGGTAAGGAAGTGGAGCTGATGAAAAAAGATCGTACATACCTTCCACATCAGCAACAAAACTCCGAGGAGCCATCCCAACCACTCAGGTAACCAACCCTTTGGTCCCAATGTGTTTTTAAACCATTAAACCCTTGGATGCTCCCTTATATTAGGAAATCATGCATCCAAGAGGCTCCAGAAGCTCTCATAGCATGGGTATGTGAGGGTCCAGGTAATTTTTTGCCCAATGCTTTGCCTATGTCTCCAAGATTTAGGCAAAATTTTTAGGCCCAGATCCTAGGTCACAGCCCATAACTAAATGGAAATTTCAGAACTAAAAGATAACAATAGAACAATTATATAAATACAATTACTTGAACAAGGACGTGACTAGAACCCTACTAGCCACGATATGTATTTCGTAAAACATATCACAAATATGAAATATACAAATCTTAATAGCATAACTGAGTATATGGGTCTCATAATTATCTGAGATTCCCTATGAGGCATTGTTTCCTTATCACATTAGTTGCATTATCATCAATTAGGCAATATATACATTTTTCATTCATTTACAAGTAAAAACATGATGAGATGCATACATCACCACTCTCATAGTACATATTCATAACAAACATAATAACAATAGAAATAACAAGGAAACAAAAACCATATAATGCACATATGAACCAGTATGATACTCATGAAATATCAAGGAGAAATAAACTCGTATTAATGGTGTAATGAGTAACCAAGTCCATGACTTCCATGAACCACCTTACCATAGACATGTTTCATCCAAATCTCTCTTCAGGAAGTCATCCCCGTGCCATATTCCAAGCATGAATGTGGGATCTCATAGAAAACATCAATCAAAACCATCGAGAGCTTCTAGAGGCCAAACCACATCAAGCCATCAAATAATGATTCCACCTCATAGTCAAACATCATTTTTCCATCATCAAATTGATCTCTACCCAAGGCTTTCAGAGCTTTAGAGCATTTGTTCCAACCAAGGCTTCTAGGACTAGTAACTCAACCCACAACTGTCGCTGGGCTTCTAGAGTGTTTTTCCAACAGGGGCTTCCAATACTAGTAACTCAACTGACCAAGGGCTTGTAGACCATTTTTCCAACCATGCCTTAAAGGATTAGTAACTCAACCAAATATGTTACAAGGCTACCAGAGCGTTTGTCCAATCGGGCCTTCCAGGAACTAATAACTCCACCCAAGCTAAAGGAAACATGAGAACCAACTAGAAAATAGAGAAGTGAACCCACAACACCATAGTTATCTAAGAAATGGAAAGGCCAGGAAAATCCACTGTCAATCCAAGAAATCCTCCATTCCAATAACAAATCATGACCAATAAACCACATGCATATGTCGTGCATGCCGAAACTAGAAAGGAAATCATACATGCAACTCAGTACCTGCAAGAAAAACCACTGTAGTTGCTGATGCCAATGTCCTCTTGCACCTTCCTTCATTTTCTTCACCTTCTTGCTCCAAATTCCAAGTATGCCACACTCCTCCAAGAGTGCTCCTAGAAAAATCTAAGTGTCCAAGAGTATGAGAGAGAGAGAATAGAAGAGAGCTCCACCAAAAAGTGTCAAGGAAAACTTGCCAACTGATCATCAACAACCTTTTCATCAATGAGGCCTCTATTTTCTTTAATTTCCATTATTTTCCTTCAATTTCATCCTCACTTCAAACTTGTGACCTTTCACCTTCCTTTTCTCCTAATTTCATTTATATCATAAATAAAATTCCAATAAATGCCATTTTTCCTTCCCAAATAATTTGTCAATTTCCTTAGCCATAATAAATCAAATGAAAACCCACTCTGATGTTTTTTCCCACCATTCATCTTGGCATACATGTCCCATGACATGGTCTTATGTATATTTCTAAATGGATTTTTAACCAAGGTTGTTACAACACTCCCCCCCACTTGGGGGAGCACCATCCTCGGGGTTCAATGACCCCTATAACTAGAAAAATAGTTTAAAATAAAACATACTACCCATGGAGCTTTATAACATATCTTGTTTCAGTATTTACAGTGACCATATACTAAAACATGAAAAACATACCATTTACTAGAGCTTTATAACACAACTCATTATGGTATTTATAATAATAACCACATGTACACACATACACATTTTCTTCACCCAACAAATAATCATATCATCTATGGATCTTTATAAATTCATCTTGATACAATATTTACAATAATACACTCATATACACATATGTACATTTTCTCAACTAGTAAAAAAAAGGATATGATGCCTCCATCCACAACAAGTGAATCTGGAGGCTCACACCTCCACCCTAAAAGTAATACCAGGATTCACCTCCTTTCCAGGAAGTCCAAAATCCAATGCAAGGTTAAATCTGCATCTAATGTCCAACGATATAATCCTGTGCCACTTTTCCTCTCAATGAACAATTACTAGCTCACTGTTCCAGGGCACACTCCTAATGTTCATTTGATTCCATCTAGAAATGATACTGACCAAAACAAATATATCCTCAACCTTCCCTTCTTTTCCACACAATCCCTCTAGTAATCTGGTCACCCCCTTTTGTCTAGTCACACACCTTCCAAGTTCTGTTGGCACCCCCATCTCGGGAAGTCCATCCCTTGACAAGATTTCCTTGCATTGAAAGGTCCAAAAGCCAAGGCATACCCCTACCTTAAAACCATCATATCGGCCATAGCATGCTCATCGAAGTAAATGGATACTATTTAGTACCAGTGTTCAATAATGGCTATACTCCTAAATGGAATACCAGAATATTGTTACATGTTCCAATTCATTTTATTGTTGTTGCTAATGTTTGTCATTAGTTTCGACCACCCAATCGAGATTTTCATGCTTTCTTGTACCAAGCACATGATTTACATCAAATTCAAAATAAATTGAAATAAATTCACATCATACCTCATCGATGGATTTTCAATAAGGTACACTTGCAATCCTATTCATTTTCTGTCACAAAATGTCAAACTAACTCTTGACCAAATCACCATGAATAAACATATCACATCTAGTTAGCTCAAACTCAGCCATTATAAATTAAAATCATGAAATCATCATAAAACCTAATCATAAATCACATCTAACCATCATAAGTCATAATCATAGATCACATTCATAATAAAACTAAAATACAATACCGATACTTATCCTTCATTGATCATTACTTCTTCCTATGTTCTTTCTCTACAAACACCAGATCGGTTGCCACACCCAGCAAATACCATGTGCCTATTTATTTTCTTCAATCACGTACACATACGCGATGTACATCACAACAAATACATCCACACATAATGTACAACACCACACAATGCATCCAGCTACACTTGATATGCATCGCAACATAATACATGTACTACAGATAGTACAACACAATGAGTACACATGTAATGATACCACAACTACACAATGCATATACATAGTACTGCATACTTGCAACATAACATGTATAACTTGCACATAATACCACATGTACACCAATACCATAGGTACAACATGTACACATTACCACTTGTACAAAGCACCATCTGCCCAACATGTGCACAACATCACACGTACATGGCACCACCTACACAACATGTAAAAAATGCCACATGTACATCATACCACCTGTACAACCTGTAGACAAAACCAGATGTACATAACACCACATGCACAACATGTACATGACACTGCATGAACACAACACCATATGTATGACAAGTATTCATCACTACCTACACAGAGCACCATATGTACAACATGTACACAACACCACATGCTCACAACACCACTTGTAGAATCATGCACACAACACCATATGTACATAGCACCACATCTACAACATGCACACAACAATGCATATCCATCATGCGCATGGTACAATATGTACACATCACCACATATCCAACATGTACATAGCACCATCTTTACCCAAAAATGCATATGCAACATACGCAAAACACTATTTGTACCGCCCTGTACATAACATTACATAAACATGTACACACACTATATATACACAACACTGCATGTGGACAACATCACAGATGTAACATGTACAACATATACAATATATTCACAACAATAGTACTGCACATCCAAAACCACACTATCTTTACCAAGAAACCTTGCTTCTAGTGTCTTATCTATGATTGTCCCAACAAGCCTCGGATCTCACTACTTTCATTCCACTGATGTATCCCTCAGAGTTACCTATCATATCATAAACATATTCATAATGCAAACATACAATATTAATTCATATCCACATGATACTGAATTTTATATTTTTCATTATTACTCTCCCACTCGATTCCCCATAAGATGAGGAACCTCGTCATGCCATTCACCTACACAAGAAATCATTCCTCAACAAGAATGATCCCTAATTAACATGTTGGACATTGAAATAGATACATACATGCATACATACATACATATACATAAACATTAGCATAAAACAATCATGATCCTATCATACAATGACATACATACACACATATATACATATAAATGTTAGCATTAAATAACCATGATCCATGATGACTCTGTGAGACACGACATACATACATACATGTATACATGTATAAACATCAACATAATCATGATCCTAACATAATTACCAGATAACGTAAGGTTAAGGTTAAGAGAACTCCCTTTGTTTGTGCACACCATGCACAAATTTGAGAAGAATCATTCCCAACATAGCCAACACATGTGATCAAATCCATTTACTATATTTCCACTATCCATTTACAACAATGGACCAAAACAATCCAACCGATTTTCATATTCTCACCTTCAACTTCCCTTACTCATGCATCGAGCCTCAATCAACTCCTACATTACCTACTAGGTTTCATCCATATCTCACTAAGATCCTAAATTTCCTCTTTCCCAACTAATTCCCAAGACCATTAAGACATAAAAGGGAAGAAAATTTTCAAAAAGGAAGAAAAACATGAAAACAAATAACAATATGACACTGCAAACAAAGAGGTATGGCCATACACTAGACATAAATAAAGCTACAAATCAAGCAAAAACAAATCACAAAGAATTGAAATCACAAGACTCTCAATATACACCATGACTCAATCCACATTGTCCCCAGTGCTTCCAAAGGAAAGCTCAACCTGAGCATTCTTCAAAATCTCATGGTAGTTTCTTTTACATGCAATCTCCCGCATCATATTCCCATAAACACATAACTGCTAGTGCATAAATAAACATAACAATACATTATTTAACTTACGTTGTTGTGACAAGCATGTTGCTTGGAACATAACACATCCATGTCATCTCTCAAGGGACTCCAATCCTTTGATGAATCTAGCAATAACTAGAACCAACTATTATACCTGTCAAACACATATTTATGAATATAACACATCATCATAATGTCAGACAAATTCAAGGTTAAGAAAACTTCATGTATGCAAAGCAATCATTTTTTTTTAATTGTGGTTTCCAAACATAGCCAAAGGAATTTTCACCGAATTCCTTTATTTTACCTTTACCCCACTATAATTGAGTCTTACTATGTATTGTCACATCACCCAATTTTTAGTTATATAAACACAACAACCATTACCTTGTCAAGCTAATACCAAACATGCTTCCCTGCAATTGCTCACACATGTCAGTCACACGTTCCAAATATCAAGACATCATGTATATTAATTTCAAATCAACCTTTACCAAGTCTAAAAACCATGTTACACTCAACAATCAGCTCACATTCATTAGTCATAATACATAATGCTACCACCATCACCTACTTACACTCAAGTACATATCAGTTGTCTCAACACATATGTATTAGTAAAACCATCTTAAAACATGATCATTTTCGAGAAAAATATTATAGACACATACTCATATCATTCAAGTAATAAAGCATTCAGAAAACAAATAGAGGACATAATAGACACCAAACACTCAAACAACAAATAAATGACATATTCAAACATTCAAACACCAAATAGACGACATAAGAAAAATCATACCTTAATGTATCTCAGGGGAGGCTATATTGTATGCACAATCAATCTAGATTAGCACGATATAACTTCGCAACATATCAACTCAAACATAAATAAAGTCATGATATCCATTACAATAACTAGGTAACATGTTCACGTCATAAGCTCTTAAACAATTGTCATTCATGCATAGCAATCACATATTCACAGTGACTCTAGATAGTACAACACATTATCACAAATAAGTTGACTCGTACCTGAATACCATAACCATAATCATATAAATATACCAATGCATGTTAGCTTGATGCATGTAACATCAAGATCTTCAACGCAATGAACATAACCATCATGCATATGACCGTAATGCATATAACAACAAGTTACTATCATTTATGACTCTATGACACGTGTATATGACTATACTAGTCAACTAGAATTTGTCATACATGCACCCATAACAACAATAAAATGACAAGTATATAGGTAACCCTAGTCATTATAACAACAGTTAACCACATACATGCATGCCTAACATACAAACTTGTGGGGTTTATAATCCATTACGTTTATAATGTAAATTCCTTAGGCTAATAATATTAATCATTGGGTTTATATTCTTAGGTTTTAATACTAAGTTAAGGGTTTACAATATTCATATGTTATGTTTATTAATTTTAGGGTTTATATTCTTAGGGTTTAATATTCATCCTATGTTTTAATGTTATTCCCTTGGGTTTTGAAAATTAATCCCTTGGGTTTGCATTGTGACGAATATTATTTCAATATGAAAATCAACCACGGTCCAATGTGATATTGTGATGAAGATTGTCTCAATATGAACATTAATCATGGTCAACCATGGTCCAACGTCACATTGTGAAAAATAATGTGTCAATATGAAAATAAACCATGTTCAGCAATGGTAAACCATGTTTATTTTATTATTTATAATATTTATCTTATGGTTTTTATACCTTGGGTTTATAATATTAATCCTTTAATTTTAAAATTATTCCCTTTGGTTTTCAGTATGAATCCCTAATATTTATTAGTACCTTGGGTTTATAATATCAATCGTTTAGTTTTATTAATATAAGGGTTCAAATTCCTAGGGTTTAATATCAAACATCGTCCAATGTCTCATTGTGACAAATATTGTCTCAATATGAAAATCAACCATAGTAAACCATGGTCACTATGTTTGTTTTAGGGTTTATAATATTTATCGTAGGGTTTATATACCTTGGGTTTATAATATTAATCCCTTGGGTTTATAATATCAATCCCTTGCTTTTATTAATCTAAGGGTTGATATTCCTAGGGTGAAATATTATTCATAGGGTTTATAATATTTATCGTTGGGTTTATATACCTTGGGTTTAATATTATCCACTTAGTTTCATAATCCCTTGGGGTTTTAGTATTAATCCCTTGAGTTTATTATAACAAACATTATCTCGATATCAAGATCAACCATTATCAACCATGAATGAATGTCGCATTGTCCCAAAGATTATCTCGATATGTAAATCAACCATCATCAACCATTATGCAACATCACATTGTGACAAGCATTCTCTAAATATGAAAATCAACCACGGTCAACCATTTTTATTTTAATGTTTATAATATTTATCTTAATTTGTATATGTCTTGGGTTTATAATATTTGTCCCTTGGGTTTGATATTATTCCCTTGGGTTTATTATTCTCGTGGGTTTATATGGTTAATCATGGTCTATCATAGCTAGCCATGGTCAACTATGGTCGAATGTCACATTGTGATAAAAATTGTCTCCATATGAAAATCATGGACAATCATAGACCATCATGGTCAACCATGGTCAACCATAGTGTAACGTCACATTATGATGAAGATTGTCACGATATGAAATCAACCATGGTATAATGTCACATTCTACTAAAGATTGTCTCGATATGTAGATCAACCATCATAAACAATTGTCTAATGTCACATTGTGATAAGAATTGTCTAAATATGAAAATAAACTATGGGAAATCATGCCTTTATAGTATTTACCTTAGGGTTTATATAGCTTGGGTTTATAATATTTCTCCCTTGGGTTTAATATTATCCCCTTGGGTTCATAATCCCTTGGGGTTTTAGTATAAATTCCTTGGCTTTATTATTCCCTTAAGTTTATTATATCAATCATGGTCAATCATAGCCAATCATGGTCAACCATGGTCAAATATCACATTATGACAAAAATTGTCTCCCTATGAAAATCATGGATAGTCATGGATGATCATGGTCAACCATGTTATATAAAATGAAACATGGTCAACTATGGTGAATATTGGTCAACCATGGTCAAATGGCGTATTGTGAGACAGATTGTCTCAATATGAAAATCAATCATGGTCAACCATGGTCCAACATCGCATTGTGACAAAGATAGCCCCGATATGTAAATCAATCATGGGCTTGAATGTCGCATTGTGAGAAAAATTGTCTTGATATGAAAATCAACCAAGCTTTTCATCGTCGAATGTTGCATTGTGACAAAGATTGTCTCGATATGAAAATAAAACATGGTAAACCATTAGCTAACATCACATTGTGACAAAGATTTTTTCGATATGTAAATAAAACATGATTAAACATGGTCTAACTTCACATTGTGACAAATGTTGTCTTGATATGAAAATCAACCATGGTCTAACTTCACAGTGTGACTAATATTGTCTCGATATGTAAATCGACCATGGTCAACCATGGTCTAACATTGCATTGTGATAAGAATTGTCTCAATATGAAAATCAACCATGGTCAACCATGTGTTTATAATATTTGTCTTAGGCTTTATGTACGTTGGGTTTTTAATATTTGTCCCTTGGGTTTAATATTATTCCCTTTGGGTTTTAGTATTAATCTCTTGGGTGTATTATTCCATTCGGTCATAATGCCGATCCCTTGGGTTTATAATATCAATCATGGTTAATCATGGTCAATCATAGCCATCCATGTTCAACCATGGTCAAATGTAGCATTGTTACAAAGATTGTCTCCATATGAAAGCCATAGACAATCATTGATAATCATAGTAAACCATCATCGAACGTGGAATTGTGACAAAGATTGTCTTGATATGAAAATAAACCATGGTCGACCATGGTCCAATGTCACATTGTCACAAATATTGTCTCGATATGTAAATCAACCATGGTCGAGCATCGTCCAATGTCGCATTCTGACAAAGATTGTCCTAATATGTAAATCAACCAGGGTCAACCATGGTCAACCATGGTCCAATGTAACATTGTGATAAGGATTTTCTCAATATCAAAATAAACCATGTTCAAGCATGTTTATTTTAGTGTTTATAATATTTATTTTATGGTTTATATTCCTTGGGTTTATAATATTTGTCCCTTGGGTTTAATATTATTCCCTTGGGTTAATAATCCCTTGAGGTTTTGGTATTAATCCCTTAGGTTTATTATTCCCTTGGGTTTATAATATCAATCCCTTGGGTTTATTATTTCTGTTGGTTTATAATATTAATCATGGTCAACCATGGTCAACCATAGCCAACCATGGTAAACCATGGTTGAATGTTACAGTGTGACAAATCATGTCTCAATACGGAAATCAACCATGGTCAACCATAGTCCAACATCGCATTGTGACAAATATTCTCTCGATATGAAAATCACTCATGGTCAATCATGGTTAATGATGGTCCAATGTCACATTATGACAAGGATTGTCTCCTTATGGGAATTAACCATGCTCAACAATGTTTATTTTAGTGCCTATAATATTTAGCTTAGGGTTTATATAACTTCATTTTATAATATCAATTCCTTGGGTTTCTTGATCTAAGCATTCATATTCCTAGGGTTTAATTTTATTTTGTTAGGTTTATATTCCTTTGGATTTTTAGTATTGATCCCTAGGGTTTATTATTCCGTTCGATTTATAATATCAACCATGGCTAACCATGTTTTAATATTAATCCCCAAGGTTTATTTATCTAAAGGTTCATATCCCTGGGGTTTAATTTTATTCCCTTAGGTTTATAGTCCTTTGGGTTTTTAGTATTGATCCATAGGGTTTATTAATCCCTTTGGTTTATAATATAAACCATGGTCAACTATGGTAAACCATGGTCAACCATGGTTTGCTATGTTTTAATATCAATTTCATTGTCTCAAAATGAAAATCAACCATTGTCAACCATGTTTATTTTAGGTTTTATAATGTTTTTCTTATTGTTTATATACCTTGTCTTTAAATATTAATCCCTAGGGTTTAATATTATTCCCTAGGATTAATAATTCCTTGGGTTTTTTGTATTAACCCATTGGGTTTATTATCTCTTGGGTTAATATTCTTGTATTTGGTTCATAATCCGAAAGGATTAATACTATAAACCCAAGGGAATATAAACCCTAGGGTTTTTAGTAGTAATCCCTTGGATTTATTATTTCCTTGGGTTAATGTTATTCCCTTGTGGTTTTAGTATTAACCCTTTTGGCTTATTATTCTCTTGGGTTTATAATATCAATCCCTAGTGTTAATTAATCTAAGGGTTCATATTTATATTACATAATTTGAAATTAAATAATAATAAATAACATTTAATACTAAATAATAATAATTATAACGAAATCCTTATTATTGATTATAATGATAATTGTCAGGCCAGGTAGTAACTCCTAAAAGAAAAATTGATTCATATATCATATTCCTTCAGGTGGTCTTTATTATATACATGATGGGGATACTGTTCATTTCATCTCCCATTGACTGTTCATATTACTTATTATTTATTTACATTATATTCACCTAATCTTAATGATTAGGTGTCAACATTCCCCCCCTTAATCTGAAGGGATATTGGTGAGTCCAAGCATCATTATGAATCGTTCAAGCTTTTCTCTTCCAACTGCTTTAGTGAAGATGTTGGAAATTTGCTCATTACTGGAACAATGACAGAGATGGATTGTTTTGGCCTCAACATGAGGTCGAATCAGATGATACTTGGTATTGATGTGCGTCGTTCGATTGTGGAACTTTGGGTTCTTGGCCAACTTTATTGCGAAGGTATTGTAAATCATGAGTGGAGTTGATTGTACTTGTTTTACCTGCAAATCTTCAAGAATTTTCCTGAGCCACACAATTTCTTTATTGCTTCAGCTGCTGCCACGTATTCTACTTCTGTTGTGAAATCTGCTGGAACTGATTGTTTGTGTGATCTCCAGGAGATAGCTCCTGATCCAAGACTCATAGCATATCCTGAAGTAGATACCCTTGCTTTTTTATCTCCATCGAAGTCTGAATCAGAGTATCCAATCAAGCTGAAGTCATCCACCTGTGTATACTTGATTCCAAAGTCTTGAGTTCCCTTCAAGTACCTTAGAACTCTTTTTGTAGCAGACCAATGTCCCTCACAAGGCTTTCGCATAAATTTGGAGAGGATTCCACAACAAACAAAATGTCTGGTCTGGTAGTAGTTAGGTAGTTGATATTTCCTACAAATTGTCTATACTTTGTTGCATCGTCAAATTCTTTTCCTTCAATAGATGTGAGCTTTAAGTTTTGTTCCATTGGAGTAGTAAGAGGATTGCATTCTGTCATGCCAAACCTATTCAACAGATCTCCAATGTATTTCTTTTGAGAAAGAAATATGGACTTCGGATGTTGGGTTACTTCAATACCAAGATAGTAATGAACACAACCCAAATTAGTCATTTCAAAACTTTTCCCCAATTCCTTCTTTATGGATGCAATGTAGCTTTCATTGTTCCCCGTCATCAAAAGATCATCTACATATACCACAAGATATACAACTATTTTTCCAACTTTCTCGACAAATAAAGTTGCATCATCAAGATCATAATGTTTGAAATTGAGTTTTAGAAGATGCTCAGTTAGTTTTTCATACTAGGCTTGCGGTGCTTGTTTGAGGCCATACAAGGAATTCACAAGTTTTCATACTTTATGTTCATGTCCCTTCACATCAAATCCTTCAGGCTGGGACATAAAAACATTCTCTTTTAGATCTCGATTCAAGAAAGCAGTTTTTACATCCATTTGATGGACATTACAACTGTTCTGAGCTGCTAGGGAAAAGAGTGTCTAGATGGTAGCCCATTTTGTTGTGGGGGTAAACGTGTCCTCATAATTGACCCCCTCCTTCTGTGCAAAACATTTTGCCACAAGCCTAGCTTTGTGCTTGTCAAGTGAGCCATCAGCTTTATACTTGTTCTTGTAGACCCACTTGCAGCCAATTGATTTGGTTCCTAATGGAGGATCAACCAGCTTCCAAGTGCCATTCATTATAAGGCCATCATACTCCTTTTGCATCGCTTCTTTCCATTCATCATGAGAAGCAACTTCTTTGAAGGAAGTTGGTTGACAATCTTTAGACAAGTTCGATTCACAATCATAAGAAACATCCATATCAACAGGTGAATTAGAGTCATCTACATCACCTCCATTTTGCCAGTTTGAGTTTCTAGTTTCTGTCTTTCCAACCTCATCAGGATGAACACTTTCAAGTGTCTTGGTCAGCCACTTTGGGGGACCTTTCTCAGATTGTCCAGGCTGCTCCGCTAATTGAGTTGGGACTGAATCAAGGTTGAGTCTCCCAATTTTGTCAATCACATCACTTAAAGCATCATCCATTGTTGGAGTTTCATGCATGGGAGAGTGTTCTTCAAAAGAAGATTCCACATGTTGATACAGTATAGGAATTTCCCCTTCAAGATGTGGAATCTGATTATCAAATTCTTGAAATGATTTTTCTTTTGTGAATTTATCCAAGCTATCAAGTTGTCACTCAACAACATTGTCAATTTTGGATGATTCAAAAAAAATTACATCTATAGATACATCAAGCCTTTTATTTACTTCATCATAGAGACGATATGCTTTGGAGGTGCTTGAATACCCCGGGAAGATACATTTATGACTTCTGGCACCAAGTTTGTTTCTATGTACCTTTGGTATCAAGGCATAATAGGTGGAACCAAAGACCTTGAGATGCTTTACCGAAGAAACATGTCCATACCACATTTCATATGGAGTCTTGTCTCTAATAGCATTAGATGGCCATCTATTCTTTATATATGCAGCACATAGAACAACATCAGCCAAAAACATTATCTTTACATTTTTGAAGAAGAGCATGGATCGTACCATATTTATGATTGTCGTATTCATTCTTTCAGCTACACCATTTTGTTGGGGATTATAAGGCACAGTTGTTTGATGTTTGATCCCATGTTGGCGAAGAGAGTTTCAAATTCATTTGAGGTGTATTCTTTTCCATTATCAGTGTGAATAGACCCAATATGAGATTGGGAATCATTTTCCATCCATTTATGAAAGTTCTTGAATGTTTGAAAAGCATCAGATTTGTTCTTCAATAAATAAACCCAACACATTCTGGTGTAGTCATCAATAAATGTCATCATATATTTGTTTCCATTTGCAGAAGGAACATGAATTGGCCCACATAAATCTGAATGAATGAGTTCAATTTTTTTATGTGCTCTTGAATGTGATTCATGAAAACACTGTTTGCTATGCTTTCCTAGAATGCAAGCATCACATTGCTTAACTTTCCTAGGAATTGTAAGCAAACCAGAAACACCATTTTTATTCAAGAAGTGGAGACTATCATAGTTCAAATGTCCAAATCTAGCATGCCATAATATACTTGATGGAAGTGTACCTTCTTCATAATGAGTATTGTATGAGAAATTTTGTGCATGAGCAGAGGTTCCTTGCAGCTTGAGAATCCTTTCTTCTTCTATTCCCCTCATGACAAGTGAGTGGTCAGATGCTTTTCTTACCTCAAGCTTGCCATCAAACATATGAATGGAGTGACCTAGCTGGCAGATGTTGACCAAGGACAACAAGTTTCTCTTGAGCTGTGGGAGATATAAATCATGATGCAGAAGAAAGTCTCGAAGACGAGGCAGTTTAAGCCTGATTATGCCAAGCCCTGATGGCTTGATTTTTGATTGGTCTGCAAAGTATACTGCTCCATCAACATTGTCGGTAAATTCTTCAAAAAATTCTTTTATATGAGTCATGTGGCAGGTTGCTCCTAAATCAAGCAAACAATCATTTTTCCAAGAAGCAAGTGAAGCATTAAATAAATCTTCATTTACACCAATATTACATTGTGCCACAACATAGTGAGCAGATTCAAGTGCTTTACCTTTGTCTATATCATCAGTTTTACCTTTCTATTAGTTTCTTTGCTGCTCAATTTTGTCCCATGGTAACTTGCATGTAGCGGCATCATGCGATCCATTTCTTTTGCAGCATATGCAGTGCAAATTTGCCTTTTCTCCTTGAGAGTGTCTGCCCCCCTGCCTCTGAAATATCTTCCTCTTCCTCTTCGACCGCCTCTTCCTCTTGAAGAATCTTGAGCAGGATGATTTTCTTTATGAGCAAGGCACAGCCTCTTAAGAAGATTCAGGGGCTGTCTTCCTTCCAAAAGCTTTCTCTCTTTCAGCAAACTTTTTCACAAGATAGTTAGAGGTGATATCTTTGAGATTTCCATTTGCTTGCAATGACTCAAGATAATTGGAGTAAGTAAGATAAAGTGCCTTGACAAAAGTGATAAGGGGAATATCCAATTCAACCTTAGTGGATTTGATATCATGCATTATAGACTTTACTTCAGATGCAATAACAAGAGGATCATTATTTTTCAGTTCAAGAGTGAAGAGTTTAATCATGAGTTGAACGACTTCAAGTGTAGAATGTGAGTCATAGAGTTCTTTCAGCTTTTGTAAGGCTTCAAAAGAAGTTGAAAATGGCGAAATATGGTGACTCACCTCTTCATTTACGGATGCTATGATTAATGCACAAGCTTTGTTGTTCTTGTTTTCCCAAATGATGAGCTCTTTGTCTGAGGTAGGTTGTTCTCGCTCTTTTTCTCTGTCTCCAACACACACTCCTTTCCACAACTGATTGAAAATGAGCATGTGTTTTATCATCTGCGACCACTCAGGATAGTTCTCTTTGCTAGTGAGAACTATTCCCATGATGGAGATGATTGAATGCATACTGTAATAAAGAACTTCTGCTACAAAACTTTTACTCTTAATGGGAAAAAAAATATATTTCTGATATGACTAGAGAGTAAACTCAAATTGATAGTAAATGTCAATAGCCAAGACATATATATCGACCTTTTTTTTGCTAATACGCACTATTCAAAATATATATCGGTTTCTTTTTACTTTGATCACCCAATGCAGCCCTTCAAAAAATTTTAACACACAGCGGCGATTTTAAAACATGCACAAAATCAGGTAGTGTACCAAAATAGTCATTGTATAGGCAGCGTACCAAAACAGTTATTATATAGGCAGCATACCAAAACAGTTCAAGATACCAACAGCGTATCACAAAATCAGGCAGCGTATCAAGAGTTCAAACTAGAAGAAATCTTGTTCGTGTACTAAATCAGGCAGCGTATAGGCAGCGTTAATATATTGTAATGACACCAGCTTGAATATAATGCCAAAAAATTCAACGCATACAATGATAGTAGCGTTAATATGAGACCAGTGTGAATACAAGCACTATAATACCATCATAAATACCAGTGTTTCTGCATCCTGGCAATGGAACCTAATTCACGCACGCAGGTGTGCTTTGATATCATCAACACAGGTGTGCTTTAACTGAGGTAATACTTCACACAGAGCTCACGTACCCAGTAGTCACACCATACTCTCAGAGCTCAATTTGAGAGCCTAATGATGGCCCTTAGGGCCATGCAACAAGAGGCCATTCAGTGGAATAGTTCTGGTTTTGTTCTAGTTTCAATGAAGGGTTCTTCAAGGGAGCAGCTATGAAGCGAAATGGCAGAATGGTTATGCGTTAGACAGTGGCAGTGGCTACACAGTGGCAACGACTATAGAGGGGACAGAGAGAGCAGTAGACAGTGGATAGTAGGCAGAAGGGAGTTACAACTAATTTTGGGAGCTAGCTCTAGTACCATGTTAGGCTAGGTAGTAACTCCTCAAAGCAAAATTGATTCATATATCATATTCCTTCAGGTGGTCTTTATTATATACATGAGGGGGAGACTGTTCACTTCATCTCTCGATGACTGTTTATTTTACTTATTATTTATTAACATTATATTTACCCAATTCTGATGATTAGGTGTCAACAATAATAATAATATTTTTATTGCAATAATTTCGTTTGGTAGATACAAATGGTATACTTATTAATAGTAAATATAGATTTAAGTGGAGGGGAAGGAGGAGCCCACTCCACTCACTGGTAGAAATTCTGCCTTTCCCGAACCCTCTGATGACCAAACACGTGCAAGGAATACATTTAATGTAGCTGTGCTAGTAAAAACTATATTGGTATTTAAAGATTGATTTAATTTCCATTTAATATAATTTATTATATATTAAGTTAAAAAATAAATTAATCTATTAAAACGTTGTTTTATTATTTCAAATCATATTGAATTAAATATATGAAATTCAATAATATAGAACAATCCAATTTATTAATTCTCACTAATAATTATTATAAATTCAATTATTATGATTATTATAAATTAATTAATTAATTATTAATAATAAATATTCATTTATAGAGTTTAGGCTTCTGTGATCCATATCAAGTTTACAAAAGATTTTTCGGCGAAAATCACATGAAATGTCATTTGTCGACGCGTTTCGAACCAACCAGTGTGGTTCATCGTCAGGACAAGTTGAAGAACAGATCCAGCTTAGCATGCTTAAATAGCTAGAGCAGAGACACCAACGGTTACCTGGGCAAAAGGTTTACTCAAGGAGCAAGGTCAAATTTAGTTAAAATAAATAAATAAATAAATATATAAATGATAAATTATAATATAATAATAGAAATAAATAAAATTTAATATAAAAATATAAATTCAGTTATATTAGGTGTAAGAAAAATAATAACAAATTATTTATTTAATATATAAATGAGGAATAATAATAAACTACTTATTTATTAAATTAAATAAAAGAAAAAATATATAAATTAATAAATATAATAATAGAAATAAATAAAAATATATAAAAATATAAATTTAGTTATATTAGGTGTAAGAAAAATAAAATAAATTATTCATTTAATATATAAATGAGGAATAATAATAAACTACTTATTTATTAATTAAATAAATGAAAAAATCTATATATAAAAATGTATAAAATTTTATATAAAATATAAATTTAGTTAAATTGGGTGTAAGAAAAATAATAATAAATTATTTATTTAATATATAAATGAAGAATAATAATAAACTACTTACTTATTAAGTAAATGAAAAAATATATAAAACTAATAAATATAATAGCAAAAAAATAAATTAATTATTTAATTTAAAAATGAAAGGTATCCTTAGTAAGGTAAATACATTCATATTTAGTTATATTAGGTATAAGGTAAATAACCAATTGAAATTTACCTTATACCTAATATAACTAAATATGAATGTATTTACCTTACTAAGGATACCTTTCATTTTTAAATTAAATAATTAATTTATTTTTTTTCTATTATATTTATTAGTTTTATATATTTTTTCATTTACTTAATAAGTAAGTAGTTTATTATTATTCTTCATTTATATATTAAATAAATAATTTATTATTATTTTTCTTACACCCAATTTAACTAAATTTATATTTTATATAAAATTTTATACATTTTTATATATAGATTTTTTTCATTTATTTAATTAATAAATAAGTAGTTTATTATTATTCCTCATTTATATATTAAATGAATAATTTATTTTTATTTTTCTTACACCTAATATAACTAAATTTATATTTTTATATATTTTTATTTATTTCTATTATTATATTTATTAATTTATATATTTTTTCTTTTATTTAATTTAATAAATAAGTAGTTTATTATTATTCCTCATTTATATATTAAATAAATAATTTGTTATTATTTTTCTTACACCTAATATAACTGAATTTATATTTTTATATTAAATTTTATTTATTTCTATTATTATATTATAATTTATCATTTATATATTTATTTATTTTTTTTTTTAACTAAATTTGTCCTTGCTCCTTGAGTAAACCTTTTGCCCAGGTAACCGTTGGTGTCTCTGCTCTAGCTATTTAAGCATGCTAAGCTGGATCTGTTCTTCAACTTGTCCTGACGATGAACCACACTGGTTGGTTCGAAACGCGTCGACAAATGACATTTCATGTGATTTTCGCCGAAAAATCTTTTGTAAATATTCATTTATAATAATAATTATTTATTTATTATAAATAAATGGTTACTAATAAACAAAATATATATTATTAATAAATTGTTATTTTTAATAATGATTTATTTACAACGAATTCATTTTTTTATTATTTATTAAGTATTTTAAGAAAATTAATTTAGTATTAAGTTTTATAATTTATTTTATTATTTTTAAGATTTTAGTGGGCTGTTTTTAAGTTTTAATTTTTATTTATTTATTATGTATAATTTTATATTTTACCTTTTTTTCATTCATTGTGTTGATGGATCTTATCACGATTCAAAACGTCCACGAAATTCATGTAATACTGTTGGAAAATCTAAACCATTTTCAACAATCCAATTATTCAGAAATGGAATTTATTAAATTAGTTAGGACAATTGTTTCTTAAATTAATAAAGATAAAAATTTTTAATTAATTAGATTGATGTTAAATGATTGATATTTTTAATTAAAATTTGTGTTTATAATTTTTTAAGTGTAGAAAATCATTTTCTAATTTTATATCAACTTTTCCATACGTTGCTTTTCCCCTTGGGGGAGCATCATCTTCGGGGTTCAATGACCCCTATAACTAGAAAAATAGTTGAAAATAAAACATACTACCCATGGAGCTTTATAACATATCTTGTTTCAGTATTTACAGTGACCATCTACTAAAACATGAAAAACATACCATTTACTAGAGCTTTATAATGCAACTCATTATGGTATTTATAATAATAACCACATGTACACACATACACATTTTCTTCACCCAACAAATAATCATATTGTCTATGGATCTCTATAAATTCATCTCGATACAATATCTACAATAATACACTCATATACACATATGTACATTTTCTCAACTAGTAAATAAAAGGATATGATGCCTCCATCCACAACAAGGGAATCTGGAGGCTCACACCTCCACCTTAAAAGTAATACCAAGATTCACCTCCTTCCCAAGAAGTCCAAAATCCAATGCAAGATTAAATCTACATCCAATGTCCAACGATATAGTCTTGTGTCACTTGTCCTCTCAATGAATAGTTACCATCTCATTGTTCCAGGGCACACTCCCAATGTGCATTTGATTCCATCTAGAAATGATACTGACCAAAAAAATATATCCTCAACCTTCCCTTCTTTTCCACAAAATCCCTCTAGTAATCTAGTCACCCCCTTTTGTGCAGTCACACACCTTCCAAGTTTTGTTGGTACCCCCATCTTGAGAAGTCCATCCCTCGGCAAGATTTCTTTGCATTGAAAGGTCCAAAAGCCAAGGCATATCCCTACCTTAAAACCATCATATCGGCCATAACATGCTCATGGAAATAAATGGATACTATTCAGTACCAGTGTTCAATAATGGCCCTACTCCTAAATGCATTACTAGAATACTGTTGCATGTTCCAATTCATTTTATTGTTGCTGCTAATGTTTGTCGTTAGTTTCGACCACCCAATCGAGATTTTCATGCTTTCTTGTACCAAGCACATGATTTACATCAAATTCAAAATAAATTGAAATAAATTCACATCATACCTCATCGATGGCTTTTCAATAAGGTACACTTGATATCCTATTCATTTTCTGTCACAAAATGTCAAACTAACTCTTGACTAAATCGCCATGAATAAACATCACATCTAGTGAGCTCAAACTCAACCATTATAAATTAAAATCATGAAATCATCATAAAACCTAATCATAAATCACATCTAACCATCATAAGTCATAATCATAGATCACATTCATAATAAAACTAAAATAAAATACGGATACTTATCCTTCATCGATCATTACTTCTTCCTATGTTCTTTCTCTACAAACACCAGATCGGTTGCCACACCCAGCAAATACCATGTGCCTTTTTATTTTCTTCAATAACGTACAGATACACAATGTACATCACAACAAATACATCCACACACAACGTACGACACCACACAATGCATCCAGCTACACTTGATATACATCGCAACATAATACATGTACTACAGATAGCACAAAACAATGAGTACACATGTAATGATACCACAACTATACAATGCATATACATAGTACTGTATACCTGCAACATAGCATGTATAACTTGCACATAATACCACATGTACACCAATACCATAGGTACAACATGTACGCATTACCACTTGTACAAAGCACCACCTGCCCAACATGTGCACAACATCACATGTACATGGCACCACCTACACAACATGTAAAAAATGCCACATGTACATCATACAACCTATACAGCCTATAGACAAAACCAAACGTACATAAAACCACATTCACAACATGTACATGACACTGCATGAACACAACACCATATGTACGACAAGTATGCATCACTACCTGCATAGAGCATCATATGTACAACATGTACACAACACCACCTGCTCACAACACTACTTGTAGAATCATGCACACAACACCATATGTACATAGCACCACATCTACAACATGCACACAACAATGCATATCCATCATGTGCATGGTACAATATGTACACAACACCACATATCCAACATTTACATAGCACCATCTATACCCAAAAATGCATATGCAACATACGCAAAACACTATCTGTACCACCCCGTACATAACATTACATAAACAACATGTACACATACTATATATACACAACACTACATGTGCACAACATCATAGATGTAACATGTGCAACATATACAATATATTCACAACAATAGTACCGCACATCCAAAACCACACTATCTTTACCAAGCAACCTTGCTTCTAGTGTATTATCTATGATTGTCCCAACACGCCTCAGATCTCACTACTTTCATTCCACTGATGTATCCCTTAGAGTCACCTATGATAGCATAAATATAGTCATAATGAAAACATACAATATTAATTCATATCCACATGATACTGAACTTATATATTTGTCATTATTATTCTCCCACTCGATTCCCCATAAGACGAGGAACCTCGTCATGCCATTCACCTACACAAGAAATCATTCCTCAACAAGAATGATCCCTGATAAACATGTTGGAAAATGAAATAGATACATACATGCATACATACATACATATACATAAACATTAGCATAAAACAATCATGATCATGTCATACAATGACATACATACACACATATATACATATAAACGATAGCATTAAATAACCATGATCCATGATGACCCTGTGAGACACGACATACATACATACATGTATACCTATATAAACATCAACATAATCATGATCCTAACATAATTACGAGATAACATAAGGTTAAGGTTAAGAGAACTCCCTTTGTTTGTGCACACCATGCACAACTTTGAGAAGAATCATTCCCAACATAGCCAATCCATGTGATCAAATCCATTTACTATATTTCCACTATCCATTTACAACAATGGATCGAACCAATCTAACCGATTGTCATATTGTCACCTTCAACGTCCCTTACTCATGCATCAATCCTCAATCAACTCCTACATTACCTATTAGGTTTCATCCATATCTCACTAAGATCCATTAAATTTCCTCTTTCCCAAATGATTCTCAAGACCCTTAAGACATAAAAGGGAAGAAAAATTTCAAAAAGGAAGAAAAACATGAAAACAAATAACAATATGACACCGCGAACAAAGTGGTATGGCCATACACTAGAAATAAATAAAGCTACAAATCAAGCAAAAAAAATCACAACGAATTGAAATCACAAGACTCTCAATATACATCATGACTCAATCCACATTGTCCCCAATGCTTCGAAAGGAAATCTCAACCTGAGCATTCTTCAAAATCTCATGGTAGTTTCTTTTACATGCAATCTCCCGCACCATATTCCCATAAACACATAACTACCAGTGCATAAATAAACATAACAATACATTATTTAACTTACGATGTTGTGCCAAGCATGTTGCTTGGAACAAAACACATCCATTTCATCTCTCAAGGGACTCCAATCCTTTGATGAATCTAGCCATAACTAGAACCAACTATTATACCTGTCAAACACATATTTATGAATATAACACATCCTCATAATGTCAGACAAATTGAAGGTTAAGAAGACTTCATGTATGCAAAGCACTCATTTTTTTCAAATTGCGATTTCCAAACACACCCAAAGGAATTTTCACCGAATTCCTTTATTTTACCTTTACCCCACTATAATTGAGTCTTACTATGTACTATCACATCACCCAATTGTTAGTTATATAAACACAACAACCATTACCTTTTCAAGCTAATACCAAACATGCTTCCCTGCAATTGCTCACACATGTCAGTCACACGTTCCAAATATCAAGACATCATGTATATTAATTTCAAATCAACCTTTACCAAGTCTAAAAACCATGTTACACTCAACAATGAGCTCACATTCATTAGTCATAATACATAATGCTACCACCATCACCTACTTACACTCAAGTACATATCAGTTGTCCTAACACATATGTATTAGTAAAACCATCTTAAAACTTGATCATTTTTGGGAGAAATATTATAGACACATACTCATATCATTCAAGTAATCAAACATTCAGAAAATAAATAGAGGACATAATAAACACCAAACACTCAAACAACAAATAAATGACAGTCAAACATTCAAACACCAAATAGACGACATAAGAAAAATCATACCTTAATGTATCTCAGGGGAGGCTATCTTGTGTGCACAATCAATCTAGTTTAGCACAATAGAAGTTCACAACATATCAACTCAAACATAAATAAAGTCATGATATCCATTACAGTAACTAGGTAACATATTCACGTCATAAGCTCATAAACAATTGTCATTCATTCATAGCAATCACATATTCACAGTGAGTCTAGATTAGTACAACACATTATCACAAATAAGTCAACTCATACCTGAATACCATAAACATAATCATATACATATACCAATGCATGTTAGCATGATACATGTAACATCATGATCTTCAACGCAATGAACATAACCATCATGCATATGATCGTAATGCATATAACAACAAGTTACTATCATTCATGACTCTATGAGATGTGCATATGACTATACTAGTCAACTAGAATTTGTCATACATGCACCCATAACAACAATAAAATGACACATATATAGGTAACCCTAGTCATTATAACAACAATTAACCACATACATGCATGCCTAACATACAAACTTGTTGAGTTTATAATCCATTACGTTTATAATGTAAATTCCTTGGGCTAATAATATTAATCATAGGGTTTATATTCCTAGGGTTTAATACTATGTTAAGGATTTACAATATTCATATGTTAGGTTTATTAATTTTAGGGTCTATATTCTTAGGGTTTAATATTCATCCTAGGTTTTAATGTTATTCCCTTGGGTTTTTAAAATTAATCCCTTGGGTTCGCATTGTGACAAATATTATCTCAATATGAAAATCAACCATGGTCCAACGTCATATTGTTACGAAGATTGTCCCAATATGAAAATCAATCATGGTCAACCATGGTCCAACGTCACATTGTGAAAAATAATGTGTCAACATGAAAATCAACCATGTTCAACAATGGTAAACCATGTTTATTTTATTGTTTATAATATTTATCTTATGGTTTTTATACGTTGGGTTTATAATATTAATCCTTTAAGTTTAAAATTATTCCCTTTGGTTTTCAGTATGAGTCCCTAATAGTTATTAGTGCCTTGGGTTTATAATATCAATCCCTTAGTTTTATTAATATAAGGGTTCAAATTCCTAGGGTTTAATATCAAACATGGTCCAATGTCTCATTGTAACAAATATTGTCTCAATATGAAAATCAAAAATAGTAAACTATGGTCAACTATGTTTGTTTTAGGGTTTATAATATTTATCTTAGGGTTTATATACCTTGGGTTTATAATATTAATCCCTTGGGTTTAATATTATTCTACTAGATTTATAATCACTTGGTTTTTTAGCATTAATCCCTTGGGCTTATAATATCAATCCCTTGCGTTTATTAATCTAAGGGTTGATATTCCTAGGGTGAAATATTATTCATAGGGTTTATAATATTTATCGTTGGGTTTATAATATTTATCGTTGGGTTTATATAGACCATGGTATAATGTCGCATTCTTCCAAAGGTTGTCTCAATATGTAGATCAACCATCGTAAACAATTGTTTAATGTCACATTGTGATAAGAATTGTCTAAATATGAAAATAAACCATGGGCAATCATGTCTTTATAGTATTTACCTTAGGGTTTATATAGCTTGGGTTTATAATATTTTTCCCTTGGGTTTAATATTATCCCCTTGGGTTCATAATCCCTTGGGGTTTTAGTATAAATTCCTTGGCTTTATTATTCCCTTAGGTTTATTATATCAAACATGGTCAATCATGGCCAATCACGGTCAACCATGGTCAAATATCGCATTGTGAGAAAAATTGTCTCCATATGAAAATCATGGATAGTCATTGATGATCATGGTCACCATAGTCCAACATCACATTGTGACAAAGATAGTCTCGATATGTAAATCAATAATGGTCTTGAATTTCACATTGTGAGAAAAATTGTCTTGATATGCAAATCAACCAAGTTTTTCATCGTCGAATGTCGCATTGTGACAAAGATTGTCTCGATATGAAAATAAACCATGGTAAACCATGGCCTGACATCGCGTTGTGACAAAGATTTTTTCGATATGCAAATCAACCATGATTAACCATGGTCTAACTTCACATTGTGACAAATGTTGTCCTGTAATGAAAATCAACCATGGTCTAACTTCACAGTGTGACAAATATTGTCTCGATATGTAAATAAACTATGGTCAACCATGGTCTAACATTGTGTTGTGATAAGAATTGTCTCAATATGAAAATCAACCATGGTCAAACATGTGTTTATAATATTTGTCTTAGGCTTTATATACCTTAGGTTGTTAATATTTGTCCCTTGGGTTTAATATTATTCCCTTTGGGTTCTAGTATTAATCTCTTGGGTGTATTATTCCCTTCGGTCATAATGTCGATCCCTTGGGTTTATAATATCAATCATGGTTAATCATGGTCAATCATAGCCATCCATGGTCAATCATGGTCAAATGTCGCATTGTGACAAAGATTGTCTCCATATGAAAACCATAGACAATCATTGATAATCATAGTCAACCATCATCAAACGTGGAATTATGACAAATATTGTCTCGATATGAAAATAAACCATGGTCAAACATGTTCCAATGTCACATTGTCATAAATATTGTCTCGATATGTAAATCAACCATGGTTGAGCATGGTCCAATGTTGCTCTCTGACAAAGATTGTCCTAATATGTAAATCAACCAGGGTCAATCATGGTCAACCATGGTCCAATGTCACATTGTGATAAGGATTTTCTCAATATCAAAATAAACCATGTTCAAGGATGTTTAATTTAGTGTTTATAATATTTATTTTAGGGTTTATATTCCTTGGGTTTATAATATTTGTCCCTTGGGTTTAATATTATTCCCTTGGGTTCATAATCCCTTGAGGTTTTGGTATTAATCCCTTAGGTTTAATATTCCCTTGGGTTTATAATATCAATCCCTTGGGTTTATTATTTCCATTGGTTTATAATATTAATCATGGTCAACCATGGTCAAGCATAGCCAACCATGGTAAACCATGGCCAAAAGTTTCAGTATGACAAATCATGTCTCAATATGGAAATCAACCATGGTCAACCATAGTCCAACATCGCATTGTGACAAATATTCTCTCGATATGAAAACCAGCCATGGTCAATCATGGTTAACGATGGTCCAATGTCACATTATAACAAGGATTGTCTCCATATGGAAATTAACCATGCTCAACAATGTTTATTTTAGTGCCTATAATATTTAGCTTAGGGTTTATATACCTTTGTTTTATAATATCAATTCCTTGGGTTTCTTGATCTAAGTGTTCATATTCCTAGGGTTAAATTTTATTCTGTTAGGTCTATATCCCTTTGGATTTTTAGTATTGATCCCTAGGGTTTACTGTTCCCTTCGGTTTATAATATCAACCATGGCTAACCATGTTTTAATATTAATCCCTAGGGTTTATTTATCTAAAGGTTCATATCCCTGGGGTTTAATTTTATTCCCTTAGGTTTATAGTCCTTTTGGGTTTTAGTATTGATCCCTAAGGTTTATTAATCCCTTTGGTTTATAATATCAACCATGGTCAACTATGGTAAACCATGGTCAACCATGGTTTTCCATGTTTTAATATCAATTTCATTGTCTCAAAATGAAAATCAACCCCTGTCAACCATGTTTATTTTAGGTTTTATAATTTTTTTCTTATTGTTTATATACTTTGTCTTTATAATATTAATCCCCAGGGTTTAATATTATTCCATTGGATTAATAATTCCTTGGGTTTTTTGTATTAATCCATTGGGTTTATTATCTCTTGGGTTAATATTCTTGTCTTTGGTTCATAATCCCAAAGGATTAATACTATAAACCCAAGGGAATATAAACCCTAGGGTTTTTAGTAGTAATCCCTTGGATTTATTATTTCCTTGGGTTAATATTATTCCTTTGTGGTTTTAGTATTAACCCTTTGGGTTTATTATTCTCTTGGGTTTATAACATCAACCCCTAGTGTTTATTAATCTAAGGGTTCATATTTATATTACATAATTTGAAATTAAATAATAATAAATAACATATAATATTAAATAATAATAATTATAATGAAATCCTTATTATTAATTCTAATGATAATTATCTGGCCAGGCAGTAACTCCTCAAAGAAAAATTGATTTGTATATCATATTCCTTTAGGTGGTCTTTATTATATACATGAGGGGGAGACTGTTCACTTCATCTCCCAATGACTGTTCACATTACTTATTATTTATTTACATTATATTAACCCAATCTTGATGATTAGGTGTTAACATTCCCCCCCTTAATCTGAAGGGATGTTGGTGAGTCCAAGCATCATTCTGAATCGTTCATGCTTTTCTCTTCCAACTGCTTTGGTGAAGATGTTGGCAATTTGCTCATTAGTGGAACAATGATAGAGATGGATTGTTTTGGCCTCAACATGAAGTCAAATCAAATGATATTTGGTATTGATGTGCTTCATTCGGTCGTGGAACTTGGGGTTCTTGGCCAAATTTATTACGGAGGTATTGTCAATCATGAGTGGAGTTGATTGTACTTGTTTTACCTGCAAATCTTCAAGAATTTTCCTGAACCACACAATTTCTTTTGTTTCTTCAGCTGCTGCCACGTATTCTGCTTCTATTGTGCAATCTGGTGGAAGTGATTGTTTGTGTGATCTCCAAGAGATAGCTCCTGATCCAAGACTCATAGCATATCCTGAAGTAGATACCCCAATTTCTTTGTCTCTGTCGAAGTCTGAATCAGAGTATCCAATCAAACTGAAGTTGTCCACCTGTGTATACTTGATTCCAAAGTCTTGAGTTCCCTTCAAGTACCTTACAACTCTTTTTGTAGCAGACTAATGTCCCTCACATGGCTTTTGCATAAATATGGAGAGGATTCCAACAACAAATGAAATGTCTGGTTTGGTAGTAGTTAGGTAGTTGAGATTTCCTACAAGTTGTCTATACTTTATTGCATCATCAAATTCTTTTCCTTCAATAGATGTGAGCTTTAAGTTTTGTTCCATTGGAGTAGTAAGAGGATTACATTATGTCATGTCAAACCTGTTCAACAGATCTCCAATGTATTTCTTTTGAGAAAGAAATATGGACTTTGGATGTTGGGTTACTTCAATACCAAGATAGTACATTTGAACATAGCCCAAATCAGTGATTTCAAAAATTTTCCCCAATTCCTTCTTTATGGATGCAATGTAGCTTTCATTGTTCCCTGTCATCAAAATATCATCTACATATACCACAAGATATACAACTATTTTTCCAACTTTCTTGACAAATAAAGTTGCATCATCAAGATCATAATGTTTGAAATTGAATTTCAGAACATGCTCAGTTAATTTTTCATACCAGGCTTGCGGTGCTTTTTTGAAGCCATACAAAGAATTCACAAGTTTGCATACTTTATGTTCATGTCCTTTCACATCAAATCCTTCAGGTTGGGACATAAAAACATTCTCTTTTAGATCTCCATTCAAGAAAGAACTTTTTACATCCATTTGATGGACCTTACAACTTTTCTGAGCTGCTAGGGAAAAGAGTGTCTGGATGGTAGCCCATTTTGCTATGGGGGTAAAAGTCTCCTCATAATTGACCCCTTCCTTCTGTGCAAAACCTTTTGGCACAATCCTAGCTTTGTGCTTGTCAAGTAAGCCATCAACTTTATACTTGTTCTTGTAGACCCACTTGCAGCCAATTGCTTTGGTTCCTAATGGAGGATCAACCAGCTTCCAAGTGCTATTCTTTATGAGGCCATCATACTCCTTTTGCATCACTTCCTTCCATTCATCATGAGAAGAAACTTCTTTGAAGGAAGTTGGTTCAAAATCTTTAGACAAGTTCGATTCACAATCATAAGAAACATCCATATCAACAGGTGAATTAGAGTCATCTACATCACCTCCATTTTTCCAGTTTGAATTTCTAGTTCCTATCTTTCCAACCTCATCAGGATGAACACTTTCAAGTCTCTTTGTCAGCCACTTTGGGGGACCTTTCTCAGATGTTCCAGGCTGCTCTGCTGATTGAGTTGGGACTGAATCAAGGTTGAGTCTCCCAATTCTATCAATCACATCACTTAAAGCATCATTCGTTGTTGGAGTTTCATGTAGGGGAGAGTGTTCTTTAGAAGAAGATTCCACATGTTGATTTAGTATAGGAATTCCCCCTTCAAGATGTGGAATCTAATTATCAAATTCTTGAAATGATTTTTCTTTTGGGAATCTATCCAAGCGATCAAGTTGTCGCTCAACAACATTTTCAATTTTGGACGATTCAAGAAAAATTACATCTATAGATACAACAAACTTTTTATTTACTTCATCATAGAGACGATATGCTTTGGAGGTGTTTGAATACCCCGAGAAGATACAGTTATGACTTCTAGCACCAAGTTTGTTTCTATGACCTTTGGTATCAAGGCATAATAGGTGGAACCAAAGACCCTGAGATGCTTTACCGAAGAATCATGTCCACAGCACATTTCTTATGGAGTCTTGTTTCTAATAGCATTAGATGGACATCTATTCTTTATATATGCAGCACATAGAACAGCATCAGCCAAAAACATTATCTTTACATTTTTTAAGAAGAGCATGGATCGTACCATATTTAAGATTGTCCTATTCACTCTTTCAGCTACACCATTCTGTTGGGGATTATAAGGCACAATTGTTTGATGTTTGATCCCATGTTGGTGAAGATAGTTTTCAAATTCATTTGATGTGTATTCTTTTCCATTATGACTATGAATAGACACAACATGAGATTGTGCATCACTTTCAATCCATTTATGAAAGTTCTTGAACGTTTGAAAAGCATCATATTTGTTCTTCAATAAATAAACCCAACACATTTTGGTGCAGTCATCAATAAATGTCATCATATGTTTGTTTCCATTTGCAGAAGGAACAGGAATTAGACCACATAAATCTAAATGAACGAGTTCAAGTTTTTTATGTGCTTTTGAATGTGAATCATGAAAAGACTATTTTCTTAATTTCCTAGAATGAAAGCATCACATTGCTTAAGTTTCCTAGGAATTGTAAGCAAACCAGCAACACCATTTTTCTTCAACAAGCGGAGGTTGTCATAGTTCAAATGTTCAAATCTAGCATGCCATAATAAACTTGATGGAAGTGTACCTTCTTCATAATGAGAATTGTATGAGAAATGTTGTGCATGAGCAGAGGTCCCTTGCAGCTTGAGAAGCCTTTATTCTTCTATTGCCCTCATGACAAGTGAGTGGTCAGATGCTTTTCTTACCTCAAGCTTGCCATCAAACATATGAATGGAGTGACCTTGCTGGTAGATGTGGATCAAGGACAGCAAGTTTCTCTTGAGTTGTGGGAGATATAGATCATGGTGCAGAAGAAATTCTGGAAGACCAAGTAGCTTAAGCCTGATTATGCAAACCCTTGATGGCTTGGTTTTTGATTGGTCTGCAAAGTATACTGCTCCATCAACGTTGTCAGTAAATTCTTCAAAAAAATCTTTTCTATGAGTCATGTGGCAGGTTGCTCCTGAATCAAGCAACCAATCATTTTTCCAAGAAGCAAGTGAAGGATTAAATAAATCTTCATTTACACCAATATTACATTGTGCCACAACATAGTGAGTGGATTCAGGTGCTTTACCTTTGTTTGCATCATTAGTTTTACCTTTCTGTTGGTTTCTTTGCTTCTCAATTTTGTCCCATGGTAACTTGCATGTAGAGGCATCATGTGATCCATTTCTTTTGCAGCGTATGTAGTGCAAATATGCCTTTTCTCCTTGAGAGTGTCTGCCCCCCTGCCTCTGAAATATCTTCCTCTTCCTCTTCGACCACCACTTCCTCTTGAAGAATCTTGAGCAGGATACTTTTCTTCATGAGCAAGGCACACAACCTCTTAAGAAGATTCAGGGGCTGTCTTCTTTCCAAAAGCTTTCTCTCTTTCAACAAACTTTTTCACAAGAGAGTTAGAGGTGATATCTTTGAGATTTCCATTTGCTCGCAATGACTCAAGATAATTGGAGTAAGTAAGATAAAGTGCCTTGAGAAAAGTGATAAGAGGAGTATCCAATTCAACCTTAGTGGATTTTATATCATGCATTATAGACTTTAATTCAGATGCAAGAGTAAGAGGAACATTATTTTGCAGTTCAAGAGTGAAGAGTTTAATCATGAGTTGAATGACTTCAAGTGCAGAATGTGAGTCATAGAGTTCTTTCAGCTTTTGTAAGACTTCAAAAGCAGTTGAAAATGGCGAAATATGGCAACTCACCTCTTCATTTACAGATGTTGCGATTAATGCATAAGATTTGTTGTTCTTGTTTTCCAAAATGACGAGCTCTTTGTCTGAGGTAGGTTGTTCTGGCTCTTTGTCTCCATCTCCAACACACACTCCTTTCCACAACTCATTGAAAATGAGCATGTGTTTTATCATTCATGACCACTCAGGATAGTTCTCTTTGCCAATGAGAACTATTCCCACGATGGAGATGATTGAATGCATACTGTAACAAAGAAATTATGCTGCAAAACTTTTACTCTTAATGGGAAAAAATATATTTCTGATAGGAACTGGACAGTAAACTCAAATTGACAGCAAATGCCAATAGCCAAGACATATATATCGGCCTTTTTTTGGTAATATGCACTATTCAAAATATATATCAGTTTCTTTTTACATTGATCACCCAATGCAGCTCTTCAAAAAATTTTAACACACAACAGAAATTTTAAAACATGCACAAAATCAGGCAGTGTACCAAAACAGTCATTGTATAGGCAGTGTACCAAAACAATTATTGTATAGGCAGTGTACCAAAATAGTTCAAGATACCAACAGTGTATCACAAAATTAGGTAGTGTATCAAGAGTTCAAACTAGAAGAAATGTTGTCTGCGTACCAAATCAAGCAGCATATAGGTAGCGTTAATATATTATAATGAGACCAACTTGAATATAATGCCAAAAACTTCAACGCATACAATGATAGTAGCGTTAGTATGAGACTAGCGTGAATACAAGAATTATAATACCAGTGTTAATACCAGCGCTTCCGCATCCCGGCAATGGAAACCGATTCACGCAAGTAGGTGTGCTTTGATATCATCAACGCAAGTGTGCTTTAACAAAGGTAATACCTCACGCAGAGCTCACGTACCCAGTAGTCGCACCATACTCTCAGAGCTCAATTTGACAGCCTAACGATGGCTCCTGGGGCCATGCAACAAGAGACCATTCGGTGGAATAGTTATGGTGTTGTTCTGGTTTCAATGGAGGGTTCTTCAACGGAGCAGCTATGAAGCGAAATGGCAGAATGGTTATGCGTTAGACAGTGGCAGTGACTACAGAGTGGCAACAACTATAGAGGGGATAGAGAGCGTAGTAGACAGTGGACAATAGGCAGACTCCACAGGGGCAGAGGACAGAGAGCACAGTAGGCAGAAGGGAGTTACAACTAATTTTGGGAGCTGGCTTTGATACCATGTCAGGCTAGGCAGTAACTCCTCAAAGCAAAATTGATTCATATATCATATTCCTTCAAGTGGTCTTTATTATATACATGAGGGGGAGACTGTTCACTTCATCTTCCGATCACTGTTTATATTACTTATTATTTATTTACATTATATCCACCCAATTCTGATGATTAGGTGTCAACAATAATAATAATATTTATTGCAATAATTTTTTTTGGTAGATACAAATGGTATACTTATTAAATACAAAAGAAACCTTTAGCTTATATCACATTAATACATTTAATGTAATTGTGCTAGTACCAACTATATTGGTATTTAAAGATTTATTTAATTTCCATTTAATATAATTTATTATATATTAAGTTAAAAAATAAATTAGTCTATTAAAATGTTGTTTAGTTATTTCAAATCATATTGAATTAAATATATGAACTTCAAGAATATAGAACAATCCACTTTATTAATTTTCACTGATAATTATTATAAATTCAATTATTATAATTGTTATAAATTAATTAATTAATTATTAATAATAAATATTTATTTATAATAATAATTATTTATTTATTATAAGTAAATAATTATTCATAAATAAAATAAATAAATAAATAAATATTATTAATAAATTGTTATTTTTAATAATTATTTATTTAGAACGAGTTATTTTTTGATTATTTATTAAGTATTTAAAAAAAATTAATTTAGGTTTAGGTTTTATAATTTATTTTATTATTTTTAAGATATTAGTTGGCTGTTTTTAGGTTTTAATTTTTTTTATTTATTATGTATAATTTTATATTTTACTTGTTTTCATTCATTGTGTTGATGGATCTTTTCACGATTCAAAACGTCCACGAAATTCATGTAATACTGTGGAAAATCTAAACCATTTTTCAACAATCCAATTATTCAGAAATGGAATTTATTAAATTCGTTAGGACAATTGTTTCTTAAATTAATAAAGATAAAATTATTTAATTAATTAGATTGATGTTAAATAATTGATATTTTTAATTAAAATTTGTGTTTATAATTTTTTAAGTGTAGAAAATCATTTTCTAATTTTATATCAACTTTTCCATACGTTGCTTGAAAATTTTATTATTAAAATAAATTAAAAGTTCACTTGAGATGAATAAATAACCTAAAAGAAAATATGTACTTATTGCAATTATTCTCTAACGGGGACTATGAATTTAATCTCGATACAGTAATAAAATAATTAAAATAATCTATTTTAGTAGCTAACTAATTCACCATTGATGATCTAGGGTCTACCTCCACAAGAAGGAATTGGACAGCATATGGTATTTCCTCGTGATGCTCCAAACAAATCTCCATAATAACACTGAGCTTAATTTATCTAAAATAAAAATAATTGAAGTTAAAGGATAATGGTTAACCACTAGTCAAATATTGGTACACGGATAGATTTCTTTACATACTTGAAATACAATGTATAGATTAAAAAAATATATATTACTTATATACTTGAAAATACAATGTATGTGTCTAAGATTTAATAAAAAAAATGTATGTGTTTAGGATTTAATAAAAAGAATATTATTGGTTAAAATGTTATTATTATATTATTAATTTATTCAAATTTTATAAAGATTGATTTATACCATTTATATTATTTAAAGTGTTTCTTCCACAAAGGTGACTTCCACTTCTAATATATTTCAAATGTTACCGTTATACCTTTTTATATATATAAAATGTTATTATATTAGATTACTCTAATTTTATAAACATGAATTTATAAATATTTGTATTATTAAGAGGCTTTCTAGCCACATAGGTGACTCCCAATTCTAATATATTTGAAATGTTTCCATAATTGTGTATCTGTGTCGCAATAACGTCTCGTGCCTATCCATTTTCATTACTCATTTTACTTATATAAATATTGTATTTTACTTTATGTAAAACATTTAGTTGAAAAAAATATTTAAAAAATCTCGAAAATGCTCAAATCTATTATCAAATGTCATCTTTTATAAAATTAATTTAAAATTATTAAAAATATATTATTTAATTTTGGTTATGCATATTATTAAAAAGTAGTAAAATATTCAAAATGAAAGATTAATTGATTGGTGACCTACGAATGCTATATATATTACATAGGTATCATAAATAATAAGATATTTTAAAAGTATTTAATTGTTGAGAATTTATGTAGTAATGTAATATAATATAAATATAAACAAAAATATAGAGATGTAGTAGGAATAAGATTTCATTTCATTAATATTAAACCACTGAAATATGCGTACATATAGAATGGAAAGAAACTAGTTTAGGCGATGGTAGGTTATCTCTAAAAAGAGATGTAGTGGTTACATGCCTCTGAACTATGTTACAACGAGGCTCGAAGGTCTATTTATTATTGAAAAATAATGGGAAACCATAAACATCCAAAAACCTAACCCTAAAAGATTAAGTAGCAAAACTATTAGCATGTCTGGGTAGATTGGTACATCAACATCCTACATACTATCTACGTTTGAAGCACACAATACCTCATTAGAAAAGTCTATCCAGAAACTACAACTATTGAATGCCCAAAACAGCCCCAAAACAGCTTAGGGTCCGAGAACATTAAGATTATTAATACTTTAGAAAAATAGATTAAAACACATGTATATAAATATTATTTTACAAATTTAAATAATAATTAAAAAAAATTAAACTGTTAAAAACAATAAAAATAATTAAAAATAATTAGTAATAAATAATAATTTCCCAACTTAAACACACGTGTAAAGGGTCGGTGAACATGGGTAGGAATTAATAGTTAGTAAATGAAATCACTTGCTAATATTATTAATCAATATGTAAGTTAAACGCATGTACAAGTTAAAAAGAAAAATATCGAACACAATTCTTAAGCAAAGAGATTTACCTCCTACTATAGCACGAAGATTTTTGATTTTTAATTTATAAATAACTCTTGTTACAATACCAAGAGGCTTCTAAATAGCACATGCCCAACAAATCATAAGTCACATCATATGAAAATTGTTGATATGATATCTTTTTAATTAATCAATTTAATTAAAAGGCAAAAAATAATATAACTAATTTGGAGATGAATCTCAATCATTGATTTGTGTATACTATTATAAATATTCTCCAATAAAATTTTATGGAGGCTTAATCCCTACTATGCATCTAATAATTATTTATAAATAATTTTAAATTGTAAAAATATTATTTCAGAATTAGCATACTTATTAGCATAATAACCACTCTAGGAACTTGTAAGTTGTAAATCGTGAAGGGAAAAAATAAATTTAGTTGATTTAAATTTCAAAATATTTATACCTTAATTGAAATGAGAAATAGTAATAATAAATTAATATTCAATGTCTACGAAGTATTTTACATATCAGGATCGGGTGCATTGTTAATGTACCCCTAGATGTGACGTGGCTCGTTCAATTCCTTGCCTAATAAGAATAATATTCCTTGCCTAATAAGAATAATATATTAGACGTGACGAATATATAATCTGACCAAACTTTAAAAAAACATTAAAAAAATTATTAAAATGTATTATAAATATATAATTTAATATAACTTTATAATATAAAATTATATTTTTAATTTTTATTAATTAATTTATTTCCATTTTATAAAAAAAAAATTGTATAAATATAAAGTTATTTAATCAAACAACTTTTTTATTTATAAATACTTATATTTGTATTTATTTGATAATTATAAATAAATTTTCTTTTAGAAAATAATATTAATATGGATTTTAATTATACAATAAAATTTTAGTAATATTAAAATGGATTCATATAACTTCAAGCTCTATTATAATTATTATGAGTAAATTATATATATATATATATATATATATATATATATACAACATTTATTAAAAATTATTTAATTTTTTCCAAAAAGGAAAATAGTTAATTTGAAAAAATTGTATGGTGATAACCTAACATAAGGAAAAAAAATAAAATATTTGAATACTAAATAGTTATAATATTATATTAAATATAAATAGTAATCATATTATTAAATCATTTTAGATTGATTTTATCTCTGGATTTACCAAATTTTAAGAGGGACTAAATCTCTTGAGATACAAATATCTTTTAGAGTGAAAAGAGATTCGATCTTTCTCTTCATAGATCAGGGAGATGAATCTAGGATGGTATCATAAGATGAATCTGGTATGGTATCATATATATGTGGTTGACATTGAAATATTTTATTTAAAAATCAAGTTCTCCACATTAAAATGTTAAAACATGCCCTTCATATTTTTTTCCCTTCTCCATACATTTAACAATATTTATTATTAATATTTTCTAAAATATTACATATGAAATCCATATTAAGTATTGAAATAATTACAAATATCTTCATACATTGAATTAGAAAGGAACTATTAATGGAATACATATTCTCTCAATTTTTCTCTCTTTCTATATGTTTCATGCTGAAATATTTTATTCAACTTGATTATTGAGATATTTTATTTATAACATACCTTAAAATTTTCTTTATTATTCATATTTTAAAAAACTTATATATCAACTTCATATTAGAAATAAAATAAATTACACACCTCCCGAGATATAGAGGGAGAGGGAGAAAGGAGAAGAGAGAGGGGGATAGAGATGGATTTGGAAGGAGAGAAAGGGAGGGAAGAACAAAGACATAGAGAGAGAAAAGTGGAGAAAGAGAATGAGTGTGGAGAAAGAGAATGAGTGCCAAGGAACAGATAGAGAGAGAATGTTTATGTTTGGTGGCGAGAAAGAGAGACAAATAAGGAGAGATGGAGAGAAGGGGGGAAGAGGAGGGGAGAGAGAGAGAGAGATAGAGTTGAAGGGGAGAGATAGAGGGAGGTCGGAGAGAAAGGGAGAGAGAGGAAGAAAGAGAGCGAGGATGTGAGGGAGAGAAGGAGAGAGAGGAAGGTAAGAAGAAAGACACAGAGAAAAACATGGAGAGTGTGAGAGGGATTGATAATGGAGATGGAGAGAGAGGGAGAGAGGAGATCACAAGAGAGGGAGAGAAGGGGAAGAGAGAGAGTGAGGGAGGGGAAGAGGGAGGGAGAGATAGATAGATATGGAGAAAGAATGTGTATGCTTTGGGGGTGATATAGAAAAGCAAGAGAGACAAAGGGAAATAGAGATATAAATGGAAGGTGAAGATAGGGGAAAAAAAGTGATAGAGTTAGGGAAAGATAGATAAATATGGAGAGAAAGAGCACACATTTTTTGGGGGTGAGATAGAGATACAAAGAAAAATAGATGGAAAGAAGTATAAATATAGATGAAAGAGCAAGAAAGAACCCTGAACATAGTTGCACCAATTACTAGACAAATTACATGTATAGATTATTCAATGCTTTTTCTCTCGTGTATATTGCAATCGAAATAGAGGAACTTGCTAAGGGAATCATTTGCATCATTTTGTTAGGGATATAATATAACTCTGTACTCAGTGTAAATGGAGCATTAGGCGGAATGAATATAGAAATGGAGATGGCACATCTAATATATAAATATAGAAATGGAGATAGCACTCATAATTAAGTGTTACGGTGAAGGACAAAATGTAAAATTCAATCAATTCAAGGATTCCTTTTTCCAAACTGTGATGACATGAGTGGGCTCTGATATTAATCGGGTGGTGTTTGATTTTTTTATTTTTCATTTTTCATTATTGAGTTTAAAGGTTCATTTTGCTTTCTAGTATAAAAGAGTTGTGTAAGTATATTTGTGTTCAATTTGTATTTCACACATGTTTTTTTAAAAGATATTTATTTAGCTATAAAAAATAAGATATAATAAAATAACAAAAATGAATATACAGGTTTGGTTTGTTTAATTAGAAGTATTATAAAACATAAATAATATTATTAGTAGTGGCTATAGCAAGGAGAACTGGTAAAATATTTCAGTCACTCTTAATCATAAATAAAATATTTCAGCTATGATATAATAAAAACAAAAATGAATATACATGTTTGGTTTGTTTAATTAAAAATAGAATAAGATATTAATAATTTAACTCTGAGTATCAAATTTTACACTCTAGAAGAAATTTTCACCTCAAGAAATTTGATCCATCTTTGCTCTTACTAAATCTGTAATTAAAATAAATCTATGCTAGTATAAGATCTTTTAAATACATAAATAACTTAACTAAATTTTCTATTTACACGTCTCATGCGAAATTCTAGAAAATTGAGTAAAAGTATTATAAATGTAGAATTGAAATACTGTAGTGTATTTGTTTTAAGTTTTAGAATGTTTTCTGCAAATTGAGTAAAAGTATCATAAATGTACAATTGGAATACTGTAGTCTATTTATTTTAAATTTTGGAGTGTTTTCTAACATATTTCTGATCGAATGTACTGAAAATCTAACAAATATCATAAATTCTCTTAACCAAAATACCAAATAACCCTTCAGATTCTGAATGCATATATATAAAAAAAATCCTTTTTTACACCACAACAATTAAGATTTGGCGAAAATTAACCAAAATACCAAATAACCCTTCAGATTCTGAATGCATATATATAAAAAAATCCCTTTTTACACCACAACAATTAAGATTTGGCGAAAATTGTTTAGACAACGCAAAAATTGAAATTGAAATGTGTGATCTAGGTTTGCGTGTAATCATTTCAATAAACATATGCGCAAAATTGGGTTTATTCATTCAATAAAACTTCGATATGTCTGGATGCAAATAGACTTTTGCTAATATCATTATTACCGGGTCTCAAATGCTATGGGCCGCTGCTAATAAGATTCACCAGCCCCGCACGGCAATAGAACTTTGCTCAGAAAATGGTGGCGTTGGCCTTCGACTCTGACGTGCTTATCCACTAGAGGCAGGGCCTGAGAACGCGGTATTCGCTACAGTCCTTTCGCAGGACTCGTCATCCGTTGCAGCTTTTTCTCGTGATCATATTATCCGAGGAGTTGTCTATAATGCGATTTTTTGGAGATTTCGACGGAATCCGGCGGAAGAAATTGAGGTTAAATCTTGATTTGTTGCAGTTAAAATGGTTTTTTAACTGCATATTTGGATTCAGCACCCTGAAAAACCCCTGGGATGCTTTGATTGTGCTGAAACTAGTTATCAAACTTGCAATTCCAATAAATTACTGCCGGATTTTGACCAGAAAAACCCACCGAAAAAACTTCCAAAAAATCTCATTATAGACAACTGCATTACCCGATATATACAAACACCGACAGGCTACGCTAATAAAAAATATAAATTAAATGTCTGAACTCACAGCATGGAGAAAGGAGAAATCACTGAAAAAATCAACGAAATATAACTGCAAAATTCTAAATTTATGGAAAGAAACAACCGACATGAGTACGCAGACACTGTTTGATTTACCTGTAAGAACAGAAATCGATGAAGCGCCCGAGAAGTCGGCTAGACTGTCGGCCTTTAATTATCGTTAAGTCGCTGATTCAAATTTTGTGGACAATTTTATGACGCCTCAGCCGCTCCTCAGATTCATCATCAATTCGTGGAAAATGAAGGGGGCAAGACAACGTGAAAATTCAGTTGTTGGCGGAGTGATTCTCGGACGGACGGAACCACCGTCCATTATTGATGCGCCGTGGTAGACCAAAAAAGAAAAAGACCATCCAAATGCCAATCGGAGGGGGCCTTTTCTCCTCTGCCACATTCGCCTCCTTTTAACCAGGAAGGAAATTCGTGGGAATTGGGAAATTATAAATTACTTGACTCTGTTGAATGCCAGCTGTGTAGTTATGATTGTGGTAAATTTATTGATTTTTTAGTTAACTATTATTTACCCTGGTACATTGTGACATTTTTTTTTGTTATAATGTGAAGTTGTACTATGGTTGATGTTGTACTATGGTTGATGATAGTTAAACGTTGTTGCTTTTCATATTAAAAGAAGCTTTGCCATAATTTGACCTTGGATCATAGTTGACGATGATTATCAACCGAGGGGATTTATATTAAACCCAAAGATTAATATTATAAACCCTATGACTAATATTATACATTAGGAATATGAATCTTTAGATTAATAAACTGCAGGGATTGATATTATAAATCCAAAGCACTAATAAATGCAAGGGACTAATACTAAAAACCTAAGGGATTATAAACCGAAGTAAATTATTAAACCCAAGGGATTATTATTATAAAACCAAAGTATATAAACCATAAGATAAGTGTTATAAACCCTAAAATAAACATCCATTACCATGGTTGACAATGTTGATGTTCATTTTGATATAATCTTTGTCACAATGCATCATTGAACAATAGTTGAATATGAATACTTTTCATATGGAGACAATATTTGTCACAATGTGAAGTTGGACAATGGTTAATGAATGCAATAAATCCAAAAAAATTATATTAAACCCAATGATTAATATTATAAAGCCTACGAATAATATTATCCACTAAGAATATGAACCCTTAGATTAATAAACCCAAGGGATTGATATTATAAACACAAGTGAATAATAAACCCAAGGGATTAATACTAAAAACTGAAGGAATTATAAACCCAAGGGTATAATATTAAATCCATGGGATTAATATTATAAACTCAAGGTATATAAACCCTAAGATAAATATTCTAAACCCTAAAATAAACATGGTTTACCCTGGTTGATTTTCATACTAAGAAATTAATTGTCATAATGTGACGTTGCACTATGGTTGACCATGATTGGCCATAGTTGACGATGATTTAACATGGTTGATTTTCATGTTTATACAATCTTTATAACAATGTGACATTGGACCATGGTTGACCATGATTACAAACACAAGGAATTTATATGAAACACAATGATTATTATTATAAACCCTATGGTTAATATTATACCCTAGGAATATGAACCCTTAGATTAATATACCCAAGGAATTGATATTATAAGCCCAAGAGATCAATACTAAAAAGCCAAGGGAATATTAAACCCAATGGATTATTATTATAAACCCAATGTATATAAACCCTTATATAAACATGGTTGGCCATGGTTGATAATAGTTGATTTTCATATTGATACAATCCTTGTCACAATGGGACATTTGATCACGATTAAACGTGATTAATTTTCATATTAAGACAATCTTTGTTGCAATGCGGCATTGGAACATGGTTGACCATGGTTTATTTCCATATTGAGACAATATTTGTTACGATACGATGTTGGATCATGGTTGACCATGGATTACAATGCTTTTCACAATCCGATATTGGACCAAGAGACAATCTTTGTCACAATGTGACCATGGTTATTAACCATAGCTCACCATGGCTTATTTTCACATAGAGACAATGTTTGTCACAACGCGATGTTGGACCATGGTTGAAGAGTGGTTAGCATGGTTGATCATTGTTGATTTTCATATTCACAGAATCTTTGTCACAATGTGACTTCCGACCAATGTTGACCATGGTTAACAATGATTGACAATAATTGACCATGGTTGACCATGGTTGGCCATAATTGATTTCATATTCAGAAAATATTATGATAAACCATAAGATCATTATTATAAAGCAAAGTATATAAACCCTATGATAAATATCAAAAATAGTAAATTAAACATGGTTTACAATGGTTGTCTAGGGTTGACTTTCATATTGAGGCAATTTTGGTCACAATGTGACATTCAATGTACTTGACCATGATTCACCATTATTGATTTCCATACTGAGAGAATCTTTGTCACAATGTAACATTGGAACATGACTGACCATCACTGATTTTTATTTTGGGACAATCTGTGTGACGATGTCACATTGGACCATGGTTAAACATGATTACCATGGTTAACCATGATTTACCATGATTGAAGGTCATGGAAAATGGTTGACTTTCATATTGAGACAATCATTGTTGCAATGTGATGTTAGACCATGGTTGACCATGATCATAAACCCATGGGATTTATATTACACACTAGGATTAATATGATAAGCCCTATGAATAATATCATAGCCTAGAAATATGAACTATTAGATTAATAAATCCAAGGGATTGATATTATAAACCCAAAGGATTAATACTAAAACCCGAAGGGATGCCCATGTTGACTATACTTGAGCATGTCAACAATAGCAAACCATAGTTAATATATGTTGATATATAAATATTATAACCTCGAACATAGTCAACCACATTTATCCCTTTGGCTTATAATATTGATACCTTGTGTTGGCTTGATGGGGTCTGACCCAGGTTCAAAGTTAATTAGCCAAAAAAATCCCTACACTACTAGCCCTTTCGGTATCAACTCACAGTGCGTGGACTGAAGTCTCACCCGAAGCAGTATGGAGGGATGTTGGAACCAAGTTTTCACACTCTTGAGATGTCTAAGGGGTCGATTTAGTCCAACTATGCCTACCTTTGCACAGGTTACTTTGCGCACTATTCTAACCCGTGATACCTTCGCGGTCTGCTATAATTGTCCTTCCCGTAGCCCTAACCTGGGGGATAAGGTAATTTCACGCTGTTATGGCAGTGATCTGTGCTATTTCCCCAAGTTGCACCACATATCTTAATTATCCTCTTATAGATGTTATTGAACCTCGTGTAAATAGATACTTTAACTCACATTCACTTAATCTACACAGTTATATATGTTTGCGCACCATATAGACAACAGAAATGCAATTTATGCCCAATATATTCGATAGAGAAAATAGGAAATAAATACACAAAATTGATGTAAAACTTCTCTTTATTAATGCTTCAACAATTACAGACTCGACTCGCCCTGCGCACTCAGCTGTGGACTACTATGCCTCTACGCACTCAACTGCAAAGCCTTCTCCTACTGTACAAACCAAAGACTCAAATTTACACTTAGATCTTCTGTTATCCTTCTATTCCATGATCACTACTTCAATTAGATGTCTCAACTACATAGAGATTCACTTTGTTTATACAATCCCACGGTCCGCGAACCATGGGTAGATTTATAAAGTTGACATTACATTACAAAATTGAGGGCGAACAACCCTATGACTCATTTACAACTTCGCACTCTGCGCCTAGAAAGTGTGGATTCTTTACATCGGATTTAAAATTTTTAGCCAATATCTGGGCTTTAAGCCCCAAAACTTTCCTTGGGGGACTTCGCAAAGCTCTGCAGACTGTTATAGACAGTGGCCAATAACCGCGGCTTGCGGTTAATCCCAATTATGATGTTCATCTCCATGAACACCCAGAATATTTTGTTGTCTTTGATCCCCTGCGCATCTTTAGTTGCCCATAGTGAAGCATACTTCGCTACCTCTGGAAGATCCTGCGCAATCATTGGGAATTGGCTGTCCTCAGGCAATTCCCAAGCCACCAACACTATGGGTAGTAGAATCCATGCATAGTGGAAATTCTTCCCCTGCTCTTGTGCCTCGCGGTAGTTCCCCAGGAACTCTTTGGACAAGTAATCTGCCTAGTTAAACTGGACCCCCTCTTTGCACTGTGCGGCAAGTGCAACCACTAGCGTGGGCACCTCATCCGTGCGACACTTTTTCCTGAATTTCCTGGCCAATATCTGTGTCGCGACTTTGATTGCAATGTTATTGATACTGGAGATCGCATACCCTCTCTTTTCCTTCTACAGCTTAAACTTCTTCTTCATGGCCTCTGCGATGGCCAAATCATCACTTTTACCCTCAGATATGTTCGCTGGATCCTCCCCTTTACGAGGGAATTGGGTAATTCTATGGATCAGATGATCCATGATGAGGATGGGCTCGTCCAACCATAAATGCCCATCATGCACTAGGCAGAGCAGCTTCCTGATGACAAAAATAGTCACTGGGGTATGATGGTAATGTGGCACCCAGAGCAGGTTTAACAATCCTACTTTCTCTACTCCTCGCAACCACTTGTGTAGTTCCAACTCTATGACTCCAATAGATGTGTTTTTCTTTTGGCACATTAGGTGCACAGTTGCCTAATGTGAGAACTGCTCGTTGTTTGCGAGATCCCAGTATTCAAACTTTAGCGCAGGCACTCGCCCCATGTGCGCTCCATAAAAAATGATGTCGTCGAGGAGCAACGGAGTCTGTAGAGAGCTCTTGCTCTCATCTAGGTCCTTGGGCACCCTTGCTCTCCCCTTCTGCAAAGGAACATACGTGGGTAACCTAGTTACAAGGCCTGCACACTAGGTTTCTTCCTCCATTTCTTCATCCTTCTCCTCTACAAGGATTTCTTCAAATTCTTCCTCCTCCTCTTCGGCTTCCAAATTGATCATCTTCCCCTTTTCTTCCATGCTGAGCTTCATCCTTAATGGATTCCTGGGGTACACGCGCACCAGTACCATAGGCTGCTTATCTTTCATGGGTCTCAGTGTGCGTGGTGATTTAGGGACTTCTGTCACTATCCCAACACTTTTTGGGGATTATCTTACTGTATGGCCTGCGTGGCCTCCTTAGTGGTTATCTCTCCATTATCCATGGCTTCCTCTGACATGGCCCTACTGCTATTCCGCAATTCTCTCAATGACTCAAGTAAGTGCTCAAACAATGCCTTTGATTTTAAAAGATCGAACAAATCGGGGTTCATGAATCTCTAGGCGCATAATAGCTCAATTCTCAAATTGCCAAGTGTTGTTTGCTAGGTAGCCCTTTGCACTTTATAGCGCAATTTGAATTTCAATTTGACTGTTCCCCCCACTTTCGGTCTTTTAATACTCCCTTGGCAGCAAGTTTTCCCAAATCTAGCCCATAAAGTTTGCCTTGAATGCCTATCGCGCACTGGAGTTGGTCTCAAACCAAGCATCACATCATGAATAGTGACTGTAACAGTCACTTTCCAACCAACCTAAGCGGCAACACAGCTACCCTCGCACTGTCGCGGACCTTGTGATACTTCACTACTGCGCACAGTCCTGTCATCGTGCAGCTCCTAGGCAGAGTAGTTTATAGTCTTTCACCTCCTTTCAATTACCTGGATCGCTAAGACCTTGCTTCCTGCGGCTAGTTAGATGGGCAGGCCACCTGTGTATAGCTTCAAATGACTGCCATTTAATTTTTCCAACTTCACTACACCCCCATCTGTGATCTCCTTAATAACATACTATCCCAACCAATGCATTTTGAGCTTCCCTTGGAATTTATCAAACTTACTATCACATAGCAACGTCAAATCATTCACCTTAAAGGTGTGCAACTTTATATGTCAATCGTGCCAAGCCTTTTCGTGCTACTTTTGTACCTGCTGGTGGACTCCAGCCAAAAATTGTTCTTCTTCGAGCTCCTCCAACTATGCGAGCCTCTCCTCCAGGGTGTCGCAATCTATCATACCTGTGAGCGCCACTATACGCAGACTATGCACGATATACTCCATAGGCATTACGACCTCTACTCCATAGACAAGCTATAAAGGTGTCTGTCTCGCCAATTTATACATGGCATCCTATAAGCCCATAATACTATGGGTACACGCAGGTCCCAATCACTTCGCTGTGCATTACATACCTTCATCAGTGTGTTGCACACTTTACTAAATGCTTCTGCATGGATAACCTTCTGCGCGATTGTCCTTCTTACGTACTGTCTTTCCAAAATTAAGAGCCATTCGCACATTCCCCTCGTCCCCACAACACATACTTATTGACCATCCCTTTCAGCGTGAAGTTCATGTGCATTCGCGTAGGTTGTTTTCCATATGCCTGCATGCACTCGACGAGACTTGTGCGCAGATCGTTTCGTCCATTGTATTTGTTTGTTGATCGCACCCTAGGCTTCCAAAATCATGTGTGCATCATCATTCTACATTCGTGCTAGTCGTCAAAGCTCCAATTGCACATTCCCTACCACCTCGCAGGCGTAGCATGTAGTACCCAATCCAAGACCTGGAAGCATTTCTTTTTTGGCACCTCCCTTTCAAATTTATTCAAGAAAGTATCTACCTCACTTAGACCATCATAAGTAAGCAAGTATCTTACTTTTTTCGATACACAACGCAGTGACCTTGTCATCATATTACAATTAAGCATAGTTACCTCATGTAACCGATTCTACCGCCGCTCCATTTCCTCATTGGAATTCGAAGTAAAGGAGCTCTCACGCTCCCATGTAATCTGTCCATCCTCAGTGGGATTCACTTAGTCCCGGTTTCACAATGTTATCTTATAGATGCAGTCCAAATCATCATTGCTTTCATAGTCGCACACCGGCTTTATATAGCACGATCCTTTAGCACGGCCAGAGGTATAACTACGCATAGTGAATTATTCTCAAAAATCATCTTGCGCTTATTCAGATCAATCACCCTGTTCATGTCAGTGGACCAATCAATTTCTAAGAGCACGAGATAGGGATTGCTATCATCAATAATCTCTATCACTTCAAAGTCTTCTAGCGCACTCGCTTGCTCAATATCCACAGTGATTCCCTGCAATCGCCCCATGGGTATTATCTTCTGTTGGTTCGCCATTCGCAATTGAATAGGAGACCATTGTAGCATAGGTCTCCCCATTTGCTCCCATGTTTGCTTCAATAGAACATTCGCATCCGATGCTAAATCCAGAATTACTTGGTCCATTTCATATTCTCCAACTTATGCGATTAACCTCATTTATCTTCTCATCCTTGTCTTATGCTTTCTAATCTTTCGGACTACGTGTGGTTCTCCTAGCACTGCCCCAACACATCTATTAATGAGTTCTTGTAATCCTTTTATAGCTTTACTGTCACGCAGTAACTTCATGGATGTTTCTAGGAACATTGTGAGCATAGATGGGTCCATCTCTGGCTCCATTCTCTCTTTGCTTCCTGAAGTGGAGGCCTCAGCGAAGCTCTTCTTGGTTTTCATGAAGGTTCCTGAGCGCACTCCAAGTCAAACTCCGCTTCTTTCGTTGGGGCTTAGCGAACCCAAGTACTATCTTCCAGCTTTTTTCCTTTGTCACCTCCCATCGTGATTCGACTTCGGAGCACAATGTTCACATTTTGATCTTCCTCGCGCGGCTAAGACCTCATCATCTGTGGGTTCTGAGTTGGGGGAGGTGGTAACACTCCTTTGTCATGTATCCTAGCTATCAACATAGGATAATATTTCATATCATGATCAAACAAGGTGCAATATAAACATGACTGTCACGTCGGATTCATACAATCGTAGGCATAATGTCCCGACCCTCCGTAATTGTAGCATATAAACTTACTGCGACCTCTTCCATGTCCTCCTCTGCCTCAGCCTCGTTCGCACCCCTAAAATCCTGTTCGTGCCACTCCTGCATTCTGGTCTAGGGGCCGCAATTTAGCCTGAACTATGTAGGTGGGATTTCTAGCCATCATCAACTCATAACTCCTACAAGTGTGCTCATCATGTCCCACTGACCTACAAAAGTGACAAAACAATTGTTGCGAATTTTGTGTATACTTCTATAACAAATGGCAGTTGTCTGTAGCGTTCTTTTCTCCTATTTGACAAATTGTGCACCACAAAGTAGGCGCCGCGCTAGGTCCTGCTTGTGCTTTCGGCCTTAGTGGCATTAGTCCTCCTGCTGCAAGGTAATTCGCGGAAACTAGGCAGTGGTCCTTGTCGTGACCTTCACCTTTTCATTTTACACACTACACCTCTTCACGCACTTCTAGTCCAGCTTTCCTTTCCTGTTTTAGACTCTACATGTCCAGGCATAAATTCTTCAGTTGCGCATGGATCTGGTGAACCCCTAAGTTAGGATCCTACATCGGTGTCTCATGCAGCCTCATCGCGATCTCTAAGGCCTCTTACTAAGTCGTTAACTTCTGCTTTGATAGCGCTCTCTTTAAATGTGGCATTAGTGATGGTACAAACCATTCGCGATGTTGTCCATCCATCAGATTCATATTAGCTTTGCCAATCGTACACTTCAACCTTTAATCCAACTACAAAGGAGTATCACCTGGTAGGATCATGATCTCTTTGAATCCAATGATCCACTATGCTTCAAACTTTGGCCTCCTAAATTCTCTATTTAGTGCTGCTTGGATATCCACGATTCCCACATTTTGATTATCATTGGAGTGCTTAATATACCATGTCAGCACGCAGTCTTGTAGGGTGCTAACCAGTGCCTCTTTCTTTATATTGTCATCCGTAACTCCCTACACTTCCCATACGGATCTTACAATGAACCAAAATTGGTATGGATCCTCATTTCCAATCCCTTGAACACAGTCAACTTTATCATGCTTGCCATATTGACTCATAGTGGTGGCAGAGGTGGTATAGGTGAAGATGGAGTTGAAGGCGGTGAAGGTGGTGGTGGTGTGGGTGGGGGTGGTATTTGTGGAATTCTTTGTCTTATCAAATGGATCGCACTTCGCGGAGAGACCTTCGCGATCTCTTCCTCATCCCCTCACGGAGGTGAAATCAAGTGGATAGTTTCTGGACCCTTACTTCCTTCGTTCCTGTAATTTTTTCCACTTCGTGTAGCCCCGAACATCAAGGTAATTGCATAACCCTTTTTTTTGCACAATAACATTGTAATCCAAGTATTTAGAGACTTTACGTACTTGCCTCGCGGTCCCTTGAGAAAGCATCGCTCTACCTCACTGTAACTATTTGAGGTGTCAACCGCGAACTCAGTAATGAATCCTTCTATAATTCGATTGAGCCAGTGATCAACAACGCACGCAATCTTATCCTCCAATGCTTCCAACCTTCGCACTAACTCTGGGGTCCACACAATAGGATTTTCGAGTTTCCACCTTCCTTGGCTATCTGCTAGCTTTACGATCCATTCATATAGCTCAATAGAGAAAGACGTGAAGAATATTTCGTGGATCTCTATGTATAGGTAGCAATGTAACCACTCTTATTTTTTCAGTCATGAGTTCCCTTTCTCCTACGCCGCGAACTCTTGAATTCTTCTCTGTAACTAGCCTTCAATTTCCTTTGTAGTTGGATTCCAGTGATACGACATCAGACATCTCTATGCAGATTTTTGTCCTGGCAACGTAACCATTTATTGGCTTGATGGGCCTGACCTAGGTTCAGAGTTAATTATCCAAACAAATCCCTACACTACTGGCCGTTTCGGCATCATCATGTGGTGTGTGGACTGATGTCTCACCTAAAGTAGTATCGGGGGATGCTGGAACCAAGTTTTCGCACCCTTGAGATGTCCGAGGGATCGATTTAGTCCAACTGTGCCTACCTTCATGCAGGTTACTTCACGCACTGTTTTGACCTGTGATACCTTTGTGATCTGCTATAATTGTCCTTCGTGTAGCCCTAACTAGGGGGCCGAGGTGATTTCACGTTGTTTGGCAGTGATCTACACTATTTCCCCAATTTACACTGCGTATCTCAATTATCCTCTTATAGATATTGTCAACCTCACATAAACAGATACTTTAACTCACATTCACTTAATATACATAGTTATATCTGTTCGCGCACCATATAGACAACATAAATGAAATTTATACCCAATATATTCGATATAGAAAATATGAAATAGATACATAGAATTGATGTAAAACATCTCTTTATTAATGCTTCAATAGTTTTAGACTTGATTCGCCCTACACACTCAGCTACAGGGGTCCGCACACTTAGCTGCGGACTACTAGGCCTCTACACACTCAGCTACAGAGCCTTCTCCTACCCTATGACCCAAAGAATCGACTTTACACTTAGATATTCTGCTATCCTTCTATTCCATGATCACTACTTCAATTAGATGTTTGAACTACTTAGAGCCTCACTCTATTTATACAATCCCATGGTCCGCAGACCATGGGTAGATTTCTAAAGCCAACATTACATTACAAAATTGAGGGTGGACAACCCTATGATTCGTTTACAACTTTGTGCTCCACGCCCACAAAATGTGGAGTCCTTACATCAGATTTACAATATTTAGCCAAAATCTAGGCTTTAAGCCCCAAAACTTTCCTTGGGGGATCCCGCACCCAACACCTTCTGTTTATAATATTTATCCCTATGGTCTATTAATCCCTTGGGTTTATTAATCGAGTGGGTTTTTAATATCAATCCCTTATGTTTATAATAATAATAATCTCTTGGCTTTAGAACATTGAACAATTGATTTTATTAATATTATTTTTTTTGGGTTTATAATTCGATGGCTTTATAATATGAATCTCTTGGACTTATAATGTTAATAATCCCGTGGGATTATTAATCCCTTAAGTTTATAATATTAAACCATTGAGTTTATAATATATATCCACAGGTTAGCATGGTATTCATGTTCACTATTCTTAACTATGATGTCCTTGTTGATTATAGTTGACCATGTCAACGATAGTGAACCATAGTCAATATATGTTAATACATAGAATAATTTATAATTAGGACATTATAAATGTGTAGATTATTCTATTATTAATAATATATTAAACTCATTAATATTATTTAAATATTATTAATATTATATTAATTTCTAAATAATATTGATAATGATGATGATGATGGTTAATGTCCACTGAGACAAAACTTTGATCTATCAGAGCTAAAGAAATGAATTATTTAGTTTGATTTAAGATTTTATTCCTATGCTCACAAAGCTTGGAGAGAAGCCTCGTGAGCTCACCATAATTTTGACATCATAAAAGGCTAGGAAGGTCAATATTGCAACAAAGATTATGAAACTGAGCTCTAATATGGTTGTACATAAGGCACTCTAAGAGGAAGCGATTTTCATCCTCAATGTTCATATTCTCACAGAGATGGTAGATCCCTTCCATCCATGGTGTTTTAGGAACTGCCCGATGACTTGTTTCACTATGGAGCTCATGAGAGTTCATTCTAATCTTGGCTATATTAATTTTATTCTTTGAGCTAGTTAAAACAGAGAGATATTTTTGATCTTCGAGGGTGGGGTTGATCACCTCCTTATAATGTCTTAATTTTCTTTTAGCTTCAAAATATTTCTCACACCACATTTATTCTTTGAACTTAGAGGTAACAATATTTTTAATGTTATTAATGTTTTGCATTGCAGCATTCTCGTCGATCTTCAAATGGTTTAACCAAGCCCTGGTGTTTTTATACCAACCTCATTTGAGCCTTAGGTGGCTTTGGCTAGAATTTAAAGCTAGCTTCGGAAGTCTATGCTCTCCTATGTTATTGAGTTTGTGCTTGTACAACAGAAGCCTAGTCATAGCTAGGCTCTAGATAGAGGAAAGATTTGCTTCTATAAGGAGAATATGATAGGGTGTATTGCTTTTAATTTTGAGCTTATACGTTATAAAACATTTATGGATTTGCTCAATCTTTCTCCAGGATTCTCTAGATATGTTGGAACCCAAAACCTCACATCCATATAAGATAACATGAGTGACTAAAGTTTCAAAGAGGAACTTCTTTCTATCCCACATTACGAGGTCTACCATTTTACAATTGTTTTCAAGACCAAATAAGCTTTCCACCCCCCATTAGTCGTTTTTTCAATGCTATAGTTCAAGTTGAGCTTGTGATCAATATCAATTCCTAAGTACTGGCAAGAAGACACTTCCTCTAAGTTACTATTGTCATACGTAAAATTAGCATAAGTGTCCTTCTTGGATTTGATAATCATAACTTTTGTTTTGTCAGTGTTAACAGTCATACCCTAGGTAGAGTAGAAATCCTTAAGAAGTCTAAGTTCCTTATTAAGATCAGATGGGCACCTTGTGAGAAGAACAATATCGTCAGCATAGAGAAGAAGGATGATGACTATCCTAGCTAAGATCATGCCAGCACAACCTGCTTCCTATAAACAACCTTCTACCTTGTCTATGTAAATTCCAAATAGGGTAGGGGATAGGGGGAAACCTTGTTTAACTCTGATATTGCACTTAATATATTTCAACCACCTGTCATTTCCCTTTAACTTGGCAATTACATTCTCATATAACCTTATAGTAGCAGCTCTCAACTCAAAATGAACCTTTAGCTCTTCTAATCTATTCCATAGGTTGTTTCTAGGAACTGTATCAAAAGCCTTCCTAAAATCCACAAAGCAAGAAAAGAGATTGGATTTATCATTGCAACATTCCTCCACAATGATCCTAAGCATATCGAGGTGATTCGTTGTTGAGTGCTACCTTCTAAAACCTGCTTGGCCTTTAGCCCGCTTACCTTCACTTTCAAGCCATATGCTCAACTTCTTTTCCAAAATAATACCACATAACTTGGCTAAGAGAGGACTTATCATAATTGTCCGATAATTAGAGGGGTTATTTGTATCTCCACTTTTAAAAATAGGGATAATGAGGCTCTGATTCCATTGTTTAGGGAACCATTGCTTGAAAAGCTTGTGTATGTGGGAGATGAGGACAAGACCTCCAATTTTTACGATTTCCGCCTGGTAACCTTCAATATCCTTAGCTTTCCCATTTGCGAGACGTTTAACCCCAAAATCATTGTCTTCTAATGAAAAAACTTCTTTTATTGTGAGTAGGGTTTCAAAGTTATCCATGTCTTAATAATATATTAATATCATAATTAAATATTAATAATATATTAATTATTAATATTTATATATTAATTATGTATAAACTATTGTATTAATAAATTAATAAACTAATTATTAATAAATTATTCTTTTAAGTTATATATTGATATGTTTATTAATAATAAAGTAACCATAACCATTATAATTTAATTTATATATATATATATATATATATATATATATATATATATATATATATATATATATAAACATGTTAAATGTATTTATAATCTAATTATTATCTATATATAAAAAATAAACTTGTTAGATTTATATATTGAATTGAAGAACTGCGCATTTTTATTAATATTTTAATTAATTTAATATGAACAAACCTTGCAACCTTTCATTTTAGTAAATATGAATTTTATATTAATATAAAATTCCCAATTCACAACCATTCAATTGATAAATATAATTAACTAAATTGTTTAGAGTAAGGAATACACCATATTACCATTCGTCCAGACATAGAATCTTAGTTATCTTTTTTTCTTATACTTCGACTAAATTCATAAGTAAACAAGACAGGTTGCATAGCAGCTAGTCCCTACTTTGAGTGGGAAGCGAGGCTGCAGCTCATTGTTAATACAGCTTATGTTGGATTCTGTACACAAGTGATACATAATTAGAAATTAAGCATACAGCACGCCCATAGATCCACACGTATTTCCCATTCAGAAATTTTGCCCTCAGCAGGTTATTGTAACTTTAAACGCAACAACACCATCATAATCTCAAGTTGACATAGAGCTATGATACATCAAGCTAGGGTGTTCCCTCAGTCTCACGACTTGGTGCGATAGTTTTGATTTATTTGCTCGTCATTTCCAATGTGGTCATGTGTTCAGAATCAACTGCATTTCTCCCAGCAGACTTCCAACCCCATTTGGTACCTGTGGATCCATAAATCCATTTAGAATTAACAATATATTTTTTAATATAGCAACAATGTTAAGGGAAGATGGCCAGCTGCCATTTGTTTGGACTGCTGTTGTTCATTAAATTGCATTCATTCAATTGTTTCAAGCTACATAATTAAATAGGCTAAAAAAACGCCATGAATAGATACAACATTACTTACACTTTGTAAATTAAAACACTAGTATGACTAACACTTTTTAAATTTAGATTGTATATAAAGCACCTAAGACTCTATCCTAACAGAATATAACTTGGAGTAATTATTTCCCACCATCAACAGAGTTACATAGTTATATAGTAATAACTGCCATGGCGTGGTGAAGGCGGAAAATAAGAGCTGCCTATCTAGTGGGTGCCAGATGGTTGGTCGATTATCCAGTGGTACTTCAGTAGTATTCGGTATAGGCCCCGAGATAGAGAATGGAATTATTTCCTGTCGTGTCATCCTGCCAATAAGATGGTTGGACACTTGGAGAGGCAGTTTGCCTTTGTGCTATTTGACAGATGCACGAAAATGGAAATTGTGTTTGAATTTATTCATGTAGTTATTGCATGCCGCCCACTTGTCATGTGCCTTTTGCCATTTTAAGCATTTCTACATAGCGCCTTCTCTAGTTTGGAATGGACGGAATGGACACTCTCGATCTGATCCGGCAACAAGTCGACAAGTCCTAGTGTTGTTTAGTACAGTTCTCTGGCCATGTTACTTGGCTTTGATAAGGGGTAGGGATGCGCGAAGCCTTGCTCCACGCCCAACGTGATGAGGGTGGTTGTATCAGCAGTTCATTTCTGCAGTTTCAATACTAGAATGCCAGTTAAATGCCACCCAAATTCTTAGATTGATCTTCAAAGAGGCAGGTAAGAGAGCAGGCGTAACCTAGCAATTCTCATACTCATACATCAGTGGATGGTTTGAGTTTGAGTTTACTGGGCTGATCGAATTGAGAGAAGGGAGTAGACGGATGCTCTCGGGGAAGGCGGACTACCGCTCTTCTTCAATGCTTAGAAATTTCTCTGTCAGTGGGTGGATTTGATCCTCTCGCAGTCTGCCTCTGATAATGTGTAGGGATGTGCAAAGCGTCATTCTACGCCCAGGCGGAAATATAGGAAGATCCGGAAATTAATTGCCCAACTGTGAACTGGGCCGCTACAGAAGAACTGGTGATAACATGAAAACCAGGCCATGTCACACGTTGTGATGTTCCTGCACCAGCGCCTGTGTTCATGTACTCGCCATAATAGAGCGTAGTCAGAGCAAAGTTTTCGCTCCATGGCAACCACTGGCAGAATTGATGAGACCGCCGAGGTTTGACTGCATGAAGACGGTTCGAGAGTATGCCTTCCATGGCCTTCCCAGATATGTTTGGACGGAACCCAAGATAGGTTGCAGGTCGGGTGCTACAGATACAACAGAGTTGTGAATTGAGATTCCAGTGTTTTGGTTGGGGTATGCTCTTCCCCAAGCTGTAATTGTGTTCATCTGCCTAAGGATTACTAAGATGTTGCTGTTTTGGATTACTGCCACCGCGTTGCTGAAGATGAAGTCGATGGTGCAAATCTTTTTGGTGTGCAGGGATTGAATCTCCTTTTTTTCCAGAAAACATCATCTAAACACCAAAGATCCTAATTTTCTGAACTCTTTGAAATCCCTTTGCATATAGCGAAGACCAGAGGTAAATTCATGCTCTGAAACCGTGTTTATCATCATTTGTTTTCCCCAATTAGATGAACATCACAATATTTGTGTTACATCCAAAGTTTTGTTGAGAGCTGAATTCTACAAAATGGTGGAGGTCGAAGTGATGATTGTAGAAGGAGTTAAGGACAAAGGTCCAACAATACTTCAGCAAGCCAAGAAGCATTCGGTTTCTCTTCTGGTTTTAGGGCAGCCCAAACCACCCTTACTATGCAAGTAATGAAACAGAAATTCATGCTGCTAAAAGCTGGAAATTCAGTACCATTATTATATTTGCAGTAAGGCAATATAGTATGATTAATACAATATATGATTGACTGATCATGTAATTGCTGATAAATTTGAGACTGTGTGCAGACTGATCAAATCCGAAGAATAGGAGGTTATCTGATCAGTACCAAGAGACACAAGTCTAGTTTCCTGTGTGTTGAGCTGCAACAAAATGTTTCTCTAGATCCAAGATCACATCCCTAAGCAGATATGAAATATTGCAGGTTTCTGAATTAACACTGATTTAATATTTGTCTTTTTAAGAATTTAAATATCTTAGTTTTTCAAAGAAATTTGTATAGATTTAATATTTGTTTTTTCAAGCTACCGAATCCATACTATCAAATATCTCAAATCATTTCAAAGCACTGATTTCATAGAAATTCAAATTCAAACTTAAATGCCTCAGGATTTTCATAAAAATTCAAGTTCAAACTTAAATGCCTCAGGATTTTGATTTTTTTGTTTTTGTATTTAAGATTTTTTGCTCAAGTGTCTCAGGATTTTTGTATTCAAGATAGTATTCAAGATATTTTATACAGTCTTTCCTAGATATATCAATGGAGTTAAAGAGATCACAACTACAAGAAGAGGTCTCTCACATGCTAAAAACATATAGCAAGTAAAGGTAGGAGAGGCATCAATGAAAGAGATAGTTTGTTACCTAGTTTGAGTTTCAGTTTGAAAACAGTTCTAGGAGAAAATTGACCGAGCTAAAGCTACAGTAGCTAGAGCCAATTCAAGCTCCAGTGTCCCATGACCATAGTTCCTAATTCAATTGCCTTGCCGCCTGAAGCCTATCCACCTGAATAACACTCAATGACAATTTGAATCACAATTTGTTACCTAGTTTGAGTTTCGGTTTGAAAACAGTTCCAAAAGAAAATTGACCGAGCTAAAGCTACAGTAGCAGATCCAATTCAAGCTCGAGCGTCCCATGACCATAGTTCCTGATTCAATTTCCTTGCCGCCTGAAGCCTATCTGCCTGAATAACATTGAATGACAGGAAGACTAAAGAACAAGAAAAGTGAAGCAGGAAAATTCTATGATCTTCTTTTGTTCTTCTTCTGTTCTCTCCAGCTTCAGTTCCCTTCCGTTCAACTTCACTTTGGTTCCATAGACACCACAGTACCCTTCCAGTCCCTTCAACTTCGGTTCCATAGACACCACAATAACATGAAGTGACAGTAACATACAACAACGCCACAGTAGACACAGTAGCAACAGGTGGAAACTTCAAAGAATAAGCAGCAACAGGTGTCACAATAGGAAGGATGTACTAGAATAAGGGTGTACCCGGGAAGGATGTACTGGAATAAGGATGTACCCGGGAGCTAGCTAGCATTTTATACTGGTAGACTAATGTTAGCATTAGTCTAACAGGTCCAAAAAAATGAACAAATGAATAACACAAAACCAACATAATATATGCTTTCTCGCCTCTGGCCTCGGGAAGAGGCCAAATAAGATAGTAAAGGACTATTCATCCAAAAACTTTCATTATATTCGATCAAATGGCAGTAGCAAACAGCTCGCAAACAGCTCAATTAATGTTAAGTTCATCCGTTTCGATTACTATAGTCCCTAGCCATTACCAGATGGCAGGGACTAAAAATGATGTCACTTCACACGAACCATGACTCCGTCTATATATAAACCCCTTAACAAAATTCATTAAACTTTATATGTTTTTAAAATTATAATCATTTTAAAAATTAATAATATGTTATTTTAAAATTAATATAATATTGTTTATATTTTCTAATAATATTTAATATATAAAAATATAAGACAATTAACAACTCACTTTTTTACAACCGTATTAAATTTTAATAAAACTATGTACATTTTAACTACTATCTACATTTTAAGACAAATAGGTATAACTGGAAAATGTCCCAAAAGGTACAAAGAGAGGCCGATAGGATTATTAAATTGGAATTGTTGAATTTTTCTATAAGAGTTAATTGGTAAAGGCGGAAAACCTTGTTTTCTTGCACTCGATCATTGTGCAATTACTTTTCTTTAGATGTTTTGTTTATATCTATATTACAAGGAACACATTGAATGTCTTATTTCATTTCTGCTATCCTTACTAATATCCTTTCCGTGCTTTTTCTTGATCAATTTGATGAAATATTCCATTATCCTTTGGTCGAAGTCCTCACCTGCATATTAGTGTACATCTCGGTAAGTTCAAAGCTCGAAAGCCAACCAAAAAAGTCAATGATAACCACCGTGCACATATTCAAATTCGTAATGTAAAACTGCCAGACAAAGTTTAGACAAATTACCTCTAAGATGGGTATCACCGTTTGTAGCCAAAACCTCAAAAACTCTAGTTAGAACGCTGACATCAAACGTGCCACCGCAAAGATCAAAAACAACAATATTTTTCTCTCCACCCTTCTTGTCCAAGCCATAAGTTGTTGCTGCAGCTATGGGTTCGTTGATAATACGAGCTACATTCAAGCCAGCAATAACGCCAGCATCCTTCATTGCTTGACCCTATGCATCAGTAAAATAAGCTGCGGAAGCCCACAAGTTAATAGTCGCAATGCAGTCAATAATTGGTCACCCACATCCTCATAAATAAAAAAAAAGGTTGAAAAGAAAGCATACCAGGGACAGTGACCATAACATCCTTTATAGTGTTGCCAAGGAATGCTTCTGCAGTCTCCTTCATCTCAGTCAAAATCATAGCACTGATTTCCTGAGGGCTAAATACCTTTGTCTCTCCATCTCGCACCTGAACTTGAATATAAGGTTTCCCATATTTGGTCACAATATTGTATGGTACCAGTTTCATATCCTTCTGAACTTCTTTGTCTTCAAACCTATATAAAACAAATGTTTTCATTTAATTGTGCTCATCAAGTAAAAGTTTTAAACCATTTTGTTGAAGTTTCGACAGGGCAGAAATCAAATCCTGATCTGACCCCAACCAAAATGTTGCTCGACCCCTAACTTAACATGCCAATTCATGACTGGCACCCTTGTGGGTTCAATATCAAGGCGAGAATTGGACTTGCAATAAATATAATTATCTAATAAATGGGCAAATCAGAGATCAGAGTACTTACATTCTCCCAATGAGTCTCTTGACATCAAAGATGGTTCGTTCAGCGTCGCTTAAAACAAAGAAGCAGAATTTAGACCAAAATGAGGGGAAAGAAAATAGGATCTGTGACTCAGCAATTGCAACAAGCTCCCCTGTGCCACTTCCGATTCGAAGGCGGCGTAAGCAAGCTGGCATACTATTGGAGATCCCTGGTATCCTTGTGCATACTCTTGGCAGCCTTCTTCCTGGCCAGTGCAAATACGACAGCATCCATACCATCCTCATTCATATAAACCTCGATATTGACCTCATCCTTACAAGGCACTATAGAATTATATACATCTTTGAGATCAGATCATGCCTGCTCTGAAGCTCCATGGTCGCCAACAAGCCCCGGCAATATCAGCGCCCGCTCGCATAAAACTTGAAGACATTCTGTCCTTCTTTCAACCGCAGGGGAGTATCATTTCTGTTCCCAGTACCTAATAGACTGAATTTTTTCTCAAAGATCCCGTCCTTTCCGTGTAGATACTCGGAAAACCTCTCCCTAAACTTCATGATCAATATCTTTAAAATAATAGTCAAACACACTAAAAAAGAAGAAATCGCATAGCAATCCTGGAATTAAAAATAATTGTCTAAGGCCTTACTACATACGAAGCTGATACTTATCTTCTGCGTTAAGATCGGTAAGGAAAATGCTATGCAGGCGGGAAATTATATATAGGACTTGTAAAAACCAGAAAAGTCGCATGAAAATCTTGTGGATTTTTTCAGGTGGTAAAAGATGCAATAGATCGCACAGCAGAAGATATTGAAAGCATTGCAGAGTCATTTATAAAGAAAATGTAAATGTTCCTAAAATATGACCAGCTATGGAACTCTGAGATCTTAAAGATAACGCCAAAACTGAAATATACCTCTCACCCGTTATGGAATTTTGAGATCTTAATGATAACGCCTGAATTGAAAAATTCCACATAGCTACATTAAAGACTTCCACGGGGGCTTGGAATGTTTTCAATCCTCAGAAACTTAGATGAAACAGCTTTCTCTTTGCCCAACATAGGCTTAACATGGAAACGCGCTAAATCCTTGTAATAAATTTCCAGAAGCATCGGTGCCCACGCAAACCCTGCTGGAAAGCTTTCAATAGAAAGAAAATATGAACTTCATATATTTAAACAGTCAAAAGCCAAACGCATGGAAAATATCGACAATTTCCTATTACAGAGGAAAAATACGCATCACCTTAAGCCTTCAAAGGATCGTGAATCTAGAAAACAAATCAAACTAAATTTTCAGAAATTCAAAAGCACAGAGCAATAGATGGTGAAATATTATTGAGTTTTCCTCTAAAGATTATTGAGTTTCCTTTAAAGATTCTCGTGAGGAGCAAATATTATTGAGTTTCCTTTAATTGTGTTTATCATTTAAAAGTTTTAAATAATTTTCTTGAAGTTTGGACAGGGCAGAAATGAAATCCTGATCTGGCCCCAACCAGAATGTTGCTCGACCTCTGACTTAACATGCCAATTTTATGACCGGCACCGTTGTGGCTTCAATATCAAGGCGAGAATTGGACTTGCAATAAATATAATTGTCTAATGAATGGGCAAATCAGAGATCAGAGTACTTACTTTCTCCCCATGAGTCTCTTGACACCAAATATGGTTCGTTCGGTATCGCTCAAAACAAAGAAGCAGAATTTAAACCAAAATGAGGGGAAAGAAAATAGGATCTGCGACTCGGCAACTACAACGAGCTCCTCGCTGAGCCACTTCCGATTCGAAGGCGGCGTAAGCAAGATGGCATACTGTTGGAGATCCCTGTTATCCTTGTGCATACTTTTGGCAGCCTTCTTCCTGGCCAGTGCAAATACGACAGCATCCATACCATCTTCCTTCATATAAACTTCGATATTGACCTCATCCTTACAAGGCACTATAGAATTATACATCCTTGAGATCAGATCATGCCTTCTCTGAAGCTCCATGGTTGCCAACAAGCGCTGGCAATATTGGCAGCCGCTGGCATAAAACTTGAAGACATTTTGTCATTCTTTCAACAGCAGGGGAGTATCGTTTCCATCCCCAGTACCTAATAGACTAAATTTTTTCTCAAAGATCCCGTCCTTTCCATGTAGATACTCGGAAAGCCTCTCCCCAAACTTCATGATCAATACCTTTAAAACAATAGTAAAACACACTAAAATGGAAGAAATCGCATAGCAGTCCTGCAATTAAAAATACTTGTCTAAGGCCTTACTACATACGAAGCTGATACTTATCTTCTGCGTTAAGATCGGTAAGGACGATGCTATGCAGGCGGGAAATTATATATATGACTTGTAAAAACCGGAAAAGTCGCATGAAAATCTTGTGGATTTTTTCAGGCGGTAAAAGGCGCAATAGATCGCACAGTAGAAGATATTGAAAGCATCACAGAGTCATTTATAGAGAAAATGTAAATGTTCCTGAAATATGACCAGCTATGGAACTCTGAGATCTTAAAGATAATGCCAAAACTGAAATATACATATGACCCGCTATGGAATTTTGAGATCTTAAAGATAACACCTAAATTGCAAAATTCTACATAGCTACATTAAAGACTTCAACGGGGACTTGGAATGTTTTCAATCCTTGGAAACTCAGATGAAACAACGTTCTCTCTGCCCAACATAGGCTTAACATGGAAACACGTTAAATCCTTGTAATAAATTTCCAGAAGCATCGATGCCCATGTAAACCCCGCTGGAAAGCTTTCAATAGAAAGAAAATATGACATTCATATATTTAAACAGTCAAAAGCCAAATGTATGGAAGATATTGACAATTTCGTATTACAGAGGAAAAACACGCATCACCTTAAGCCTTCAATGGATCGTGAATCTAGGAAATGAATCAAACTAAATTTTCAGAAATTCAAAAGAACAGAGCAATAGATGGTGAAATATTATTGAGTTTTCCTCTAAAGATTATTGAGTTTCCTTTAAAGATTCTCGTGAGGAGCAAAGACCAGAAAAATCCAGTTAGAAGGTCGCTAGAAAGTATGAGAATGACGCAGAAGAACTCTATGCAGTAAGACTAAGGGCTTGCGGGGGATCAGAGTTTTTGCATAACAGGGCCAGGTTTAATGCACAATAGAACTCAGGTGAAAAGAAGGCAATTCAACCGATATTTGGAAAAAACAATCGAAGTGCAGTAGGCAACTCAATTGACATTTGGAAAAAACAATCGAAGTGCAGTGCATGCTTGCGAGATGACACTTCAAATCAACGATTGAAAGTGTCTCACTTGATCGAACGGAGCCGGGTAAAAATATTGATGATTGTTGACGCATAGAAAAGCCTATCAACCTAAAAATAATGCTAAATTTTAATTCAATTGACTTTAAAAAGTAATTTGATGAATATTCATAGTTGAATATGGGTTAAATAACAATGAGAAGTAGTAAAGTAATTTTAAAATATATATTAAATTATCATAACCATGATTATAATTTAAAAATTAAAAACCTTTGTTCATTATCATTAATGAAAAAGTATTTAGAGAGTATGGGGTGTTTTCTAAATTAGTGGATGTGACACTTCAAATCAACGATTGAAAGTGTCTCACTTGATCGAACGGAGCCGGGTAAAAATATTGATGATTGTTGACGCATAGAAAAGCCTATCAACCTAAAAATAATGCTAAATTTTAATTCAATTGACTTTAAAAAGTAATTTGATGAATATTCATAGTTGAATATGGTGGTTAAATAACAATGAGAAGTAGTAAAGTAATTTTAAAATATATATTAAATTATCATAACCATGATTATAATTTAAAAATTAAAAACCTTTGTTCATTATCATTAATGAAAAAGTATTTAGAGAGTATGGGGTGTTTTCAGATGACAAAATATATTATTTTATAAATGAAAATATTAAAAGTAAAAATTTGTAAATATAAAAAATTATTTTCTATTATTATTATTAATAAATTATTATTTGTTAATACACATTGTTTATTAAAACACGTTATTAAACCTACTACATCACTTTTCTAATCAAATCCATTCAATGGATTTCATAATAACTATAGGAATACTACATGCATCTTACGTTTCCTATACTCCCTCAACTAAACTTACTGTCACATTATGGAAAATTTATTCTTTCCGGATTTTTCATAGATAATCCTCCCTATACCTCTCTACACGGTGAAACATTTCGACACTTCTGGATGGATGGAGATGGATGGAGTTGTCTGTGATTTTTTTTTTAAAATTTGATAGCAATTTACTGAAATTACAAGTTTGATGAGTAATTTTGCACAATTAAAGTGTCTTAAGGTTTTTCAAGGTGCTGAATCTAAATATGCAGTTAAAAAAACAATTTAAATAATACAAATCTAGATTTCAACTCAAAGTTTTCCACCAAATTCTACACCAGAAAATCCAAAAAATCACATTAAAAATAACTCCCTTAAAAAAAAAACTATATTTAGCAATGCCAGTTAGCAATGCAGGGAGCTCCTTCGGGATAAACGATATTTAGCAATCCCAAGAGCTCCATTCACGAGATAACCTGGCATCTCCACCTTCCATCTGTTCCCTTCCCAAATCAATGACTCTCGTTCTCGCACAACTTTGGTTCCCCGTGAGCGACCCTCCCTCTCTGCTTGTACCCACAATTTTTGTTAAGAGAGCGTCCTCACCATAGTTATTCTCACAGAGGCAGGGCATGTTAGGGTTTTCGCACAGTCAGGGAACACCGAGACGGGTGCTCCCTGTGTGCTTTGAACCGACATTTTTGCAAACTGGCAGTTGTCTGCCGCACACTACACACACCAATTTTCAATGGCGGTCAGAAAATTTGGCGATTCTCCATAGCAGTTATCGCAAACACAAAGCATGGTTTAATAGTTTCTCTTGTGCATTCACGTTTTCTTTCCCTCTATTGTGCATACAGATCCCTGACCTTTTTTCCAGACCACCAATGGCGGCCGCGTCGCAACTCTCCACATATGGCCATCGCTAGTAACGTGGCGGCGATTTTCCAAGTTTTCTAAAAATCCAACATTTGCTCCTTTGTTCTCCAAGGTTAACATGGGGCTGGTTATTGAAACGCCATGATCTGGTTATCGAAACGCCATGATCGGCACGATCTGGCTGAGTGGAAACGCTTCAGCTCGGATGTTTCAATTAAATTTATAATTTTTATGCCATAAGGCATTCCCTCTGAAATGAATTCCCCTCCTTGCCCTCGTGTCATCTCTCCCCTCCGTCTCATGAATCATTAGACGATTGGAGTGTTTCCAGCCATTGATTTAACATGTCAAATTCGGTTCATCTTTCGCCCAGTGGATTGAACATACCAAATCCTTGCCGTCTTTCCCGAATGTGACATAATCGAGTTTTGAGGTGTGGGCGTTGGTGTACGTGTTGGTCATGCATCTTTCTGTGCCGTTACCATTGTTAATGAACTCATCTAGTTGCAACTCATCATCTTGGCCACGAAGAGCTGTCGAAGAACCTGTTTCTTACAAAGTACCTTTCATTGGAATTGCATGAAGTGTTTTCTGTCGTGAATGAAGCACGAAGTTACACGCAACGCCATGCTCGCCTCTCACATACTTGATTTTGATGGATATGTCGAATTTTTTAAGACCTGGTTGTTTCTTCGAATCTTTATTCGAAGTTTTAGTTTGGCTCCATGGCGCTCGTAACTCCACTGGAGGAAAGGCTCTGAGGATTGATGGGTATGTCAAATTTTCTCAGACCTAGTTGTTTCTTCAAATCTTTATTCGAAGTTTTGGTTTGGCTCCATGGCGCTCGTAACTCCACTGGAGGAAAGGCTCTGAGGAGGCAAAACGCCACCAAGTTAGTGGTTACCTCCATTTGGGTTCTGCAAAGGCTTATAAGGCTTTCGTTCTTGACCTTTAGGGTTTCGACCAATAAATTTTAGGGTTTTAACGTTAGGGGTTGTAATGTTTCAGGCTGCTCGTAAGTGTGTTCCACTACCGTTTCCTTCTGGCCATAAAAATGGACTTGTTTATGATATGGGTGCGTATGGATGGAAAGACTTGATGGGAATGTATGTCTACTGAACAAGAGGTCCCATGGATTCTCTGTTTTTACTCGGTGCACATGGATACTCTGGCCCATTATATGCTTTCTATATGGTTTTAGATATACAGTTTTGATAGTTTGTATCTGTTGAATGTTGTAGCAGTTAGTATTTGTATATACATAGAATGCTGAACATGGAGACATTTGAAAAGGGATATCTTGAATATTTTGAACATCGAACTATGTACTGGTTTTCCTAAGAAAATAGCCTCCTCTTTTAACTAAGGTTTTCACAATTCTGAAATTCATTTGTGCAGATCAACTCCAGGAGGGTAGCCATCGCCGTCATGGAGGGCTCAGATGCACCAGGGGAGGAAGACAGCTGAAACGAAATGAGCTGCAAAATACAAATGTCAGAGTTGTGAGGGGAGGTCGAAAGGATCTGATCGACCATCCCCGAGGACGAATGCCTAGAATCGAAGCTTGATGAGGTTAAGCCAGCCATGAGAAGCTGGATCACGGATGGGTTTGGCCTGCACGGGGGCTAGGGCAGAACCCTAGCCATCACCATTTCTTCATGCAGCGCGAGCTCCATTCCCTATCCTTCCAATGCATTCGAGTTCTTACTAAAGATTATGGAGGCCCTATTGGAATTTTAGGTTCCACTCCAGGTTCTAATTAGGATGTGATGGCCCTTTTCTCCACCTTCTACTACTTTCTTGCATCATAAGTAAATAGTTTCACAATAAATCTAGGATGCTTTTGCATCATAAGAAATTATTTTAACCATAAATCTGGGATATCATTTTTTTTTAACATATGGTTTTGTTGCAGGGAAAATTTTGAAGCATGACCCAGAAAAGGAAAACAAAAATAAAGAATCTGTAAAATTAACTAGCAGACATACAATCGCATTGATGTTGGAGCTACTTGTGATGTTCTCTAAATCCATTTTCCTACCACCTGTTTGGCATAGATCAGTGGTCCCAGTTTATTCTATGGAGCCTAGGCTAGGAATTGAATTGCATTAGATCATTCCCACAACTCCTAAGGTGAAAAAAATCCCTCCATAAATTTATAGAACTGATAGCCTCCACCTACAACACTAATTCTTTGGCAGTTTTTACTTTGCTTGGTCCAATCATCACTACTTGCTGGACGCATAGGAATGCAGATGCAACTGTTTTCTTCTGATATTGAAGATATATGATGAAGCATTTCAAAGGCTGTGGTAGGGGATTCTGCCTCATTCTCGGTGACATGCAACAGGTCCTATTTATACCCATGGCAGCCATTTGTTAGGCAATTTGAACATGGCAATAGGCACCAGGAATTAGAGTCTTTTTAATGTACTAGGCATCCGAAGAGCAAGCGTGGTTGTGATCTCTTCTATAGTCTGGAATGCAATGCATTGACATCTCTATTCCTCTGCAACAGAGACTGTCCGGAATGCAATGCATTGACATAAGCAAACCTCTACATGGAATGGTGCAGACCCTAAAGGAAGGAAATTCAGGCCTATGGAATCCACACCATGGGAATGCCAGATATACTTCATGAATTGCTTCATAGAGGAACTGGGCGTGTGACCTCACAACATTACAACAACATCATTTCCATATTCCTTTTCATCTTCATATTTCCTTGTACATGTGGTCAGTCCAAAACCATTAATTTCCTTCATCTCAGGACCTCTATTTGTAGCCAGAACATTTCTGGCACTAATCTAGAGATCGAGCCTACGTCTTAACAGGCTTGTAACAAAAATTTCTAAATTTCCTACCCAAGCAAGTCCTACATCAGGAATATTGCTACTTGATTTTACAACTTCAGCTTCGCCGACCTCAAATTGTGCCAAGGCAATAGCAGATAGTGTGCCAACCAAGAAACCAAGTATGCAATCAACAGCTGCAACATGGATCAGATTCCCTGCCACTTCTTCAATAAAGCCATTTCTAAATACAATGAAAGAGAGAAGCAGTCCTAATCTCTAATAGCTAAAATCTATCACTCCCAAACAGCATTCATGCCATCCCACATTTATAAAAAAATAGTGAGGGTGTGATGGCATTTTCTTAACAAAAAGTTAAATTCCATACCATAATCGTGTGAAAACGAGAACTTAAGTTTGAGCAAAGTGATGAGATAGTATAAACTAATTTTAACATACTAGATTGTGAAATTCCTCCAATTATGTAGCTAAGCTTCATGAGCTCTTAGCAACCTCTGCTTACAAATGGCTCCCTAAAAATCCTATTAATTATTGTTGTGGGGAAAAGTATCCAACACGGAATGACCCTATCCCACTCTAAGGGTGATAGTTCCTTAGCAACAGCTGAAGCAAAGCTATCTAAAGTTACTTCTTTATGACATGCAAGAGATGAAAGGAAGAGATCCACTTACCGATGTCTTGCGCAAATGGTCGATCCAATCTCCTCTATTTGCCGCTCGCTCCGAGCTCCAAGTCTTCTCACGGGCCCAGCTACACGAGATCCTGCGAACAAGACAAGAAAAGGAAAACTACAAGAAGCATGCATTCATAATTGATTCAAGGATTAGCATAAATCAAATACGCAAGTAAGACAATACACCATTGAAACACATGCGAATAGAAGAACCTCAAATGCTTTATTAATATAAGGAAGTAAGGTTCAGGCGGTGATACAACCGTGAGAGGTCCAATCCAGCATCACCTTCCTGACGGAAAGAAATCTCCTCTTCACCTCCCTCAAGCAATCACCCAATACTCACAACTATAAACCAACAGCAATTCTTTGCACAAAATTCCGGCCTTCTAGATCCCATGGGATGAGATCCTTATATAGAGTTTTGGAGTGAAGATAAGTCAGCTTGATGTGTGACTTGTTGTCCTCTTCAACTCCAGTTGTTCTTCAGTCCTTGAGTCCACTCGGAGTTTCTACCTTCCACTTGGAGTTTTAGAACCTCTTTACTCATCATTAGGCGAATCTTCTGATCCAAGTGTCATTTTGGAAGCTTCCTGGGCACTGGCACATTGAGAAAAGATTCCTCCACATGTCAAAGTACGCCCAGCGCAGGTAGCCTTTGTTGCACTTGCTATGCAGCGCAGGTACACCATGGAGCTTTTGTCATTCAGCGCAGATGCTTAGTGGAGCAGCTGCTTTGATCCAAAATTGACCTGTTTTTGAGTGTTTTTCAGTGGAGAACTGATTTGCAGTGCTATGGTTTGCTGACCTTGTTCCTCTAAGGGTAAGAAAAACATGTTTAGGGACTTTGGATCCCTCAGATTATTGACATTTCATGCTCTATGCTGTAAGGCACAAAAATGTCTATAAAAGTTGCCCCCTAAAGTATGAGGTCGTTTATCGGGTGAAATGCTTTATTAGGAGGATCCGAAGTTCATTTAATCGTCGGGAGGTGACCTGTAACAAAATACAATACAATACATTATCTTTTCATACTTTCTTTTCATGATCTAGCTGATGCGGGCATGTCCCATGCTCAGCTTTATAAATACATTTGTTGTACATAAACAGACGATCGTCTGATAATAGACTGATAATTCTCTGCTTTTAATTATCATCCTTTTAGTAGGATGATCATCTGTTGCACATGTCTATGTTTTTATCTCCTGAATATATATCGCAGCCCGGATGGATGAAACTAGATCCGGGGTCTTCAACTTGTCCGATCTTCACTCTAGTACAAGTCGATCCATGTGAGAATTTCTTGAAGTCGAACATGGAAAGACATCGCTTGATTACCAGTCAATAATGTAACCTGTTAACAAGCGTGAGAGGAATCACCGATAATGATGATGACCCTCAAGGTACTGTAGCACAATTCACGTGGCGTGAATATAGGATCTGACGTTGAACACCACGCAAAGTCTCTTGGTCGAAGGTCATTAATGTATACCTATCGCCGGAAGTGAGAAACTTGCCATTGAGGCATGCAAGCTTCAAAGTACTGAGGGGGTGTTCCTAGATCAACTTCTTGGATAATGAGCTGATGTCAACAAGAAGTGATCCGTCAAAGGAGGGCCTTAATGAATCCCACATCAGTGACACGGAACGGAGCTAGTGATGATGGTGAAAACGATCTGTGAAATATGATTCAGGGTGGCGGTCATGGAAGGATGAAAGATGATGTATGGTAGTGGATGGGACCCGGTTGACACTTTCTGAATGACATCTCTTGAACATATAACGACACTGATGTGATGTATCGGTAGCATTACCCCATGTATGGATGGTATGGCGAGACCATGGTGAAGGGACCGGTGAATGACAATAACCCAACCCGATATTTACGGAGGCAAAAGTGTCATGTTCAAGAGCGACTTGCTACCATTAAGCTTTGAGGTTCTCCCAATTTTTCCCCAGTCATTTCTAACCAGTACCTCTTTATTTTTGTCAAGCTTGAGGAGGATAACATATGCTTGTTCTATAACCTGCCCTTCGGGCAAGCCCATCGCTATGTTTTAATGAGCCTAGCGATAGGGAAACTCGTTCTCGTCTAAAGACAAGTTTGTCGCTATTTAATGTATTTAACGAGCCCAGCGACAAAGACAACTCGGTCCTTTTCATCTTTAGAGAGTCTGAAAAGGCTACATAAAGTGGACTCCAGGGGTCCTTTTTCGTCATCTAATCCCTTAAGTCCGAAAAAGTATAAAACAATACAGAAGGGATGAATGTTCGATATCTTTATCGAGCCGAACTAGACAAGTGCTCGATCTTTTTGTGCAATAATCCCTCAGGTCCAAAAAGATTAAAATCTAGAGGAGGGATAGCTCTTCCGGTCCTTTTAACGAGCTGGAAGGCCAAAACTCGGCAAACTTTTCATATTTTACAAGTCGGTGAAAAGAGCTCAAAGAAGACTCGTATTTTGAGGAACGAGTGATAAACAGGGATAGCAGCAGATTCCAGGTACAGGTTGGAATTTTCCAATCACGGCAGTATTACAAGGATGGCTAAGTGAAATCACTCTTCGCAGCTGTTCCTCAAAATAGGTAAACAATCAAGTGGATGTGAATGATCGGCCAAATGAAAAGTGGAGGTGACGATGCACAAACACGACCAAGGCTTTTGTGGCTGATGAATTTACGGTCTCAAATGGTTATTTACCGGTTCATTTTTTCTGGATGAGCTTGAACTCTGGGGGGAAGCTTGCTCACATGCTTATGTTTATTTTTTAACGAGCATGAAGTCCGCGTTAAAACTGCTCGGTTTTGCGTTTATTTTTTAACGAGCATGAACTATGCCAAAACTGCTCGTTTTTACCAGTCATACAGTAGGAAGGTCTCTTGGAAGATTGCTATGTTTTAAGGAGCTTCATCTCCCTACGCTTTGCTCCATATCCTCTCTTTATGCAAGCTTGGTATCGGCTAATCCTACGAGTTTAACGGGTTAGACCTACAGGTTTAAAGGGAGGACCTAAAAAACTAAAAAACAAAATAGCCGCCCGTGCTTGCATTCCAAGAGGTTTGCATGCCCCCAGGTGTAAGTCTAATTTCAAGGTCGCCCTACTTGTCCGTTGAAAACCCTTGTTTTCAATGGGTGAGGCTTACCTCTTTCAGGTTATCCAAAGATCGTTCTGCTAATCCTTTCAAACAGAAAATTTCTTCGGCGATGCCTATCATTAGGTTACACAAAGATGGTTACAATTTGTTGCAGCAATATAATCTCTTTCTTTGGAGGCTGCCCCTACTTATCCTTTAAAACATTTGTTTTAATGGGTGAGGCTTGCCTTTTACCCAAAGATGGTTACTACTTGCTGCCGCAAACGGATCCCTTTCTTTGGCAGAGCCTACTTATTTAGACAAAGGTGAATGACGATGCTCCGCCACACAATTAACTTTAACAAAAGAATCTTTTTCCAGAACAACCCCATTCCTAACTGCCCCTTCCTCTGCATGAGAGCTCTTGCCGGCTCTTCTGTTTTACAAAGATGAAGGAGGGGACGGGGTACGGACTAGTCATATTCTCTCGCGGAAATTCTACTTTACACCCAAGGTTTTCTCTGACCCCAGCAGACCAGGATGCATGCCCCCTGGGTTCCGACCCTACTTTCCCGAATTACTCGCACTCATCAGGAAGAAGAATCGGAGGTAGAGACCTTTCTTGATCAAATAGACCATTCAGGATAGGTATGTGACTATTTGCGATGTGTGATCCCGGAAATGAAAGTTGGTCTACGAGCTTGACCATTCTTCCTTCGTATGGAAAACACATTATTCGAAAGAGTGAGGAGACTATTGCTTCCATGCAATATATGTAGTCTCGTCCAAGGAGTAGGTTATAATCCAAGGGTCCTTGGACGACCATCAAATTCATCTTGACAGCCTTCCCTTTCAATGTAATAGGCACATTAGGTAGAATCCCCAATGGTCGACTGGTTCCTTTGTCAAAACCCGAGAGATTCCTTGTCTCAGGCAAAAGCGCCGGGCAACCCAGTGCTTTCCAAGCAATAGAGGACAGGATACTCACAGATGCCCCTTCATCAATGATAGTCCCAGCCATCACCATTTTGTATATTTGGACTATAATTCTAAATGGTATATTGGCTGGTAACCGGGGTCTGCCTAGTTGGTTCCAATCAAAGGACACAACCAGGTTGCTTGGTGGTGGGACCGAATATACGGCCGGGTATGATCCTGACGATGCTCCTTCCTGCGATAAAGGAGTGGGCACATTGCCCTGATGTTCATCAGAATCGGTGTTGATGAAAAGAATCTGGACGGTGTCATCCTTACTCTCTTCGGTAGGGGTGTCAACTGAAGATGAATCCTCGGTGACTGTGGTATTTGAAGATGAAACTCCTGAAGGGAGAACCGGGTCAACTGCCGTTTCGACCTTTGGACTTTCGTCCGGTCCGGATTCAGTAGGTTCACTTTCAGTGACTGACACTTCAGCTGGCCCTATGAGCAGGGCAGCTGTATTTTCAACCAACGAAGGACTTGGCGCGAGTTTTTGGTATCCAGGAGGAAGTAGCAACGGTGCAACCGGTTGATCTTCCAAAACTCCCTTGGCTTCGTCTAAAAAGGGACAACGGCGGAGGGTGTGATTGCCTTCACACAGTTCGCAGGGGAATCTCATTCCCCTTTGTCGTCTAGGACCTTCACTTTCGTTGGTCGATGGTAAGCATTCAACCTGGTTGTCAGAGGTTGACGCTTCCGAACTGCGCAAACGAGGGGACCAGTCCCTTAGTATCCGGGGAATACTGGGACAATCACGGTGGAGGTGGTCCTCTCTACATATGACACATGGCGATTTGGGCCCGGTCCGTGCTGTGTGTGGATTTTTGTTAGATGCCTTTTGCTTGCCCCCAGGCACCTTTGGCTCCTTCTGCTTCTTTTCTTTCTTCTTCTTTTCCTTCTTCTTTTCTATGGGAGCTCCGCTTTCGGCGACTTGACCTTTCGAAGAAGAAGGATCGGAGGAAGGCTTATAAGAAGTGGAAGGCTGGAGGGTAGCTCTAGACTAGTCTAACTGTTGACTCGACTGTTCAGGAACCGTGGTGGTCTGAACTACAGTGGTTGAGAATAGCCAAACTGGCAGGCCAATTGTCAGTCCTGGAAGCGACAACGTGGCCATGTGGGGCGCACCAACTTCTCCCCAAGAGGAGAAAGGGCTAGGGGTCCCATCATGTGGAATCCCTTGGTTGGTGTGTTCCATGTTCTCAACCTAAAGATCAACGTAGGAATAAGGGGTGATTATGTTCCGTTTAGAATGAATTTTATATGACGACGCTTTAGACACAACTTGCTTTTTCACTTTTTAAGAGTCGAGAAAAAGCTAAAGATGACTCTAGTCTCCTTCGATGTATTAACGAGCCCGAAGTGACAAATGCTCGGATGGACTTTTTCAGTTATAGAGTTTGAAGAAGGCCAAAAGAAAATACTCTGGAGTTCTAGGCAGAGGGTGTGCCAAACCTTTCGCGAAACCACAGAATACGTTTTACGGTACGAGTGGTCGATCTTCGTGAATGCTGTGTTCACTGCATCGCGATCAGTGGGGCGGCCGACATGGCTTCCTATGGATAAAGGCTTTGTTCCTATAGGGGTCTCCCAATATACGCGACAGTACGCGGGAGCACAAATCCGTATTAGTGCTATCGTCCCTCAGGAGGAATCACCCACCTTCGTAGAGATCGACAGTCACTATGTTTAACGACGCCGGTTCACGTCTCTACCTAGACCTCTACTGTGTTTCGTTATGTTTCAAAGCGTTGTTAGATAAATTCAGTTCTTTTTAGGTTGATCTTGCTTAGCAGTTTGCCTTTATGGATCACCACGTGATGTATGATACAACTCCTAAATGCAGTCTAAGAATGATAAGCAAGCTTTTTCAATTCTTTCAACTTATGAAAATCTTAACTACTGAAGGAAAAGAAAGACATCATCTTTTCAAACAGATCATAGAGCACACACTGATGCACTTTCCTAAATCGACATGCAAACTGTCAAAATGCACATGCACAATGCAAGTATTTCTTTTCTCCTTCCTTAATGTTGATGTATTACAAAAAGAAAGCTGTTGTATAATTTCGAATTCAATTTCAAGCGAAAGCAAACAAGTTTTTGTCCAATAATCAAAAGAACACCTTAAGATTCACTCGTTTCAACACAAGAAATATTGAAACCCGAACCATATAACGAAAGCAAATGTTCAAGCAGCCATGAACAACAATAAACTAGCTCTTAGGATCACAACGACACTTTCTTATAGGTCTAGATCTAAGAGGTCATAGCAAGACTAGTTCACTTTCGCTATGGGAAACTGTGAATGAAAGTAAGAAATACAATAAGAACAATCACGGTTTCTTCATACAACTGAGGTGGAATGAAGGCAAAGAAAGGTAGTTTCAGCTGGGTATACAGGTTGACAACAGGCTGCAAAAACAATATTGAAAACTGGGCAACAGACAGTGGGGAATCCCAGTTGCACAAGGCAAAACTGGATCAGCGCAGGTGCTGCACTGTCAATCTGACATGCAGCGCAGGTAGCCCCTTCGGGACCTGCGTTGCAGCGCAGGTAGCCTTTGCTGCAGCTGCACTGAAGAGACAACTCTCGTCTCTCTCAGATTCTGGGTCACAGTTTGCTCAAAAGTCAATGGTTTTTGGCCAAATCAGAGGCTATCAGTCAAGTATACACTAGAGGATGATTAAGGAAGATGAACACTATCACAAAGAGCTAAAAAGAGTCCTTGTGGATCAGCTCTTCAAATCATAAACATGCCCAGCACTGAGCTAGAGTAGCTGCCCTCTACTTTGCATTCGAAGGATTCGAATGCATTTCGATTCGGTACTCCCTTTGTTTAAGAAATGAATAGCAAGAAACACAAGCTACCAACAAGACACGATCCCCAGCGGAGTCGCCAGTCTGTTGTGGGGAAAAGTATCCAACACGGAATGACCCTATCCCACTCTAAGGGTGATAGTTCCTTAGCAACAGCTGAAGCAAAGCTATCTAAAGTTACTTCTTTATGACATGCAAGAGATGAAAGGAAGAGATCCACTTACCGATGTCTTGCGCAAATGGTCGATCCAATCTCCTCTATTTACCGCTCGCTCCCAGCTCCAAGTCTTCTCACAGACCCAGCTACACGAGATCCTGCGAACAAGATAAGAAAAGGAAAACTACAAGAAGCATGCATTCATAATTGATTCAAGGATTAGCATAAATCAAATACGCAAGTAAGACAATACACCATTGAAACACATGCGAATAGAAGAACCTCAAATGCTTTATTAATATAAGGAAGTAAGGTTCAGGCAGTGATACAACCGTGAGAGGTCCAATCCAGCATCACCTTCCCGACGGAAAGAAATATCCTCTTCACCTCCCTCAAGCAATCACCCAATACTCACAACTGTAAACCAACATCAATTCTTTGCACAAAATTCCGGCCTTCTAGATCCCATGGGATGAGATCCTTATATAGAGTTTTGGAGTGAAGATAAGTCAGCTTGATGTGTGACTTGTTGTCCTCTTCAACTCCAGTTGTTCTTCAGTCCTTGAGTCCACTCGGAGTTTCTACCTTCCACTTGGAGTTTTAGAACCTCTTTACTCATCATTAGGCGAATCTTATGATCCAAGTGTCATTTTGGAAGCTTCCTGGGCACTGGCACATTGAGAAAAGATTCCTCCACATGTCAAAGTACACCCAGCGCAGGTAGCCTTTGTTGCACTTGCTATGCAGCGCAGGTACACCATGGAGCTTTTGTCATTCAGCGCAGATGCTTAGTGGAGCAGCTGCTTTGATCCAAAATTGACCTGTTTTTGAGTGTTTTTCAGTGGAGAACTGATTTGCAGTGTTGTGGTTTGCTGACCTTGTTCCTCTAAGGGTAAGAACAACATGTTTAGGGACTTTGGATCCCTCAGATTATTGACATTTCATGCTCTATGCTGTAAGGCACAAAAATGTCTATAACAATTATATCTCTAACTTGGTGATGAAAGCCATAAAATCTTTGTCCATTGAACCTCTTACTCACTAACATTTTCACTATGACCTGGAGTTTGATGTGCATTATTTTGCACTTTGGCAGTTGGCAGTTGGGATATTCAAACCAGAAAATAGGTCAATGCTGGAGATACTCGTGATTTCCGCTAATTCACCAGTTAGACCTTTGGATGCAGCTTCAGTATGCTTTAGTGTCTTTGTTTTCACAATGCTTTTCATTTCAGGAGTATCTAGATAGTAGTTAGTATAGGGATTTCCACTTGCATTTTGATTATGAATTGGTGCTTGATGTGTTTGCTTGGTCTAGTCATCACTGCCCATTAGATGCACTAAAACACAGATGAAACTGTTTTCTTTCGATATCGAAGAAATATGATGAAGAATTTCACAGAATGCAGCAAGGGATTCTTCCCCATTCTCAGTGACATGCAACAGGTCCTGTTTATACCCATGGCAGCCATTTGTTAGGAAATTTGAACATGGCAATAGGCACCAGGAATGATAGTCTTTTTAATGTACGAGGCATTCGAAGAGAAAGCATGGTTGTGATCTCTTCTACTATCCGGAATGCAATGCATTGACATCTCTGCTCCTCTGCAACAGAGACTATCCGGAATGCAATGCATTGACATAAGAAAACCTCTGCATGGACTGGTGCAAACCCTAAAGGAAGGAAATTCAAGCATATGGAATCCACACCATGGGAATGGTGGATATACTTCATGAATTGCTTCATAGAGGAACTGGGCATGTGACCTGACAACATTATAACAACAACATTACCATATTCCTTTTCATCTTCAGATTTCCTTGTACATGTGGTCAGTCCAAACCCATTAATTTCCTTTAGCTCAGGACCCATATTGGTAGGCAGAGCATCTCTGGCACCAATCTCCAGATCGAACCTACCTCTTAACAGGCTTGTAACAAAAATTGCTATATTTCCTACCCAAGCAATTCCTACATTAGGAATATCTCTACTTGCTGCTTTTACAACTTCAGCTTCACTGACCTCAAATTGTGCCAAGGCAATAGCGGATAGCCATGCCAACCATGCAACCAAGTATGCAATCAACAACTACAACATGGATCAGATTCCCCACCACTCCTTCAATAAAGGCATTTCTAAATACAATGAAAGAGAGAAGCAGTCCCAATCTCTGATAACCAAAATCTATTACTCCCAGACAACATTCATTTCGTCCCACATTTATAACAAAATAGTGTGGGCATGACGACATTTGCTTAGCAAAAAGTTCAATTCCATACCATACTCCTCTGAAAATAGGAACGTAAGTTTGAGAAAAGTGGTGAGACAGTATAAACTAATTTTAACATACTAGATTGTGAAATTCCTCTCATTATGAAGCTAAACTTCATGAGCTCTTGAGCTCTTGGCAACCTCTGCTTACAAGCTGCTCCCTAAAAATCATATTAATTATATGCATATAGATATAGTTGCTGTATGGTTAATGTTGTTGTATGGTTATAGTGGCTGGCGTAGTTGTAAAAAAAATTGTACTAACAGATTTAATTCAACCCAAGGTCAATTTGATGGCCTCTTCTAGTGGGACGACATGCATTCTTGGAACTTCCACACCCAAAGGGATGGCATTGGTTTGGCATACAAGGGTGATGATATCCAGTTTAATGCAATCTACCAATCCCTTATGGAGAGTTGACAACTTGAGTAATGAATTATTCATGACAATTAATGAGGATATGATGTCGTATTTGGTCATGACAGTAAGGAAAGGGAGTAGATTACTAAAGTGGAAATAGATAACAGTATAACAGTGAATTTCATCTCCTCCAGATTTGGATGTGCTTTGTCCCTTTTCAACAAGTAATCAAATTCAAATAGCAGGGAGAAACTAATCCAAGACTCTACAAACTAATCCAAACCCATTGCTATTTTGTTTTAGACATCCACCAACTGTTATTTCACAGTATGTTCAAACCTAAGAGTTGGGTTTGCATGTGTCAAGTATTACTGGGTGCACTGCATTTGCATGATATTTGCAGGCCAAACAATTCTCATGTAGTTCCTGCCAGCACCCATCATCAAAGTTCAGAGCATAGCTTCCAGCATCATATTTGAATCCCTGAGATGGCCTTGTTGTAGCTATCATGTTTCTCAACTTGGCTCCCTAATTTCCTAGCGTTAAGGCATGATATTTGTAGGCCAAGTAATGCTCATGTAGTTCCTGCCAGCGCCCCTCATCAAAGTTCAGAGCATAGCTTCTAGCATCATATTTGAATCCCTGAGATGTCCTTGTTGTAGATATCATGTTTCTCAACTTGGATCCCTAATTTCCCAGGGTTCCACATTCCCTTCTCTATAACCACATGAGCATTTCAAATGATATTGCCATTAATACTGGAGTTCTGCAAGGAAGGAACTATGGGCCAAGAAAAATACATATATTAGAAGCCAACAGTGAGGTCTCAGACATGACAACGGTAATGGCAGGGGAATCTTGTGAGAGTAATATCCCTTGTGCAGACATTTCCTAAATGTTTGACATGGTCCCAAGGGCAATGAGAGGAGTTTGTTCCCAAGTTTCAATCAATCTCAAAAGAGACTATATAGAGCCACTAAGAGTCTGCAGAAACACAGAGTACTTCGTAATAAAAAATTGTAAAGTCCCAATGGTGGTCAGCTATAATTATAACTTTAAAGAGAGGGGCCTGCTTTCTGTTCCGTGGTAATCAAATTCACTCATCAACTTTGATGAGTATTAACACTATATTATGATTAATCTTTTAATGATTTTAACCAATGACACAAATCACAATTATTTAAATTATTTTCACAAATCAAATAGAATGGGTAAAAATCAATTTTAAAAATCATGTAAAGAGCAGTTTAAAAATAAAATTCAGAGATTCGTTTTTCAATGTTAAAATATTCTTTTTTTCTATTTTTCTTCAGATTTATATTGTTTGTTCTTTCGAATATTCGTAGTTGTTCGTTGTTTCTTCTTCGTCCCAATTTATTCTATGGAGCCTAGACTAGGAATTGAATTGCATGTACTATATACCACGAATTTCATTAGATCATTCCCACAACTCCTAAGGCGAAAACAATCCCTCCATAAATTTATAGAACTGATAGCCTCCACCTGCAACACTGATTCTTTGGCAGTTTTTACTTTGCTTGGTCCAATCATCAATACCTGTTGGACACACAGGAATGCAGATGCAACTGTTTTCTTCTTGTATCGAAGATATATGATGAAGCATTTCAAAGGCTGCAGTAGGGGATTCTACCTCATTCTAGGTGACATGCAACAGGCCCTCTTTATACCCATGGCAACCATTTGTTAGGCAATTTGAACATGGCAATAGGCACCAGGAATTAGAGTCTTTTTAATGTACTAGGCATCCAAAGAGCAAGCCTGATCGTGATCTCTTTTATAGTCTGGAATGCAATGCATTGACATCTCTATTCCTCTGCAACAGGGACTATCCGAAATGAAATGCATTGACATAAGCAAACCTCTACATGGAATGGTGCAGACCCTAAAGGAAGGAAATTCAGGCCTATGGAATCCACACCATGGGAATGCCATATATACTTCATGAATTGCTTCATAGAGGAACTGGGCATGTGACCTCACAACATTACAACAACATCATTTCCATATTCCTTTTCATCTTCAGATTTCCTTGTACATGTGGTCAGTCCAAAACCATTAATTTCCTTCATCTCAGGACCTCTATTTGTAGCCAGAACATTTCTGGCACTAATCTCCAGATCGAGCCTACCTCTTAACAGGCTTGTAACAAAAATTTCTAAATTTCCTACCCAAGCAAGTCCTACATCAAGAATATTGCTACTTGCTTTTACAACTTCAGCTTCGCCGACCTCAAATTGTGCCAAGGCAATAGCAGATAGCGTGCCAACCATGGAACCAAGTATGCGATCAACAGCTGCAACATGGATCAGATTCCCTGCCACTTCTTCAATAAAGCCATTTCTAAATACAATGAAAGAGAGAAGCAGTCCTAATCTCTGATAGCTAAAATCTATCACTCCCAAACAACGTTCATGCCGTCCCACATTTATAACAAAATAGTGAGGGCGTGATGGCATTTTCTTAACAAAAAGTTAAATTCCATACCATACTCGTGTGAAAACGAGAACTTAAGTTTGAGCAAAGTGATGAGACAGTATAAACTAATTTTAACATACTAGATTGTGAAATTCCTCTAATTATGTAGCTAAGTTTCATGAGCTCTTGGCAACTTCTTATTACAAACGGCTCCCTAAAAATCCTATTAATTATATCACTAACTTGGTGATCCAAGCCATAAAATCTTTTTCCATTGTTCCTCTTACTCACTAAAATTTTCACTATGACCTGGAGTTTGATGTGCATGCACTTTGGCAATTGGGATATTCAAACCAGAAAACATGTCAATGTTGGAGATACGCGTGATGTCCGCTAATTCACCAGTTAGACCTTTGGATGCAGCTTCAGTATGCTTTAGTGTCTTTGTTTTCACAATGCTTGTCATTTTAGGAGCATCTAGATAGTAGTTAGTATAGGGATTTCCACTTGCATTTGCATTATGAATTGGTGCTTGATGTGTTTTCTTGGTCCAGTCATCATTGCCCATTGGACGCACTAGAATGTAGATGAAACTGTTTTCTTCCGATATTGAAGAAACATGATGAAGCATTTCACAGAATGCAGTAAGGGATTCTTCGCCATTCTCAGTGACATGCAACAGGTCCTGTTTATACCCATGGCAGCAATTTGTTAGGAAATTTGAACATGGCAATAGGAACCGGGAATGATAGTCTTTTTAATGTGCGAGGCATCCGAAGAGAAAGCATGGTTGTGATCTCTTCTACTATCCGAAATGCAATGCATTGACATCTCTGCTCCTCTGCAATAGAGACTATCCGGAATGCAATGCATTGACTTAAGAAAACCTCTGCATGGACTTGTGCAGACCCTAAAGGAAGGAAATTCAAGCATATGGAATCCACACAATGGGAATGGTGGATATACTTCATGAATTTCTTCACAGAGGAACTAGGGATGTGACCTGACAACATTATAAAAACAACATTACCATATTCCTTTTCATCTTCAGGTTTCCTTGTACATGTGGTCAGTACAAACCCATTAATTTCCTTCAGCTCAGGACCTCAATTGGTAGGCAAAACATCTCTGGCACCAATCTCCAGATCGAACCTACCTCTTAACAGGCTTGTAACAAAAATTGCTATATTTCCTACCCAAGCAATTCCTACATCAGGAATATTGCTACTTGCTGCTTTTACAACTTCAGCTTCACCGACCTCAAATTGTGCCAAGGCAATAGCAGATAGCCATGCCAACCATGCAACCAAGTATGCAATCAACAACTACAACATGGATCAGATTCCCCACCACTCCTTCAATAAAGGAATTTCTAAATACAATGAAAGAGAGAAGCAGTCCTTGATAACCAAAATCTATTACTCCCAGACAACATTCATTTTGTCCCACATTTATAACAAAATAATGTGGGCATGACAACATTTTCTTAGCAAAAAGTTCAATTCCATACCATACTCCTCGGAAAATAGGAACATAAGTTTGAGAAAAGTGGTGAGACTATATAAACTAATTTTAACTCACTAGATTGTCAAATTCCTCTCATTATGAAGCTAAACTTCATGAGCTCTTGAGCTCTTGGCAAACTTTGGTTACAAGCTGCTCCCTAAAAATCATATTAATTATATGCATATAGTTATAGTTGTTGTTTGGTTAATGTTGTTGTATGGTTATAGTGGCTGATGTAGTTGTAAAAAAAAATTGTACTAACAGATTTAATTCAACCCAAGGTCAATTTGATGGCCTCTTCTAGTGGGACGACATGCATTCTTGGAACTTCCACACCCAAAGGGATGGCATTGGTTTGGCATACAAGGGTGATGATATCCAGTTTAATGCAATCTACAAATCCCTTATGGAGAGTTGACAACTTGAGTAATGAATTATTCATGACAATTAATGAGGATATGATGTCGTATTTGGTCATGACAGTAAGGAAAGGGAGTAGATTACTAAAGTGGAAATAGATAACAGTATAACAGTGAATTTCATCCCCTCCAGATTTGGATGTGCTTTGTCCCTTTTCAACAAGTAATCAAATTCAAATAGCAGGGAGAAACTAATCCAAGACTCTACAAAATAATCCAAACCCATTGCTATTTTGTTTCAGACATCCACCAACTGTTATTTCACAGTACGTTCAAACCTAAGAGTTGGGTTTGCATGTGTCAAGTACTACTGGGTGCACTGCATTTGCATGATATTTGCAGGCCAAACAATGCTCATGCAGTTCCTGCCAGCACCCATCATCAAAGTTCAGAGCATAGCTTCCAGCATCATATTTGAATCCCTGAGATGGCCTTGTTGTAGCTATCATGTTTCTCAACTTGGCTCCCTAATTTCCCAGGGTTAAGGCATGATATTTGCAGGCCAAGTAAAGCTCATGCAGTTTCTGCCAACACCCATCATCAAATTTTAGAGCATAGCTTCCAGCGTCATATTTGAATCCCTGAGATGGCCTTGTTGTAGCTATCATGTTTCTCAACTTGGATCCCTAAATTCCCAGGGTTCCACATTCCCTTTTCCATAACCACATGAGAATTTCAAATGATATTGCCATTAATACTAGAGTTCTGCAGGGAAGGTACTATGGGCCAAGAAAAATACATATATTAGAAGCCAGCGGTGAGGTCTCAAACATGACAAGGGTAATGGCAGGGGAATCTTGTGAGAGTATCATGCCCTGTGCAGACATTTCCTAAACGTTTGACATGGTCCCAAGGGCAATGAGAGGAGTTTGTTCCCAAGTTTCAATCAATTTTAGAAGAGACTGTATAGAGCCACTAAGAGTCTGCAGAAACATAGAGTACTTCGTAATAAAAAACTGTAAAGTCCCAATGGTGGTCAGCTATAATTATAACTTTAAAGAGAGGGGCCTGCTTTCTGTTCTGTGGTAATAAAATTCACTCATCAACTTTGTTGAGTATTAACACTATATTACGATTAATATTTTAATGATTTTAAACAATGACACAAATCACAATTATTTAAATTATTTTCACAAATAAAATAGAATGGGTAAAAATCAATTTTAAAAATCATGTAAACAACAGTTTAAAAATAAAATTCAAAGATTCATTTTTCAATGTTAAAATATTATTTTTTTCTATTTTTCTTCAGATTTATATTGTTTGTTCTTTCAAATATTCGTAATTGTTCATTGTTTCTTGTTCATTCAGGTCTAAGAAATTTAATTTAGACATTTCTAAATTAAACGTAATAAATTATAATGCACATGGTTATTGTTCGCTATTGTTTTTTTAGTTCATGTCTAAGAAATATCTAAATTAAATTGTAATAAATTATACTACATATTTTTATTAATTATTTTTTCTTTTCATAAATTATAATGCACATTGTTATTTATTATTTTTTCGTCTTAATTTTTTTTATTATTTTTTTCTAAAATATTTGAAAGAACTTCATATTAAATTGTTGGATCCATAGTGCACATTGTTTCTCATTCTGGCTATAAAAGATTTCAATATTAAGAAATTTGGCCTTTTGGTATCTGTATTGCAATTCTATAAATGTTTTTAATATGAATTTGGTTTTTAATATGTATATATGAATTTGGTTTTTAAATTATACACATTAAGAGTTTTGGCCCTTTGGTATTTGTGGTGCAATTTTATAAATGCTTTTAATATGGATTTGGTTTTTGAACTATATATTTTTGTTTATTTAGTCAATTCTTTTAACTTTAAGAGTAATAAAATAATTAGATTATTTTATCATATATTATTTTTAATTTTAAGAGTAATAAAATAATTAGATTATTTTTATATCATTATAGAAGGAATTTTGTATAATTGAATAGCTAGTTTTATTATTAATGAAAGAATAATTCTAATAATTTTTTATTTTTTATTTTATTTGGTTGCAAATAATCTTAGTAAGGTGTTATTAGTTTGTAAGATCTATTTCCTATATCTAAATATTTAGTTGCTTATCACCCTACTAGACCTCTTTCCTCTCATACAATAATCATGTATGTACATAAAATCCCAATCAGGCTTCTCTATGTTAGTTTTACCCTCAACATGTTGTCATTTGCAACCATATCTCCTTCTACAAGCCACAATCTCTTGGCTTTGAAACCACTTGTCGTAAAAAATGAGATAGAAATAAATACGTTTTATAATACATGATAACACATAAACAATTAAAAATACATGAACACCATATTTTACCCTAGAATCCCTTACGAGAAAATTGAATAATATATCTACTATTTCTCATGGCTTAAAAGAATCCAAACTAGCCAAAGTGAGCCCTCCAATCAATTCAGGAATATTACAATAGAGAATCCTCAAGATTTTAACAACTTCATCACATATAATCGACAGGCTCTAAGACCATGGGCCACAAAAGTCATGTGCCCACATTTATGATTTCGTTTTAGCTTTATTATTACTTAGTATACAAGCAAATGATGTAATCGAGTAAAAAACATAGTAAATTACTCCATAATGGCTTTCCTCATCATTTTTAATACTAATAAAAATCTTCGCTATATCCCTGGCAACTTTGTAAAAATATTCTCTTAGTAAGAAGTCAAAGAAAACTTCATATGGATGATCCAATTAAATACTTTCTTTTCAATATTTATCTAGTTTCTAAAATTTCTTATAACATGCTACAGCCTTATGACATTTCCATTGCAACATGTGGTGCAATTGCTAGTTATGTATTTCTGGTCGCTAAAGCACCTGAGTCGTCGATCTGCGACCTAGATGAAGAATATTCTTTCTATGCATATTCGCCGCAAATTTAATCTCGCTCGTCTAATTATATTTATCAAAAAATGCTCACAATGGCTCATCCACTTGAATTTGATATATACACGCTTTCGGCGACTAAGTGACCAAAAGGTTTTAACTAGTGTATTTAAAAAAAAAATAGTTTTATATTTAAAATTAGATTAAGCAAAATTGTATTGCGATAATACCTACTATATTGATGTTTAACAATTGATTTAATTTATTATATATTTTGTGAAATATAAACTAGCAATTGCAACCGATGTTGCAAAGGAAACACTGTAAGGCATAATTAACTATTATCTTCCCCAACAAAAACATAACTATTGTTTTTATCATTGTTTACCGTAACAAATCTATAACAAATATTTCAAAATATTTTATATAAAATTAATATGAAAAGGTGTGGACACCATCCATATCTCAACTATGTGAAATTGCAAATTGCTCGACTGTTAATATTATTTCCCTTTTATTGCTCCATCATGTCATGAGGAGTTCACACCCAATGTTGTAGCAGGGTAGTTGATATCAGGCCACCTCCACATTCTAGTCCTCAATAAAGTGTAGACAATATGCATCAGATTTGTAGGGAAATACTCCACCTAGGATCACAAGTGGAATCCAATATGCAAAAAGAAAAGCATTAGTAGAAAGGAGATTTATTTAGAACAAGGAAGTGTAGGAAAATGTAAGCATGTGGATTTGTATCACAAGGAACACCCACACAAAGAAAACAATATACATATACTAGAAAATAAAGACCATTATTGGAAAGGTGCTTATACAACTGTCAAAATTAGCAACATAGGATTTTTTTGCTAAATTTAAAAGTCTCGAAGGCTAGTATTCAAGGTAATGAGGAAAATCATACTCATACACTATTTTCAACTATTATTAGACCTTTTAGTTTTTATGAATATGCACATGGGAAGGGTTTGCCCAACAATGACCAACATTCATCCATTTTGACTTAGTAAAGTTTTTCAAACTATTGAATTGATTTGTAGAACCTAGAACTGGATTAGCCCCCTAGATGTCTCAATTTACCTACCCTTCTAATTGCGGAACCACTACATGCGTGATGAAAGGTGGTCCTACCGATATATAATGGACAAAAGTCATCAAACTCTACTAACCATGACAGATTATTCAATCAAACATTTCTTCCATTTTAGCTTCCTTTTACAAATGAAGTGCTTAAAAGTTCGTTTCATATGTCAACACCAAACCAGAATCATTTGAATAAATAATGGTTTTAAAGTAAATGATTGGTTTATTTTTCTAATTATGAACAGTATATAATACTTTTCCTTTACGGTTCTTACATTTTTAATGATGATTAATTTTATTTCATTTAAATATTCATTAAATTCAACAATATAATATTATGGACAGAGAGCAGAGAGGCATGACAGTTCAATACCATGTGGACTTAACACTTTCACTAAAGAGAGATGGTATAACAAGCTAGAGTTTAATAACAGTAATTTACATATCGATGTCAAATTGTATGTAGCTTTCACACTAATGATCAGATGACCTTTTTGTCCACCCCACAGACTGAGTAGTGATAGCTCGGGATGAAATCTGATCCCACTTGGAGCCTAAGAGAGCCTGTAAAGAGCAAGGAAAATCACAAAATTGTGTGCCTAGAATACTTACTTGATATAATACAGAAACACGATTGCAATTTTTCTGCATAGTGAGAATGATCAGCATGCTACACTGTCTTTTGGTACAAATTTTGTAAAATGCTCGACAGAGTGGCCTGAAATTTCCTCAAGTATATGTTCTATATTCAATATTCCAAACAATAACGCAATGTTAGCAATCATATTTCTGCATGAGGCCATCGACTTATGCCAAATTCTCCAAGCTAGAAAAGAAAATGGTAGACTTGGAACTGTCCAGCTGAAGTGAAGACACTATGTACATGTGTGTTTCTTAGAAACGTTGCAACTAATACCGTTCTGCCCAAAGTCACAAACAAAAAGAATAGAAACAATTTTGCATGGAGGCAAAAAAGATTAATTCACTTTATCTTCTTTTGCAGTTGGTGACTCTTGCACCCACTTTCTCTCTAATGTTGTGATTGTTGTTATACATCTATGAAAGATACAAAAATCATATTAGAAACCAAATTTTATTTAAAAACAAGCTTCAATGCCTTCAACTTTAGCTCATGCACGTCACAATTCTAAAAGACGCAGTGTACCATTTCTAACAGATTGAATATTTTATAGAATTTATTCTAAGCAGATAACTATGAAACTGCACTGTGGACTTGTCCTTGTAACTACTAATATATTGACAATAAAAATTGAGTAATCATATTTACTCACCGTGCTCTATTTTCTGTGGATTTGCAGAAAGGACAAAATTTTCTACAAGCATGGAAGATCCTACTTGACAAATGGAGTGGTTATGGACTTCCAAATCAAGATACTAAATTTTTTTGTAGATGTGCAACATTACAAGCACCAACAAAGTCATAGTTTCCTAAATATTATAGACCACAATGCCCTTAACAAGATCTAATGAAAAATAGGAGTATGAAGGGCCCAGTTCCATGTTAATAACTTCACAAAGTTAGTTAGACTCCTTTAACTGGTAGAAAATAGTTTCATGCTTTCGTACCATTATTATGCATGCTTCTTTTCCTTTGTGGATCTAAAGTGAGAGTACAATTTAATTTACATATGATATAAGTAATTTGAAATTTTCTCTCCCGTTTGATTACTTTTTATAAACAGAACTCAATTCTATAAGCTAAAACCGTACCCTGTAGGTCTAAAGCTAGAATTTAGTCATAACCTAAAGCAACATACTTTCAACAATTAACAAAATCTTAATATCAGGCTCAAGCATCTATCGAACATGAATATTGCAATGTTGAGAGACATCTAGCTGTGGATCTCTTTTGAAATCTATTTGACTACATTTACCTAAGAAACACCCTACTCCATCATTTCTGATACAAATTTCATAGAATACTAAATATAATTTTCCCGCACTATAAGATTAAAATTCAAGAAAAAGACATAAATTGGTCACAATATATTTCTACAAACATTAACATGAAACCCATAATGGTGGCAATCCACACAATAAAATAATGTACAAAATGACCCCTATACTAAACAAATAAACCTCTCGTATATAGTTCTGCTTCAGGACTTCTGGTGCCACGTAATATGGACTACAATGATATATAACATCCACAAAAATTGTGTGTGTACCAAATATCATGAATGGCATAATTCAAGTATCACTTATAAAGTACAATGTGGTCAAAGTTATCATCCCGGGTAATGCACCCAGGGAAGGTGGCGAAAATGTCTATAGAAATTTTTTTCACACAATTGGGAAATATCTCCCAAAATTGGGAACGTTGTAACCACAAATTTTGTAAAAATACTGACTAAAATAAATAAATAAACAAAAAGAGATATATGGGCACATCAAGAAACCCGAGGGTGTTGTTGATGGGACTGTTATACTTGGCCATAATCCCTATACACTTCTTATTTTATCAATTTCAGAATTTTGAACTCATTTGCCTCCTGTGACCAATAGAGAGGACAAAACATTATAATGTTTTGTGTGCTTATTTTTTGCATGAAAGTGTTAACCAAAATTAGCAATTGAAGATGATAAATCTTACTCTTAAATTTCAGCCTTCATGTTCAGATTTTTGGCTTTCTTGATGTTGTTTTTCAAGGTTTGTTTTCTGAGTTTCATATTAATTATTTTTCGAAATCATCTAGATTTGAGCATACATGATCCTCCCACATCTATAGGTAGAATAATACTAAAGATAATTGCCCAGCTAAGGGCACTGGTCAAAATGGCAGCAAGACAACTAATAATTGACATCGACAGTGGAAACAATCACTCCAACACCTATGGAAACATACATCCAAGGCTAGTCATCTCTCCAAGTATCTGCAGTGAGATAGCTCCTTTCGGTTATAATCTCTCTTAAAAAGACCAACATCCTTTCAGGACTCAGTACATCAGAATGCACGTAACGAATGTTGTTTAATAAAGTAGCTATGGTATGGGTTCAAACCCTGTTAGCTACACATGTGTTGGATTTTTTGTTTTTTCATTCTGCTCAAGCACTAATTATTCTAACTCTCATGCTATAAAATTTCAATCTCTCATGATTTCAAGCACTTTAAAACACCAATTGTCACTTGATCAGTCTTCTAGGCTACAAAGCCATCTAAATATATTCCTTTTATCTTCCACATAAAACAAGTACAATATTTTCATCTCAAGAATAATTTATGGCTAATTATTATGCAAGCATAAGAAAGCTCGTAACTATAGGAGGAAGCTATTGACATGCCTGGTCAAAATGGCAGTAGGAAAACTAATAATTGACATCGACCATGGAAAAATCCAATCCACCACCTATGGAAACATATATTGAAGGCTAGTCATCCCTCCAACTATCTGCAATGAGATAGCTCCTTTCGGTTATAATCTCTCTTAAAAAGACCAACATCCTTTCAGGACTCAGTACATCAGAATGCATGCAATGAATGCCATTTAAGAAAGCAGCTATGGTATGGCTTCGAACCCTGTTAGCTAGACATGTGTTGGCTTTTTAGTTTTTTCATTTTGCTCAAGCACTAATTATTTTAACTCTTGTTCTCTAAAATTTCCAGCTCTCATGCTTTCAAGCACTTTAACTCAACATTTGTTAGTTGATCAATCTTCCAGGCTACAAAGGCATCTAAATGTATTCCTTTTATCTTTCACATAAACAAGTACAATATTTTCATCTCAAGAATAATTTGTGGCTAATGATTATGAAAGTATAAGCAAACTAGTAACTATAGGAGGAAGCTATGAACATGCCAGACAATCAATTTGAACAGTTGACAAACATGTAAACAACAATGAAATATGCAAGATATGTTAAAATATTGTGAAAATTTCTTAAAACCAGTGGTGTTGGAAAAATTTAGCTACGAGACAAATTTATTCATAACATAAAGCAACATACTTTGAACAATTAACCAAATCTTAGGATCATGCTCAAGCATCTACCAAACATGAGTATTGCAATGTTGAGAGACATCTCACTATGGATCTCTTTTGAAATCTATTTGACTGCATTTACCTAAGAAAACCCCTGCTCCATCATTTCTGTATACAATTTTCATAGAATACTAAAAGCAGTTAACCCGCACTATAAGACTAAAATTCAAGAAAAAGACGTAAACTTGTCCCAATATATTTCTACAAACTTTAACATGAAACCCATAATGGTGGCACTCCACACAATAAAATAATGTACAAAATGACCGCTGCACTAAAGAAATCAACCTCTGGTATATAATTCTTCTTCACGACTTCTAGTGCCATGTAATATGGATTGCAATGATACTCACATCCAGAAGAAATGTATGTGTACGAAATATCATAAATGGCATAATTCAAGTATCACTTATAAAGTACAATGTTGCCAAAGTTATCTTCTTGGGTAATGCACCTAGGGAAGGTGGCAGAAATGTTTGTAGCATTTTTTTTCGCTCTACACTTCTTATTTTATCACTTTCAGAATTCTAAATTCATTTGCATATTGTGACCAACAGAGAGGACAAAAAATTATAATGTTTTGTGTCCTGATTTTTTGCATGAAAGTGCTAACCAAAATTAGCAATTAAAGATGAGAAATCTTACTCTTAAATTTCAGTCTTCATGTTCAGATTTTTTTTGGTTTCTTGATGTTGTTTTTCAATGTTTGTTTTCTGAGCTTTATATTTCATATTTTCCAAAATCATCTAGATTTGAGTATATATGATCCTCCCACATCTATAGGGAGAACAATACTGAAGCTAACTGCGCAGCTAAGGGCACTAGTTGAAATGGAAACAAGACAACTAATAATTGACATCGACAATGGAAAAAATCACTCCAGCACCTATGGAAACATATATCCAAGTCTAGTCATCTCTTCAAGTATTTGCAATGAGATAGCTCCTTTTAGTTATAATCTCTCTTAAAAGGAGCACCATCCTTTCAGTACTCAATACATTGGAATGCATGCAATGAATGTCATTTAAGAAAGAAGCTATGGTATAGGTTTGAACCATGTTAGCTAGAAATGTGTTGCCATTTTTGTTTTTCCATTATGTTCAAGCACTAATTATTCTAACTCTCGTGCTCTAAAATTTCTAGCTCTCATGCTTTGGTTCACCTTTTACCTGATAAGAAGAGCATCAGCATATACATATATACATACAGAGAAATCATTGTTTTATAGATATGATTGTTAATAATTGACATCGACAATGGAAAAAATCACTCTAGCACCTATGGAAACATCTATCCAAGGCTAGTCATCTCTCCAAGTATCTGCAATGAGATAGCTCGTTTCAGTTATAATCTCACTTAAAAAGACCAGCATCCTTTCAGGACTCTGTACATCAGAATGCATGCAATGAATGTCATTTAAGAAAGCAACTATGTTATGGGTTTGAACCCTATTAGCTAGACATGTGTTGGCTTTTTTGTTTTTTCATTCTCCTCAAGCACTAATTATTTTAACTCCCGTGCTCTAAAATTTCCAGATCTCATGCTTTCAATCACTTTAACTCACCAGTTGTCAGTCGATCAGTCTTCTAGGCTACAAAGCCATCTAAATGTATTCCTTTTAGCTTTCACATAAAACAAGTACAATATTTTCATCTCAAGAATAATTTGTGGCTAATGATTATGCAAGTATAACCAAGATGGTAACTATAGGAGGAAGCTATGAGCATGCCAGGCAATCAATTTGAACATTTGACAAACATGTAAACAACATTGAAAAGTGAAAAAGATGTTAAAATATCGTGAAAATTTCTTAAAATAGTGGTGTTGGATGAATTTAGCTACGAGAACCAAATCTTAGGATCAAGTTCAAGAATCTACTGAACATGAATCTTGCAATGCTGAGAGACATCTGGCTATGGATTTGTGTTGAAATCTATTTGACTGCATTTACCCAAGAAACCCCCTACTCCATCATTTCTGTATACAAATTGAATAGAATATTAAATACAATTTCCCCGCACTATAAGATTAAAATTCAAGAAAAAGAAATAAATTGGTCACAATATATTTCTACAAACATTAACATGAAACCCATAATGGTGGCACTCCACACAATAAAATAATGTACAAAATGACCCCTGCACTAAACAAATCAACCTATGGTATATAATTCTACTTCAGGACTTCTCATGCCATGTAATACAGACTGCAATGATACCAACATCCACAAAAAATGTATGTGTACCAAATATCATGAATGGCATAATTCAAGTATCACTTATAAAGTACAATTTGGTCAAAGTTATCGTCCTCGGTAATGCACCCAGGGAAGGTGGCAGAAATGTCTACAACAATTTTTTTTCCCTATACACTTCTTATTTGATTACTTTCAGAATTCTGAACACATTTTCCTTTTGTGACCAACACAGAGGATAGAACATTATAACATTTTGTGTGCTGATTTTTTGCATAAAAGTTCTAACCAAAATTAGCAACTGAAGATGAGAAATCTTACTCTTAAATTTCAGTCTTGATGTTCAAATTTTTGGCTTTCTTGATGTTGTTTTTCAAGGTTTGTTTTTTGAGTTTCATATTTCATATTTTTCGAAATCATCTAGATTTTAGCATATATGATCCACCAGCATCTACAGGGAGAACAACACTAGATATAACTAACGAGCTAAGGGCACTAGTCGAAATGGCAATAGGACAGCTAATAATTGACATCGACAAGGGAAAAAATCACTACAGCACCTATGGAAAGATATATCCAAGGCTAGTCATCTCTCCAAGTATCTCCAATGAGATAGCTCCATTCAGTTATAATCTCTCTTAAAAATACCAGGATCCTTTCACGACCCAATACATCAGAATGCATGCAATGAATGTCGTTTAAGAAAGTATCTATGGTATGGGTTCGAACCCTGTTAGCTAGACGTGTGTTGGATTTTTTGTTTTTTCATTCTGCTCAAACACTAATTATTTTAAGTCTCGTGCTCTAAAATTTCCAGCGCTCTTGCTTTGGTTCACCTTTTACCTGATAAGAAGAGCATCAACATATACATATATACATACAGAGAAATCATTGTTGTAAAGATACAAAATCTCGAGTACTCGATGTAAAGATACAAAGGGAGATTTGAATACTACCTAGTTCACAAATCATTTAAAGCAACCCGTGCCCTTTAAAATGAAATTCAAAGGACATTCCAGATATGTACTGCATGCTACCTAGTAATTTAGGATCGAAAGAGAAAATAGGATCACGTGAAAGAGGGAAATAAACATAGCATAAGAGAGATCCCTTAACTCTCAGGGCAGAAATGAAAGAGAGAGCCAAGCACTAATTATTTTGACTCTCATGCTCTAAAATTTTCAGCTCTCATGATTTCAAGCACTTTAACTCATTAGTTTTCAGTTGATCAATCTTCTAGGCTACAAAGTCATCTAAATGTATTCCTTTTATCATTCACATAAAACAAGTACAATATTTTCATCTCAAGAATAATTTGTGGCGAATGATTATGCAAGTGTAAGCAAATTGGTAACTATACGACGAAGTTATGAATATGCCAGACAATCAATTTGAACATTTGACAAACGTGTAAACAACAATGAAATATGAACGAGATGTTAAAATATCGTAAAAAATTCTTAAAACAAGTGGTGTTGGACAAATTTAGCTACGAGACAAATTTAGTCATAACGTAAAGCAACATGCTTCGAAAAATTAACCAAATCTTAGGATCAGGCTCGAGCATCTACTGAACATGAATCTTGAAATGCTGAGAGACACCTGGCTATGGATCTCTTTCCAAATCTATTTGACTGCATTTACCTAAGAAACCCCCTACTCCATCAGTTTTGTATACAAATTGCACAAATACTAAATACACTTTTCCCGCACTTTAAGATTAAAATTCAAGAAAAAGACATAAATTGGTCACCATATATTTCTACAAACATTAACATTAAACCCATAATGGTGGCACTCCACATAATAAAATAATGTACAAAATGACCCCTGCATTAAACAAATTAACCTCTGGCATATAGTTTTTCTTCGAGACTTCTTGTGCTATGTAATATGGACTGCAATGATACTAACATCCACAAAAAATGTCTGTGTACCAAATGTCATGAATGGGATAATTCAAGTGTCACTTATAAAGTACAATGTGGTCAAACTTATCGTCCTCGGTAATGCACCCAGGGAAGGTGCAAAAATGTCTGCAACAAATTTTTTCCCTATACACTTCTTATTTTGTCACTTTCAGAATTATGAACTCATTTGCCTCTTGTGACCAATAGAGAGGGCAAAACATTATAACATTTTGTCTAGTGATTTTTTGCATAAAAGTGATAACCAAAATTAGCAATTGAAGATGAGAAATCTTACTCTTAAATTTCAGTCTTGATGTTCAAATTTTTGGCTTTCTTGATGTTGTATTTCAAGGTTTGTCTTCTGAGTTTCATATTTCATAGTTTTTGAAATCATCTAGATTTGAGCATATATGATCCTCCCACATCTACTGGGAGAAAAATATTGAAGCTAACTGCCCAGCTAAGGGCACTGGTCGAAATGGTAGCAGGATAGCTAATAATTGACATCGAAAATGGAAAAACACACTACAGCACCTATGGAAACATATATCCAAGGCTAGTCAGCTCTCCAAGTATTAGCTCCTTTCAGTTATAATCTCTCTTAAAAAGACCAGCATCCTTTTAGGACTCAGTACATCAGAATGCATGCAATGAATGTCGTTTAAGAAAGCAGCTATGGTATTTGTTCGAACCGTGTTAGCTAGACATGTGTTGGCGGTTTTGTTTTTTCATTATGCTCAAGCACTAATTATTTTAACTCTTGTGCTCTAAAATTTCCAGCTCTCATGCTTTGGTTCACCTTTTACCTGATAAGAAGAGCATCAACATATACATATATATATACAGAGAAATCACTATTTTAGAGATACAAAAACTCTAGTACTCCATGTAAAGATACAAAGGGAGATTTGAATACTAGCTAGTTCACAAATCATTTAATGCAACCCCTGCCCTTTAAAATGAAATTGGGAGGACATTCCATATATGTACTGCATGCTACCGAGTAATTCAAGATCGAAAGAGAAAAGAAGATCACGTGAGAGAGGGAAAGGAACATAGCATAAGAGAGATCACTTAACTCTTAGGGCGGAAATGAAACAGAGAGCCCTTAAATCCCAGGGTAGACTGGGGAAAACTGGTATAATCCACGACCAACATTTTCTTCTCACTTTTTTTGCTATAATTGTAGGGCATTACAACAACTACTTTTTCACCATTGTTCTGCTCTTTATCCATCGCACTAGAGAGTCCAAATTATAATAACAAGAGAAAATGTATGAAATATTTTCATCACCTTTTACCTGATAAGAAGAGCATCATCATATACATATATACATAAAGAGAAATCATTGTTGTTCTGCTCTTTATCCATGGCACTAGAGAATCCAAACTATAATAACGGGAGCAAATGTATGATATATTTGGTTCACCTTTTAGCTGACAAGAACACCATCAGCATATACATATATACATACAGAGAAAAGGTGGACTGCAGAATGTGAGGAGGTTTACCTTGTTCCCCGGAAGACCAATGTTAAAACCCTCACCAGCAAATTCTTCAAACGACAAAGGAGCTAAATAGAACTTTGGCACCTGGGCATGTGGGGTAAGATATATGTCCAGGTTGCTTGACCATCTTGCCATTTGACTGTATGATGTGCTCCATGTCATGCTCCACCTGTACGAGCATAGTCTAGATCAAAGAGGCTGTAGTTTCTACTGCACAAGGGCGGCGGTTCGCACTGTAGGAAACATATCCAGTCGGTGCCCTATTGTTTTGAAAGCGGGTTGTCACGGTGTATACTATGTTTCTACATCCCACAATCCGCCATGACCGTGACCAGTAGCAGGGGTCCAAACGAGGTGCCGAAGGAGTCTTCACATTCCAGAACCTAACTTTCTTATAATTTTATTAAATTTCTAACTAACCTAATATCATACCTGTCGAATCAATCCGATGGCTAAAACTATTTTAATCGTCTAACACCTAAATCAAGGGCCCACGAATGTACACGTAAGCTAAGAGGAAAGTTGATTTCAGAGGGGAACACCTTACGACATAATTAATCTATTCAAATGTTGTTTAATTGTTTACAATCATCTCATAAAATATACGATATTCAATAATATAGAAAAATCCAATTTATATTTTTCATTAATAATAATTATAATTCAATTGTTATAACTATTATAAATAAATAAATAAACTAATATTAATAATTAAATATTATCAATAACTTGTTATTTATAAAATTATTTGTTTACAACAGTTATTTCATTTTAGATTATTTATTAAGTATTCTAACCATATTAATTTAATTTTAGGTTTTATAATTTATTTTATTATTTTTAGGATTTTAGTTAGTAAAAATCTAATTATTCAGAAATGGACTTGTATTTAGTGCATATTTTGGACTTTTCGGTGCCATAATTTGAAGGAAAAATTTGAGGTGAAATCTTGATTTGCATTATTTGTGTTCTTTGACTGTATATATAGATTAAGCACCCTGCAAAAGCTTTAGGGCACTTTAATTGTGCACGGGTTAGCCATCAAACTTGATTTCAATAAATAATTTGAGGTGAAATCTTGATTTGTGTTTTTTTTATTGCATATATAGATTAAGCACCCTTAAAAACTCTTAGGGCACTTCAATTGTGTATGGGGTACCAATCAAACTTGTGATTTCAATAAATAATTAGACCGAAAAAACTTCCAAAAAATCTCACTAAAACCAACTCGTTCAGAAATAAAATTTATTAAATTATTTAAGACAAAGCTCTTAATTAAATTAATAAAAATAAAATTATTTAATTAATTAGATTTATGTTAAAATAAGAATATAAATTAAAATATGTGTTTATAGTTTTTGAAATGGCAATAAAAATCATTTTCTAATTTTATATCAACTTTTCCATATGTATAGTTGTTTGATAAATTTACTCTAAAAATAAATGAAGAGTTCATTTGAGATAAATAAATAATGTAAAAGAAAATATGTGCTTATCGCAATTATTCTTTAACGTGGACTATGAATTTAATCTGGACTTAAGCATTTTTTACTCTTGAGAGGAATATTTGTCGTGGCACAAATCAGGGGTATAAGGTTTGACTCATTCATATCACGAAACTTCACGATATCAATTATGTGACCGTTATAAATTGAGTAACTGAGTGTGGTTTAGATGTTATTGATTTGGAGTGCTTCATGGAGGATTGTTTTACTTCTCGAATAGAAATTTATAAATGTAGCTTAATTATGAATTTGGGTTGTCTTAGGTTTTGAGAGTAAGATTAGTATAGAATTAGGTAAAGTAGCATAAACGAATTTGTTCTCTAAAATTATTTAGCCATCATTCAATAATTTGGGTTAGTGTAGAATTGGGTAAAGTAGCATGAATGAATTTGTCGTCTAAAATTAATTAGCAACCATTCAGTAACAAATTTTCAAATCTTATTAATTTTTTCTTTGAAGTTTAATGACAATTATAAGAAGTGTTTAGAGTGATATAATTTCTTCTTATGTAATTTTTTTTAAATGCAAAATTTGAAAACAAATGTTTGCATGTTAAAGATAAAATTGACAGAAAAATATAAGCTAAATGCTAAAAATATTTTAACCACGAAAATTTATTTCTTTTCATTGTACATATTAGTTGACATTGAAATATTTCATCGCTTATATATATGAACTTCAGATGGAAGGAGGTTTCTTGACATTTTCTTTTAATTGATGGCCTAGATTAATTCTCAAGGGAATATGCTCAGCATATTCTTAGTCTTAATGTTTATCAACTAACGTAGTGTATTACACAGTTGGTTAGGTTGCATTGACTTTTAATAAATGATTGTAGTGTATTATAGAGTTTGTTAGGTTTCATTGACTTTTAATAAATTAAAAAAATTAGATTCATCTTATGTGGCTCACTGAACAACAAGTTCGTAGGGTTTTCAGATTATTTTATTTCTAATAAGTTGCTCCATGATAAGTTCCTCATTATTATTTATAACATATAAGGAAATTTTATTTAGCAAAATGGTGCATTACTTTTGGTAAGCTCCCCACCCAGGAATTTCCTAGGGATTTGATATTATTCGAATTCTAATAAGTTTTCAATGATAAGTTTGACATTGTTATTTATAGCATTCATTTATATATAAGAAAAGATATAACAACGTATTTTCCTATGTCCTCACTAGGGTGAAAATAAATTCCTTCCATTCTCCTGTTAACGTCTCCCTCAACGTGTTCCAAGATCAGGTTGCATACTCTCACGCTGGAGAATGTGGGCTACAATTTGTGAATGCTAGGCCTTTTTCAATTAATAAAAATGTTTTCTATACTGTATATAACAAAGTATTTTCCTATAATGGTCGCAACAACTTAATTCCTTGTCTTCTTCAATTAATAACAATGTTTTCCATACTGCACATAACAAAGTATTTTCATATAATCTCGCAACAACTTAATTCCTTGCCTACATTATGAGTATATGAACATACATATATCTGCATAGTGGATAATTTAAGGTGGAAACCTCTATGATAAGTTTGGGAAGTTTGGGCCTTTTATATTGGATCACAAGGCTGACTTACGGGCCCTCGACTCTCGAGAGTAATATATGTGGCATCACAATTGATGAGTACAAGGTTTGACCAACGTATGCCACTAATCTCTTTAGTAACTCAGTGTGGTTTAGATGTTAATAATTTAAAGGAGTGCTCTATGGAAAATTGCTTTAGTTTTCAGATAAAAATTTATATGGGTAGCTCAATTAAGAATCTAAATTGTCCTAGGTTTTTAGTGTAGGATTGACATAGAATTTGGTAGCATGAATGAATTTGTGCTCTAAAAATAATTAGCAATCGTTTAATAATAAATATTCAAATTCCAAGCTAATCTTACTAGCTTTTTCTTTAAAGATCAGTATTGATCTATTTTAATCACAAATATAAGAAGCATTTAGAGTGATATAATTTCTTCTTGTGTTTAAATTTTGTTAAAATGCAAAATTTGAAAAAAGAAATGTCTGTATCTCAAAGATAAAATTGACATAAAAACATAGCCTAAATATAAAATAATAACATTACTTGAAATGCTTAAAAATGTTTTAACCATGATTTTTTTTCTTTTCGTTTGTCGATAGGTGTATATATATGAACTTAGATGAAAGGAGGTTTGTTGAATTTTATTTATTTATTTTTATTTACGGCGTAGATTGATTCTCAAGGGAATATTTTGAGCTAATGTGTAGATGTAATGCTTATCAACGACTATAGTGCAATATAGAGTTTGTTGGGTTGCATTGACTTTTAATAAATTTAAAAATTTAGATTCATGCCAGGTGGCTCCCTTCCCACCAATTTCATGGGGATTTGAAATTATTTCAATTCTAGTAAGTTATGTCATGATAAGTTCCTCATTATTATTTATACAATTCATTTATATATAAACAATTTTTATTTAGCAAAATGGTCCATTACTTTTAATAAAATTAAAAAATTATATTTTTGCCATGTGACTCCCCACCAACCAATTTCCTACGGATTTGAGATTATTCCAATTCTAATAAATTCCTCCATGACAAGTTCCTCATTATTATTTATAACATTCATTTATACACTAGAAAATATATAACAAAGTGCTTTCCTACTTATTCACTAAGGTGCAAACAAATTTCATCCATTTGTGTGTTAAAATCTCCCTCAACGTGTTCAAATATTAGAATGTGTATTGCAATCAAAAAGTTTTACTTACCATATATAGCAAGGTATATTCAGAGAATTGTCTGAACTACTTACTTGCTTCTGTGCTTTACCATTACCTGAACATACATATATTTGTACATTGTCACAAGTGTGTGATAGTGGAAAATTTAATGTGGAAAAACTCTATGAGAAGTTTGGGCATTTGATATTGGATCATGAGGCCAACTTATGGGCCCTTGACTCTCGAGAGTAACGTGAGTCACTGCCCAAAGGCAAAGTACAAGGTTTGACCAACTTATGCCACTAATCTCCACAAGATCAATTATGTCTATGTTATAAATTTATTAATTGAGTATGGTTTAGATGTTAATGATTTGAATAAGTGATCCATGGAAGATTGCTTTACTTTTCAAATAAAATTGTATAAAAGTACCTCAGTTATGAATTTGGATCGTCCTAGGTTTTCAGTGTAGGATTACTGTAGTGTTGGCATTATGACATAGGTTTGGTACTATGCCATAGGTGTTGTCCTTGATGGCAACTCACTCAGTTGGAAAATCACTGTTCAGGCTCTCAGTATGAAAGAAAAAGAGGTATACGCAGGTTTACATTGACGAAGTTGTGTATACACGCAGGATTGCTGATCAAAAGTCGTGTATGCATATGCACGCACTTTCATGCACGGAAAAGTACATAAATGTGAGAAAGCTTATTTTTAGGAGCATGGTATTTGGACCTATGGTTTTTGGACCTTGGTATTGCGTCCGAAGTATTGAACCCAGGTTTTGGGTGCCTAGCATTGGTTCTCTATGGTTTTCGACCATGGTTTGAGTAAGGCCTAAGACTATAAAAAGGAGGAGTTCTTTTGGAAAAGGAATTGACTGAAGCATTGAATATCTTATGAAGAGCAAGATCTGGAATACTGGTGATTGGTTAATGGTGCATAGCTAAATTTGAATCAAGGAGGAACCTGAGTGCAAGAAGATGGATAAGTTCTATTGATGGGTCAAAACTCAAGATTTGAATAGTAGTAACTTTGTGTGTTTTGATCTGTTATATTTGGCGCATGACTTGATCTATAAAACTGATAATGTGGGTATAATTGATGTCTAAATATTCGAAAGAGGGAACTATCTTTTATAGATCTGTATGCAGGTTCGGCACATCATAGGCGCGTATACACGCTGGTTCAGAAAGTAAAAATAGCATATACGCTGGTTGGCCTTAATTCAGAAGTGTATGCACACAGGTTGTACACATTGAAGTAGCATACGTCTCTTGAAATATGTTTTAGCTACTTCTGTTTATTGCTGCAGGGTTTTGGGTTCAGAATTGGTGTTTGGTTACTGTTACTGCTTTCTGGGTATAGCATTCAGAGAAGTGATTATTTGATTCAGTTTGTTTGGTGCAAAAGATATTGGTTGATGTAGATATACTTGATGTGTGATTGATGTTATTCATGGATCTAGTCTGAAAATTTATGAAACGTGGTCCCTGGAAGAAAAGAGAAGGTTGTAGCCTTTTGCAGGTAGCAGCTTGCGTACTGGTATAAGACTGCACCAGTACAAAATCATTGTAAAATGAAATTTCTAATTAAAAGAAGATAGAGACGAATTGCAGCAGGTGGTTTTCACCCACATTGGGTTTCCACCTTACATCCTGGTGTTCATGTGTGTTGTGATTTGTTCTGCTTTACTGCTCCTGTTTACTGTTCATATGGTTAATAATGTTCTGATGCACTCATTAAGAAGCAACTAATTGAATTATAAGTTAACTAGATATACGCTTGTTGCATTTCATACAGTTGCGTATACATGCAGTTTTCCTTAACTGAAGTAGCGTATATGAAACTGAATTTGGAAATGAAAAAGTTATAATACTGATTCACCCCCCACCCCCCCCTCTCAGTATTATTTCCAACAATTGGGATTAGAGCAAGTCCTTCAGAAGAAGCTTGATCGCTTGAAGGAAGATCTATCATCATGAGAAATTACGAGAAAGAAGCATCGATCAGGCCACCTATTTTTGATGGGAGCAACTTTGTCTATTGGAAGGTAAGAATCACAACATATCTTCAATCTCTTAGTACAGAAGTCTGGGATATTGTGGAAATAGGATACACATTTCCATCAGCAACTCCTACAGATACGGCTGGTAAGAAGCAGTATGAAACAAATGCAATGGCTATCAATACTCTATTAGGGAGTCTATCTCAATCAGAATTCGTCAAGGTTATGCAGCTCAAAACCACAAAAGAAATATGGGACAAGATCGTTCTAAGCTATGAAGAAGATGATCAGGTAAAACGAGAAAAACTAAAAACTCTCATAATTCAATATGAAAATCTCAGAATGTACAATGATGAAAGTGTGGCTAACTATTTCCTTTGTATAGATGAGATTGTTAATTGTATGAAAAATTTGGGTGAAGAAATAAAAGAAGTTGTTTTGGTTGAAAATGTTCTAAGATCTTTGTCTTCTAAGTTTGAATCAAACGTTTCTGTCATAGAAGAAAAACAGAATCTATAGAGCCTTACCATGTCACAGCTACACGGAATCCTAACCACTTACGAAATGAGAAAAGGGGGACCATCAGACAAGAGAGAAGCCACATTCAAAGCCTCAGGAAAAGGATACTACAATGACTCAGGACATACGTCGAAAGAAAAGGAAGAATCAAATTTTTTCAAGAACCTTCAACGGGGTTCTGGAAGATTCAGAGGTAAGCTACCTCTTAGATGTTTTGCTTGTGGAAGAGTCGGTCACTATGCTTCCAAGTGTCCTGATAAAGATAAGCTTGACAAAGGTAAGGAATCAATTAGATGGAACATAAAACAGAATGTAAGTAAGAAGAGCTATTACACACATGAAGACAGTGATGGATTTTCAAATAGTGATGAAGATGAACAAGATAATGATTATAGATTTTTGATGGCTATTGAAGATGATGATTTCTTGGATGCTATAGATGAAGAAGGTATTTATGAAGAAATTTCTAAACTCAAAATTTGCTTAGAAGAAAAGAATATGATTATAGATACTCTGACATTCCAGCTTGCTCAAATGGAGAAACACAATGAAAAGTTAGAATGTGAAATTGTGGGACTTAGAAAGGACATTGAGAAAACAAAAGCTCTTAATCTTAGATTTGCTAAAGGATCTAAAACTTTAGATGAGATTATCAAAGTGCAACGTTCTCCTCTAATCAAGACAGGTCTTTGGTATACTGAAGAAACATCTGAAGCATAGGAGCCATCTACCTCCAAAAGTTATCTTGAAGCTGTAAGGAGAAGTGAACAGGTTGACAATCGACAACAAAGGCACAATGAAGATCACCAGGTAAATCAGGGACAGTTTACTTCAAGAATGAACAGAAATCACCAAGTAAATCAAGGGCAATCTACTTCAAGAATGAACAGAAGCTACAACCAACCACAAGTAAATAATTCTCAATTTACCTCAAGAATGAATGGCTATTACAATGGAAGGTTTGATGATCGCAGGAATTTCTTCAATGGCCAATGTTTCTCTTGTCATAACTTTTGACATAAAGCAGCTCAATGTGTTGCCTATAAGACCATCATGACCAAAGAAGCACAAAATCAAAGGAGTGTGACTGGAATCATGAAAGGAACCTACAATCACTTTTCTACTCTTGAAATTGAAATAGAATGTTCTATCTGTAACAACTTTGGTCATGAAGATTATAAATGCAGGAGTAGGTTTCGACAAACGACTGAGAAGGAGCAAGCTTCATTGAGCCTCAAAACATGGAGGAAGAAAGAAGCACAACCAGAAAGATGTGGCATACTTTATATGTAGAAGGGCAGGAAAATCAGTGGTCCATTGATAGTGGATGCTCGAAACATATGACAGGTGATAAAGAAAAACTTCAATCATATAGTGCCTTAGAAAAGGAAAAGAAGGTCTCATTTGGAAATGACACCCTTGCATTCATAAAAGGTAAAGGTTCTGTTCTTTTGAAAGAAAAGGTCAAAGCTGGGAATGTTATGTATGTTGATGGGTTAAAGCATAATCTATTAAGTGTCAGTCAGATGTGTGATCAAGGAAATGAGGTAATATTTCGATCAAACGGATGTATTGTTCATGAGATTGATACAGGAGAAACCATGATTAAAGGCATAAGAACTCCAAATAATTTGTACATACTCAAGGGAGGACAATAGCAATGCTATCTTAGCAAGAATGATGAACACTGGCTATGGCACAGAAGATTGGGGCATCTAAGCTTCTCTCATATAAGGAAATGATGTAAATATCAGGCGGTTCATGATCTCCCTGACATCAGAATTCTAGACAACACAATATGCAAATCATGTCAGTTTGGGAAGCAAACCAGAACTAATTTCCCTGAGAAGGAAGGATTAGCTAGTAGGCCACTTGAACTTGTCCATACTGATGTATGTGGTTCATCTAGGAAAAGATCACCTCGAGGAGAAGAATACTTTATACTGTTAATTGACGAATTTTCCAGGATGTGTTGGATAGGACTTATGAAGCATAAAGACAAGGCTTTCGAAAAATTCAAAGCATTCAAAGCCTTGGTTGAAAATGAATCAGATCGCAGAATCAAATGCCTCAGGTCTGATAGAGGTGGGGAATTTACCTCTAATTAATTTTTTTATTTTTGTGAAGAACATGGAATAAGAAGGGAATTCTCTATTGCTAGGACTCCTCAGCAAAACGGAGTAGTAGAAAGGATGAACATAACAGTTCAACAAATGGCTCGAGCAATGCTTGATGAGTCTGGGACTCCTGCAACCTTCTGGGGTGAAGCTGCATTTGCTACCGTCACTATTCTCAACAAGACAAATGTCTTGGTGAACAACACTTCAACTCCTCATGAACATTGGTATGGTAAGATTCCCACAGTAGAACACTTCAAAATTTTTGGAAGCAAATGTTACATCAAAAGACTGATGAAAACCTTGGTAAGTTTGAACCTAGAGTAGATGAAGGCATTCTTCAAGGTTACTCTCCCTATAGCAAAGAATATAAGTATTACAATAAAAGTCTTGAAATATTGTTGAAAGTATTGATGTAACGGTTGATGAAGAAGGAAACATTCCAAGGCAAGTAAAATCTAAAGATTTCGAATATGATGAGGACTATCCTACAACAACAAATCAGACTCATGATGAAGACGAAACCCATGAGGCACCAAAAGAATAGATAAGGATAGAAGAAAAGACTCCATCTAGGTACGTTAAGAAGAATCATCCAGAAACTCAAATTTTGGGGCAGAAAGAGGCAGGCATACAAACAAGAAGAACTATTTCAGAAGCTTCAAGCTACCTAGCATTGCTCTCCTCCACTGAACCACAAAATTTAAGTGAAGCATGCAAGGATGAATGCTAGGTCAAGGCCATGAATGAAGAACTGGAGCAGATTGAAAGGAATAACACTTGGGAGTTGGTTCCTAGACCAAACGATAAAAATGTAATAGGCAAAAAATGGATATTCAAAAACAAACTGAATGAAAATGGAGATGTTACTAGAAACAAGGAAAGACTTGTTTGTAAAGGGTATGCTCAACAAGAAGGCATAGACTTTGAAGAAACTTTTGCACCAGTTGCTAGACTTGAGGCCATAAGAATGTTCCTTGCTCTTCCTAGCCTTCAGAAGTTCAAAGTATTTCAAATGGACATGAAGTTTGCTTTTCTAAATGGAGACTTGGATGAAGAAGTGTATATTGAGCAACTAGATGGGTTTATCCTTGGAAATGATCCAAAGCTTGTATGTAGACTCAAAAAGGCTCTCTATGGCCTTAAATAGGCTCCAAGGGCTTGGTATTATCGTTTGGATAAGTATCTTCATCAACAAGGTTTTACAAAAGGATCAACAGACAGCAATCTATATATAAAAACTGACAACAATAAGTTGCTAATACTTGTTGTATATGTTGATGATATCATCTTTGGTAGCAATGAAGAAGACATGAGTCAAAACTTTGCCTTGGTGATGCAAAAAGAATTTGAAATGTCCCTGCTTGGTGAGATCACATGTTTTCTTGGTTTAGAAGTCCAACAAAACAAAGATGGTATTTTTCTATCACAAACCAAGTATCTCAAGCAGATCTTGAAGAAATATGGGATGGAGGATTCAAAACTAGTATGTACCCCTATGGTAACTGGATGCAGCCTCACCGCAAATGATGAATCAACAACAGTGCATCAACCAACCTATAGATCCATGATTGGTAGTCTGATCTATCTAACAGGTACCTAACCAGACATTATGCATGCAGTGGGAATAGTTGGAAGGTTTCAGGCAAATCCAAAGGAAACTCATCTTTAGGCAGTTAAGAGAATTTTCAAGTATCTTCAAGGAACTAAAAACTATGGCTTATGGTATCCTAGAAGTATACATCTCACACTTCATGCACTTACAGATGCAGATTGGGCAGGAATCATGGATGACAGAAAAAGAACTAGTGGTGGTGCATTCTTCATGGGTCCTAGATTAGTATCTTGGTTCGACAAGAAACAAAGTTCAATTGCATTATCTACAGCTGAAGCAGAATATGTAGCTGTTGCATCTTGCTGCACACAACTCCTTTGGATGATGCAAACATTGCAAGACATACAAATCACTTTTACTCCACCTATCTCCATTTTTTGTGATAATACAAGTGCAATCAGCGTTTCAAAGAATCCCTTCATGAATTCAAAGACCAAGCACATACCTATCAAATATCATTTTATCCGGGAACAAGTGCTTGAACAAAAGGTCAAATTAGAGTATGTTCCCTCCAAGGAACAAGTTGTTGATATACTCACCAAACCATTGTCCAGGGAAACATTTGAATACCTCAGACAGAAGCTAGGAGTAGTCAATGCATCATCTTACTGTTGAAACTTGTCTGTTTCAGAGAAAAGTGGGTGTACATGAGTTTCATAAGGAGGATAAGCATACATACACCGGTTTATGTGGGTACGGTCGCGTATATGTTGGTCTGAAGATAAAGAGTGGGCCAGGCTCAGGACAAAAGGAGTCTGATATGGGTCTGACAGAGACCATCTGGCAAAGGTTTAGGGGGAGCATATATATTCTTCTAATAATGCATTGTTGGCATTATCCAAGAAGATCTTGGTTCAAGATCACAAGTGCTTTGGTTTCAGGGGGAACAAGTGCAGAAGGAGAACATGGTTGCTTGTCTGAATGATGATTGACAGATGCTGCTGATGATAGTTCTTGATAACTATCATAGTCTGGTTATAGATATTTCATCTCTATGTCATGTATTTATTTCTTATCAAGGTCATGTAACGACCTTCTTTGATTTCCCCACTATGCCTGGGATGGTTGATGTAATTTTCTTGTTTTATCTTGTATAAAATTTTGGTGTATCCCCACTTGGTTGGGTGGATGAGTCAATATTGGTATATCCCCACTTGGTTGGGAGATGTATGTATGTATGAGTCTTTGGTGATAGGAAGGTCGCTTATGATGTCTAGAGTCATGGTCTTTCTTATAGATAATTTTTCTGCAGACCTTGCCTATAGTTAGGGGGAGCATGGACAACACAGCAGAGCAGAGATTTCAGCATGTCCTCAGGTGGAGCATAACCCTTTGCCCTTGATGTTGAAGGGGGAGAATGACTTTGAATGATTTGTGGTTGCCATCAAGTCCAAAGGGGGAGATTGTTGGCATTATGACACAGGTTCGGCACTATGGCACAGGTGTTGTCCTTGATGGAAAGTCAATCAGATGGTAGATCACTGTCCAGGCTCTCAGTATTAATGAAAAACAGGTATATGCAGGTTTACTTTGATGAAATTTCTTATACACGCGGGATTGCCGATCAAAAGTCGTGTATGCATATGCACGCACTTTCATGCATGGAAAAGCGCGTACATGTGGGAAAGCTTATTTTTAGGAGCATGGTATTTGGACCTATGGTTTTTGTACCTTGGTATTGTGTTTGAAGTATTGAACCCAGGTTTTGGGTCCCTAGTATTGGTTCTCTATGGTTTTGGACAATGGTTTGAGTAAGGCCTAAGACTATAAAAAGGAGGAGATCTTTTGGCAAAGGAATTGACTAAAGCATTGAATATCTTACGAAGAGAAAGATTTGGAATACTGGTGATTGGTTAATGGTGCATAACTGAATCTGAATCAAGGAGGAACCTGAGGGCAAGAAGATGGATAAGTTCTACTGATGGGTCAAAACTTAAGACTTGAATAGTAGTATATTTGTGTGTTTTGATCTGTTATATTTGGCGCATGACTTAATCTATAAAACTAATAATGTGGGTATAACTGATGTTTGAATATTTGAAAGAGTGAACTATCTTTTATAGATTTGTACGCAGTTTCAGCACATCAGAGGTGCATATACACGCTGGTTGGCCTTAATTCAGAAGCGTATGCACACAGGTTGTACACAATGAAGTAGCGTACATCTCTTGAAATATTTTTTAGCTACTTCTGTTTATTGCTGCAGGGTTCTGGGTTCATAATTGGTGTTTGGTTACTGTTACTGTTTTCTGGGTATATCATTCATAGAAGTGATTATTTGATTCAGTTTGTTTGGTGCAAAAGATATTGGTTGATGCAGATATACTTGATGTGTGATTGATGTTATTCATGGATCCAGTCTGAAAATTTATGAAACATGGTCCCTAGAAGAAAAGATAAGGTTGTAACCTTCTGCGAGTAGCAGCCTGCGTACTGGTATAATACTGCACCAGTACAGAATCATTGTAAAAAGAACTTTCTTATTAAAAGAAGATAGAGACGAATTGCAGCAGGTGGTTTTCACCCACATTGGGTTTCCACCTTACATCCTGGTGTTCATGTGTGTTGTGATTTGTTCTGCTTTATTGCTCCTGTTCACTGTTCATATGGTTAATAATGTTCTGACGCACTCATTAAGAAGCAACTAAGTGAATTATAAGTTTACTAGATATACGCTTGTTGCATTTCACACAGACGTGGTTTTCCTTAACTGAAGTAGCGTATATGAAACTGAATTTGGAAATGTAAAAGTTATAACACTGATTCACCCCCCCTTTCTTAGTATTATTTCCAACATGTAGAATTAGGTAAAGTAACACGAATGAATTTGTGCTCTAAATATAATTAGAACTCATTCAATAACAAATTTTCAAATTGCAAGCTGATCATTTTTTATTTAAAGATAAGTATTAATCTATTTTAAGCACAAATCTAAGAAGTATTTAGAGTGATATAATTTCTTCTTGTGAAAATTCTTTTGGAATGAAAAATTTCAAAAAAAAAAAATATATCTCAAAGATAAAAGCGATTGAAAAATATACCCCAAACATAGAATAATAAAATTACTTGAAATGCTTTAAAAAAAGTTAACCATGCAAAGTGATTTCTTTTCATTTGTATATATATGAACAATAGATGAAAGGAGGTTTGTTGAATTTTTATTTTATTTTTTTAATTGGATTGATTCTCAAGGGAATATGCTCAAGATATGCTTAGTATTAATGGTTATAAATAGTTGTAGTGTACTATAGATTTTGTCACGTTGCATTGACTTTTAATAAATTTAATAAATTATATTTGTGTCACTCGCTCCCTGCACATCAATTTCCTAGGGATTTGATATTATTCTAATATGTTCCTCCATGATAAGTTATTCATTATTATTTATAAGATTTGTTTATATAAGAAAATATTATTTATCAAAATGGTCCATTACTTTTAATAAAATTAAAAAATTAGATTCATGCCACATGGATCCCTGTTCACCAATTTCCTAGGGATTTGAGATTATTCCAATTTTAGTAAGTTTCTCATTATTATTTATAACATTCATTTATGTATAAGAAAATATATAACAAGGTATTTTCCTACATATTGACCGCGGTGCAAAATTGAATCGAAGATTAGATTGTATACTCCAAACATTTTCTCACGCTGGAATAATATGGGCTACAAGTTGTGAATGCTATGTCTTCTTCGATTAGTTTTTTTTCCATACATATATAACAAGGTATTTTCCTATAATCATGGAAACAACTTACTTCCCTGTCCTCTTACCCAGTATCTGAACATACATATATTTGTACGATGCCACAGTTGTCTAATAGTGGAAAATTTAACGTGGACAAACTCTATGAGAAGTTTCGACATTTGAGATTGGATCACGAAGTCAACTTACAAACCGTTGACTCTCGAGAGGAATATGTGTCACCACACAAATGAGGAGTATAAGGTTTGGCCACCTTATGGCACGAATCTCGACAAGAACAATTATGTGTTTGTTATAAATTTAGTAATTGAGTGTAGTTTATATGTTAATGATTTGAAGAAGTGCTCTGTGGAATGTTTCTTTAATTTTCCAATACAAATGTATAAAAGTAGCTCAGCTATGAATTTGGGTTGTGCTAGGTTTCTAGTGCAGGATAACTGTAGAATTAGGTAAAGTATCATAAGTGAGTTTGTGCTCTAAAATTAAAATGCAATCACTCAATAACAAAATTTCAAATTGCAAGTTGATCTGATTAGTTTTCTCTTTCAAGATGAGTATTGATCTATTATAATCACAAATCTAAGAAGTTTTTAGAGTGACATAATTTATTCTTGTGTAATTTTTTTTATGTGAAAAATTTGAAAAAAATGTTTACATCTTCAAGAAAAAATTGATAGAAAAATATAACCCAAATATAAAATAATTACATTCCCTGAAATGCTTGAAAATGTTTTAACCATGAAAATTTATTTATTTTCATTTTGCATATTAGTTGTCATTGAAATATTTCACCGATATATATATATATATATATATATATATATATATATATATATATATATATATATATGAACTTTAGATGGAAGGAGGTTCGTTGACTTTTTCTTTTTAATTCGGGTATGGATTTATTCTCAAGGGAATATGCTCAGCTTATGCTTAGTCTTAATTTTTATCAACCATTGTAGTGTAGTGCAAAGTTTCTTAGGTTGCGTTGAATTTAAATAAATTTAAAAAATTAGATCTGTGCTACGTGACTTACTACCCACCAATTTCCTAGGGATTTGGGATTATTCCGGTTCTAATAAGTTCCTCCAAGATAAGTTCCTAATTATAATTTATAACATTCATTTATATATAAGAAAAATTTATTTAGCTAAATGGTACATTACTTTAAGTAAATTAAAAAAATTAGATTCGTAGCATGTGGATCTCCACCTAGTAATTTCCTAGGGATTTGAGATTATTCCAATTCTAATAAGTTCTTCCTTGATAAGTTCTTCATTATTATTTATAACATTAATTTATATATAATAAAATATATAAAAAGGTATTTTCCTACGTCTTCACTAAAGTGCAAATAAATTCCATTCATTCTAGTGATAAGATCTCCCTGAACATGTTCAAATATGAGATTGTGTACTCCAAGATCATATTGTACCCCAAGATCATATTGTGTACTCCAATATTCTTCTCACACTCGAAGAATGTGGTCTACAAGTTCTGAATACTATGTATTATTCTATTAATTACAAAATTTTCCATACCATATATAACAAGGAATTTTCCTATAATCATGGCAACAACATACTTCCCTATTTGATCTACTAGTATCTAAACATACATATATTTGTACTCTGCCATAGGTGTTTGATAGTGGAAATTTTAACATGGAGAAACTCCATAAGAAGTTTGGGAATTTGATATTGGATCACAAGGTTGAATTACGGGCCCTTAAATCTCGAGAGAAATATGTGTCACACAAATGAGGATTTTGACTAGCTTATGCTACGAATCTCCACGAGATCAATTATGTGTCCACAATAAATTTACTAACTAAGTGTGGTTTATATGTTAATGATTTGAAGGAGTTCTCTATGGAAGATTGATTTAATTTCAAATAAAAATGTATAAAAGTAGCTCAACTATGAATTTGGGTTGTCCTAGGTTTTCAGTTAGGATTAGTGTAGAATTAGGTAGTGTGGCATGAATGAATTTGCTCTCTAAAATTAAATAGCAATCAGTCAATAACAAAGTTTCAAATTGCAAGTTGATCTTATTATTTTTTTATTTAAATATCAGTAATGATTTATTTTAATGACAAATATATGTAGTGTTTAGAGTGATATAAATTATTATTGTGTAATTTTTTTTTAAATGCAAAATTAAAAAAAAAAAAAATAAATTAATTGTTTGCATCTCAAAGATAAATTTTACAAACAAATAGAGCCCAAATATAAAATAATAACATTACTTGAAATGCTTAAAAATTTTCTAACCATGAAAATTTATTTCTTTTTATTCACAAATAGTTGTAAATATATAAACTTTAGATGGAAGGAGGTTCGTTGACTTCCTTTTTTCTTAATTGAGGGCCTAGAATGATTCTCAAGGGAATATGCTCAGCATATCCTTAGTCTTAATGCTTATCAACAACTATAGTTTACATTGTTAGGTTGCATTGGATTTTTAATTCCTCCATGACAAGTTCCTCATTATTATTTATAGAATTCAATTATATATAAGAAATGTTTATTTAGAAAAGTGGTCCATTACTTTTATTAAATTTAAAAAATTATATTCTTGCCATATGGCTCCCGAAACACAAATTTACTAGGGATTTGAGATTATTCCAATTCTAATAACTTCATCCATGATATGTTCCTCACAATTATTTATAACATTCATTTATATACAACCATTAACAAGGTATTTTCCTATGTACTGTGCAAATAAATTCCATCAATTTCGGTGTTAAGATCTCTCTCAACATGTTCAAAGATCACATTGTGTACTTCAATCTTTTGTGTACTCCAATCTTCTCACGCTGTAAAAGTGTGGACTAGAGGTTGTGAATGTTTAAAAATTCTTCTGTTAATAAAAAAGTTTTCCTTACCATATATAACAAGGTATTTTCATATAATCATTGCGACAACTTACTTACCTATTTTCTTTACCAGTATCTAAAAATACATATATTTGTACACTGCCACCAGTCTGTGATAGTCGAAAATTTAACGTGGACAACCTATATGAGAATTTTGGGCATTTGATATTGTATCATGAGGAAAACTTATGGACCCTTACTCTCGAAAGGAATATGTGTGGCCACACCAATGAGGAGTACAAGGTTTCATCAGCTTATGCCACTAATCTCCAAGAGATCAATGATATGTCTGCTATAAATTTAGTAACTAAGTGTGCTTTAGATGTTAATGATTTGAAGAACTGCTCTATAGAAGATTGCTTTACATTTCAAATACAAATGTATAATAGTAGCTCAACTATGATTGTGGGTTGTCCTAGGTTTTCAGTGTAGGATTGGTGTAGAATTAGGTAAAGTAGAATGAATAAATTTGTGCTCTAAAATTAATTGGCAATAATTCAATAATAAATGTTCAAATTATAAGATGATATTATTAGTTTTTTCTTTAAAGATTAGTGTGATCTATTTTAATCTCAAATATAAGAAGTGTTTAGAGTGGTATAATTTATTCTTGTGTAATTCTTTTCTAAATGTAAAATTTGACCAAAAATTGTTGCATCTCAAAGACAAAATTGACAGAAAAACATAGCCCAAATATAAAATAGTAACATTACTTGAAATACTTAAAAAAAAATTAACCATGAAAGTTTATTTCTTTTCATTCGTTGATAGGTGTATATATATGAATTTAGATGGAAGGAAGTTTGTAGATTTTTTTTTGTTTTTTAATAGAGGGCCTACATTGATTCTCAAGGTAATATGTTGAGCATATGTTTATTCTTAATGCTTATCAACGACTATAGTGTATTAAAAATTACATATTTTTTCAGGTTGCATTGACTTCTAATAATTTTATAAAATTAGATTTGTGCCACGTGGTTCCCTACCCACCAATTTGCTAGGGATTTGAGAATATTCCAATTCTAATAATTTCTTGTATGATAAGTTCCTCATTATTATTTATAACATTCATTTATATATAAGAAAATTTTATTTAGTAAAATGGTTCATTACATTTAATAAATTTAAAAAATTATATTTGTGCCACGTGACTCCCCACCCACCAATTTCCTAGCGATTTGAGATTATTCCAATTCTAATAAATTCCTCCATGATAAGTACCTCATTATTATTTATAAGAAGAATTTATATATAATAAAATATATAATAAGATATTTTCCTATGTCTTCCCTGAGGTGAAAATAAATTCCATTCATTCTAGTGTTAAGATCTCCCTGAACGTGTTCAAAGATGAGATTGTGTACTCCAAGATCATATTATACTCCGAGATCATATTGTGTACTCCAATATTCTGCTCACACTGGAAGAATGTGGACTACAAGTTGTGAATACTATGTATTATTCGATTAATAACACATTTTTCCATACCATATATAACAAGGCATTTTCCTATAATCATGGCAACAACATACTTCCCTGTTTGCTCTACCATTATCTAAACATACATATATTTGTACTCTGCCATAGGTGTTTCATAGTGGAAATTTTAACATGGAAAGACTCTATAAGAAGTTTGGGAATTTGATATTGGATCACAAGGTCGAGTTATGGGCCCTTAACCCTCGAGAGCAATATGTGTTGCACAAATGAGGATTTTGACCAGCTTATGCCACAAATCTCCACGAGATCAATTATGTGTCCGCTATAAATTTAGTAACTGAGTGTGGTTTATATGTGAATGATTTGAAGGAGTTCTCTATGGAAGATTGATTTAATTTCAAATAAAAAAGTATAAAAGTAGCTAAGCTATGAATTTGGGTTGTCCTAGGTTTTCGGTTAGGATTAGTGTAGAATTAGGTAAAGTAGCATGAATGAGTTTGTGCTCTAAGATTAAATAGAAATCAGTTAATAACAAAGTTTCAAATTGCAAGCTGATCTTATTATTTTTTCTTTAAATAGGAGTATCGATTTATTTTAATCACAAATCTAAGTAGTGTTTAGAGTGATATAATTAATTATTGTGTAATTTTTTTTTAATGTAAAATTAAAAAAAAAAAAATTGTTTGCATCTCAAAAATAAAATTGACAGACAAATAGAGCACAAATATAAAATAATAACATTACTTGAAATGCTTAAAAATGTTTTAACCATGAAAATTTATTTCTTTTTATTCATGAATAGGTGTAAATACATAAACTTTAGATGGAAGGAGGTTTGTTGACTTCTTTTTTTCTTAATTGAGGGCATAGAGTGATTCTCAAGAGAATATGTTCAGCATATCCTTAGTCTTAATGCTTATCAACAACTATAGTTTACATTGTTAGGTTGCATTGACTTTTTAATTCCTCCATGATAAGCTCCTCATTATTATTTATAGAATTCATTTATATATAAGAAATTTTTATTTACAAAAATGTTTATTACTTTTATTAAATTTAAAAAATTATATTCTTGCCATATAGCTCCCCAAACACCAATTTCCTAGGGATTTGAGATTATTCCAATTCTAATAACTTCGTCCATGATGCGTTCTTCATAATTATTTACAACATTCATTTATATACAACCATTAGCAAGGTATTTTCCTACGTACGGTGCAAATAAATTCCATCCATTTCCATGTTAAGAACTCTCTCAACTTGTTCAAAGATCACATTGTGTACTCCAATCTTTTGTGCACTCCAATATTCTCATTTTGTAAAAGTGTGGACTATAGGTTGTGAATGTTTACATATTCATTTATTAATAAAAACGTTTTTCTTACCATGTATAACAAGGTATTTTCATATAATCGTTGCAATAACATGCTTCCCTATTTTCTTTACCAATATTTGAAAATACATATATTTGTACACTGCCACCGGTGTCTGATAGTCGAAAATTTAACGTGGAAAACCTATATGAGAATTTTGGGCATTTGATATTGTATCATGAGGAAAATTTATGGGCGCTTACCCTCGAAAGAAATATCTGTGGCCACACCAATGAGAAGTACAAGGTTTCACCAGCTTATGTCGCTAATCTCCAAGAGATCAATGATATGTCTGCTATAAATTTAGTAACCAAGTGTGGTTTAGACGTTAATGATTTGAAGGAGTGCTCTATGGAAGATTTGTTTACATTTTAAACACAATTGTATAATAGTAGCTCAACTATGATTGTGGGTTGTCCTAGGTTTTCAGTGTAGGATTAGTGTAGAATTAGATAAAGTAGAATGAATAAATTTGTGCTCTAAAATTAATTAGCAATAGTTCAATAATAAATGTTCAAATTACAAGATGATCTTATTAGTTTTTTCTTCAAATATTAGTATTGATCTATTTTAATGTCAAATATAATAAGTGTTTAGAGTGATATAATTTATTCTTGTGTAATTCTTTTCTAAATGTAAAATTTGAACAAAAATTGTTGCATCTCAAAGACAAAATTGACAGAAAAATATAGCCCAAATATAAAATAGTAACATCACTTGAAATACTTAAAAAAAATTAACCATGAAAATTTATTTCTTTTCATTCGTCAATAGGTGTATATATGAATTTAGATGGGAGGAAGTTTGTAGATTTTTATTTTTATTTTTTAATTGAGGGCCTAGATTGATTCTCAAGGTAATATGTTGAGCATATGTTATTCTTAATGCTTATCAATGACTATAGTGTATTACAAATTACATATTTTTTCAGGTTGCATTGACTTCTAATAATTTTATAAAATTAGATTTGTGCCACGTGGCTCCCTACCCACCAATTTGCTAGGGATTTGGCAATATTCCAATTCTAATTATTTCTTGTATGATAAGTTCCTCATTATTATTTATAACATTCATTTATATAAAAGAAAATTTTATTTAGCAAAATGGTTCGTTACTTTTAATAAATTTAAAAAATTATATTTGTGCCATGTTGCTCCCCACACACCAATTTCCTAGGGACTTGATATTATTCCAATTCTAATAAATTCCTACATGATAATTTCCTCATTATTATTTATAACACGAATTTATATATAATAAACTATATAATAAGGTATTTTCCTATGTCTTCACTATGGTGCAAATAAATTCCATCAATTCCAATGTAAAGAGTCCCTCAACATGTTCAAAGATCAAATTGTGTACTCCAATATTTTTCTCATGCTGAAAGAATGTCGGCTACAAGTTGTGAATTATATTTCTTCTTCGATTAATAATTTTTTTGCCATACCATATATAACAAGGTATTTTCCTATAATTGTGGCAACAACTTACTTCCCTTTCTGTTTTACCAATATCTAAACATACATATATTTGTATGTTGCCACGAGTGTGTGATAGTGGAAAATTTAACATGGAAAACCTCTATGAGAAGTTTGGGCATTTGATATTAGATCATGAGGCCGACTTATGGTCCCTTGACTCTTGATAGCAATATGTGTCGCTGCACAAATGAGGAGTACAAGGTTTGACCAACTTATTCCATGAATCTAAATGAGATCAATTATGTGTGTGTTATAAATTTAGTAACTGAGTGTGGTTTAGATGTTAATGATTTGAAGGGGTTCTCTATCAAAGATTTCTTTAATTTTCAAATGCAAGTGTATAAATGTAGCTCATCTATGAATTTTGGTTGTCCTGGGTTCTTAATGTGGGATTAATGTAGAATTAGTTCAAGTAGCATGAATCAATTTCTGCTCTAAAATTAATTAGAAATCATTCAATAACAAATTTTCAAATTGCAATTTGATTTTATTAGCTTTTTCTTTAAATGTCAATATTGATATATTTTAATCACAAATATAAGAGAAGTATTCTTGCATTTCAAAGATAAAATTTACAAAAAAATATATCCCAAATATAAAATATTAACATTAATGGGATGCAGTTAGTATGGATTTTGTTTTGGAGTTACCTAGAACTCAAAGAGGGAATGATTCCATTTATTTTGTGGTAGATAGATTTTCCAAGATGGCATATTTCATTGCATGTAAAAAGACTTTTGATTTTAAAAAGAATTTCCTTTTTTCCACCTCACCATATGAATAGTGAGTGACTCCGTCCCTGCGCTTGCCTTTTCGTGATGTATATACTGGATATGGAACCAGAAGGAATGTCTGCTTGTATGCTGCGGGTGAGACTGGATCTAGACAAAATGCTACTTTGTCGAAGGTGGCCAAGTTAACTAGCCACCTTTTCACATATGAGCTTGGTTTGACGAACTGTTTGCACCATCCCGATCACGACGACGAGATCTACGATCTTGTCCTCTTCCTCTTCTTGTGTATTGGGACACTATTTAGTAGATAACTTTACACCTACAGGAATAGGAACATTCACCGGTTTACTATCCTGCATGTTAAACCTCTGCAATATTGTCTCGACATACTTCCTTTGTAATATTTTTGAGTAACTCCACAATATTTATGAAAATGTTTTTCTCCAAAAGATTTATGAAAATGTTCTTCATCAAGATTCATCCATTTCAGTAGCAGAAACAGATGGTTTCTCACTTGCAATAGAAAAAAATTGTAGTATAGACGCAGTGTTGGCAGTGGCAAAGTCAGAAGTAGTATGGATGTAGCAGGACATTTCAAGTTATAGTTAATAATTTTGTCACAAACGTAATCCAATTATGATTTTGATATAACAGAGCAATTCCACGAAACATTCGTAAACGAAAGATTACTGAATAAAGCGAATTAAGGAAATGTAAAGGAAATAAAACCACATCAAAATATAATAAAACTATCAGAATGTCCTATCTTGATTGAAATATATATAGATTGGGCTTAGATAGACTTTTAACTAATCCATTATGCTTTGGCACTGATCACACCTGGTGGTGCACCTCCTTGCATCGTCATGTAAAGTGGGCCAATAGTAACTTGATTGTAGAGCTTTCAAGGTTATTCTCTTAGCAGTAAATTGGGCCCCACAAGTTCCAGCATGCCACGCTAAGAGGATGTCAAAGACATCCTGAGAGGACTACTCTATTGTGTTAGGAGCATAAGTTGCAGTGAGGAACCCCTTTCGTTTCACGCGAAATGGTTTTTGGTAGCTCTAGCTACGTAATTCTTAAGATTTGGAGGCAAAAAGGGATTTCTCAAATAAGCAAGCAACCCAAAGCTTCAGTGATGAGCACGGACCGAAGTCTCACCTGAAGTAGTATGGGGGGATGCTGGAACCAAGTTTCAAGTAGTGTAGGGATTTGTTTGGCTATCTAACGTTGAACCCGGGTTAGGCCCCCTCAAGCGAGCAGCCTCCTAAGGGTCTCCTACACCATCCAACCATCTCCTAACCCTTCTAAACATCCTCCAACATCCATAATTCACCTGTCACATCACCAAAAGAAAGAATGGCTTGACATTTCCATGTAGTTAATGTCATGTTCTTAATCTCTTGACTTGTGAGAAATCTAGAATACCATAAATACAAAGAAATATAGCCTAGAACCAAGATAGAAAGGCTTTAGAAGTACATCAAGGAAATATCCCAGGTACCAAAGTTTATTTCTTAGTTTTTGTTATTCTTGTACAAACTTTATACACATGGAAAAAGATTGTAGGGCTTATAATGATCCCCGTCAATATCTGAGAAGCAATTTCGCAAGAAGAAGTCATGTTGTTGGGCTTAGGCATGGGCACATGGCCCCCATATGGACATAAAATTCGGATTTAATGCCTTATAGGCTATTTAATGTGTTCAACAATTTCTCCCGAAAATAGGCGAAAGGACATGTCTGTTAGTTGGAACTTGGGACATGACTATTCATGGAAGGACATCCTGCTTAGTATTTATATGGTGCCTGTTGCTTCAAAATCTTGGAGGAATTGTGGCACAGACGAATGGGATATTTTGAGATAGGGATTCCTGATGACATTCAATTTTGAAGATGGATTCGAGTGCGTTGATGATGCGTTGCAGGAGGTCAAAGAATCGATTATTCACCCGAATCCATATCCTCTTGGTCTGACCCGTGGCTATGTGTCTTAGGAACAGCTTTCCTTCACTGAAGTTGAAATGCTTAAAAATGTTTTAACCATGAAAATTTATTTCTTTTCATACTACATACCAGTTAACAGTGAAATATTTTGCTTAATATGGCATTGAAGTATTTTACTTATGAAGTATATTGTTTATATTAATAAGTTACATGATAAGTTTCTGCATGATTAATAAATTATGAAATTTAGAAATTATTGTTGATGTTTTGAAATGTATTTGCATTTTTAAAATTTGAAATGCATTATATTGTAAATTTATTATAAGTAAAATAGATGAAGTAAAAAAATATAAAATTGAGTTCTTTTTCTTTTTCTTTTTAAATTTAATTATCAATTTTTGAAATATATCATACATTAAAAAATTGTAAATTTATAAATTTAAAATTCCATGAATAATGTTTCACATGTTATATTTTTTAAAAATTTAATATATTCAAATGAGATTATAGTAAATGAATTTATGAATTTACAAATGCTTATTTCATTTAATTTTATTTTTTATGAATTTATTTCTTTTAAATTCATTATCTATTATTCATTTGTTTTGAATATTTTGCACTATATTTTGAATTTTTTTTCATTAAAAAAAAAATAAAAATAATGATTTATAAACCATTTAAATTTAAAATAATAATTTATAAACAAATTAGTTCCTTCCAATCCCTAAATGTTAACATTCATGATATATGTGAGATTTCTAACGACATAATTTGAAAGGGATTTGATCATGATGTTTGTCGTGGAATGTGGTTGTGCAAAAATCAATCCAATGTCACATTATGAAAACCATTGTTGCAACATGACAATTTATCTAAAACTCTTTGTCATAATGTTACACTGCATTGCAATTTATTCAATGTTGTCTCTAAAAATTAATAAACCCAAGCGAGTGATATTATAAACGCGAGGGATTTAGAATTAATCCCTTGCGTTTATAATATCAATCCCTTGGGTTTATTAACCCAAGGGTTCATATTCCTACGGTATAATATTATTCATAGGGTTTATAATATTACTCCTACGTTTTAATATAAATCCATTGGGCTAACAATCATGATCATATGTGGTCAATGATGGTCCAATGTCACAATGTGCCAAAGATTGTCTTAATATGAAAATCAACCATGGTCAAACATCTCATTATGACAAAGGTCGTCCGAGTATGAAAACCAATGGTGGTAAACCATGGTCAAGCATGTTTATTTTAGGGTTTATACTATTTATCGCTTGGGTTTAATATTATTCCCTTGGGTTTATAATCCCTTGGATTTTTAGTATTAATCCCTTGGGTTTGTAATATCAATCTCTTGGGTTTATTAATCTAAGGCTTAATATTCCTAGGGTATAATATTATTCATAGGGTTTATAATAGTAATCTTTGGATTTATTATAAATCCATTGGGTTTATAATCATGGTCAACCATGGTCCAACATCCATTACGATAAATATTTTCTCAATATGAAAATCAACCAATGTCACATTATGACAAGGATTGTCTCAATATGAAAATCAACCATGGTCAACCATGTTCCGACGTCGCATTTTGAAAAATGTTGTTTCAACCATGGTCAATAACCATGGTAGACCATGGTCACATTGTGATAAACACTATCTCTTGGTCAACCATGGTCAATAACCATGGTAGACCATTGTCACATTGTGACAAATACTATCTCTTGGTCAACCATTTTCCAACATCGCATTGTGACAAACATTGTCTCAATATGAAAATCAAGCAAGGTCAAGCATATTCCAATGTCAAATTGTGAAAATATTTATCTCAGGGTTTATATTCCTTTGGTTTATAATATTTATCCCTTGGGTTTATTATTCCCTTGTATTTACAATATTTAATCTTAGGGTTTGTATAACTTTGGTTTATAAAATTAATCCCTTGGGTTTAATATTATTCCCTTGGGTTTATATTATCAATCCGTTGGGTTTTTAATCCCTTATGTTTTTATTATTAATCCCTTCCATTTATTATTACCTTGGGTTTATAATATCAATCCATTAATGGTTTACATAACTTTCATTTATAATATTAAGCCCTTGGGTTTATAATACCTTTGGTTCAATCATGGTCAAACATGCTCAATAACCATGGTCACATTGTGACAGAGACTATCTCTTGATTAAATGTCACATTTTCACAACCATGGTCATCCATGGTCAACCAATGTCCAACATCTAATTATGAAAAAGATTGTATTAATATGGAGATCAACCATGATCAATGATGGTCAACCATTGTCCAATGTCATATTGTGAAAACATCGTCTCAATATGAAAATAAATCATGGTCAATCATATTCAAATGACGTATTGTGACAAATATTTATCTTCTGGCTTATAATAATTATATTAGGGTTTATATTCCTTGGGTTTATATTCCTTGGGTTTATAGTATTTATCCCTTGGGTTTAATATTATTCCCTTGGATTTATAATATTTAATCTTATGGTTTATATACCTTGAGTTTATAATATCAATCCCTTGGGTTTAATATTATTCCCTTGGGTTTATATTATCAATCCATTGGGTTTTCAATCCCTTTAGTTTTTAGTATTAATCCCTTGGGTTTATTATTCCCTTGGGTTTATAATATCAATCCCTTTAGGGTTTATATGCCTTGCATTTATAATATTAATCCATTGGGTTTAATATTAGTCCCTTGGGTTTATAATACCTGTCGATTCAATCATGGTCAACCATGGTTACATTGTGACAAATATTGTCTCTTGATTTAACGCCACATTGTAAAAACCATGGTCCAACATCACACTGGGACAAATTTTTTCTCAATATGAAGATAACCATGGTCAACGATGGCCAAACATTGTCCAACGTCACATTGTGACAAACATTGTCTTAATATGAAAATCAATCATGGTCAACCATATTCCAATGTCGCATTGTGACAAATATTTATCTTAGGGTTTATATTCCTTTGGTTTAAATATTTATCCCTTCAGTTTAATATTATTCTCATGGGTTTATTATTCCCTTGGGTTTATAAAATTTAATCTTAAGGTTTAGATACCTTGGGTTTATAATATTAATTCCTTGGATTTAATCTTATTCCCCTGGGTTTATATTATTAATCTGTTGGGTTTATAATCCCTTGAATTTTTAGTATTATTCCCTTGAGTTTATAATACCTTTGGGTTTTAGAATTAATCCCTTGGGTTTATTATACCCTTTGGTTTATAATATCAATACCTTGGGTTTACTTTGTTCATATTCGTAGGGTATAATATTATTCATAGGGTTTATAATATTAATCGTAGGGTTTAATATAAATCCTTTTGGTTTACAATAATGGTCATCCATGGTCAACAATGATCCAATGTCACATTGTGCAAAAGACTATCACAATATGAAGATCAACCATGGAAAACCATGGTCAACCATGGTCCAACGTCACATTATGACAAACATTGTCTTAGTATGAAAATCAATTATGGTAAATAATGGTAAACCATGTTTAATTTAGGGTTTATAATATTTATCTTAGGGTTTTTATACATTGGGTTTATAATATTTATCTCTTTGGTTAGATATTATTCGCATGCAACGAGCCATTGTAGATATTGGAGATAGAGAGAAGCAAGGTTTGACATTTACAACTATATCAACAGTGAAATCAATAGATGGTTTGTGGTTTTCATCACCTTTTTCTTTTGAACATTATGCAAAATTGCAAGACAGTGCGAAAAGAGATTGGTTCAAAAGAGCGAAAGGTCATGATCATCATCCTGTTGATTTGAAATGGTGCAACTTTTTTCATTAGCCTTGGTTTGTTTTGGAAGAGGCTAACATTTAATAATTGTGTTCTGGTAGAGTGTTTAAAGTTGAATTTTGTATCAACTGCATTAAATATTATTAAATTTCTTTAAAAAATGGTTTATATTTCTATTATAATTCTTATGACTAAATATATATATATATATATATATATATATATATATATATATATATATATATATATATATATATATTTCAAAAGCTATTGAATATTATTGAATATCTTTAAAACAAATGGTTAATCCTAAAAAATTGCATCTCATTTTTTTTCCAAAACAAAAGATTTTTTTTTTAAATACCATTATGATATTTACTATTAAATAATTATAATAAATTATTAAATACAAATAGAAATCATACTATTAAGTTATCCTAGATCCATTTTATCTTTTGGTCTATTAAAGGCTCACAGGGATCAAACCTTCTGAGATGAAACAACTTTTAGAGTGAAAAGAGATTTGATCCTCTGTTCATACATCGAGAGATAAAATGAATCTAGAATGGTATCATATATATGTGGTTGGCATTAAAATATTTCATTTGAAATTCAATTTATCTACATTAAAATGTCAAAACATGTTCTTCATATCTTTTCCCATATCCATACATTTAATTATATTTATTATTAATATTTCTAAAATATTACATATCAAATCCATATTAAGCATGGAAAGAATTAGAAACATCCTCATACATTGAATTAGAAAGCAACTATTAATGGAATAAGAATTCTCTTAATCTTTCTCTCTCTATATCCTTCATGTTAAAATCTTTTACTCAGCTTGATTATTGAAATATTTTATTTATAATTCAACTTTTATTTGTTACTAATATTTTAAAAATCTTATATATCAACTCCATATTAGAAATAAAATAAATTGCACACCTTTCAAAGTGAAAATATAATAATTTTTTCAATTTAAATTACTTTATTTTTTGCTATATAAAGTAAATATAAAATTACGTTATAAGAATTTTTTTAATTTAAATTATTTTGTTTTTCTCTATATAATGTGACTATAAAATTATGTTATTGATTTAATATAGACATTGATTATGCTTAACAATAAAATATCTTTTCTTATTAATATATTTTTGTTTTAAATATCACATGTAAAGTGAGCATAGAATGAATTACATATCATATAATATCAATAATACTATTTTTGTCATCTCCATATTATGTAGTGAAAAAATTACATTTCTTTCTCTTAATAAAAAATACATATTTTTTTCCATTTTAATATATCTTAATATAAAACTATGCAAAATTATATAAAATTAATTTACAAATTGAAATCACAAAATAACAAAATTAACATTCAATATAGAAGAAACCTATGTATTTTTTTTTCATTTTAATTAATATATATCTCAATATAAAACTATGCAAAATTAATTTACAAATTGAAATCAAAAAATAACAAAATTAACATTCAATGCGGAAGAAACCTCCGGATTAAAAAGAAAATTCACAACGATAATCTCCATCCACAATTACAATTACAATTATATTTGAACAGCTTAAAATCTTTCATAAGTGAAAAAAAAAACCAAGGAATCTCACAATATCTTTCTATATACCAATACTTTTAGGTCTTTTTCTTAAATATGCCAGATTGGAGTGTTTTCATTTAAGGGATTTCGGAAGACGAGGTGGGGGGTTCTGTCCCAAAATCATGTGAAAATCTTTCTAGATTGTCCCCTCGCTAAACCATGCATAGACAAATTTTCTTCTTATAAAAATCGTTGTAGCATTTTTATTTATAGTTTTAAATTTGAAATAAATTTTATTTTATTATTTATATTTGATCTTATATGATATGCACATTTCCATAAAGAACGACAATTTGTTGTGTTCATGTCAATTTTTGTTGTTTAGTTGTTATTTCATTTGTAAAAATAATTTGTGTAAAAGAAAACCAATTATTGAAAGGTATATTGTAATTAAATTAGTGGTTTTCAAAATTAGTCTGTGCCAACAGAACATATAGTTAATTGTATTTTCTGAGTCTATTATATGTTGATGGGTTTTCTTGTCTTTCGCGGCTTTAAGAACAACAATTAAAGGTTATCTTTATCGGTATGTAAGTGTATATATGTAAAAAAGGTAAGTTGTATGGTTGAGTGTTGGATAAGTTCAATAACTAAACGAGTTACCTATATAATTAAATTTTGTATTTTGATGGATATGGATAGGATGGAAGTATGTTCATAGCAATTGATATTTCTTTGGGAGGTAAGGAAGCATTAATTCTGCAAGTTCATAAAAAGTAGTCAAAGAAAGTAATGTTTTAAATGGAGGTCAAGTGGTAGATTGAAATTGCGTGGTCAATAAATAGCAGTGTCTACAGTGGATGTGAGTTCTAGTGAAGAATAAAATACGAATATTGTAATTTGCGTTATTTTTATATTTGGCATGTAAGCATTAAGTGAGAAAGTTGACAGATAATGCTTCCATGGTGACTTTGAAATTGGTTTGATATTTGTAAGTGGTTGTTGATATATCTTCTAAACTTCTATCTCTGATGTTAGAATTACTTGAATGTCATGAATGGGAACAAAAAAATTAGTTTTTTGTGTCTAATTTTGATTTCTTTTCCAAATACCATTAAAATTTATCATAAAATTTAAAATGCTTAATTCAAATATTTCCAATAATTGTACTCAATTCGGGATAGGTATTACAGAGTTTATTAGGTTTCCTTGACTTTTAATAAATTTAAGAAATTAAATTCATGCAAGGTGGCTCCCTTCCCACCAATTGCCTAGGGATTTGAGATTATTCCAATTCCATTAAGTTCCTCCATGATGAGTTCCTAATTATTATTTATAAAATTAATTTGTATATAAGAAAATTTTCTTCACCAAAATGGTCCATTACTATTAATAAATTTAAAAAAATAGATTCATGCCACGTGGCTCCCCAACCACCAATTTCCTAGGGATTTGAGATTATTCTAATTCTAGTAATTTCTTCCATGATAAGTTCATCATTATTATTTATATCATTCATTTATACATAACAAAATATATAAACATTATTTTCCTAAGTATTTACTATAGTGCAAAAAAATTCCATCAATTCTGATGTTAAGATCTCCCTCAATGTCTGCAATCTTTTGCTCACTCTTGAAGAATGTGGGCTGCAAGTTGTGAATGGTACATATTATTTGATTAATCAAAAAGTTTTACTTACCATATATAGCAAGGTATATTCATATAATCATCTGATGTACTTACTTCCTTGTGTGCTTTACGAGTACCTGAACATACATATATTTGTACATTGCCACAAGTGTGTGATAGTGGAAAATCTAATGTGGAAATACTCTATGAGAAGTTTGGGCATTTGATATTGGATCATGAGGCCAAATTATGAACCCTTGACTCTCAAGAGGAATGTGTGTCACTGCCCAAAGGAGAAGTACAAGGTTTAACCAACTTATGCCACTAATTTCCACAAGATCAATTATGTCTCTGCTATAAATTTAGTAATTGAGTGTGGTTTAGATGTTAATGATTTGAAGGAGTGATCCATGGAAGATTGCTTTACTTTTCAAATAAAATTGTATAAAAAATACCTCAGTTATGAATTTGGGTTGTCCTAGGCTTTCAGTGTAGGATTACTATAGAATTAGGTAAAGTAACACGAATGAATTTGTGCTATAAATTTAATTACAAATCATTCAATAACAAATTTTCAAATTGCAAGCTGATCGTTTTTTATTTAAAGATCAGTATTAATCTATTTTAAGCACAAATCTAAGAAGTATTTGAAGTAATATAATTTATTCTTGTGTAAATTATTTTAGAATGCAAAATTTGAAAAAAAAAATTGCATCTCAAAGATAAAGACAATTGAAAAATATAGCCCTAACATTAAATAATAATATTACTTGAAATGCTTAAAAAAAAATTAACCATGCAACGTTATTTCCTTTAATTTGTATATATATGAAGAATAGATGAAAGGAGGTTTGTTGACTTTTTATTCTATTCTTTTAAATGTATTGATTCTTGAGGGAATATGCTTAGCATTAATGGTTATAAAAAGTTCTAGCGTACTATAGATTTTGTCACGTTGCATTGACTTTTAATAAATTTAATAAATTATATTTGTGCCACTCGCTCCCTGCACACCAATTTCCTTGGGATTTGAGATTATTCCAATTCTAATAAGTTCCTCCATGATAAGTTATTCATTAATATTTATAAAATTCATTTATATAAGAAAAATTTAATTATCAAAATGGTCCATTACTTTTAATAAATTAAAAAAATTATATTTGTGCCACATGGCTCCTCGCTGACCAATTTCCTAGGGATTTGAGATTATTCCAATTATAATAAGTTTCTCATTATTATTTATAACATTCATTTGTGTATAAAAAAATATATAACAAGGTATTTTCCTATTGTCATGGAAACAACTTACTTCCCTGTCTTCTTGCCCAGTATTTGAACATACATATATTTGTACGATGCCACAGTTGTCTAATAGTGGAAAATTTAATGTGGACAAACTCTATGAGAAGTTTGGGCATTTGATATTGGATCACCAGGTCGACTTACAGGCCCTTGACTCTCGAGAGGAATATGTGTCACCGCACAAATGAGGAGTACAATGTTTGGCCACCTTATGCCACGAATCTTGACAAGATCAATGATGTGTTTGTTATAAATTTAGTAACTGATTGTAGTTTCTATGTTAATGATTTGAAGAAGTGCACTATGGAATATTTCTTTAATTTTCAAATACAAATATATAAAAGTAGCTCAGCTATGAATTTGGGTTGTGCTGGGTCTTCCAATGTAGGATAAGTGTAGAATTAGGTAAAGTGTCATGAGTGAGTTTGTTCTCTAAAATTAAAATGCAATCATTCAATAACAAAATTTCAAATTGCAAGTTGATCTTATTAGTTTTCTCTTTAAAGATCGTTATTGATCTATTTTAATCAGAAATCTAAGAAGTGTTTAGAGACATAATTTATTCTTGTGTAATTCTTTTTAAAATGAAAAATTTGAAAAAAAATGTTTACATCTTCAAGATAAAATTGGGGCTTCCAGTGTAGGATAAGTGTAGAATTAGGTAAAGTGTCATGAGTGAGTTTGTTGTCTAAAATTAAAATGCAATCATTCAATAACAAAATTTCAAATTGCAAGTTGCAAGTTGATCTTATTAGTTTTCTCTTTAAAGATCGTTATTGATATATTTTAATCAGAAATCTAAGAAGTGTTTAGAGTGACATAATTTATTCTTGTGTAATTCTTTTTAAAATGAAAAATTTGAAAAAAAATGTTTACATCTTCAAGATAAAATTGGGGCTTCCAGTGTAGGATAAGTGTAGAATTAGGTAAAGTGTCATGAGTGAGTTTGTTCTCTAAAATTAAAAAGCAATCATTCAATAACAAAATTCAAATTGCAAGTTGATCTTATTAGTTTTCTCTTTAAAGATCGTTATTGATCTATTTTAATCAGAAATCTAAGAAGGGTTTAGAGTGACATAATTTATTCTTCTGTAATTCTTTTTAAAATGAAAAATTTGAAAAAAAATGTTTACATCTTCAAGATAAAATTGACAGAAAAATATAGCCCAAATATAAAATAATTACATTACTTGAAATTCTTGAAAATGTTTTAACCATGAAAATTTATTTATTTTCATTGTACATATTAGTTGTCATTGAAATATTTTACCGATATATATATATATAGCGAACGAAGTTCGTTGACTTCTTCTTTTTAATTGGGGTCTAGATTGATTCTCAAGGGAATATGTTGAGCATATGCTTAGTATTAATGTTTATCAACCATTGTAGTGTATTACAGAAGTTTGGGAATTTGATATTGGATCACAAGGTCGAATTATGTGTCGTTAACTCTCGAGAGCAATATGTGTTGTACAAATGAGGATTTTGACCAGCTTATGCCACGAATCTCCACGAGATCAATTATGTGTCCGCTATAAATTTAGTAATTGAGTGTGGTTTATATGTTAATGATTTGAAGGAGTTCTCTATCGAAGATTGATTTAATTTCAAGTAAAAATGTATAAAAGTAGCTCAGCTATGAATTTGGGTTGTCCCAGGTTTTCATTTAGGATTAGTGTAGAGTTAGGTAAAGTAGCATGAATGAATTTGTGCTCTAAAATTAAATAGCAATCAGTCAATAACAAAGTTTCAAATTTCAAGTTGATCTTATTATTTTTTCTTTAAATATCGGTATTGATTTATTTTAATGACAAATCTAAGAAGTGTTTAGAGTGATATAATTTATTCTTGTGTAAATTTTTTTAAATTCAAAGTAAAATAAAAAAATGTTTGCATATCAAAGATAAAATTAACAGACAAATAGAGCCGAAATATAAAATAATAACATTACTTGAAATGCTTAAAAATGTTTTAACCATGAAAATTTATTTCTTTTTATTCACGAATAGGTGTAAATATATAAACTTTAGATGGAAGGAGGTTTGTTGACTTTTTTTTCTTAATTGAGGGACTACAATGATTCTCGAGGGAATATGCTCAGCATATGCTTAGTCTTAATGCTTATCATCAAATATAGTTTACATTGTTAGGTTGCATTGAATTTTTAATTCCTCCATGATAGGGTCCTCATTATTATTTATAGCATTCATTTATATATAATAATTATTTACTTATAAAAATGGTCCATTACTTCTATTAAATTCAAAAAATTATATTCGTGCCATATGGCTCCTCAAACACCAATTTCCTAGGGATTTGAGATTATTCCAATTCTAATAACTTCTCCATGATACGTTCCTCATAATTATTTATAAAATTCATTTATATACAACCATTAGCAAGGTATTTTCCTATGTACGGTGCAAATAAATTCCATCCATTTCAGTGTTAAGATCTCTCTCAACGTGTTCAAAGATGAGATTGTGTACTCCAATCTTCTGTGTACTCCAATCATCTCATGCTGGAAAAATGTGGACTATAGGTTCTAAATGTTTAAATATTCTTAGATTAATAAAAAAAAATTTCTTACCATATATAACAAGGTATGTTCATATAATCATTGCAACAACTTACTTCCCTATCTTCTTTACCAGTATCTGAAAATACATATATCTGTACACTGCCATCGATGTCTGATAGTGGAAAATTTAACGTGGATAACCTATATGAGAATTTTGGGCATTTTATATTGTATCATTAGGAAAAATTATGGGTCCTTTCTCTCGAAAGGAATATGTGTTGCCACACCAATGAGGAGTACAAGGTTTGACCAACTTATGCCGCTAATCTCCAAGGGATCAATTATATGTTTGCTATAAATTTAGTAACTAAGTGTGGTTTAGATGTTAATGATTTGAAGAAGTGCTCTATGGAATATTGCTTTACATTTCAAATACAAATGTATAATAGTAGCTCAAATATGATTGTGGTTTGTCCTAGGTTTTCAGTGTAGGATTAGTGTAGAATTAGGTAAAGTAGAATGAATAAATTTGTGCTCTAAAATTAATTAGCAATAATTCAATAACAAATGTTCAAATTACAAGACGATATTATTAATTTTTTCATTAAAGATTAGTGTTGATCTATTTTAATCTCAAATATAGTAAGTGTTTAGAGTGATATAATTTATTCTTGTGTAATTTTTTTCTCAATGTAAAATTTGAACAAAAATTGTTGCATCTCAAAGACAAAATTGATAGAAAAATAGAGCCCAAATATAAAATAGTTACATTACTTGAAATACTTAAAAAAAATTGACCATGAAAATTTATTTCTTTTCATTCATCAATCGGTGTATATATATGAATTTAGATGGAAGGAAGTTTGTAGATTTTTTTTTTGTTTTTTAATTGAGGACCTAGACTGATTCTCAAGGTAATATGTTGAGCATATACTTATTATTAATGCTTATCAATGACTATAGTGTATTACAAATTACAATTTTTTTCAGGTTGCATTGACTTCTAATAATTTTATAAAATTAGATTTGTTCCACGTGGCTCCCTACCCACTAATTTTCTAAGGATTTGAGAATATTCAAATTCTAATAATTTCTTGTATGATAAGTTCCTTATTATTATTTATAACATTCATTTATATATAAGAAAATTTTATGTAGCAAAATGGTTCATTACTTTTAATAAATTTAAAAAATTATATTTGTGCCACGTGGCTCCCCACCCACCAATTTCCTAGGGATTTGAGATTATTCCAATTGTAATAAATTCCTCCATCATAAGTTTCTCATAATTATTTATAACATGAATTTATATATAATAAAATATATAATAAGGTATTTTCCTATGTCTTCACTATGGTGCAAATAAATTCCGTCAATTCCAATGTAAAGAGTCCCTCAACGTGTTCGAAGATCAAATCGTGTACTCCAATATTTTGCTCACACTGAAAGAATGTGGCCTACAAGTTGTGAATTCTATGTCTTATTCGATTAATAATAATTTTTTTCCATACCATATATAATAAGGTATTTTCCTATAATTGTGGCAACAACTTACTTCCCTTTTTTCTTTACCAGTATCTAAACATACATATGTATTTGTATGTTGCCATAGGTGTGTGATAGTGGAAAATTTAACATGGAAAACCTCTATGAGAAGTTTGGGCATTTGATATTAGATCATGAGGCTGACTTATGGTCCCCTGACTCTTGATAGGAATATGTTTCATTGCACAAATGAGGAGTACAAGGTTTGACCAACTTATTCCATGAATTTGAATGAGATCAACTATGTGTGTGTTATAAATTTAGTAACTCAGTGTGGTTTTATATTTTAATGATTTGAAGGAGTTCTCTATCAAAGGTTTCGTTAATTTCCAAATACAAATGTATAAATGTAACAAATCTATGAATTTGGGTTGTCCTAGGTTTTTAGTGTGGGATTAGTGCAGAATTAGTTCAAGTAGCATGAAGTAATTTCTGCTCTAAAATTAATTAGCAATCATTCAATAACAAATTTTCAAATTTCAATTTGATCTTATTAGTTTTTTATTTAAATGTCAATATTGATATATTTTAATCACAAATATAAGAGAAGTGTTCTTGCATCTCAAAGATAAAATTTACAAAAAAATATAGGCCAAATATAAAATATTAACATTACTTGAAATGCTTAAAAATGATTTAACCATAAAAATTTATTTCTTTTCATTGTACATATAAGTTGACATTGAAATATTTTACTTATGAAGTACATTGTTTATATTAATAAGTTCAATGATAAGTTCCTCCATGATTAATAAATTATGAAATTTAGAAATTATTGTTGATGTTTTGAAATGTGTTTGCATTTTTAAAATTTGAAATGTATTATATTGTAAATTTATTATAAGCAAAATAGATGAAGTAAAAATATAAAATTGAGTTGCCCCCAATCGGGGTGATGAAAGGGGAAAGTTTGAACAGGAGGACAACGCAAGGGAGAGGACAGCCAGGACGGTCACCGAATGCCCTCATCATAGATCAAATGGATGTGGTGGCATCCTGCATGCCTGCGGGAGTTTCAAGGCAACGATGTGGCAAGAGAGTGGGGGGAGAGGAGGAGAGAAATGGTGGTGGTAGTGGAATGGGATGTGAGGCAAAAGGGATGGGGTACATGAGGGTGGCAAGGGTGGGAAGACAGCTTAGTCTGCAGTGAAGGAAGGAGGAGAACAGAGCAACACGGGCGTCAGATTCTTCTACAGTCGAGCGTGATTATAAGTATGTTTCATTTGCCTCACCTCCTGCATTTCACTCTGTCATGCTTAGTATGGTGGAGGAAGGGGGAAAATTGGGAATTGTAGGGGAGGGGCCGTGTATGAGCAGATTTGCAATCTCCTCTGCCATGCACAGTAAGTGGGAAGAGGGGGGTAAGCTGGGAATTGCAGGGGAGGGGCTTTGTCTGAGTGGGTCAGAGGTCTACATGGTGAAGAAGCGCGAGGATCAGAGCATAGGCATGCTGGGGGAATGTATTAGCGGAACAGAGAGTTAGCTCGAGAAAAATAAGAATGCTATCCATGCGGAGGACAGGAAGATAGAGGGCTTACCCATCTACCTTAGTCCAGGGGGAGAGAGACCAACGATTCTCTAGAATAACGGGGAAGGCCGGAGGGGGGAAGGAAGGCAAAGCGACATGAACATGCTGACCGAGGGGAAGAGTGTAGCTCCTAGAAAGCTAACTTTTGCTGTTGATAATTGCAAGCAGGAGGCAATAAAGGAAAAGATGGCTCGTCTAGGCAGAGGCAGGGGTCATGGAGGCAGAGGACGACAGAGCCAGCTGGGCAAAAACTATTCGACAACCTCGTCGCTAGCAAGCCAAAGGCAAGGTAGGAAATCCATAAGGACAGCTGTCCAAGAAGCCACTCAAGCTTATAGAGAAGGGATGGACGCTGACATTTGTCAGCTAATTCAGGAGATGGAAGACAAGTATAATGAAAGAGGAGTCTGAACCAAAGATGGAGGAATGGGGGGATATTATCCCCAACCCAAGGCAGACCAAAGGCAGGATAACACTTTACAGGCAAGCCCTACATGTGTACTGGGTTTTGAAGTGCTTACTAGCCAAGGCTCTAGAGCAGGTGGCAAGAGAAATGGCAGAAACAGCCCAAGGTATGCCCAATATAAAAAATGACATGAAAAACCTGCATATCATCATGATTATGCAAGAAAGTAAGCTGGATGAGATCCAGGAAAGGTTGATGAAGTTGTCTCCAGCCCTAACTGAAACGACAGTGGCACCTGCTAACGTGGAATCTGACAAAGATGACTGGAAGGATTAGATTTTCTGTAGTTGCCAGTTTTCTCATTTTGCGGCTAGCTTTTTCTTTTCAGGTGTTTTTATGTTAGTTTGGAACATGATTAGTGTTTTTAGGTGTTCAGTGTACTTAGCTTGGATTGAAAGACTGATTAAATTTTGTTATTGGATGGCATATAACAGACTCAGGTGGCCAACAGACTTGGTTTCCCATATGGGCAAGTTGAGGCCACCTAACTGCTCTATCTGGAACAACCTTTTTTTATAAATAGAAAAGGTACTACCCTAAGTTACAATATATATATATATATATATATATATATATATATATATATATATATATATATATATATATATATATATATATATATATATATATATATATATATATATATATATATATATATATATATGTATATATGTATATAATTGAGTTTTCTTTTTCTTTTTCCTTTTTAATTTAATTATCAATTTTTGAAATATATAATACATCAAAAAATTGTAAATTTATAGATTTAAAATTCCATCACTAATGCTTCACATGTTAGATTTTTTAAGAATTTAATATATTCAAATGAGATTATAGTAAATGAATTTATGAATTTACAAATGCTTATTTCGTTTAATTTTAATTTTTATGATTTTTTTTTAATTCATTATCTATTATTCATTTGTTTTGAATATTTTGCACTATATTTTGTTTTTTTTCACTAAAAGAAAAGTAAAAATAATAATTTATAAACCATTTAAATTTAAAATAATAATTTATAAATAAATTAATTCCTTCTAATCCCTAAATGTTAGCATTCATGATGTATGTGAGATTTCTAACAACATAATTCGAAAGGGATTTGATCATGGTGTTTTTAGTGGAATGTGGTTGTGCAAAGATCAATCCAACGTCGCATTATGACAAACATTGTTACAGCATGACAATTTATATAAAACTCATTGTCGCAATGTTACACTGCATTGCAATTTATTCAATGTTGTCTCTCAAAATTAATAAACCTAAGGGATTGATATTATAAACACAAGGGGTTTAGAATCAATCCCTCGCATTTATAATATCAATCCCTTGGGTTTATTAACCCAAGGGTTCATTTTCATAGGGTATAATATTATTCATAGGGTTTATAATATTACTCCCAGGGTTTAATATAAATCCATTGGGTTTACAATCATGATCATCCATGGTCAATGATGGTCTAATGTCACAATGTGCCAAAGATTGTCTCAATATGAAAATCAACCATGGTCAAAAATCTCATTGTGACAAAGGTCGTCCGAGTATGAAAATCAATGGTGGTAAACCATGGTCAAGCACGTTTATTTTAGGGTTTATAATATTTATCTTACAGTTGCATGCCTTGGGTTTATAATATTTATCACTTGGGTTTAATATTATTCCCTTGGTTTATAATCCCTTGGATTTTTAGTATTAATCCCTTGGGTTTATTAAGCCCTTGGGTTTGTAATATCAATCTCTCGGGTTTATTAATCTAAGGCTTGATATTCCTAGGGTATAATATTATTCATAGGGTTTATAATAGTAATCTTTGGATTTATTATAAATCCATTGGGTTTATAATCATGGTCAACCATGGTCCAACGTCCCATTATGATAAATATATTCTCAACATGAAAATCAACCAATGTGGCATTATGACAAGGATTGTCTCAATATGAAAATAAACCATGGTCAACCATGTTCCAACTTCTCATTGTGACAAATGTTGTTTCAACCATGGTCAACCATGCTTAATAACCATGGTATACCATGGTTACATTGTGACAAAGATTGTCTCTTGGTCCAATGTCACATTGTCACAACCATGGTCATCCATGTTCCAATGTCGTATTGCGACAATGGTTGTCTCAATATGGAGATCAACCATAGTCAACGATGGTCAACCAATGTCACATTGTGACAAACATTGTCTCAATATGAAAATCAGGCAAGGTCAAGCATATTCCAATGTCACATTGTGAAAATATTTATCTCAGGGTTTATATTCCTTTGGTTTGTAATATTTGTCCCTTGGGTTTATTATTCCCTTGTGTTTATAATATTTAATCTTAGGGCTTGTATAAATTTCGTTTATAAAATTAATCCCTTGGGTTTAATATTATTCCCTTGGGTTTATAATACCTTTGGGTTCAATCATGGTCAAACATGCTCAATAATAGTGGTAAACCATGGTCACATTGTGACAGAGACTATCTCTTAGTTAAATGTCACATTTTCACAACCATGGTCATCCATGGTCAATCATTGTCCAACATCTCATTATGACAAAGATTGTATTAATATGGAGATCAACCATGGTCAACGATGGTTAAACATTGTTCAATGTTGTATTGTGACAAACATTGTCTCAATATGAAAATCAATCATGGTCAATCATATTCCAATGACGTATTGTGACAAATATTTATCTTATGGCTTATAATAATTATATTTGGGTTTATAGTATTTATCCCTTAGATTTATAATATTTAATCTTATGGTTTATATACCTTGAGTTTATAATATTAATCCCTTTGGTTTATATTATCAATCCATTAGGGTTTTAATCCCTTTAGTTTTTAGTATTAATCCCTTGGGTTTATTATTCCCTTGGGTTTATAATATCAATTCCTTTAGGGTTTATATGCCTTTCATTTATAATATTAATTCACTGGGTTTAATATTATTCCCTTGGGTTTATGATACCCTTTGATTCAATCATGGTCTACCATGATCAACCATGCTCACATTGTGACAAAGATTGGCTCTTGATCTAAAGCCAAATCATAACAACCATGGTCATCCATGGTCAACCATGGTGCAACGTCACATTGGGACAAATTTTTTTCTCAATATGGAGATAACCACGGTCAACGATGGCCAACCATTTTCCAACATCACACTGTGACAAACGTTGTTTAATAGGAACATTAATCATTGTCAACCATATTCCAATGTCGCATTGTGACAAATATTTATCTTAGGGTTTATATTCCTTTGGTTTAAATATTTATCCCTTCGGTTTAATATTATTTTCATGGGTTTATTATTCCATTGGGTTTATAACATTTAATCTTAGGGTTTAGATAGCTTGGGTTTATAATACTAATTCCTTGGATTTAATCTTATTCCCTTGGGTTTATATTATTAATCTATTGGGTTTATAATCCCTTGGATTTTTAGTATTATTCCCTTGGGTTTATAATATTAATTCCTTTAGGGTTTATATACCTTGAATTTATAATATTAACCCATTGGGTTTAATATTATTCCCTCGGGTTTATAATACCTTTGGTTTTAGAATTAATACCTTGGGTTTATTATTCCCTCTGGCTTACAATATCAATCCCTTGGGTTTACTTTGTTCATATCCCTAGGGTATAATATTATTCATAGGGTTTATAATATTAATCCTAGGGTTTAATATAAATCCTTTTGGTTTATAATAATGGTCATCCATGGCCAACGATGATCCAATGTCACATTGTGCAAAAGATTGTCTCAATATGAAGATCAACCATGGAAAACCATGGTTAACCATGGTCCAACGTCACATTATGACAAACATCGTGTTAGTACAAAAATCAATTATGGTAAATAATGGTAAACCATGTTTATTTTAGGGTTTATAATATTTATCTTACGGTTTTTATACATTGGGTTTATAATATTTATCTCTTCGGTTTAATATTATTCCCATGCAACGAGCCACTGTAGATATTGGAGACAGAGAGAAGCAACGTTTGACATTTACAACTATATCAACAGTGAAATCAATAGATGGTTTGTGGATTTCATTGCCTTTTTCTTTTGAATGTTACGAAAAATTGCAAGACAATGTGAGCAGGGATTGGTTCGAAAGAGTGAAAGGTCATGATCATCATCCTGTTGATTTGAAATGGTCCAACTTTTTTCATCGGTCTTGGTGTGTTTTGAAAGAGGCTAACATTTAATAATTGTGTTCTAGTGGAGTGTTTAAAGTTGAATTTCATATCAACCACATTAAATATTATTAAATTTCTTTACAAAATGGTTAATATTTCTACTATAATTCTTATGACTAAATTATTCTTATACATGTAGCTTTCTCAAAAGTTATTGAATATCTTTTAAACAAATGGTTAATCCTAAAAAATTGCATGGTCATTTTTTTCTAAAGGAAAAGAAAATTTTGTTAAACTACCATTATGATATTTACTATTAAATAATTATAGTAAGTTATTAAATACAAATAGCAATCATACTATTAAATTATCCAAGATCCATTTTATCTTTTGATCTATTAAAGGTTTAGAGGGATCAAACCTTTTGAGATGAAACATCTTTTAGAGTGAAAAGGGATTTGATCCTCTCTTCATACATCGAGATATAAGATGAATCTAGAATGGTATCCTATATATGTGGTTGGCATTAAAATATTTTATTTAAAATTCAAGTTATCTACATTAAAATGTTAAAACATGTTCTTCATATTTTTTCCCCTATCCCTACATTTAATTATATTTATTATTAATATTTTCTAAAATATTACATATCAAATCCATATTAAGCATGGAAAAAATTACAAACATCCTCATACATTGAATTAGAAAACAACTATTGATGGAAGAAGAATTCTCTAAATCTTTCTCTCTCTATATGCTTCATGTTAAAATCTTTTACTCAACTTGATTGTTGAAATATTCTATTTATAACTCAACTTTTATTTGTTATTGATATTTTAAAAATCTTATATATCAACTCCATATTAGAAATAAAATAAATTAGATACCTTTCAAAGTGAAAATATAATAATTTTTTAAATTTAAATTACTTTATTTTTCTCTGTATAAAGTATATATAAAATTACGTTATAACAATTTTTTTTTTTAATTTCAATTATTTTGTTCTTTCTATATAAAGTAGATATAAAATTATGTTATTGATTTAATATAGACATTGATTATGCTTAACAAAAAATATTTTTTCTTATTAATATATTTTTGCTTTAAATATCACATGTAAAGTGAGCATAGAATGAATTACATATCATATAATATCAATAATACTATTTTTGTCATCTCTTAATAAATCTCTATATTAAATAGTGAAAAAATTACATTTCTTTTTCTTAATAAAAATATATATTTTAATTTTTTTTCATTTTAATTACTTTATATCTCAATATAAAACTATTAAAAATTATATAAAATTAATTTACAAGTTGAAATAACAAAATTAACATGGAATACAAACGAAACCTATGTATTTTTTCCCATTTTAATTACCGTATATTTCAATGTAAAACTATGCAGAATTATGTAAAATTAATTTACAAATTGAAATCACAAAATTACCGTTCAATACAGAAGAAACCTCCGGATTAAAAAGAAAATTCACAACTATAATCTCCATCCACCATTACAATTACAATTACAATTACAATTATACTTGAACAGCTTAAAGTGTTTCATAAGTCCAAAAAAAACAGGAATCTCAAAATTTTTATTTTTTCTATATACCCATACTTTTAGGTCTTTTTCTTGAATATGCTAGATTGGACTATTTTCATGTAAGGGATTTCGGAAGACGAGGTGGGGGTTCTGTCCCAAAATCATATGAAAAATAGCACTAGCAAGTTGAAATACATAGGCCAACATTGAGTTGTACAAATTTTAAACCCCTTTGTACAAAAATTCATAAAGTCGGCACGGTCAACAAGGCCGGTGATAAGATATTAGTACTTATGAATGGTGGATATATTCAATAACCAGAGAGTCAGGGGAGAGAGTAAGGTTACCATTGATATTATTTCTCCGTGAACCAATCCCATTGGGCCTGACTCCAACGGAGGTCATCAGCTGAGTCGTTGTCAGGAGTATGAGGAGAAGAAACTTTAGAACCAAGCGTTAGTTCTAGCCCTACCGCATTGCAGGGAGCCTCAGATTCACTAGTTTTCAGGTTACAGAGGTCGTCGCAGTGCAGCATCTGCGGTTGAGCAGGAACAAGTTGTTCTTGTATCTGCCCGGGCAACATCGAATATTTATCTTCGTACTTTTCGTGAAGTTTACCGCTGTCTATATTCCTAAACGTGTTTATTAGAAAATCCCAGTGATCAGATTTGCTGCTTGAATCCATATGATTGCTAATGGTTGCATCTTCTCCGTCTTTTCCCTTGCATTTGACTGACGAAAGACCTTTCAGTCGGCTTCTGGCTCTCGTTCTTTGCACCGCATTGGCCATGGCTTCGATCGGCACGATATGAGACCCTGTATCGGCCTGCGTAACGGTAGGGAACGATCCGTTCAGGATGCTCTCCACCCCAGCCTGGCACTCTGCCCAGTCACCGGAGCAGAGAAGTCCAAGCGATCCATATATTGGATTCACCATCCTGCCGCATGCTTCGTACATCAGGGACCTGAAAATAGCTGCACCAATTACCAGACAAATTACATTTATGGATTATTCCGTACTTTTTCTTTGGTATATTTTGCAATGGAAATAGAGGAACTTGCTAAGCGAACCATTTGCATCATTTTATTAGAAATAGAATATAACTGTGCACAGAATCTAAATGGAGCATTTGGCAGAATGAATATAAAAATGGAGATAGTTCATTTAATATATAAAAATCGGGGCATCCAAGCATAATTACCTGTTACGGTGAAGGAGAGAATGTAAAAATTGAATCAATTAAAGGGATCCCTTTTTCTAATCTGCAATGACATGAGTGGGCCTAACAGGTGCCAAAGTTCTGATTTTAGTTTTATTTATTTCGTTTAAATTTTATTTTTTTCCAAATATTTTTAGTGAAAATGTATCTTTTTATTATTTCATTTATATTTTATATATATATATATATATATTATATATATATATATATATATATTTTAATATTTTTAGTGAAAATGTATTTTTTATTATTCAATTGAAATCTTATTTTACAGTCTAGTATAAGAGAGCTGTCTAAATATGTTTGTGTTCAATTTAGAATTAATACATTCAAAATTTTCACCTAAAATCCTTCTTTATTTTTACTAAATCCATGATTAAAATAAATCTATACAAATTCAAAATATTTTTTTAAACATATAAAAACTGAACTGATACAAAAATTTAAAACATTTTTAATTTAGACATCTCCGTTTATAATTTATCAAATAATTTTCTCTCAAATTGATGTTTCTAACAAATAATTATCAAAATATAATAAAAAAAACTAAAAAGTAAAAGAAGAGAGTGAGTACAACAGTTTCAAACAAAAGCGAAACTATAGAAAATTGAGTAAAAGCATGATACATGTAGAATTGAAATGATGTAAAATATCAACAAAAAAGCTAAAATGTAAAAGAAGAGAGATATTACAACCGTTTCAAATAAAGCGAAATTCTAGAAAATTGAGTAAAGTATACACGTAGAATTGAAATGATGTAGCTTATTCGTTTTAAGTTTGGCAGGTTTTTCAGTATATTTTTGATCTAATTTGCTTAAAATTTAGCGAATATTGTTTGGAATTACAAATTTGATTGGAGAAAATTTAATAGTTTTTCAGATTTCAGATTACATATGCATATATAATCTTACTTTATACTACAAAAATTAATATTCGGCTAAAAAAATTACTCTCAATTTATTAAAAAAAACTCCAAAACTTAACATTAGACAAAGCAGAATTGAAATTGAAATGTGTAATCTAGTTTTGCGTAAACATATGCGCAAAATTGCGTTTATTCATTCAATAAAACTGCAGAATTGAAATTGAAATGTGTAATCTAGTTTTGCGTAAACATATGCGCAAAATTGCGTTTATTCATTCAATAAAACTTCGATATCTCTAGATACAAATAGGCTTCTGCCAATATTATTATTACCGGGTCTCAAATGCTCTGGGCCGCTGCTAATCAGATTCACGAGCCCCGCACGGCCATAGAATTTTGCTAAGAAAATGGTGGCGTTCGCCTGCGACTCTGCCGTGTTTATCCACTGGAGGCAAGGCCTGAGAACGCAGTATTGGCTACAGCCCTTTCGCAGGACTCGGCAGCCATTGCAGCTCTTCCTCATTGTTATATGATCCGATAAATACAAACACCGACAGGCTAAGCTAATAAGAAATGTATCATACATACAATCCCCCAACTCACAGCATGGAGAAATCACTGAAAAAATCAACGAAATATAACTGCAAAATTCTAAATTTATGGAAAGAAACAACCGACATGAGTACGTGGACACTGTTTGTTTTACTTGTTAGAACAGAAATCGGTGTAGCCCCCGAGTAGTCGGCTAGTCTGCCGGCCATTAATTATCGCTGAGTCGCTGATTCAAATTGTGTGGACAATTTTATGACGCCTCAGCCGCTCCTCAGACTCAGTATCAATTCGTGGAAAAAGAAAGGGGGGAAGGCAACGTGAAAAGTCACTTGTTGGCGGCGTGATTCTCGGACTGACGGGACCATCGTCCATTATTGATGCGCCGTTCAAGACAAAGAAAAAGAAAAACAACCATCCAAAGGCCAATCGGAGGGCGCCGTTTCTCCTGCGCCACATTCGCGTCGTTTTAACCCGGAAGGCAGTTTGTCGGTAATGGGACTTCGCAAATAATTCCCATCTCTGTCAAATCTGGCATTTTATTTTCTTTAATGGAACTCTGTATAATAGTATGTCTACTGAACGCACGTTCCGAGTTCAGTCAAATCGCCATGGACCACCTTCAACTATGACAACAGACATAAAATCCGAAAAAATATCTCATTCAACCTGCTCTTTACAATAATGTCAAGAATCAAAGGGGAGGAGTCCTGATTCAACGAATTCGATTGTTTTTGAAAGGATTGGAAAGGTGAGGAGAATTGGGACCGTTTTGGTCATATCATTGCTTTCAATGTTCATTCATATGCACCTACTTCTGTGACCACTTTTACCTGGCTGCTTATCAGTAGCTGCCAATCCAATAGTTGCTGTCTTCTAGAACATATGCCTTTTCTATGTAGGTTATACATTGCACTGTTTCATGGTTTCATTATTGAGTAGGGAATCTAAAGCTAAGGCACAAAATAATGCTATTATTATTATTTAATTTCAAGGTTACAGTTAAATCAGATACTAGATTGGTGTATGAGATTTTTTTTTGTACGAGATTATCTTTTTTTGTGGGAGAAGGGATCCATTTGGAGACAGCTATAAAGATAAGGCATAAAATAGTATCATTATTATTATTTAATTTTAAAGTCATGGACCCAGGATTGGTGTATGAGACTTTTTTGTTTGTCAAAAAAGGGATCGATTTGGAGGCAGCTATTAGACCACTGAGTCTATAAAGGTATGCATACTCTAGCTCTTCTGATTTAGAACATACGTCTTCCTAAAAAAAACACATCTTCTTAACCATTAAACCAAATTATCAATAAATCCTTACACGAAATTTCAAAATTAATCACACAATTTACAAATTAACTATAAATTAACTATATGTGAATTCTGGAATATTCGTTGTTTCTATAATGTTCTCACCTTAAACTCCTTTAATCTTATGTAAATATAAGAAAACAGAAGACTTCAAAGTAATTTTGTTTTCCATTGCAATTCAAGGAACGTCATTTTCTACCTTAATGTCAAAGGTAGATGTCTCCTTGCGGCTTTTTCGGTTTTACCTGTCGGTTGTCAAGCCGTCGGAGGAACAGTGATAGTTCGCTGTGATCCATAAATAAAAGTTGATTTATTATTCTTTTTCGATTAAAAGCACGAACCATACTAAGCCACATTTGACGATTATTAAAGGGTGGGTTTTCATTCCTATCATATAAGACATTCCACACACTTTTAGTCAAGTAATAACAATTTCAAAACATAGTCTAAAAGCAATATATTACACACACTTTTAGTCAAGTAATAACAATTTTAAAACATACTCTAAAAGCAATATATATCGCATACTTTATATTATTCTTTAAACAATACTGCACAGACCTAACACACCACATACCATAACTGATTAGATAATTTAAAACGCATATCGTTTCCATTTCTTTTATCATTTATATATTTCCTAGCCATGAAGATAAGTGGCCTGATATTCGTAGACATTCAAGTCAACAGACATCACTTACCCACTTATTTGAAAAAAAATAAAAGAAATTATTTATATATTTTTCATGGATGTATAGTCAACTAACCTGACTCACATGATAATTATTAATAAAGATGTTGACTAATAATAGAAATACAAACTTATAAAATGGAGAGTATTGAATAAAGTAATTTCATATGAATATGTGGTGCACATTGTAATCAAAGTTTACGATTTATCTGTATATATGACAAGCCGTAAATTCATTCAACTGTCTATGAAACGATATATATTTATTATTATAATAATAAAATTAAATTAAATTAATTGAAAAAATAAATTATTTATAATTTTTTTTTTAAATGGATGCATAGTGAGTTAGCTAACGTGACTCACATGATAATTATTAATAAAGATGTTGATAAAGAATAGAAATACAAATTTATAAAATGTATATTTTTGAATAAAGTATTTGTTGTGCATTTTGTTATCAAAATTTATGATTTATTGTGTTGAGAGATGCTCTAGAACTGAGTATAGAGTAGATGTGTAAGTGTAATGTAAGTATGTGTACAAAAAGTGATATCGGGAGGAGCATAAACATTTAAATGTTGGCTACATTAATAATAAAAAGCTAAAACTAATAAACAAGAGGTTAAAGTAATAAATAAAAAGTTAAAAGTAATAAATAAAAAGTAGTATAAACCATGAGTGTAAACATTTAAATGCTGTCTGAAATAATAATAAAAAGTTAAAGTAATAAAAATATTAAAATTCAATCTGTTATATTTGGATTTTGTTATTAACTTGTCAATAGGCTTTGTTACAATATCATGGGCCAATACCATGGCTGATCACTATACATGCTCAAAAAACCCTAACTTATTTCACAACCAAAATATTTTATAACAATATGACAAGATTCTTAACCATGGATATTCATCCCACTAGATATTATTAGCTTGTAAATATGATTTGTTACGATACCATGGGCCAATACTATGGCTTATCAATACCACATGCCCAAAAAACACAACTTATTTCACAATCAAAATATTTTATAATAATATTACAAGATTCTTAACCATGGATATTCATCCCCACCTTACCATGGATATTATTAACTTGTAAATAGACTTTATCACAATAACATGGACCAATACATGGTTTATCAATACCATATGCAAAAAACACAACTTATTTCACAATCAAAATATTTGATAACATGACAAGATATTCACCCCACCCTACCATAGATATTATTAATTTGTAAATATACTTTGCAACAATAACATGGATCAATACATTGTTTATCAATACCACATACCCAAAAACCATAACTTATTTCACTATCAAAATATTTTTATAGCAATATGACAAGATTCCTAACCATGGATATTCTCCTCACTTTTCCATTGATATTATGAACTTGTGAATAGGCTTTGTTACAATATCATGAGCTAATACCACGCTTTATCAATGCCACATGCCTAAAAATAATAACTTATTTCACAATCAAAATATTTTATAACAATATGACAAGATTCTTGACCATGGATATTCACCCGCACTTTACCATGGATATTATTAACTTGTAAATAAGCTTTTTTAGAATACCATGGGCCAATATCATGACTCATAAATACCACATATTCGAAAACCATAACTTATTTCACATTCAAAATATTTTATAAATTATTTTATTTTAATTTAATTTTATAACATTATGTTAATTAAATATAAAAGGAGAAATGTTGTAATTGCTTTTGCAATATATCTAAACCCTCTATCATCAGGAGTACTAAAAATATTTACATAGTCCAAGCCATGAGAGCAAGAAAAGTGACTAACAATAATAGAGGAAAGATAGTTGCATGAATTTTTTTAAAGTTTTCATTATTGTATTTTCTTTGACATGATTGATCCAAAATATAAGTTTAATATTTTACAGCGAAATGATTTTTTTTAATGTCTAGATAGTTTCTTAAACACAATACAATGGGATTAAATTTAAGAGAGAGAGAGAGAGAGAGAGGAGTTGGAGGGGGGGGATAGAGGGAGGAAAGAGAAAAAACATAGAGAGATAGAGATGGAGAGAGGGAGTGACTAGGGAGAGATAGAGAGAAAGGAAAGGAGGAAAGAGAGTGAAAAGGAGAGGAGAGAGATAGGGAGAGAACACAAGAGAGAGAGATGGAGACACAAGGATGTAGGGGAGAGAGAGAATGATAGAGGGAGGGAGATAGTGACAACGTTAGAGAGAGAGATAGAGAGTAAAAGGGGGTGAGATAAAGGGTGGTGCGAGAGAAAGGGAGAGAGAGAAAGGAAGAGAGAGAGAGGACCCAAGAGAGAGAAGAGGAGAGAGATGGAATTGGAGGGGAAGAAAGAGGGAGAGAAGAAGAAAGACATAGAGAGATAAAGGTAGAGAGAGAGAGGGAGTGACAAGAGAGAGATGGAGATAGTGTGAGGGGAAGAGGAGAGCATGAGGGAAGAGAGAGAGAATGAGAGAGAGACAGAGAGAAGGGGAATATAGAGAGGGAGAGTAAGAGGCGGGGGAGAGAGATGGATAGATATGTAGAGAGAATGGGTATGTTTGGGGGTTTCCATAGAGAGAGGGAATAAGAAAGAGACACATATATACAAATATAGATATTATATAGTATTATATAGCCAACCTAGATCCATCTTAACCCGGAATCTATCAAAACTTGAGAGAATATTTCCATCTTAACCCGGGATCTATCAAAAGTCGAAGAAAGGTTTGCATCTTGAAACATTTGATCGCTCTGGGCCCTTGATAGATCCGGTCTTAAGATGGATCTAGGTTGGTATGTATATATGATAAACCATAAATTCAATTATTTATGAAACTATATATATTTAAAAAACCTTAATGCACAGTTAAAAGTACAAAATTGATGATATTTAAATAAAAAAATAATATTTTATTTAATTTTCATTTTAATTTAAATAATAAAGTGTTTAAAATATGTATAACATAAACTATGATGTTGTACTATTATGTCTTTCCATGATGTGAAGGTTATCACTTCAAAAATATGTGGGAAAAAATTTATGCATGTTAAGGGTGTTCTGGCACATCTAATATTAAGTCATTCCATTATGTGAAAGTTATCAGTTCAAAAATCTGTGAGAAAAAATCTAGCCATGTTAAGGGTGTTAGAGCACTGCCCGTGATTTTGATAACTTCGATACCCTATATCACGGTTTCGCAAGCACATAGCAAACCTGATATAATATCTAAAAAAACAACTTAATAAATAAGCAAACAAAAATATATTTTTAAAAAGAATCTATTTTTTATAAATTAAATATTAAACCTTAAAACTCTATATTATATTTATAAATTGTAAAAATTTAAAATGATAACAAAAATAACATTAACAATGATTTTACAACACTTACAATGATTTAAAACATATTAGTACAATATTAACAAACAACCTTTAGCTACCAAATCATAAATATTTAAAAAATTACACATCAAACTGATATATAAATAAATTATTTTATTAATATATGAAAATATACAAATTAAACAAATTCAATATAAATTATAAATTATTAAAAAAAATATTTTAACTATAATCATATTATATAAAAAAATATTTTAACTATAATCATATTATATACTATATACTAGTACAGTCATATAAAATAAATCTTTGATAAACATCCATAGTGATCCATTTGTAATAAAAGTCAAAATACCTTCATTCATGGTACATCTAGCATTACTGGGAAAAACAAAATTATATTTTTATATATTAAATTATATTCTCTAAAATATTCACATTATATATAGTAAACTATTGTCAAAATCTTACTGTGATCACCATGGTTGGATCATCTGCTCATGCCCCACGACCTTCTTCGGGCTAAATTCGAGTCTAAAATCACACTAGATGTGTTTTTCCTTAGCATCTAACTTGTTCATACTATCGCGCATCTTTCACTGATTCCCTGATATGACATTGAGGAAGAATATGATATAGTTTCAATCTTCATGCTTCTCACGGAGAAAGCATCCCAACAACATTTTCTGCTGCCGATGAACGCTGATTGATCGAAGATACTGATTCTTTCTTCCTCTAGTATGAACAATGTTAAGAAGCTAATGGGACACTTCATTAAACACTTTAACACCAGAATTTTCTGACCAATGTTAAGAGGCTAATGGGACACCTCATTAAACACTTTAACACCAGAATTTTCAAGACACTCCTTGGAAACCTTGGCTTCCAAATTTTGAATTCCTGGCTTCCAATTTTTGGATTATGTTCATGTAATGGGATGGGGTCACCATGTGGACGGTTGCAACAGTCTCCTTGTCCTGAGCCTCCACACAATTTTCCTAAGCCTGGTTCAAGCCCCAAAGACCACGCAAGCATTTTACACAAAGATGGGCCATGCTTCCAATAGACAAAACTGAGACGGCCTCTCCTGCACCCATGGTCCCACAGATTGCCAAGAAGCAAATTCGCCTCTTCTAACAACAGATCAACCCACTGCACCAAACAACTTCAAGACCTAACCCTCACAGTTCTGGCACGACGCTGCCGAGCCTCCGTGTTTACAGAGTTTGTATCAGAAGCTCTGAGTGTTCTAGTGACAATAAATAGAAAGGGAACATCGTAAAATTTTGGAAAAGAGGGAAGGAAATATAGCCAACTCCTAGTTGGTGCAGTACTCAAACACTCCCGAGAGAGTGTTGCCATACCGTCCGTCTAACCTTGCCACATCTGAACTGTGTGATATAGTCGTCTCCCCTTTCTTTCCGTCTCTTACTAAATTCTCCAAAACCACAAAGGAGTAAAGTCGTAGGGGAAAAAGCGTGGGAGGGGACCATTCTTGCATCTAGTGAGCCTGGGGTGGCATGCCATTCGACTAACAACCATTGATTTCACATCCGGTGGTAGGAGGGAGGTCCCCAAATCCAATCCCAATCCCATATTCTGCCACGTAGACCACTCTGATCTAGAGTATTTTAAATCATTATTATTATTTTAAATGATATAAATAATTAGTATACTTTTTATATATAAATAACAATATTTTTAATGATGAAGATTTAACTTCACTTGATTATGGAAATTCTTAATTTGAAAATAGATTTGGAGATTTCTAATTTTTAAATAAAATTGGTTATAATGCGGTGACTTATAAATACCACATAACTTTTTTATAGATTTGTTCATGACATTTTTTTAAATACTTTTCTACCTCATTTCATATTCTCTAATTACTCATTTCTATAGTGACTATTTCCACAAAAGAGTGAATTTTTTTTTCGTGACTCGTAAATCTCAACCTTTGTTTTTTTAATACTACTAAGAATATTTTAGAATATAGGTAGAAGTTAAATTCCTTCCATCAACCTAGAAATTATTGATAATTAAATTAAAATTATAAAACCATGTTTCCAAAATGAACACATCATAAAGATATACTAGTGCATCGATATAAATTATATGGTTAGTAAATGCCCATAGGAATCCATGCATTATAAGGATTTAAGCACTTCAACATACATTTCAAGGTACTAAAATTCAAAAAATCATAGTAATTAACTAAATTAGAACTTTTTTTTTCTTATCAACCTTTCTATGTCCTCTAGATGACTATAGGCTTAAACTTTTGCTTGAGAAATCGCGACCCAAGGGTATCTACGTTGTCAAAATCACTTGGAGATCACACTCATCCTAGACCACAACAACCCGATGACATTCACATAACAAAGTGTCTTAACAATACACCCATCACCATCTATTTTATGCCTCGTTCGAAACTAAATTATAACTTTATTTAAGATAATTATAATAATTATTTTTAATTGATGAATTTAATTAAAAAAGAAAAAAATAGCAATTTTGGAAATAATTTCGACCTTTGATTGGCATATACTAAAAATATTCTAAAATATTATATTAAGGTTAAATATCCACCATCTACTTAATAATTAATAATGATTAAATTTAAATTTTGGAATCCATATTTAAAATAGACATAGCTATCATGATAAAAATTCCCCTTCATTATTTTTAAATAGACAATCACAAATTAATTATACATCTTAATTATTGATTCAATGTATGTTATTTAGTTCCGTGCAATGATCCTAAATAACTATACAAGTTAGTAAACTCAATCAAATGCACATATAACCCTTTGAAAAATATATGTCAACTACATTAGACCACACACAAAAAAAGTTTAAAGGATTTGAATCCAGGTGTTAACTTTGGCTTATCTTTTTTTTTTTTGTAAATTAAAAAGCTTATTTTACTTCAAAAAACCAAAGTACATCATAGGCATTTAGGTGGCCAGAGGGAGGAATAACATCTCGAACTTTTTCGCCATACATAAACTAAAATCAAAATATGAGACCAGGCATATACTCTTAGAACCCAACTTAGAAAATGAAAACAAATTTTTACATTCATACACTATACGAAGAAACTAGGGTAAATCTAAAAGGAAAGGTTCCAGGGTTGTTGTTGCCACCACACAAAAACCACAAGAAGTCGAATTAGAAGTGTTGAAATTGTAGCAAGAATAAGCTTCATTTGACTAGTGCCTTAGTCAGTTGGACAAAATTTCACTTTCCACATCAACAACATGACTTGGATTACATTTAGCTATAGTGGCATGGCCTTGTCTACTAGCTAATTTAGAAAATTCAAGTTTGTAGGCTAGAAGTAAAGTTGCACATGAGTTGATTGCTAAAATCTAGCAATCTAGTTGATTTATTGTTAGTTGAACTCATTTAGCTGAGATCTAATCATTAGTTGAGTTAGCTGAAGGTCAATTGAGTAGTTATGACTGTTGTTAGCTCACTGATATCTCAGTTAACTAGTCAAACAGCTAAAAATAGACACAATCATGTAGTGAACTTGAATTTTCTATTTGAGTGGATGGAAATGACACATTTGTATTTATAATTGTATATTGTTGATTGTACAATGCTTTTTCCTTGAGCACATGATACATTCCCCTTGGATTTCCGTAAGGAAATATGGAATTTACCTATCTTTTAGGACCCTAATTACTCTTGGATTTCACAACAAAATAGGAGGTTGGTTGAGGTTTGAATTAGATAAGTGTTGGGCAAAATAGGTTAGGAAGTAGGAGAACAATTTTACAGTGCAGGGTGTGCTTTAGAGTTGAAGCAATAAATTGCAATTGTTTTTCTTTCCCATCTAAATTAATGCAAAGCAACAAATGGGTATTTCCCAGATGGGATCCCATATAAAATCATTGTGCTCCTTGTGTTTTGATGGTTTCATGTCATTTCATGTGTTTCTATTGTGTGTTTTCCTTTCTGCAGAATAGTAGAATAATTTTTTGTCTCTTGATTTTTGTTCGATTTCATTAGCTATAGAAATTTTTTTGCAGTTTCTACATGGCATTAGAGCATCAGAGGACTACATATAAACCATGTTTCATATCTTCTCTCAAATAAATTTCAATTTTCAAATTCTTTGGTGCAAGTTCTCTTCGTTGAAGGAAAAATATCTTTCAACAGATTGAGGCTGGAGTATGTCTTGGAGGGAACCTAGGATTTTTGTGTTTGGAAAGATAGGATGGAAGTTTTCATACATGAAAATGAAGTATGGGAATATACACAAACTGATATTCTAGAACCAGCAACATCAAATGCATAAGCACTTTCTTGGTGGAAGGAAGACAGAACAAGAGCTAGGAGGATTATTTTGGAGGATGTTAGAGACCATGTGGTTTTGAACTTGCATGGAGAGGAGACTCATTTTGTTATGTGGAAAAATATCACAAATCTCATCTAGAGTAGTAGTAATGCCAGAAAATTGGCCCTGAGAGAAACGTATGAGCATTCGAATGTAGAAAAATGAAACCACTCCTCAGTACTTACCCAGATTCACTCAAGTTCAAGAAGAACTTGGAGGATTAGGAGAAAATGTGCCATCGTCTAAACCTGTGAGTTTAGCACTCCTTGGCCTTCTGAAATCCCAACAGAACTAACAGGATTCAGTTAATGGAAGAGAGAAGCTACTAGATTGGGAGAAGATTTGGTTTTATTTGGTGTAGGAGGAGATCATAATAAACATTAGAGATCGTTTCACATCTTTTGCAGATGAGGAATAAGATTGTGCTCTAATTGGAAAATGAAAGATGGCCAAAGGCATGATGGCCTAGGGAGAGGTTGAATCTAGCCAAAACCATGGCAATAACAAAGACCTCATTCAAATTCTTTCACTACTATGAGTATGGACATTATACAACCAAGTGTCAGCGAAGGAAATCTAGTAAGGAGCCTATAGCAACAGCAAGAGGAGATGCTCTTGCATCAAAATTCGAGTTGGATTTCATCCTCATTGCTTGCATGGAAAGCGTAGTAAGAGGTAGTGAGTGATACTTAGATTTGGGTGCCTCATATCATATGACAAGAAGAAATTCTTCAACAGACTAGAAGAGAAGGAATTACAATTACACATAGAGCTTGGAGATGATGGAAATGTATAGTACCAAAGGGATTGACACTATCACCTTTAAGAAGGAACTCGACTCCCATCTTCACCTAAAAAATGTAATGTATGTGTTTGGGTTGAAGAAATTTTTTATTTATGTAGTTGTGTTAGAGGACAAAGGATATGATTTGATGTTCAGTAGAGGGAAGGAAAATTTGAAGCATCTTGCTACTAGACAATGAAACAAATTTGTGTTAGAGTTAAAAATATCTAAAAGCTAGAGGTAGATTTCTCCATGCATGCAACTATACCTTAAGGAGCGAGGTGGGGTGATGTAAAGCCTTAGTCCCAAAGTTGAAAAGATTTGGGTAGGGTCAATGGGAGAGGAACAACAATTGCAGTATACTCTTCTCATGGATCATTACCCTTGCTACAGGGGCCCACAATATTAAGTACCATGAGGATTAGTGTCAGTTGGAGCAGTCAGATAATGAGAAGCACAGAGGAATGTTGACAATAGAGCATGAGGCTGAGTAGTACAGTCAACAACAACATAGATTTCCATGTAGAAATTACAAAGACTAGTTGCAATTAGATGATTAGGAGACATTTGTAGCCGAAAGACATAGTTGATTCAGTTTTTTGTATGTTTCTCAGTTTCATTTTTTGTAGTAGCAACAATAACAGTGAGAGGGAGGGGTTGTGCATAGTCATTTTCATGCTAAGAGGGAGTGTTGAAATTGTAGCAAGAAAATGCCTTATTTGACTAGTTCATTAGTCAAATGGAGAAAATTCACTTTTCCACATCATCAAGATGACTTAGATTGCAGTTAACTGGAGTCACATGGTCTTGTCTACTAGTTAAGTTAGTAAGCTCGAGTTTGTAGGCTAGAAGTAGAGTCATGCATGAGGTTATTGCTAATATTTAGAAATCTAGTTGAGTTATTGTTAGTTGAACTCAGTTCACAGAGATCTAGTTAGTAGTTGAGTGAGTTGAAGGTCAATTGAATAGTTATGACTATTGTTAACTCATTGATCTCTCAATTAACTAGTCAATCAAGTAAAAATCTACCCAATCATGCATGAAATTCGAATTTCCCAATTTAGTGGATGGAAAAGGAACATTTGTATTTATAATTGTATATTATTGAGTTTACATCTTTTTTTCACTAAGCAGGTGATCAATTCCACTTGGATTTGCACAAAGAAATAGGGAATTTCACTATGTTTTAGGAGGCTAATTCATCCATGTTTGTGAAATGAAATAAGAGGTTGGATGAGGCTAGAATTAGCTAAGCATTGGCTAGATCTGGTCAACAAGTAGGAGAACAATTTTACAGTGCAGGGTGTGCTTTAGAATTGAAGCAAGACATTGTAATTATTTCTCCTTCCATCTGAATTAATGAAAAGAAGTGGAGGGTATTTCCCAGTTGGGTTCCCCTCTAAAATAATTATGTCCCTTATGTTCTGATGGTTTCATTTCATTTCATGTGTTTTCATTTCTACATAATAGTAGAAGAAATTAATGATTCTTGTTTTCAGTTTGATTTTGTTGGCAATAGAAAATTTCTTTCAAATTCTACATGAAGCCTCATTAGGAAAACCCTTTATCCACACTTCATATACATTGAACACCAACATAAGATGCAATTGTCCTTCATCTAAAGCATTGAACCCTTCATTAAACCTCATTAATTTATCACTTTTGAGAGAAATATACGCTTTGATGACTAAGACATGAAACCATAAAAAAAGACTTGAAGCCTACAACTATGAACCATCTAAATCGCTAATATCTATGAATAGGGAAATAACCAATAATTTTATTAAAACAAATATGGGAGACCCAACAATATCCAACACCTTTTACCCTTGCTAATAATTCTTTGAGGAATGGATTGTTGTGAGAGCTCATGCTCTATATCCTAGGGGATCTAATTGCTCTCCTCCCTCATAATCACAAGGTATGTTCCTTTCCCCATGCATTGAGTGGGTCACTATATTGTCCACACGGAACCTCAGGTTCCTTAATATTCTTTTCAAATCATCAATGGACACAAAGATGTTGCATTTTCTACCTCCTTATCACTTAAAACCATCCCCATAAGAGTTTTCATTTTCTTGTGGAGAGCCACTAAATTTAGGTGCTATTTGTGTCTTCCCCTAGTTTTTCTAGGGTTTGGAACCCATCTTGACATGCATTCTAACAATTCTAAGTCCAAGAGATATTGTCTCTCTTCACCTGCTTTAATCTCCAACTCACAAATTTCTTAATGCATCTCGAGAGGAATGGCATTAAAATAGGATGTCATTAAGTCATGAAAAAACACGTAGCACCATGTTCACTTGGATGAGCTCTGGCTCCTCCCCTCCATCTCCTCCAACTCTTCCTAGGAATAATTTTAGAAACACAAGAGGGGTCTTTAGCTTCCTTGAAAGGGCTTCCTCTACCTACAAAGGGATAAAACCTCCAACTTGACTCGACCCTAGCAAGACCTGGGTACCACCATATAACATTGTCACAAAAACACCAACCATGAGAAATGTCTTCGAACAAAAATGCACCAAGAAAGGAGATGCAAAACTCCTTTTCAACTAGAGACTCAACATTATTCACCATTAACCACACCATGTAAAAACCTAGGACCCAGACACTAGAACACTACAAACCAAAAATATTTATAGCCAGACCCCCCCACCACACAAGGCAATATTTGCAACCAAAGGCACCCAAACCACCCTTAGGCTAGAAACCTCAAATTCAACTTCCTTGAGATGACATCGATTGAACATCCAAGGCCGAATCTTGCTCATAGATCCTCCAAAGACCCCAATCCTCAAATTATAAAACACATTCAATAACTGAGAAACTAAACCTTGAAGTCTTATTTACTCAAAAATAACTATGTAGGCCAATACATTTAGGAGCTGATGAGAGCAAGAGAAGCACATAGGAGTTACCACTTCCTATCACTAACCATTAATTCTTGTAGAAAGTTGTTGTCTCCTCAATTAGACTAGAAAAATCCAAGAAACTCCCACAAGGTGACTAAGTTCTGGAATCTTAAGACTACATGCCTCGCTTATGAAATTGGATCTCACCCTAAACAAGACCTATCAAATTTCTATGCCACAAAAATCAGGAATTTGTCATCTTTTGCATGTTTTCACCACTAACACTTGCTACCCAAATCCTAAAAAAAATGATGAGGGACTCCTAACTCCCCCATCCCATACTTCACAAATTCCTTCACTCTCCACCTCCATCAATTCATAACCCCCATGCCAACTGGATGGTTGCATGCTCCTTCATGTAAAATTCCAAGTGCATGCACCCTTCATCAATGCATGATTAATACGATGAGGGTGGTGTTCACAAAGTCTGATACCCCTTTACTATCTTCGTAACACCGTCATCAGGGAGTTAACTTTGGAATGTCAATTTTTAACATTATAAATGTAATTCCTACCTAAATGTGTGTCTCTAAAGGCTATGTAAATCTAAATGAGAAAATTGAACTGATTATTGTGAGGATGTTGCATCACAATAAGAGCTTTAAGAAAATTGGCCAAAAACATCTCATATTATCAATAAAAAGTTGATGTAGAAGAAAAATCCATGAATAAGATGCAAAGGACATAATTAGTGATCATAGAATGGCCATTTAATTTCATATATTGTAAAATATTAATTAAAAGGGAGATCATAAACGAAATGATCAATATGTTAATTGTATAATATGTGTGTGTGTGTGTGTGTGTGTGTGCATGCGCACACACACACACACAGAAAGTCCCAAACCCCTATACTATATTCGTAACACCCCCATCAGGGAGTTAACTTTGGCTTATCATTTTATAACATTAAAAATCTAATTCCTACCTAAATGTATGTCTCTAAAGGCTATGTGAATCCAAATCAAAAAATTGAATTGATTGCCATGAGGATGTTGAATTACATGAAAATATTTAAGAAAATTGGCCAAAAAGTTTTCATATTATCAAAAACAGGTTGATGTGACGGAAGAAATGATGAATAAGTTAATTATATATATATAGTTGCTGAAAAGTTTTGTCATGTAGACTGAGGGTTCAAGCACTAGTTGCCAACAAAAGACTTCATCGTAGTCTAGCGCAACACATACATTTTCATTCATCTACAAAGGAGAAAAGTCTTACCAGAGGCATGCAGGGACTTCTTAAATGTTAGATGGGATGTTTAGATAGTGTTGATGTTCATATTATGACATACATTATTCATCAGTTATCTAAATGTACTAGAAATCCTAAATAACCTTGCAAATAATATGCAAACATATAGAAGAGCCTAATAAAGAATTCAAGTTTTTTTAAGAAGGGATACATAACACAACAAAATTTATTCATAGAACATACAAATATATCCCTACAAAACTTTCATTATATTATATTATGAACCAAGTCATTACAATGCAGATCTATAGAAATTGCACAAGATCTATTTAAGACTACAGTAAAGTTGGAACATAACAAGTTAGATTAAATTCATAATACATTTAAAAAGATTCAAATATCATTCCAATAACATGTTGACATAGCTCTCTCTCCTCTTCTTTTCATCTCAATATGTGCATATTTATATATATTTTCCCCTTTGTCTTGATCTACGGTCGCTTGATCTGGTCCAAATTGATCCTTTGATGATATCCAAGTGTTTTGTCCCGCTTCTACTTGATTATTTTAAAAATAACACCTAAATCTTTTTCGACGGATTTGGAAAATCCTAAGACAACCAATTTCTTTCCTCGCTGCTTTGTCCTTTATGTTCATGTTTTCTTACTTTCTTTTCCATGATCTACTTTTCTTCTTTCGTTGATCATCACTATGATTCTTTTCCGGCATAAAATGATAAAAAAAAATTAAAAGACAAAGGGCCCAGTAGGCCCCAACCAAAATCTATTGACTCTCCCTCGAGTCAATCCTTTGTCTGCAAACCTGGATCTTCATGCGGTTGCATGATTGTTGTTAGTTCTCTTTCTTCCTATTATGCTATTTCTCCTTCAAATGAAGGACACAAATCCATAATTTTCTGCAAAGTTTCACCATTAAAATTATTGTATTCATCGATTCTAGATGTCCATTCCATAAGTAAAGTGGTAACTTGTTTAAGAAACTTAGTGGTGCTTTCAGTAGTTCACTGTTCAAGCTGGAAGGCAAGCAAAGTTTTCCACTAGGTATCTCGATCAGGGTTAGATTACAAAGCTTCATGAATTTAGCTTTGGAAATAGGTTCAAGTTAACGAAGAATAGTCTTGACTCTATGTGACTCATCCTCTAAACCATGAATCTACTTTTCAATGTCTTCATATTTTTTAAAGAAGTGGTGTTTTTGTGTCAAGTGAGTAGATACTAGAGCTTTCTCTATCAGATGTTTTATTTATTCCCTTAATGGATAGAGAAGCTTATTTCACTAAGCGAGTAATCTAGGGCAATCTTGAACTTGGCGAAATATTTCTTGGGAACCTTTTCTACATTGTTGAAGAATAGCTCTAGTACTCGAATCCTTCTCAATAGTTTCGGTCACATATTACTTATAGTACATTGTAGGGTCTGGGATAGAACTTTGCAATTCAACAATAGTAGGATGCAAATCATTGCTAGGATAAACAAATTATGTATAGACAATCTTGAGAAAATTGAGACTTTGTGAGGGCTCACATAAATAAAATTCTTTTGGGCCTTTAGGGAGAATTTTTGCGACAATTGGCCACATGTGTCATATCTTGGAACTTATTTCACCAACTTGGTTCATGCGTTTCTCTTTTTCCACATGCAATTGATCTCCTTCTTGCACAACACTGAGGAATTTTTTATGCCGTTATTTATGTATGGTGACATGCTCAGTGTACTTGGACTTAGCAAGAGCTAACTCATCTTCTAATTGATTCAATGAAAGCCCGATAAATTGAAATAATAGTTGTGAAGACCAGGTTTGAATATTTGAGATAGAAACATTGTCAGTCAAAGAAATTTTAGCTTGCAAGGGTTGGCCACTGGTAACAAATTTCTTAGATTGTCCTTGTGGTGAAGTCTCTAGCTCCCAAGCCTACTCCTGCTGAGAGTATTCAAAAATTTTGGTAGTGACATGAGATGGTAGAAGGGGAACTATGTCAAAATATTTTTCAAATATATAAAAAGCTCTCTGAAAATAAACTACACCTTGATTGAGTGAGGAAAGCTATGTTGTGGAAATAACAAGGGTGGGCTTAGGCTGTGCTGTAGACAAAAGTTTCAGAGGTGGTTTAAGAGTGGTTTCTAGATTCTTCCAATTCGATTATAATTTTATTCTCAAAACTAATTTCCATATTATTGATGTTATCGTTCGTGTCCTCAGGGTTAGCCTTCTGAGAAGGATGGCCATAAATGTTTGCTTTAAAAATAACGCCTAAATCCCTTTTCCAAGGATTTGGAAAATCCTGAGACAACCAATTTCTTTCCTTGCTGCTTTGTCCTTTATGTTCAAGTTTTCTTACTTGCTTTTCCATCTACTTTTCTTCTTTCGTTGATCATCACTATGACTCTTTTCCGGCATAAAATGATAAAAAAATTAAAAGACAAAGGACACAATAGGCCCCAAACAAAATCTATTGACTCTCCCTCGAGTCAATCCTTTGTCTGCAAACTTGGATCTTCATGTGGTTGCATGATTGTTGTTAGTTCTCTCTCTTCCTATTATGCTATTTCTCCTTCAAATGAAGGACACAAATCCATAATTTTCTGCAAAGTTTCACCATTAAAATTATTGTATTCATCGATTCTAGATGTCCATTTCGTAAGTAAAGCGATAACTTGTTTAAGAAACTTAGTGGTGCTTTCAGTAGTTCATTGTTCAAGCTAGAAGGCAAGCAAAGTTTTCCACTAGCTATCTCGATCAGGGTTAGAATACAAAGCTTCATGAATTTTGCTTTGGAAATAGATTCAAGTTAACGAAGAACAATCTTGACTCTATGTGACTCATCCTCTAAACCATGAATCTACTTTTCAATGTCTGTTGTTGTGTCAAGTGAGTAGATACTAGAGCTTTCTCTATCAGATGTTTTATTTATTCCCTTAATGGATAGAGAAGCTTTTTCACTGAGCGAGTAATCTAGGATAATCTTGAACTTGGCGAAATATTTCTTGGGAACCTTTTCTACATTGTCGAAGAATAGCTCTAGTACTCAAATCCTTCTCGATAGTTTCGGTCACATATTACTTATAGTACATTGTAGGGTCTAGGATAGAACTTTGCAATTCAACAATAGTAGTATGCAAATCATTGTTAGGATAAACTAAATCTGTATATATAATCTCGAGAAAATTGAGACGTTGTGAGGGCTCACATAAATAAAAATCTTCTAGGGCTTTAGGGGAATTTTTGTGACAATTGGCCACATGTGTCATATCTTGGAACTTATTTCACCGACTTGGTTCATGTGTTTCTCTTTTTCCACATGCAATTGATCTCCTTCTTGCACAACACTGAGGAATTTGTTATGCTGCTATTCATGTATGTTGACATGCTCAATGTACTTGGAGTTAGCAAGAGCTAACTCATATTCTAATTGATTCAATGAAGGCCTAATAAATTGAAATAATAGTTGTGAAGACCAGGTTTGAATATTTGAGATAGAAACATTGTCGGTCAAAGAAATTTTAGCTTGCAAGGGTTGGCCACTGGTAACAAATTTCTCAGACTGCTCTTGTGGTGAAGTCTCTAGCTCCTAAGCCTACTCCTGCTGAGAGTCTTCAAAAATTTTGGTAATGACATGAGATGGTAGAAGGGGAATTATGTCAAAAGATTTTTCAAATATATAAAAAGCTCCCTAAAAATAAACTGCACCTTGACTGAGTGAGGAAAGCTATGTTGTGGAAATAACAAGGGTGGGCTTAGGCTGTGCTGTAGACAAAAGTTTCAGAGGTGGTTTAAGAGTGGTTTCTAGATTCCTCCAATTTAATTATAACTTTATTCTCAAAACTAATTTCCATATTATTGATGTTATCATTCGTGTCCTCAGGGTTAGCCTTCTGAGAAGGATGGCCATAAACGGTTGCAGAGGGTATGGTAGTATGAGGGGATGACAAAGGGCTATGCATTAGAGATGTAACATGCAGTGAGTGAACATGTTCCTCAACAATGGTTGTGCCATGAATAGGATATTTAAGATGATCATTTTTGATATTGATAATGCTCGAAGAGCTAGCAATAGTCTTAGGAGGTTTAGAGGCAACTTTTGCAAGGGATGCTTACGCAAAAGAAAAGGCATGAAAGGTAAAATGGTTGATATGTACAATTGTAGAGGGAGTTTCTTGATGAGGCTCATAAATAGGTAAATTATATGGACCTTAATATCAATCTTCAACTTATTAAAATAAACTTTTCTCACATTTCTTTACATATTTTATTATATTTTTCTTAGTGAGAAGGGTAAAGGTGAGATGTTATGTCATGTGGCCTAATTTGCATTAATTGCAGGATTTGGAGTAGTTTTGGCTTATTTAAGTGAAGGAACTCGAAGTAGACAAGCAAGAGGTATTCTTGGAGATTGAATCTCCCTCCTTAACTCCTTAATCACTCAGATATTCCTCCACCAGATCTCATAATCTTAGAGTTACAAGCAGCCAAGCACACAGAGGTCATTGGCAACCAAGTTAGAGATAGTTGAAGACAACTTAATCTCAAGTTTGGGATCCAAGCCTCCATAATTTTAAGGAAGTTTTTGGTAGCTTCAGTTGTATAAATAAGAAGGCCTAGGGCATCATTAGGATTCAAATTCTTATTATAGCCAAGAGGCAAGTTTGAGCATAAGATATTGTGACTATTATTCTCATGTTATTTTCGACATTTTGGTGATAATGGAAAGGGTTTCTTTGATCCAGCACTGAGTTGACTCAGAGGGCTGAAGCTCTTGGGTTAGGGCCCAACCTTAGTAGCATAGGTTCCTCCTTGTTTTGTATATGTGTGCTTAGATTACATTCATAGTTAGTTGTTGAAGTTATTTTTGTTTTATCCCATTTGCAAGTACTTGAATGATTGTTTAATTTTGCTCCCGTTACTTGTCAAGGTAAATCAATGGTACAATAGTAAAATTTAATTCTTTAGAAAATCTAGTGATACTGGTCTCTTCCTCATCTCCTTCATGGGATCATGGTTTCAGGGCCCCACTCTCACAACCCCAAAAACAAATTTGTCTCTTTAGATCATTGCATAGCTAGGGTTTTTGATTGAGTAGATTAGTGTTTACAATTCCTTAGAGGCACTTGCAATTGTCATTTTGGTTTTCAAAGTTGTTGTAGTTTAGAGAGGATTGTGTTTCATATATTTCTCCATTAGCCATCAAATATTCTATTTTTCCTAAATAAAACTCATGTTTTCCATATGTAAATGAAGCTATGCATAAATGAAGGAAAGAATGTAAGTTATTTTAGGAGTTTCTTATCTACAAGGAGAACTCATTTCAGTGGCCTCATCCAAGTTGTCTTCACCCATACTACCCAAGTCTACCAACCCCTTATCCAAATTTCTATTTTCTAGCAAAGTGGACACCACCCTTGAGAAAATCCAACTATCTTGAAGAGTTGAGTGGAACCTTGGGTAGTATACACATTGTCTATGCCTTAACCCACATCAGACACCTTCCCCACACTTTATTTCACCTCTCCTACCCTCCTATAGCTTTCATCCTATTTCCTGTAGTAAACCAGGACATCTTGTAGTAAAAACTAGGACATCCTATATTACTACATGAAACCTTGTAGCAACTTGTTTTAAGCCTGAATTAAGAAACAATGACCATTTGAGCTTAGGTTAGGCCTCCACTTGGCTTCCATACCCTTAAGACCATTTTGGACCTATTTCCCGATGCCTTTCGTCCCTACAAAAGATCGGGTTGGTTCACTTAGCATTCACATTTATAAAAATGAAAATAAAAAAGACTATTTTTTGCAATTTCTAGTTAGTACATGCATACAAAAGTCAAAGTAGTTTGAGATTAATATTCATGCTTACTTAGTCTAACTAACTAGATGTTAAAATGCATAGTTAAATTAGGTCTCTTTTGAAAGCAATTTGTCAATGCTCAGCTAGATAATTGCATGTCACTTCATAGCTCTTTCCCATTCAACATTTTCATTTCCTAAGATAGGAAACATTCCCTTTTTGCATTATAAATAGTTTTCCATCTGATGTTAGTAGTGAAACTCCTTATAGTCAATAGAATGCTAGTTTGAAAAACCCTAGTGATCTATCACCCCAGTTGAAAAGTGTCAAGAGTAGATCATTACATCCACTGTGTATACACCACAGTCATCTCCAAGTTTGTACGAACCCCAGGTTGATGAGGTAAAGTTGGTAGCCCTAGGAGTTGGAACATCCTTGCTACAGTACTAGAGCTCATCATTTTTTGGGGCCATTACAGGGGAGGTGTCTAAGTAGATGTGATTTCTGCTTTCATTTCCATTTAAAATTTAGTAAATAGATGCAATTCATCCTTTTCTTTTTGTTTTACATTCAACAAATAGTTGCAATCTTTGATTTATTTCCATTCTACATGTAGTTCTATTCAACAAATAGTTTCAAATCCTTCTCCTTTCTTGCCTCGTAGGAGTAAAGACAACTTAGGAAAATTTCTGCCAAATACCCCCACTGCATCTAACAACCAAGCTTCCCTCTTCTTTGGTGGTCGTGAGCTAGAGGACCCATTAGGTGAACAACCAGAGATCTTTGAAGAGCCTATTGAGGAAGAATAAGAAGAAACCATTCCACCAACCTACACCATGGATGCAAATAGAAATCATACTGAAAATAAAAATGGATCTAAAAAGAGAATTGAGGATGTTTTTCCCATCAGAGAAACTAATGGAGATGCTAGGATGAAAAACATAAGCCCCTCTTCCTATCCTCACTTCCATGGCTTAACTTCAGAGGACCTAGATACCTTTTTGTTTTAGTTTGTTGTCATATGAAAAACTTATTATTATATCTCTGATGACAAGAAGTTGAAATTGTTCCCATCCACCCTCAAAGATGTAGCCTTATGCTGGTTCATGGGTTTACCTGGGGACAACATTACTACTTGGGCTCAAATGTAGCAAGCCTTCACTAATAAGTATAGGGATTATTGGAGGTACAAAGATACCAAAGAGGAAATCTTTAGAATGACATTGGAACATGATGAGTCTTTGGATTATTATGAGGAAAGGTTCCAACTCAGCTACAAAAGGGCCAGATGTACGCTTGATCATGAATCACTCAAGCTAGTACCTCTTAGAGGGATCAGGGAAGATCTCCTAGAAAGCCTAAACATGTTGTTAGGCGGGGACATTTCTCAATTATCCTATGATGATATCAAGTCAGTTTTCAAAAATCATTCTAGGGTAGCCAAAAAGAAGGGTAGGGCTAGTCAAGCTTTGGCCAGTTCATCCCCCTCCAACACATCCATCAAAGGTGAAATTGGGAACATGTTGGAAGACTTCAAGATTGAAATGTTGCATACCCTTGCTCTGTAAATGGACACCATGTAGATCAAGATGAAGTAGGAGGAAGCAAAAAGAACCTTAGTTATCTTTTTCCCTAGATGCACTAGAATGCACCCTAGAAATGAATGTCCATTGAAGCTTATATATATTTGCTCAGTCTGTGAGGAGAACCACTCAATAGACAAGTTCCCTTATCTGCCTGGATTGAAAGTTGTGTATCAAGGAACTAAAGGTGTGACTGAATAACTTTGTTATATCAACCAAAGAGGACCTCAAGGACCTTGAACATACCAAAAATGCATGTAAGGGGTGTCCTATCCATTTTAAAACCCTAACCAAATGCATCATTTACCCCTTGGTGTCCTCCTGCTCAACCTTTATGTTACACACTGTCAGGCCAGGAGTAACTCCAGACTAGGCAGAAAAACTGATTCGTTCATTTCATTAGGTAGCTATTGTTATATACATGAATGTGACTGATCAGTTCATCTTCTTGATGACTGTTCACATTCCAAATTCACCCAATTGCAGAGGATTAGGTGTCAACATTCCCCCCCTTAATCTGAAGGGATGTTGGTGAGTCCAAGCATCGTTATGAATCTTTCAAGCTTTTCTCTTCCAAGCGCTTTGGTGAAGATGTCTGCAATTTGCTCATTTGTGGAACAATGACACAGATGGATTGTTTTGGCCTCAACATGATGTCGGATCAGATGATATTTAGTATTGATGTGCTTTGTACGATCATGGAACTTTGGGTTCTTGGCCAACTTTATTGTAGAGGTGTTGTCAATCATGAGTGGAGTTGATTGTACTTGTTTTACCTGCAAATCTTCAAGAATTTTCCTGAGCCACACAATTTATTTTGTTGCTTCAGCTGCTGCCACATATTCTGCTTCTGTTGTGGAATCTGCTGGAACTGATTGTTTGCATGATCTCCAAGAGACAGCTCCTGATCCAAGACTCGTAGCATATCCTGAAGTAGATACTCCAGTTTCTTTGTCTCCATCGAAGTCTGAATCAGAGTATCCAATCAAGCTAAAGTCGTCCACCTGTGTATACTTGATTCCAAGGTCTTGAGTTCCCTTCAAGTACCTTAGAACTCTTTTTGCAGTAGACCAATGTCCCTCACAAGGCTTTGCATGAACCTAGAGAGGATTCCAACAGTAAATGAAATGTCTGGTCTGGTAGTAGTGAGGTAGATGAGACTTCCTACAAGCTGTCTATACTTTGTTGCATCCTCAAATTCCTTTCCTTCAATAGATGTGAGCTTTAATTTTTGTTCCATTGGAGTAGAAAGAGGATTGCACTCTGTCATGCCAAATCTATTTAACAAATCTCCAATGTATTTCTTTTGACAAAGAAATATGGATTTTGGATGTTGGGTTACTTCAATGCCAAGATAGTAATGAGCATAGCCCAAATCAGTCATTTCAAAACTTTTTCCTAATTCTTTCTTTATGGATGCAATATAGCTTTCATTGTTCCCTGTCATTAAAAGATCATCTACATATACCACAAGATATACAACTATTTTGCCAACTTTCTTGACAAATAAAGTTGCATCATCAAGATCAAAATGATTGAAGTTGAGTTTCAGAAGATGCTCAGTTAGTTTTTGATACCAGGCTCATGGTGCTTGTTTGAGGCCATACAAGGACTTCACAAGTTTGCATACTTTATGTTCATGTCCTTTCACAGCAAATCCTTCAGGCTGGGACATAAAAAACATTTTCTTTTAGATCTCCATTCAAGAAGGTAGTTTTTACATCCATTTGATGGACTTTCCAACCGTTCTGAGCTGCTAGTGCAAAGAGTGTCTGGATGGTGGCCCATTTTGCTGTGGGGGCAAAAGTTTCCTCATAATCGACCCCTTCTTTTTGTGCAAAACCTTTTGCCACAAGCCTAGCTTTGTGCTTGTCAAGTGAGCCATCAGCTTTATACTTGTTCTTGTAGACCCACTTGCAGCCAATTGGTTTGGTTCCAAATGGAGGATCAACCAGCTTCCAAGTGCCGTTCTTTATGAGGGAATCATACTCCTTTTGCATTGCTTCTTTCCATTCATCATGAGAAGAAGCTTCTTTAAAGGAAGTTGGTTCAAAATCTGTAGACAAGTTCAATTCACAATCATAAGAAACATCCATATCAACAGGTGAATTAGAGTCATCTACATCACCTCCATTTTGTCGGTTTGAATTTATGGTTCCTGTTTTTCCAATTTCATCAGGATGAACACTTTCAAGTGTCTTTGTTAGCCACTTTGGGGGACCTTTCTAAGATGGTCAGGCTGATCTGTTGATTGAGTTGGGACTGAATCAAGATTGAGTCTCCCAATTCTATCAATTACATCACTTAAAGCATCATTCGTTGTTGGAGTTTCATGCAGGGGAGATTTTTCTTCAGAAGAAGATTCCACATGTTGATTTAGTATAGGAATCCCCCCTTCAAGATGTGGAATCTGATTATCAAACTCTTGAAATGATTTCATTTTTGCGAATCTATCCAAGCGATCAAGTTGCCGCTCAACAACATTGTCAGATTTGGATGATTCAAGAAAAATTACATCTCTAGATACAACAAACTTTTTATTTACTTCATCATAGAGGCGGTATGCTTTGGAGGTTGTTGAATACCCCAGGAAGATACACTTACGACTTCTAGCACCAAGTTTGTTTCTATGTACCTTTGGTATCAAAGCATAATAGGTGGAACCAAAGATCCTGAGATGTTTTACCGAAGGAACATGTCCATACCACAATTCATAAGGAGTCTTGTTTCTTATAACATTAGATGGACATCTATTCTTTATATATGCAACACATAGAACAGCATCAACCCAAAACATTATCTTTACATTTTTGAAGAAAAGCATGGATCGTACCATATTCAAAATTGTTCTATTCATTCTTTCCGCTACACCATTCTGTTGGGGATTATAAGGTACAGTTGTTTGATGTTTGATCCCACGTTGGCGAAGATAGTTGTCAAATTCATTTGATGTATATTATTTTCCATTATCAGTGCGAATAGACCCAATATGAGATTGTGCATCATTTTCAATCCATTTATGAAAATTCTTGAATGTTTGAAAAGCATCAGATTTGTTCTTCAATAAATAAACCCAACACATTCTGGTGTAATCATCAATAAATGTCATGATATATTTATTTCCATTTGCAGAAGGAACAGGCATTGGACCACATAAATCTGAATGAATGAGTTCAAGCTTCCTATGTGCTCTTGAATGTGAATCATGAAAAGACTGTTTGCTATGCTTTCCTAGAATGAAAGCATCACATTGCTTATGTTTCCTAGGAATTGTAGGCAAACCAGCAACACCATTTTTCTTCAATAAGCAGAGATTGTCATAGTTTAAATGTCCAAATCTAGCATGCCATAATAAACTTGATGGAAGTGTACCTTCTTCATGATGAGAAATATATGAGAAATGTTGTGCATGAGCAGAGGTTCCTTGCAGTTTGAGAAGCCTTTCTTCTTCTATTCCCCTCATGACAAGTGAGTGGTCAGATGCTTTTCTTACCTCAAGCTTGCCATCAAACATATGAATGGAGTGACCTTGCTGACGGATGTGAACCAAGGACAACAAGTTTCTTTTGAGCTGTGGGAGATATAGAACATGATCCAGAAGAAAGTCTGGAAGACCGGGCAATTTAAGCCTGATTGTGCCAAGCCCTGATGGCTTGATTTTTGACTGATCTGCAAAGTATACTGCTCCATCAACATTGTCAGTGAAATCTTCAAAAAAATCTTTTCTAGAAGTCATATGACAGGTTCCTCCTGAATCAAGCAACCAATCATTTTTCGAAGAAGCAAGTGAAGCATTAAACAAATCTTCATTTACTCCAATGTTACATTGTGCCTCAATATAGTGAGCGGATTTAGGTGCTTTACCTTTGTCTGTATCATCAGTTTTACCTCTCTGTTGGTTTCTTTTCTGCTCAATTTTGTCCCATGGTAGCTTGCATGTAGAGGCATCATGTGATCCATTTCTTTTGCAGCGAATGCAATGCAGATCTGCCTTTTCTCCTTGAGAATGTCTACCCCCCTGCCTCTGAAATATCTTCCTCTTTCTCTTGAATGCATACTGTAACAAAAATTATTTCTGCTGATAGAAAAATATTTCTGCTGATATACAGTGAAATTGTATTCAAAAAAAAAATCTCTGTGGGAAATAATCAATCATTCACCGCGAGCTCTACAAAGTTGGAGCAGCAACGGTATCAACCGCGAGCTCTACAAAGTTGGAGCAGCAACGGTATTACAATTTTAAAGTTCACTGAAGAGACTAAAAAATCACCATAAATCCCTTTGATTCTCTAGACTTTGAAGCCAGTAATAAAAATATGGCAGCGTTAAAGTGCTCTTGTGGAAAAAAAAAAACTTCTGCTGCTAAAAAGGAATGCTATCACTATCATAAAATTTTCACTGCATATAACCCTCAGTATATGCTATGTCACTGCATATAATCCTTTTTTTTTAATTCAGAGAATGAAAAAGAATAGCGCTTTGACAGAGGGGCCGTAGGCACACAGGAAACGTTGAGAATATAAAGGTCTTGCAAAACATAAACTTACTCTTGTACCACAAGCTTATCTTTACTCATATGACATTGCTTCATCATATGCAATTCGAAACTCAGAACCTGGGAAAACCTCAGCTTTCGCAGCAAGCTTTGCAAGAAACTAATCGTAAAGAATATCAAAGCATTTATGTACTGTTTCTCTTCATATCAGTGGCTCACACCAGGTCTTCACCTGTTTTTCCATAGTGACACTTCACAAAAATAGCAGCTACAGCAAGGTCGTGGCTTCTCTCTTATTACGGTGGTTAGATAGGTTACACCATACCAGCGTTATAAACATTCAAGAGACAGCTTTAAACGATACAGCGTTAATACACCATTCATGTGATACAGCGTTTATACACCATTTATTCAGCGTTAAACGATACGCAGTAACTCCATTCAATACAGCGTTATAAACAGGCGTTCAATACAGCACTTCAAATACCATTTAACAACATTAATACTCAGCACATACCAGCATTCATACGAGCACATTCAACGCAGTTCAAATGAGCCTTTTTTTTTTTCAAAAAAATGAAATGGCTCCTTCCACCACGCTTCCGCTGCGATACCATTCACGCAGCCTCATCAAACGTTCAGGCATTAACCAACGGATGCACAATAGAAGGCAGATGCGTTATGGCAGAGTATGGGACAAAGGAGTTACAAGGGACGCCAAAAAAGGAACCTGGGACCTGTGCTCTGATACCATGTCAGGCCAGGAGTAACTCCAGACTAGGCAGAAAAACTGATTCGTTCATTTCATTAGGTAGCTATTGTTATATACATGAATGTGACTGATCAGTTCATCTTCTTGATGACTGTTCACATTCCAAATTCACCCAATCGCAGAGGATTAGGTGTCAACACACACCTTCTCCCTGCTCCATTGCACCTAAATACCATTCCCAACCTACCAATCAATCATTTCAGCCATATGCTCCCACACAACCTCAGTGGAATACACCATCCCATGGGTGGAGGCCCCCATACAACCAATCTCTAGCCTTACTGCCTCCACCTCCATCTCAACCATAAATCCTTCACCCTGATCCACCTGAGCAACCTCTGATGCTTGCTCAACCAAATCCAAACCCAAACAATAAACAGGCACATCAAGTCTATAATGGGGAAACATCTTACCTACCTGTGTTGTGGAAATTCAAGAAATCAACCTTAGGTCTAGAAGAGTTCTTCTAGATAATTAACCTCCATCTCCACCTGAGGAGCTTGAAGTGGAAAAGGATGAGAGTGTTCCTCAATCCAATCCACCACCTTTTCCTGAGAGATTAATCCATCCTATCTAGCACAACCCAGAAGAGATTGAGCTTCTGGGTGAATTGAAAAACTTGTCTGTTAAAATATCGCTCCTCCAAGCTATCAAGGATGTCCCCATCTACAACAATTTAATTAATGAGAAATGCTTCAAACATCCTGGTAGGCGAAAGAAAGACAACCATACCATTAATGTCATTGGATAGTTGTCTGACTTAATGTTGGGGCGAGTGATTTTCCTGAAGTATCTAGATCCTGGAAGTCCTGTGGGAGATGTGAAAATATATGGTATCATTGTCCCCCATACCTTGATTGATCTTGGGGCTACCATGAAAGTGAGAAATAAGGATACTATGCTTAAACTGAATCTCCAAAGATCATTAAGGAAGACCACAATAGGCTTGTAGCTTGTAGACAGATCCACAGTTGTTGAGGATGTGATGGTCTCCATTGATTCCTATGAATACCCTACTAAATTCTTAGTTATCCAACCTAAGACCAAGTTCAATGGTTATCTTGTCATCCTTGGAAGGCCATGGTTAGCCACTGTTGATGCGTACATAAGTTGCAGGCTGGGAATATGACCATTAAAAATGGGCATTTGTCTAAAAAATTGGTCTTGTAACCTCCTACTCAACCATCTCTAGATCATGACTTACCTTTATGGTTGGAAGAGCAGGAGGAATATGAAGCCTACTGTCACACGGAATGAGTCGATCTTGCGGACAAGATAGACCTTCCTAGAATCTAAAGAAGACCTAATGACAAGCAAACCAACCAGACACTATCTTTCTCTAAATATGCTTTTGTAAACAATGGTAAACAAGTGTTTTTAGGGCCTACCTTAGGTCCTACGCAAGTTTGTGGATGCTCTCGCTCCTTTGATCCAAATGAGCTCCTTTTCGCGAATCTGCAAACACAAACAAGGCAAACAACTTAAATAACACCTGAAAAACCAATTGCATAAAACATATTTAACATGAAAGTCAAGGAGTCCATGAAACAAATAGCATAAGATACTTGTTGAGAAAAATGAGTTTGATTGTATTAATTCAAAAGAAGAAGAACTTTACAACCTTTGCCTTGACGCTGTACAAGCTCCTCCCAGGGTCCAACAAGAAGTCTCCTCTACTTTGACAAGCTTCACTCACTCCCCAATGGAACCAAAAAGGTATGTGATCTCTCCTCTTAAGCTCAACTAGGAAGTCTTAATTTCACCAGCATTTACCCTCAAAATGTTCAGCTTCTAACCTCTCTAGTCCTCACCCCAATGCCTGTATTTATAGTGCAATGGAGGGAAGTTACTAGGTCCTCCTTCAAAGGGATAAAACCCTCCTTCAAAGGGATAGCTCCTTTAGTCAAGGGATTAGCTCCTTCTCTTTTGGGATGCATGAACCACCTCAGAGCGAACAATCCACGTCAAAATTCCTTCTAGAATCCTCTAGAATTAACCCAAAGTGAGTTTTTTAAGATAAACTTTGCGCCTTTTGACTTTCACAGGGGTACGCACCCACCCCTTTACAGACAGAGCATGCAGATACGCAGTTGACACGAACAAAGGGTGCGGGCCCGCAGGTGACAGTGAGAGAAAGTGCGGAACCAGAGTTTTTATTGATTTTCAATGTCTTTCTCTTATTTTCAAAGCTTGACTTAAAGAGCTGAGGTCTGAGACTTGCTTAGGAGGACAGTACAAGTGATGATAGACCCATACTGACTGCAAATAATCATGATGATGATATTTTTGTGTAACACCTACTATGCCACCTCTTACCCAATTTGTACCCTAGATACTACTAAAGGAGGGGGGCAACCTAATCAAGATGACCTGATTAAGAAAATCCTCCAGAATCAACCCCCCAAAATCGTGTCTCTTGAGGAGTTAGTAAAGAAATCCTAAGTTAACCCTTGGAATGATTTGTGCGTAGCTAACTCAAGTCCTACTCATATCAATATGATAGAATTTGGTCCACAAAGAACATTGAAAATCAACCCCTCTCTCTCTGCACATCAGGAAAAGGAGTTATGCGACATGCTAAAAGAGCATATGGATGCCTATCCCTGGAGTTATAAGGAAATGAAGGGAGTGCACCCTTCGGTGTGTACTCACCACATTCACATCAATGAAGGCTGCAAGCCAGTGTGACAACCTCATAGGAGAATGAACCCAACCCTCAAAGATATAGTTAAATAAGAATGATAGAAGTTGTTGGATGTAAGGTTCATTTACCCTATCTTAGATAGTGAGTGGGTGTCTCCTCTGGTTTTGGTCCCAAAGAAGAGTGCGAAATGGAGGATCTTTGTGGACTATAGAGAGCTAAACAAAGCCACAAAAAAAAAACCATTTCCCTCTACCTTTCATTGAACAATTATTAGATGGTCTTGTAGGAAAGAAGTTCTTTTCTTTCCTGGATAGATTCTGTGGTTACAATCATATCCAGATCAGCCCATAGGACCAAGATAAAAGCTCCTTCACTTTTCCTTAGGGTACCATTCCTTATAGGGTCCTTCCTTTTGGATTATGCAATGCCCCTGCCACTTTTTATAGAGCAGTCCTAAGCATCTTTGCAGAGCTAGCACATGACTCTGTGGAAATTTATATCGATGATTTCACCCCCTATGGGTGTGATTTTTTAGACGCTCTCTGTAAATTGGGGAAAGTATTAAACAAATGAATTGAAATGAACTTATCCCTTATTCATGATAAGTGTGAGTTCTTGATGAATGAAGGAATTGTTCTAGGTCACTCAATATCCCAGGAAGGATTGCAAGTGGACCAAAATAAAACTGCCATCAAAAAGAGAATCCCTACTCAGAAACAGATGGATGTCAAAAGTTTCTTGGGCTTAGCTGGATACTATAGGAGATTCATAAAGAACTTTAGAAACGTAACCTCACCTTTGTTTCGACTATTAGCCAAGGACACCAAGTTTTTATGGTCAGAAAGTTGTCAATAGGCTCTAGAAACCCTAAAGGACAAGTTGACTACTACACCTATACTCTGAGGCCCAAATTGGGATCTTCCTTTCCACATCCATGCTGATGCCTCTAACAAATCTATAGGAATAAATATAGCCCAAATAGATGACAAGTTACCTTATGTCATTTACTTCCTGAGAAAAAATTTGCCCAAGGCTTAACTAAACTATACTGTGATTGAAAAAGAGCTCCTCGCTGTTGTCCATTCCTTGAATAAATTATTACATTCCATCACTGATTACTAGACCTTTGTACATACCGACCATGCTTCTATTAAATATTTGATGAACAAGCCTGATGTCAATGCCATAATTATTAGATGGTTTCTTTTGTTACACTAGTTTGATCTAACTATCATCGATAAGTCTGGTAGAGAAAATGTAGTTGCAATTTTTTTTGTCTAGACTTGTTTTTCCTGTAGTTGAGGAAGGAATGGTTGATGATCAACTGCCAGATGAAAATTTATTTTCTATTTCAGTTCCCTCTCCATGTTGTGCTGACATAGCCAACCACTTAGTGGCTGCACAATTCCCTCCAAATCTATCCTCCAAGGAAAAGAGAAGAATTATGAGAAAAAGCACACCACTCACTTGGATTGGGGGAAATCTCTTCAAGCTAGGCTGAGATCAAATTCCAAGGATATGTGTCAGGGAGGAGTAATTTTTTTACATCATTTTGTCCTGTCATGATGGGCCCTATGGAGGTCACTTTGCATCTAAGAGGACAACCTTCAAGGTACTATAAGTTGGCTACTACTAGCCCACTCTCCACCAAGATGCAAGAAGATATACTAGTCAATGTGATCAGTGCCAAAGAATGGGGAAACCTACTCCCAGGGATGAAATTCCTTTGCAACCTCAATTGACTCTTGAGTCATTTGACAATTGGGGCATGGATTTGATTCGTCCCATTGATCCACCATCAGGGCAGAAAAGGTACTTAGTTGTGTGCACTAATTTCTTGAAAAGGTGGGTTGAAACCAAGGCTCTCAAGGTATCAACAAAAGAAAAAGTGGCTGAGTTCTTAAGAGAGAATGTATTTTACACATTTGGGTACAATAGAGAGCTATTCACTAACCATGGTGCTTAATTCACCTCACACCTGATTAAGAATATATCGAGTTAGCATAAGATCAAACACAAAATGTCAACTTCTTGCCATCCTCAGGCCAATGGACAAGTAGAGGTTACCAATAGAGCATTGGAAAGCATTCTCATGAAGGTTGTGAGTAGTAGTAGCAAAGATTCGATTTACCGACTAGTGGAGGCCACTTGGGCCTATAATAAAACTTAGAAGAAAACCACTGGCTTCACCCCTTATGATTTGGTTTATGTGAAGAAGGCTCTGTTGTCCATTGAGTTTGACTACAACACTTTGAGAATGGAAATACAGTTAGATTTGGAGGTTACAAGGGCACAAAAAGAGAGGCTTCTCCAGCTCAATGGGTTAGGTTAAATTAGAATGCAGGCCCTCCTACACACATAGGTGACTCAAGTACAAATAAAGGTTTGGCATGACAAAAACATCAAAGAAACAGTTTCTCAAGAGGGTGATTGGGCTCTGCTATATGACTCCTGGTTCATGGAATTCAAAGGAAAATTCATAACCAGATTGAAAGTGCCATGAAAAGGGGTTGTTTAGATTAGAGCCATTGATGAAGAAGGTATCCCCTTTCTTGTTAACGGATACAGATTGAAAGCCTACAAAAGATCTCTGTCAAAGGAAGAGTTTATCAATACTATGAGTAAGGAAGTGAATGCAATTGGAAGTATCCCAGCTTTCAACTCACCAAATTCTTGAAGACTTTTATTTTTGAAGAAAAAAATGAGGCACCTAAGCCCAAATTTTGGGTTGAAAATCTCCTTGAGACAACCCAACAGTGAAAAAATGAAAATAAAAGATTCCTGGTTGAAAACCTCCCTTCAGGCACCTAGGGTAGGCAAACAGGTTCAAAACTTCCTTTGAGGTGACTTGTGTGTCTTTAAAGAAAACAAGAAAAAGAAAGAAAAAGAAAAAGAAAAAATGCTATGGTAGAGACCTCAAACTTGCCCACTGACAAAATTATGTGATTTTTGCCAGTTTTCAAGGCAACAAAGGCCACCAAGTTCATAGAGAAGCAACCAAAGAAACACCCCATTCTGCCTTCATTCACTGCATATTTTTGCTACCTACCATGTCTCCATCATCCATCCTCATTTCCAAGCATCAAAAACCAGTTTGCAGGCAATTTTATGACTTCTACAGGATTTCCTATAATTACTATAGGAGTTTCCTGTAGTACTACAAGACGTCCTGAAACTCTATGGGAATGGAATTCAGATTGAGAAATGATGATGTAGGCATGTTCTGGGTTGAAAGACGGGACCATAGAACTCAAAACATCTCACCCAAGATCAACTTATGACCATGCCACCCTCTATGTCCATCAAAATCCACTCAAAAAGGAAAATAATCTATATATATATATATATATATATATATAGAGAGAGAGAGAGAGAGAGAGAGAGAGAGAGAGAGAGAGAGAGAGAGAGATCCAAGGGCCATACCATCATTGGCCTCACTCACATACCACTTCATCTGCACCATTTCCACCCCTTCCACTCCTACCTCACCACCTATTCCTCCTCCAAGTGAAAAAAAAAAAATTATGAAGGAGAAAGCTACAGGATTTCCTGTAGTACTATAGGAAACCCTATAGTAGCATGTGTTATGACAACAGCAATTATCCATGCCTCCTCCTCCATGCAGAAAAAGAGTTTTAGCACGCATGCAGGCACTATGGCAACTATCCAAAGCTCAACAATAGCAGAAGAGGCCAAGCACCTGCACACCACAACAAGGAAGACAAACATATTGGTTGAGTGAAATCAACAAAACAAGAGCCAAGAAAAAACATGTACCTGAACAAGAAGAACAACAACAAAGCAACCATCCAGCATGCATCGACAAAGAGAAGGAAGGAACATGTATGGAACCACATCAATAGTCTTTCCTATGTACGAATATGATAAAAGTGTAGGAATATGAAAATTTGATTTTATAAGCTTAAGGTGGCCAGTTAGCTTGGCTGCCCTTAGCTCAAAAACAAAAAGTAAAATCCTAGTCAATAGTCCATGTGGCAAGGTCACATCAAAGCAAATGAGTTGAAAATGTGGTCGAGTTAAGTTATACATGAGTGGGTGATGATTACGAGGAAGGTTGCATGATAACTAACAGTGGGCCAACGGTCCAAAAGGGGAAATCACATACCCTTCCAACCAAGACAATGCTGCAAGGAATCAACCATAATTAAAAAAAACTTCCTAACTTTCATGCACAAATCATTCATTTTGAGATGAAGAGAACCAGGACCACCTAGAAGATCCATCAAAGAAGCAAACCGGTTTTGGCCATCCTATAGGGAACACATTTATGAAACGTGGAGAACTATACGAAACAATGGGAATTGTCAAAAAAATATGCAAGGGGGTGCCTAGTGCCCAACTCTTCATAAATTCTCCTCACCCAGGGCATCACAGAAAAAGGTAGGTGGCCCACATCCTCCCTGTTTTTACTTGATACATAGGAAAGAAAAGAATAAATCTGCATTTTTCTCTAGTTATTATAGTGGGCCTGGGGGTAGACAAAATTTTGTTGAGGAATTGTGTGGGGATAAAGAGAGAATTGAAGTCACCATCCTAAACTTTAAATCCACAGTCACATTGGAAAGCTCTAGAGCTGGGCCACCAAACTCCCTGTAGTCAGCTTGCTAGAGAGGAGAAAATGATAGGAGGTTTCAACATAAGGGAGCCCACATGGACATCGAGAATACACGTCCATCACATTGTGGTAGAGATATTTAGAAGGCATCAATGATTGGGATTCTTTGAGCTGCTTAGAAGACATGATGATGATGTAGCTCGAGAATTTTCCATGTCACTCACCCCTCAGGATAGATTCAGTGCTACTTTTGTGGTAAGAGGATTGTCAATAAAAATTACCCCTAAAATCATTAGCAAAATCACTACACTTCCTCTACGCATGCAATGGAGAAAGAAGGATAAAGCTAGAACCACTTTTTCTAAGAAGAATGTTTTCTTGAGAGAGGAAGAGACAATTGAGGAAAAGAATGGGATTTTAAGGGAGATCCTTCCCTATCCCTGGGATGAGGTAAGCTATCACATTCTCAAATATATTTCATTTGAAGGAAGGCTCAGTATAATCTATGGTTACCAATTTAGACTCCTCCATGAGCTTAGATTTGGAAAGGAATTACCCATTAACACAAGACATAGTGTACCCTACTTCTTGTTGCAATCAATAATAGACATGAGCCTAAAGGTATAGGAAGGAAAACATCAACAACTAGCACATCATGGACTCATCAAGCTCATACTAGAAGATGCCTTGAGCTAGCTAAGGGTCCCTATTCTATGGTCCACATTTAGGGACAGGGACAGAGAGGCTTTAATTGAAGCAATTAGATATGAGAGGGACCTAACCTCTAGTGGTGAGGAGGAAGAGAAGAACTTGAGGATGATGAAGAAGAACTTGAGGAAGAAGAAGAGGAACCTGAAGAAGAAGAGGAAGAACTTGAAGAAGAAGAGAAAGAGCCAGAGGAAGAAGAGTAGGCAAAGACAAATAAAATAGAGGAAGAAGAAGAAGGAAAAGAGAACAATGGGGAGGAAGAATAGAATGATGAGGCAAGCCCTAAAAAACATACCAAGGAAGGGGAGAAATCTCCAAGAGTGTCTCCTAAACACACAGAGAGGGAGGCAATTGTTGCCTTGACTACCCTAAGCACACACATAAAATCAACATGAAAAATGCAGAGTCAGGCTCCCCTATATTTCAAAACAAGGAGGAGCACTAGGATCAAACAGGGGAGACCACAAACACCCACCAAGACTCCTTTCATTATTGATGATGCACCAAAAGAAAAATAAAAACTAGTCTCCCCAGAAATGAAAGGTGAACAAGGCTCATCAAAATAGGCTTCCCTAAAGTCATCAATCGCCTATGTTAGGAGGCATGACACTAGGTCAATATCAGCAAAGAAAATCAAATAAATTTTAACCCCATTTCAGAAAGGAGAAAGCCTCCTACAAGAAACACAGATAGTCCTATAGGAAATATTGTGAGCACTATAGGAAACACAGGAAAAGAAACAGGAAGGATAGCAAGGATAGAGGAAAGAAAAGGAAGCAGCAACACAAGTAGAGGAGGAGGAAGACGCTCCAAAGACACGAAAGGGAGAATCCCAAGAGCTGTAGGAACCTAGCCCACAACCCAATCTGAGCTCTTATTATTGATTCATTGAGGTAGGCAGACTAAGACCACATAAATTTTCCCTCATGTTGTCCTTTGAGATAACCTAAGGTCAATTAGTTATGCGAAAACATCTATAATGTTTTGTTGTTTTAAATGATTGGATGACTAGTGAACTATTTTACAAGCAGGTGCTTTAAACATAGATAGATTCTTAAGTAAAATAAAAAGCTTTTCTTAATGGGATGGAGAAGTAGAGCATGGAGAGGTAGATTTGATTTGATACTCAAACTAAATATTTAACCATTTACAGGAAGAAATTAGGAAAACAGTGCTTTCTTAATTAACAAAATATAATCAAACTATTATAGAGATCTAGTGTAATTTATATTTAAAGAGGAACTCACAATAACAAGTAGTTCTGTAGATTATTCTCTTATTTAAAATTACAACTTCACAGAGGATTCAAAATGAAACTGAAATTCAATTAAATTTTAAATGAGATAACTCCAAAAGACTTAATTTATATGAAGAAAACATAAAGAATAAATAAGATGAAATACAACTCGCTAAGAGATAGACCAGATGAAGTAAATCAAGAATCTTTTATTTTTTCAAAAAATGCTCCCGCTTAGTACAAATCTACTTGATAATTTGTTCAAGGGTTCAACCTCTAATAACTCGAAGGAGAAGTTATTTATACAAAATTTTGCAAAATATCTACAATCTGTTTGGAATAGAATGACAAAATAGTACAAAATTACAAAAATAGAACAATATTATCGGAACAGAGAAATTATTGAAGAGGTGGCTCTATTTTTTGGGAATTTGTTGATGATCTGGCCTAAAAACACTGATGAGCTATTCTGTTGTTAAAATGAGAAATTACTCAATTGTTTCACCCTATTGATCCCATCTTTGTTCACTTGGGATTTCTGCATTCACCATCTTCCTAAATGTTTCATCCACCTCTGTGTATCTCTCAAAATTAGGCTTGGTGAGAAACAAATTTTTGATTTCATTCAAGATGGTTAAATCAAATTCCATGGCTTCTAGAAAAGCCCTCCCTGTTATCTATCCTACATATCCTGCAAATTTGGTTCTGTCTACTACAATAGCATATAACTCCTTGAAATAATAATCTAATCAAATCAAATTATCATTCAACCCTACTAATATTGGCAACCCTTTTTGATTTAAAACATTAAAATTTGAATGGAATCTATTGACAAAAATATCTAGGGTCTGACATTTAGTTTCTAGTTGATTGATCAAATTCTTTTTTTGTAATACCTTCTTGATCTCTAAGATGGTAGTTGTTTTGTCAGAGACGTTTATTTCTTCTAATTCTTCTTTTCTCTTTGAATTTAAAACATTGATCATATCTATGGCTTCTGCTGGCTTGGTCTTCAACGTTGCTTTCTGTTCTTCAATCACTGCTTTGCATCTAGTAATGAGTTCTTGCTACTAAAAAAATAATCTGTATGGATGGCCATAACTCTGTCATGGATTGACTGATTTTTGTCCAAATATTTTCCTTTCCATCAGCCAATCTTTCTTCCATCAAAGACTCACTCTCTAACTTCTAGATTTTAAGTTCCAATTTGTGAGTATTTTGCATTTCTTGCAGACACAAAGTATCCTTTTGTACTTTCTGCAATTCTAGATTTTGGAATTTCTGAAGTAGTTTATGGTTTTCCTGTTTTTGTATTGACAGTTCCTGTGATAATCTGGCTGGATCAGTTGTTGTTGATGTAGACTCAATGGTTGCTGGTGATGAACTAGGCTCTATACCTACAACTTCTATGGGGACTGTTGTGAGTGGAATCATGGCAAGTTGTGTTGTTTCCTTCTCCTTCAAGAATTCTTCAATATATTCTTCCATTTTCTTCAACCGAATATTTTGCTCAAAGATAAGCTTGAGAATATCCTCCTTTTGTTGTTCACATTCTACCATATCCTTGGTCAGAGGATCTTCTGTTGAAGGCAACTTCAATTGTTTCTTCAATGCAGTAATGTTTGCGTCTTTCTTTTTAAGGAGTAGCTCTGTAAATTTTACATCTTTGGGATCATATCCCACTTTAATCACAAAATCCTCTAATGACTTTATTCTATTGTCTTTATCTAGAGAGGAAATCTTTTCTAGCTTTAGTTGGGACTAAACATTAGATAGGGCAGTCCTGAGTTTAGAAAGAGACATGGTTGTAGTTGTCATTGTAGAAAACAACATCTCACCAGTCTGTCTGTGCATATCCATCTGATCAATTGGATGGATTTGATTGGTGTGAAATAAAAGCACACTCTTTTTGTAATTAGATGGTGATTTAGGAAATGGAATCTAGGCTTGTAAGAAATCCATTTCCATTCTTCCTTTCTCACTCTCAAAATTAGAAAGGAGCCTATGTTGGGAGGTTGAAGTTTGCTTCCAGAACTGGTCGTACACAGTGGACTTTAGAGTTTGATTTTTCTACTTAATTTCTAGGAACCTTGAAAATATGTTTTGATCATTTGAATAGCTAGTTCCTGTGGACTAAATAATTTCTAGAGGCTCTCTATAAGGTGAGGTTGTAGGAGGAGTGGTTGAGGTACTAACTGTGGGAGGAGTGGTTGAAACACAAACTCATGTAGATGTAGACACTTTTGGATCTCCAAGATCAATGATCACTCGTGGAGTATCTTCTGTTGATGTGACCACACTGACTTTAGGCTTTGTTTGTTGAAAATGAATCCTTTTAGAACATCTTCAGTGGATGAAGTTTCCTCTCTCATCCTTTTCTGTTTCTTGCTCTAAGCAACTGGAGTCTATTTAGTGGGGGTAGACACAATGTTCTCATTTGCCTCTTAAAGAGTCCCATCAATCCATGTTTCTTGATTCATAAATTTTTCTATTTCTCACTTTGGAGAATGGTTATAAGGAGTCATTTTGAAACTGACCCTCAAAGTAGAAATGATGCCAAAAGGATCATAGTACCAGGTGAAACTGGGTTGAAAATTCATCTTACCCAATAGTGTATCTACCTCAACACTAGCTGATTTGGTTTTGCAAATAAATGACCTAATGTATGCTTTGAGATTAAACCAAGATTTTCTTTTACCTGACACAAAATGTAGCTCATTTATGTGAATCATTTGCCTAATATATTCCAAAGAAAATATTCTCATAAGAACATATTTGGGTAGCTTGTATGGTGCAAGATCACAACCATATATTCTTATCTCAGCGTAGTTATGGTATAAATACTAGTCACCAATTTTGGTTTGTTCACTTAAATGTAGGATCCTCTTAATTTCATCCCCAATCCTAGGCTCTGTCTTATTGTTAAGGAGTTGTGCCACTAGATGTATGAATGTACCTACAAATTCTGCGAATAAGGAGATGGTAGAAGTTGTTCTGACCATTTCTGTCCAGTGAATCACTAATTGATTCACTTCCTCTTAATTTCATCCCCAATCCCGGGCTCTATCATACTGTTAAGGAGTTGTGCCACTAGATGTATGAAAGTACCTACAAATTCTGCAAATATAGAGATGGTAGAAGTTGTTCTGACCATTTCTGTCCAGTGAATCACTAATTGATTCACTCCTTGTTCATCCTGCTTGTTGGGTTTGATAGGTAACAAATGACCCTACTGAAAAAGAAACATGTAGACAATTACAGAGCTTTAATTGAACACTCCGTGCATAGTGAAGTTCATGAATGGTTCATGTATATTATCAGCCAAGAATTGGATGTAATTATACATGAATGTTAGTTGTTGATGTTTATTGAAAATGGACAGGAAACTAAGGATAGTCTCATCAACAAATTGGTCATCAGGGTATCCTAATAAATAGGAAAGCAAGGAAATGCAATGTTTGGAGGCTTTACAAAACATGGAAGATGAGGAAGGTTGATTTCTTTTGGGAAATTCTACATCCTTAGGCAAAGAGATTTCAAAAATTTTGCCTCTCTTTGGGAAGCCTAACTTATGGTACAGATCCATAAGTGTTGCTGGTGAAAACTGAGTCAAAGAATCAATTTGAGGAATCGAGAGTATTTCATTTATGGTTTGAGTAGAAATGGTTATCATAATGTCTCCATTCTAAGCCATGACTACTCTTTTGATAGGATCATACTTGGCTTGACATAAGGTAAAAAGGTTAGGGAATTAATGTGTCTTTGGGAAAAAATAGAAAGGTAAGATGGATTCCCAAAACCTAATCAGATCTTGCTAGTTGAGATAATTCTATTTGAGCCACAAGTGAAGTTCATAGAAATCAAACTCACACTTGTCTTTTGCAACATTGAATAATGTATCGACAAGTGGGACATGGTCAAGGTCAAGTTGGGTTGGAGTAGAAGTACTGTCCTCTGCACTCTGCTTCTTGGCTTTTGCTTTTGGGGCCATGCTCATAGGCAAGAGGAAGAGCAGTTATAAGTGACAGATTGAGCAAATAGTAAGAAGTTCTGGAAAACTATAAACCTACAAATAATTGAAAATATTGAGAGAAAAGTGATGAAGAGGTTAGTTTAGTTTTATTTATAAGATGCGGGAAGAGATAACTATTTTACTCATAATCATAGCAACTTTCAATCCGCAGGAGCAAAGCTGTAACCGGTGGATATAACGGGCATGAAAATGGGGCAGTAAGCATGTAATGGAGTGATCCAGGTATGGGTGTGACAAAGGACCCTTCCAATACCTTTTACTTTCGTGATGTGTTAAATTGCATTTTTAAAAGAACATAAATGAACACATGTGCATGTTGCAAAGAAGAGGAGCATGACAATCATCAGCAACATAAAAACATACGCTGTTGATAATGGAGTTCATCCAGGAGGGGCTACGTCTCCGGGCCCCGATGTCAAGATGATGTAGGCTGCTGCATTAAGTGCTGTCAATAGTAATGATGTACATAAGAGGTGATGTTGCTATCATACAAGGAAAATACCTTCACATAGGAGTGACTCTAAGAGATGTTCCGCTATAGGAACTCTCTATCAAAAAGACTCCTATCAGTATGACACAAACTCATTCCCAATCATCATCCCACCAACATGGCATAAAAGGGATCTCAATTCAAACATTCATGATGACAACATGAGTATCCCATCAATGTACAACAAAAGGATCTCAAAACCTAACATGATGAATCATGACAATAAGTACATCACATAGATGATTCTGCATCACATCAAGTAGGAATCTTGCAAATGAGTAAGAAACAAGATCCCACATCCAACATCAAACAAGCATCTGTGCAACACAGTGCATAGCAAAATAAGTACATGAATAAACTGCATATACCTCACATCCAAGGGCCATCTGAAGAATCAGATGTCAAATTATTGAAGTTGCTCATGGCATCGATCTCACGGCATCAATCGCATGGAAATGGTTGCTCGCACATGAATGTTGACACTTGCATTCCACTTAGAAAAGTGGTAGAAGAATAGAATGAGAAAATAAGAAATCTAAATGTAGCATCAGATTTGTGGCATCGAATAGTGCAAAATCGACTGTCCAATTTTTGAATTATGAGAAAGTGAGAATCTGGGGCTCAAGGAATCTTTTAGATTCCCCCTAGATTCCTCAAAGATCCTACTCCATGGTTGGACTGGAAATTTGAAATTGAAATGGTGAATCTGACCTCGCCATTGTGATCCCTACAGAAAACCATGAAAAACAACTATAAACTTGGCTATATTCCGACATGGAGAAAAACTACCTCGGGAAAATTTCAAGGATCATGGTTTTGCTCCTTATTTCCGTAGAAGTCATGGTTCCACCCGCATAATGAAAAATCACCGAAAATGCATAACTTTGATGGAGAAATGAACAATGTCATTACATTCGTGGCGTCGAGAAGTGTTGAAACCATATAAAATTTGTCAAAATCTAACAAAGTGAAAATTCAGCCCCTCTTGCAAAATGTTGCCTCGAATTGCATGGACTGCCTCCTTTTCCTTGAAATGCGTGCTCTCTCATGGTTCCTCCATCTTCCTCTCCATTTGAAAAAATTGGGTTCTTATAAAAATTTCATGGGTGGATTAAACAATGAGTCATTTTGGTGCAGTAGTTAAGTTAAGGCATTAGTTGAGGAAGGGTCGTGTTGTCAAACCCGCCCCTCGTTTTCTTGCGCGTTATAATTTTGGCTATAAACAAAATTTATTTTAAAATGGGGGTCAAGTCCGCATTGTGTGGTCCACCCTGTGATCCTGCACATTAACTTTCGTGGTTGTTGGAGCACGGTTTATGGTGGTGTTGTTCGACATTAAAGGGGCTGCATTATTTATGGGGTTGCTCGCTTGGGGGCCAACCACGTTGGCTGGGCGGGTTCGACCCCCGCTAGTACCCTTAACTTCCACCATATGTTTTAGGTTGGAGGGAATTTGGGTTGGCTCCATGCTGCAAGGCCAAACCACCCAAATTCCACTCCATTGTTGTTGAAACATGGTGAGAGGAGTGGGTGGTGGGGGTGGTGAACCACCACCACTCCCTTTTTTTTAATATTTTTTGTTATAATTAAGAAGGCATGTTGAAAAATTTGAATTTTAGGTTGAAGGAGTGTTTTTAACGAGGCCATAATTTCACATGGAATCTGGCAAGAGTTGGTCAGCTTCCGTCTGCCAGAAAAGGCCAAATTGTGTCTTTGTCAAGCCTGCCTAGTCATCAAAAAGTCAACCCAACTTTGACTGCCTCTCTCTTCCTCACTCAGACTCAAATTGATGAACTGTTCACACCGCCATGATCAAGACGACGAGATCTACACGTTGGTCCTTGTTCGAGCATAATCCAAATACTTTGATTTTTGAGTTTTCCTAAGTCCTCTTTGTCCTGTATGTGTCTCTAGAGCCACTTGGATCAATCCTCCCAATTGGGGAGCTTTTGCTCCTCCAAAAGCATGAAAAATAATCTGCAACTTCTATGTACCTTGTTTGCATCACAAGAATCGTGAAAGGTCTCGCTTCCATCTCCTTGACCTTTGTTCTTCAGGACCTTAAGCGATGAGCCGACACTTCCAACCTCTGCAACCTATCCTATGTTGTTTTGCAAATTACATGCTTGAATTTCATGATCAACTAATGACCCAAGTGTCCCACACTTGCCACGAGTTTATAACACATACTTTGTGGTCAAGTTTACATCAAGATGGACGCAATATCCCAGCTATGACAACAAGGCCAACCTATCTTTATTGATTCAAGAAGTGATGAAAAACACATCATCACTGCAAGACATGATTTACAGAAAGGCCAAACACTATTGTTTTTCTTTGACAAGTGATGGAAACACGACATCACTTTCACAGTTCAACATGTGACACCAAATAAGACCATACATCATTGTCGTTGAACAAGTGATGGAAAACATGTTATCACTTTTACATTTTAAAATGCAACAAATGATTCACAAAAGCACGACCATGAAACAACAACATGTCTAGAAACCATTTTTCACTGATCAATGTGAATGGGTCACCTCCTTGTGGTGGCTTGGATTGTCGAACAATTGTTTCACTTGGTTCATGCACCGACACTATGTGTTTAAGGCACTGCTCTAGATGGAGCCTCCAATAAGTGGCTCTTTGATGGCCACTTCTATCGCAATGACTGCAATATGTTTTCTTCCTCCAAATCTGCCTAACATGTTTCTTTACCTGCTATTGAGAGGGTCCTTCATGGCTCATCCTTTTGTGTGCTGCCATTATTTTCGAACACTTAGAAAATGTATGGTTATGTAATCCACAAAAGGCACATGTTTTTCGATGCCATGTTTTACGTTCATCATTAACAATATGATTATAATTGAAATGAGCATTTGAAGATAGAAAGTGGTTATACTTTCTCTTGTTGTCTCTAGTGTAAGTATGGTGATAAGAGCTTGCCTCAGCTCTTTCCTTGCAATGGAAAATGCCATGGGATGATGGGGATGTTTTCCCATCATTCTCTTTCCTTGACGATTTTGATGATGTCTTGAAAGAATCTAACACCTTTGAGCATTCTCCTTTGATGTATCTCAAGCCTGCAAGTTGAGGTCTCTGCACAACCTCCAATGGTTGAGTTATGCCTTGGTTATTAACACCAAGTTCCTTTTCCTCCTCATGCCTCATCCTTGTAAGGAGCCTCATGTTTGTCCCTGTAATTGGGATCTCCAAATCTCCATCCAAAATCATACCATGTGATGATGAAATTGAAAGGAAATCAACATATTTTACCTCCTTTGTCGATTTGGAAAGAACTGATGAGGGCTTCTCATCATCTGCTGTTGGTGGTTCGCTAGCTGTCTCGGTGCATTCCCCAACTTCCTTTCTGACATACCTAATTCCTTTTCGATAGGGTAATTCCTCTACTTTGATGGGATTGACAATGCCTTGGCCCTTAATGCCTAAACCTTTTGCTTCATACCCAATTCTCTTTAATAGTTTGGAGCCAATGCCTATGGTATGATTTTCAAAAATAGCAAAATCATCATCAGGAAACATGCATTAAGATGGAGAACTAATTTTTACCTCGCATGGGTCACGTTGCAACTTTTCTAAGGCCTCGTCCTTTGCTTGCAGTTGTCGTAACAGACTATGTTTCTCCTCTTTCTCTTCCTATAGAAGCGTCTTCAATTCAATGTTCTCTGTTTGAAGATTTTGTTTGTTGTGCTTTAGTTCTTCCAGGGCCTCTTCTGTGGCTTGCAACTGAAGCTACATTCGCTCCTTTTCCTCTGTCTCTTTCTGTAGAGTTTCATACATGATTTCCACCCTTTTGAAAATTTTGATCATGGTCTCATACATCGCTTTTTCATCCTCTATCCCTGCACATTCCATTGTTCATGGTTGCAATTCACATTAATGCAAAGACCGCTATGATACCACTTGATCCAGGTCTAGGTGTGACAAAGGACCCTTCCAAGGCCTTTTACTTTTGTGATGTGTTAAATTGCATTTTTAAAAGAACATGAATGAACACATGTGCATGTTGTAAACAAGAGGAACATGACAATCATCAGCAACATAAAAACATAAGTCATTGATAACAAAGTTCATCCAGGAGGGACTACGTCTCCAACCGCCGGTGTTAAGATACTGTAGGCCATTGCATTAAGTGTTTCTAATAATGATGATGTACATAAGAGGTGATGTCGCTATCATACAAGGAAATGACTTCACATAGGAGTGGCTCTAAGAGATGTTCTGTTACATGAACTCTCAGTCAAAAAGACACCTATCAGTATGACACAAATGCATGCCCAATGATCATCCCGCCAACATCGCATAAAAGGGATCTCAATGCAAAAATTCATGATGACAACATGAGTATCCCATCAACATACAACAAAGAGATCTCAAAACCTAACATGATGAATCATGACAACAAGTTCATCACATAGATTATTTCGCATCACATCAAGCAGGAATCATGAAAATGAGTAAGAAACAAGATCCCACATCCAACATCAAATAGGGATCTGTGCATCACGATGCATAGCAAAAGAAATACATGAATAAACTGCATATACCTCACATACAAGGGCCATCTGAAGAAGTGTATGTCAAACTGTTGAAGCTGTTCATGCCATCGATCTCATGACATCAATCGCATGGAAATGGATGCTCACACATGATAGCTGACACTTGCATTCCACTCAGAAAAGTGGTTGAAGAATAGTATGCGAAAATGAGAAATCTGAACGCACCATCAGATTTGTGGCATCAAATAGTGCAAAATCGACTGTCCAATTTTTGAATTTTGAGAAAGTGAAAATCTAGGGCTCAAGGAATCTTTTACATTCCCCCTAGATTCCTCAAAGATTCTACTCCATGGTTGGAGTGGAAATTTTAAATTGAAAAGGCGAATTTGACCTCGCCATTCCGATCCCTGTCGAAAGCCATGAAAAACAAGTGTAAACTTGACTATATGCCGACATGGAGAAAAATTACCTCCTTAGGAAAATTTCAAGGATCATGGTTCCGCTCCATGTTTCTGCAGTGGTCATGGTTCCACCTGCATACTGAAAAATGATCGAGAAATGCATAACTCTGATTGAGAAATGGAAAATTCCATTGCGTTTGTGGCATCGAGAAGTGCTGAAACCATATAAAATTTGTTAAAATCTGACAAAGTGAAAATTCAGCCCCTCCTGCAAAAATGCTACCTCAAACTGTGTGCACTACCTCCTCTGCCTCAAAATTCATTCCTGCTCCTGGTTCATCCATCTGCCTCTCCATCTGAAAAAAATTGGGTTCTTATAAAAATCTCGCAGGTGGATTAAACAATGAGTTAGTTTGGTGCCGTCGTTAAGTTAACGCATTAGTTGGGGAGGGGTCGAGTGATCAAACCCTGCCCCTCCTTTTTTTGCACATTATAGTTTTGGCTGTAAATGAAATTTATTTTAAAATGGGGGTTGGGTCTACATTGGGCAGGCCAACCCATGATCCTGCGCATTAACTTTCATGGTTGTTGGAGCACGGTTTATGGTGGTGCTGTTCCACATTAATGGTGTTGCATTATTTATGGGGCCGCTCGCTTGGGAGCCAGCCATGTGGGTCAGGTGGGTTCAACCCCCACTAACACCCTTAATGTCCATCGTATGTTTTAGGTTGGAGGGAAGTTGGGTTGGGTTCGTGCCCCAAGGCTGGCCCACCCAAATTCTGCTCCATTGTTATTGAAACATGGTGAGAGGCATGGGTGGTGGGGGTGGTGGCCCACCACCACTCCCTTTTTTTTTGTTATAATTAAGAAGGCATGTTCAAAAATTCGAATTTTAGGCCAAAGGAGTCTTTTTAATGAGGCTACAATTTCGTCTAGAATCTGGCCAAAGTTGGTCAAATTCCATCCGTCGGAAAAGGCCAAATTGTGTCTTTGTCAAGCTTGCCTAGTCATAAAAAAGTCAACCCAACTTTGACTGCCTCTATCTTCCTCATACAGACTCATATTGATGAACCATTCACACCATTGTAATCAGGACGATGAGATCTATGCCTTGGTCCTAGTTTGAGCATAATTCAAATACTTTGATTTTTGATTTTTCCTGAGTCCTCTTTGTCCTATGTGTGTCTCTGGAGCCACCTAGATCATGGAGTAATGGATAGGATGAATAGGAAACGTATATGTGAGGTGGCATCTTGTGATTGGTTGAGGGATAATGACTTTGGGAGTGTAGAAGAGCCATTTGCGGAGGGAAACCACGAGTGGTTCACGGGGGGGGGTAGTGAGTTGTTTGTGGTTTTGAGTGGACAACGGTGTAGAGTGATGTGGTGGCAACATGTAAGGTCTGGGAATCTTCCATGGAAACCGCTTTGCAGACCCCCCCCGCCCTTCTCGCATTAATGAGAAACAGTAGAGGGGGTTGCAAAATATCTCCCCGTCATTGATCTGGGCAAGGAAAAGATCAACTGTCGAATCATGCGCCTGCTTTATGGAAAGTTGACAAGACCTTTTTGTTGTTTATTGATTTGGGTCAAATAAAACATTCTCTTTATAATATAATTTGAAATGCCAAAGATGATAACCAAATAATTAATCCCAATTAAGGAATTAATCATAAATTAACAAAATTTAACATTTTCCTAATGTGGCGCATTTAGACTAGCAACGTTTGCATTTATGTTTGTATGAAAATGGAGCCTTTGTTTTCTTTTTTCTTCCCTAATATTTTATTTTTCTTTTGCCTTCTTTATTTAGGGCAGCTAACTCCTATGATTTCACTGATATGGATGCCTATAAAATATAGATTTTTCTTAGCATTTTAATTTTTCTTTCTTTTCCATCCATATCCCAACTTATCATTTTGCTTTATTTTTTACTAATATACTAACTTATCAAAACCAAATAATGTTACAATATCGGCTCTAGCTGGGGGCTGCTTCCCCCTGTGGGATAAAGAGAACAAGTAGGTCCAAGTGCCTTCTCCTCGGTCTATGGAGTCTTTATTGAAACAATTACTCACTTCCAAATTTTTGAAAATAAAATAAACTCTCCAGATATTTACAGATGATGAATGAATGGATGAAAAATTAATACTGAATGTAATGTTTCAAGTATTTCCCATTGGCTAGCAATGAGGAATACTCTCCTTCCAAATTCTAAAGGATGAATGTATTGTTCCCTCTGAGTTTTGCAATGCTAAATTGATGAAACCAAAGGTTGGCAAATTTTGCATGCTTGCCTTTATCCTCCCTCCCTGTATCCCATATAGGTACTAGGTCACGTTTCTTTAAATTCCTCTCTCTAGCCTTTCTGTCAAACAATTCCTTCATATTGTTTTGATATTTCCTTAGCTTATACTCAATTTCATCCCTGAATTCATTTATCTCAATGAATTGATTAATCCTTCTTGATAATTCATCATTTTCTTCATAGGATTCTTGAAGGAATCTCATAATAGGTAAAGCCAATGAGTGGGAAAATTTGCTTCCTTACCATAAAATAATTGGAAAGGAGATTTTCCTGTTGACCTCTTAGGAGAAACTCTATTTTCCTAAATTTCATGGATTAGGTGGTTGTCCCAACTCGTTTTATGGTCTTGAAGAGTCTTCTTGATCACCTTAACTAAGCTCTTATTGGAGGACTCTGCTATCCCATTACCTTGTGGATAGTATGGTGTAGAATGGTATAATAGGATTAGAAACTTTTGACAGAACTCAATCATTTTAACACTGCTAAAAGTTGTTGCATTATCTGTAACAATCTGTTGAGGACATCCAAATCTTCATAAAATATTCTCTTCAATGAATTTAATCACAACAGTGTTAGTTGCATTTTTAATAGGTATTTCCTCTACCCACTTGGTGAAATAGTCTATAGTAGTTAAAATCCATCTATGTTGATTACTTGATTGTGGATGAATTTACCCTATAAAGTCCAACCCCCATTGTAAAAAAGTAGCTTGAACCAAAACTGGGACCAAAGGAACTGCTGACAGTTTCTATTTACGTGCAAATATTTGGCATGGTATGCAACTTCTTACTCTTGCTCCAACTTATTTAGAAAGTGTAGGCCAGTAGAAACCCACCTTTAAAATTTTTGTAGGCTATTGCTCTCCAGGCATAGTGTCGACCACAAAACTCTGCATCGAACTAATCTATAATCCCCTCTATTTCATTTTCATTTGAATAAAGAAGAAGGATATTAATAGGGTCTTTCCAGTATTAATTAGCATTGATAATGCAATATTTCACTGCTTTAAGATTCAGGGCTTTACACTGCTTCAAGTCAAGTTCAGCTAGACATTGAAAACATCTAAGAAACTGTACAATATCAGAATACCAATCAGAGAGTAGATATTTCTGATCTATATGAACAAGAATGGCTTGATATGAAGAAAGAGGTTCTTGTGGGTTCTCCCCTTTTGTAAGAGGAGGAGGTTCTTGTGGATTCTCCCTAGGTGAAATTGAGGAAGGTTCTTGTGGATTTTCCCCAGATGAAATTGAGGAAGGTTCTTGTGGATTCTCCCTAGATGAAATTTCAGAAACAAGATTTTTCCCCGATACTTTGCAATTGGATTCAGCTAACAATTTGGCTAGGCCTTGACCCTTTACTAGTTTTGTGGTCTTAATTTCGAGGTCAAAGTCAATAATTTTAGCAATCCATCTACCTCTTCTTCCATCAGTATCAGGTTGGGTCAAAACAATTTTAACAACGTGATTAGGGACATAGGATGTAATGTGTGAATGCAAGACATAAGTTCTAAACACTTTGATGGCTTGGATTAAGGCATAAGCTTGTTTTTTAATAATATCATACCTAAGCTCAATATCCCTCATGACTTTAGAAAAGAGGGCTATGGGTTAGTCATCACCATTTGTATTCTTTTGTAAAAGTACAACAACTAAGGTTGTTTTGGATGCAAAGGAAAATATGCTAAAAGGTGAACAATAATCATGATTGGCTAATGTAGGGGCCTCAGATATAGCCTTTTTGATATGATCAAAAGCGTACCTCAAAGAAACTGTCCATTTGACCTCATTGTTCTTCTTTAGCATATCAGTTATATCCTTTACTATCTCTACATAATTAGGGATGAACCTTTTGAGAAAATTTATTTTCCCAAGGAATGTTTGTATCTCTTTCTTATTCCTTGGTAGAGATAGGGTCTGAATAGTTGAAACTCTCTTTGGGTCAATCATAACTCCCTCCTTGGAAATTATATGCCCTAGTAATTTCCCTTCCTTTTACAACAAATAAAGGTTTCTTCGGATTAATGGATATGCCAAATTTTCTACACCTGTCAAAAACCTTGCTCAAGTGTTTTAAATGATTTTCATCAGAATCAGATAAAACAGTTAAATCATCTAGATAAATGATAGTAAATTCAGATGCTTTAACTACAAATGCTAGATCCATGGCTCTCTAGAAAGTGGCTCCAACATTTGTCAACCCAAATGAAATTCTAGCATACATGAATGTATCCCAAGGAGTGGTGAAAGAAGTTTTGTCTTGGTCAGCTTGACTTACTATGATCTGGTTGTAACCAGAAAATCCATCTAGCATAGAAATCCTATTTGCACTTGAAACTTTCTGAAGTAGATGATCCATTTTGGGCAATTGGTAGTTATCCTTTCAAGATGATTTGTTCAGATTTCGGAAGTCTACACATAGCCTAATTTAACCATTTTTCTTTCTGACAGGAACTAGGTTGGCTACCCAGTCAGAATACCTTAAAGGTACTATGATATGAGCATCAAGCATCTTTTTAATCTTTTTCTCAATAGTTGGAAGAAGTATGGGATTGATTCTTCTTAGTTTTTGTTGAAAGGGTCTTGCTTCTGGTTTCAAAGGAATCTTATGGTCAATCAAAGATGTATCATAAGTTTTTAACTCATTATAAGACCACACAAAAACATATTTGTAATTTTTAAGAAGATTCAAGTATTTCACTTTTACATCCTAAGGCAAGGTTGATGACAATTTAAGATTTCTCACATCATTTAAAGTCCCAATATTGCATTCTTCGATTTCTTCTTCAGGTGAGTCAAACAAGGGGTTTTTAGAAACATCATTATTATCAAATAGTTTTTCCAATGGAACCAATCCTTTGGGAATAAAATTATTACATAATGGAATGCTATCATGATCAAGAATTTTAGGACTGAATGAAGTTTCCGGGCTTTGGTGATTTGATTCTCGGACATCTTTTTGATCTTCTTCAATTTGTGTATTTGAGAATTCATAAATGACTTGAAGAAAATATTTTAATTTTTCATAATCCTCAAAAATCTGCTAGTGTTTAAGGTTATCAGGAATTGATGGTCTATACTTGACCTGAATTTGGTATTCCAGCAATACTGGCTCAGGGATTTTGAAAGAGCTTTCTGAGACAGCAAGTGAATCAGCATGCATATTCTCATCTCTGGGTATAGTTGTTATGTTAAATCCTTTTCAATTGTGTCCCAAACTTCATTTCTATAGGACCTAAGTCTTGGGTGTTTTGTTTGACATAGATTTATAACCTGCTTCAGTATTCCCTCAGAATCAGAAAAGACACTCAAGTTTTGAACCTTTAGACTCTTAGCTAGCTCAAGACAAAGACGAAAAGCCTCATACTCAACCACATTATTGGTGACCTCAAATTCAAGTTTACATGAATGAGTTATCTTTTCTTTATTTGGTGAAATTAAAACAATTCCTGCTCCTGCTCCTTCCTTTGAGCAAGAGCCATCAAAATAACGTTTCCAGATATTTGATTCTGCAATTTTAGGTTTGGAAACCGTATTTTCAATGGAAAGCTGGGTGTTTGATGAATTTTCTAAAGATAACTAAAAGCAATCAAAATCTTGATCTACTGCATATATAGGGTGATTTTTTACTTGATCAAACCTACAAAGAGTATGAAGGAATCCGACTTCCCTATATAACATAAAATGTTCACCTCCATAGACTGGCATAGTAGCAAAATACATGTTCATCTGAAGTGATCCTACAAGTTTAGGACAACATGATCTAGACAGGAGCATGCCAAACTTGGCAGGAATATCAGTGACAACTATTTATAAAACTATACTCTTAACAGGTATTTGGGCTAAGGTCACAACTAGGTCTTTGATCAATCCTAGGCATGGTACTTTCTTTGAATCAAAGGTGTAGAGATCATGATAAGAACAAGTAACTTGTAATTGAAGCTAGTCCATAATTACCTTTGGCATAGGGTTATGAGAAGCTCTAGAGTCCAGCACGCAATTATAAAAGAGAAAGTCATGAACCTTTAAAGTTACATAAAATAGTTGAACAATCTTGTCAATTATATCAGAAATAGGGCCAAACACTACTAAGGGTTTTTCACCTTTCAAGCTAATAACATCTCCCTCAGCATCTACACTAGAGGACTATATCCATTTATACACTTGATTTTTATAACCATGGTTTTTGGAAAGCTCAGCTAAAGGGATAGGAAACTTGACCCTTCCCAATTCCTTTTCAATATTGAAAGTTGTCAAAATGGTCTTGTTAGATGAAAAGGTTTTAGTAGATGACTCTGTATTTTGAGGTGTTGGAGTTTGTGTTTGGATAGATTTTATTGCAGGTTCAATTATAGTGGTAGATTTTGAAGTTCTACCTGGGCTTGATCTAGGTGTTAGATCATACCTCTTATTCAATTCTCCAATAAAAACTTTGCAAAATTCTTGGTATTTTGAAAGTTAAGCATCTCCTTGCTCTTGTTCAAAATTCTAAGGGAAAGATGAAGGAACTATTGCCATTTGTACTGCTGAAGAATCAATATTATTGATATCTTCAGTGATTAAAGGGCTTGTATCCTGTGGTTGCTGATCATCAATCAATAATGTTGGTTTAATGTTTTGATCATAACCTGGTCTCTAAAGGATCTACATTTTAGGAGTTCTTCGGAATTGAGTTTGAGGTTGAGGTATGACAACAGTTTGATGAGTAGTTCTAGGTTGTGATTCAATTTTAGAAATCCAATTAGAAAGGTTTCTAAGTAAATATGTAATTTCATCAATTTTCTAATCTTCAAGTTTAGATTTGGAAGAAGATAAATCATCAATCCTAGCTTTCAATTTTCTTTCTTCTTTCTATGCTTTAGCTTTAACTTTGCCAGAAGCAGACCTATTAGCTTTTACCTCTATAGCATTTGTCTACATGTCTTCTAATGTATTAGATATCCTTTCTCTTAGAATGATTGCAAATTCATCTTCAAATGCTTTGGAAAAAATGACTTTTGCAGCTACTACTGGTGGTTTACAATCAATAGGCATTTTATGATAGAGTTTGTTAAATCTCTTGATGAATTCAATGACTAGTTCACCAGGGTTCCTCTTCAATTCTTGAAATTCAGTGAGAAAGTAGACATGATCCTTATTTACCCCCCATTGATTTTTAAAGATAGTTATGAGCTCATTCCATGTCCTTATAGAGTCAGGTCTAACTTGCCTAAACCAGATCCTAAAATTTCCTTCTAAGGATTGCACAAATAATCTTATATAAACATTTTCCTGTTCTATGTTCATATTGTTAGCAAAATCTAGGAAAGTTGATCCATGATCTTCTACTGAACCACCAGTTTCTCCATTAAATCTTGGTAAATTCTATAGATATCCATCAAGAAAAACTTCCAAGTTTTGAGGGAGGACTAGAGCAGCATACCTTTCTTGTACAATGAGCTGAAAACCCATGATAGCAGGAGGATTCTGGGGTGACTAAGTGGATGACGATGAGGAAGAGGAAGATGATGAATATGAAGGTGATGAAGAAGAATAGGTAGGGTTATTAGTATGTGGAGGAGATAAAGAGGGAGGAGACCTCCTTGAATATTTTAAAGGGTTTTTAATAACTAGCTTCTGAACTCCGGATGGAAAGTCTTGTTTATTATGAAACAAAGGATTTGAACAGACAAACAATATCTCTTCATGATTAGTAGAAGTTGATGGAACAAAATAAGGAGTAGGAGAAATGAAGTCTATAGGCTTGAATTCAGGTAAATGTAAACCCAATTCTTCCTCAGATGAAGGTGATTTATAGGAATGGATGGGACTTGATATGACTCAAGTGATTGTATTAAAAAGGTTGATGGAAGATCTACTACTCTTGAATGGAGTTCAGAAAACCTGGTTGGTAGTTCAGTCCAATCAGGATTGGATGGCACAAATCAAAAAGGATCTATAGATGATATGTCTTCAGGGTGTAAAGCTAAAGAAGAAGAAGAGGTTTTACATATTCTCCTTGAAGAGGCTCCCCTAATAAGTCTTTCTAGATATGGTAGAGGGTTAACAATCTCAGAATCAGAACGTGATCTAGTATGCTTAAAAGGAGCCAGCTTGGACTAGTGGAATTTCCAAATCAAATATTTTGACATATATCCTATCCCATGTTCACCTTAAAGGAAAAGGAGAAAATCATTGCCCCAGGGAAAATCTAACTTTCAATCCTTCGCTCCCAAAAAATGACACCAATCTGATGTTGTCCTTTGAGATAACCTAAGGTCAATTAGTTGTGCCAAAGAATCTATAATGTTTTGTTGTTTTAAATGATTGGATGACTAGTGAACTATTATACAAATTGATTCTTTAAAATTAGATAGATTCTTAAGTAAAATAAAAGGCTTTTCTTTAAGTGCACTTGGTTAATTTGATTTTAATGGGATGGAGAAGTAGAGCATGGAGAGGTATAATTGATTTGATATTCAAACTAAGTATTTAACCATTTACAAGAAGAAATTAAGAAAATAGTTCTCTCTTAATTAACAAAATGTAATCAAACTATTACATAGATCTAGTGTAATTTATATTTAAAGAGGAACTTACAATACAAATAGTTCTGTAAATTATTCTCTTATTTAAAATTACAATTTCATGGAGGATTCAAAATGAAACTGAAATTCAATTAAATTTTAAATCGGATCACTGTAAAAGACTTAATTTGTATGAAGAAAACATAATGAATAAAATATATGAAATACAACTCACTAAGAGACAAACCATATGAAGTAAATCCAGAATCTTTTATTTTTTCAAAAAATGCTCCCGCTTAGTACAAATATGCTTGATAACTTGATGAAGGGTTCAACCCCTAACAACTTAATGGAGGAGTTATTTTGTACAAAATTTTGCAAAAGATCTACAATCTATTTGGAATAGAATACCAAAATAGTACAAAATTACAAAAGTGGAACAATATAATGGGAACTGAGAAACTACTAAAGAGGTGGCTCTTTCTTTTGGGAATCTATGGATGATTTAGCCTGAAAACACTGAAAATCAACTCCTCTCTCTCTTCACATCAGGAAAAGGCGTTATGTGACATGCTAAAACAGAATTTGGATGCCTTTCCCTAGAGTGATAAGAAAATGAAGGGAGTGCACCCTTCGGTGTGTACTTACCACATTTGCATCAATAAAGGTTGCAAGCCAGTGTGCCAACCTCATAGGAGAATGAACCCAACCATAAAAGATATAGTTAAATAAGAACAATAGAAGTTGTTGGATGTACAGTTCATTTACCCTATCTCAAATAGTGAGTGGGTGTCTCTACTGGTTCTGGTCCCAAAGAAGAATGGTAAATGGAGGATCTGTGTGGACTACAGGGAGCTAAACAAAGCCACAAAAAAAGACCATTTCCCTTTACCTTTCATTGACCAAGTATTAGATGGTCTTGTAGGAAATAACTTCTTCTCTTTCCTGGATGGATTTAGTGGTTACAATCATATCCAGATCAGCCCAGAGGACCATGATAAAACCACCTTCACTTTTCCTTGGGGTACCTTTACTTATAGGGTCCTTCCTTTCGGATTATGAAATGCCCCTGCCACTTTGTAGAAAGCAGTCCTTAGCATCTCTGCAGAGCTAGTGCATGACTCTGTGGAAATTTATATGGATGATTCCACCCCGTATGGTTGTGATTTCCTAGAGGCTCTCTATAAATTGGGCAAAGTATTAAACAAATGCATTGAAATGAACTTATCGCTTAGTCATGATAATTGTGAGTTCTTGATGAATGAGGGGACTTTTCTATGTCACTCAATATCCGAGGAAGGACTACAAGTGGACCAAAATAAAATTTCTATCAAAAGCAGGGTCTCTACTCCTCAAAAGTAGAGGAATGTCAAAATTTTCTTGGGCTTAGCTGGATACTATAGGAGATTCATAAAAGACTTCAGCAAAGTAGCCTAACCTTTGTTTCGACTATTAGCCAAGGACTCTAAATTTTTATGGTCAGAAAGATGTCAAGAGGACCTAGAAACCCTAAAGGACAAGCTGACTACTACACCTATACTCTGAGGCCCAAATTCTTCCTTTCTACATCCATGCTGATGCCTTTAACAAAGTTATAGGAATAACTCTAGGCCATCTAGATGACAATTTACCTTATTCCATTTATTTCATTAACAAAAATTTGTCCGAGGCTAAATTGAACTATACTGCGACTGAAAAAGAGCTCCTAGCTCTTGTCCATTCCTTGAATAAATTAAGACATTCCATCATTGATTACCAGACCTTTGTACCCACTGACCATGATGTTATTAAATATTTGATGGACAAGCCTAATGTCAATCTAATAATTATTAGATGGTTTCTTTTGTTACAACAGTTTGATCTAACTATCACTGGTAAGCCTGGTAGAGAAAATGTAGTTGCATATTTTTTTGTCTAGACTTGCTTTGCTTGTAGTTGAGGAAGGAATGGTTGATGATCAACTGCAAGATGAAAATTTATTCACTATTTCAGTTCTCTCTCCATGTTGTTCTAACATAGCCAACTACTTAATGGTTGTTCAATTCCCTCCAAATCTGTCCTCCAAGGAAAAGAGAAGAATTATAAGAAAAAGTGCACCATTCACTTGGATTGGGGGAAATCTCTTCAAGCTAGGCCAAGATCAAATTATGAGGAGATGTGTCAGGGAGGAGGAATTTTTTGACATCCTTCTGGCCTGTCATGATGGGCCTTATTGAGGTCACTTTGCAGCCAAGAGGACAACCTTCAAGGTACTACAAGCTGGCTACTATTGGCCCACTCTCCACGAAGATGCAAGAAGATATACTAGTTGATGTGATCAGTGCTAAAGAATGGGGAAACCTACTCCCAAGGATGAAATTCCTTTGCAACCTCAAGTGACTCTTAAGCCATTTGAAAAATGGGGCATGGATTTCATTGGGCCCATTGATCTACCATCAAGGCAGAAAAAGTACATAATTGTGTGCACTGATTACTTGAAAAAGTGGGCTGAAACGAAGGCTGTCAAGGTATCAACAAAAGAGAAAGTGGATGATTTCATAAGGGAGAATGTGTTTTGCAAGTTTAGGTACCCTAGAGAGCTAGTCACTCACCATGGCACTCAATTCACCTCACACCTGATTAAGAATCTATTGAGTTAGCATAAGATCAAGCACAAAAATTCAACCACTAGCTTCACCCCTTATGATTTGGTTTATGGGAAGAAGGCTCTGCTCTCCATTGAGTTTGAGTACAACACTTTGAGAATGGAAACAAAGTTATATTTTGATGTTACAAGGGCACAACAAGAGAATCTGCTCCATCTCAATGGGTTAGATGAATTTAGGATGCAAGCCCTCCTACACACATAGGTGTCTCAAGTACAAATAAAGGTTTGGCATGACAAAAACACCAAAGAAAAAGTTTTTCAAGAGGGTGATTTGGCTTTTCTATATGACTCCTGGTTCACGAACTTTAAAGGAAAATTCATAACCAAATGGTTGGTCCCATATGTGATAGAAAAGTGCCATGACAAGGGTTTGTTTAGATCAGAACCATTGATGAAGAAGGTATCCCCTTTGTCAATGGATACAAATTGAAAGCCTATAAAATACCTATGTCAAAGGAAGAGTTTATCAATACTATGTGTAAGGAAGTGAATATAATTGGAAGTATCTAAGCTTCCAACTCACCGAATTCTTGAAGACTTTTATTTTTGAAGAAAGCAATGGGAACATAGGAAAAACAATAAGGGACCTAGGTGAAAACCTCCATGAGGTGCCTAAGGCCAACTTTTGGGTTGAAAATCTCCTTGAGGCAGCCCATGAGTGAAAAAAGGAAAATAAATGATCCCTGATTGAAAACCTCCTTTCAGGCACCTAGGGTAGGCAAAGAGGTTGAAAACCTCCTTTGAGGTGACCTGCATGTCTTTCAAAAAAAAGGACAAAAAAAAGAAAAAGAAAAAGAAAAAATGCTATGGTAGTGACCTCAAACCTACCCACAAATAAAATTATGTGATTTTTTCTGGCTTTCAATGCAACAAAGGAAACCAAGTTCATAGGGAATAAACACAAGAAACACTAGATTCTTCCTTCATTCACTACATATTTCCCATGCCTACCATGTCTCCATCATCCATCCTCATTTCCAAGCATCAAAAACCAGTTTGCAGGCAATTTTCTGATTTCTACAGGATTTGCTATAGTTACTACAGGAGTTTCCTGTAGTGCTACAAGATGTCCTGAAACTCACAGGAATGGAATTCTGGTTGAGAAATGATGATGTAGGCATGTTTTGGGTTGAAAGACGAGACCATAAACCTTAAAACATCTCACCGAATATCAACTCATGACTATGCCACCCCCTCTGTCCATCAAAATCCACTCAAAAAGGTAAATAACATATATATATATATATATATATATAGATATATATATAGATATATCTATATATATCTATATATATATATATATATAGAGAGAGAGAGAGAGAGAGAGAGAGAGAGGGGTCCAGGAGCCATACCATCATTGGCCTCACTCACCTACCATTCCATATACACCATTTCCACCTCTTTCACTCCTACCTCACCACCTATTCCTCCTCCAAGTGAAAAAAAACAAAAGAAATATGAAAGAGACAGCTATAGGATTTCTTTTAATACTATTGGAAACCTTGTAATAGCATGTGTTATGACAACAACAATTCTCCATGTCTCCTCCTTCAGTATCCTTGAAGGAAAAGAGTTTTAGCACCCCTGCAGGCACTATGGAAACTATCGAGAGCTCAACAACAACAGAAGAGGCCATGCACCTGCACACCACAACAAGGAAGACAAATATATTAGCTAGGTGAAATCAGAAAAACAAGAGCCAAACAAAAACATGTACCTGGACAAGAAGAAGCACAACAAAGACACCATCCAACATGCATTGACCAAGCGAAGGAAGGCACATGTATGTGATGAGCCCCCAAATTGGGTAACGTATTGGGCTCATTTTGCCTAATTATCCTTGTTCAATCCTCCATTTTTCATAGATTATGCATGTTTTCCTAGTATGTTTATGTTATTTGAACGAATAAGGGTGGTCACTCTACCTAGGAGACTAATACGTGGTTATTTCAGGATTTTTGGACAAATTTTGGAGCAAAACCAAGCAATTATGGGTCAGCTGATAGCCAAGCTTGAGGTGAGGATTCGTAGGGAGGTTGTCTCTTGCATTAAATGGCCTTCCTCAAAATCTCCACCCTCAACACTGAGCTCCATAGGCCACCAAAACAAGTTTTAAAGGAAGCCAAGCAGATTTTGGAGGAGTGACTATTCACTAGCAGTTGGGACAGCCGAGTCCCTTGAATCTAGGAGGGTTGCTAGCCCCCTCATATTGTACAAATAGGAAGACCTCAGCCTTCGTAGTTTACTTTTGGGAACTATTGTTATTTTTGCACTATAGTGCTGTCATTTTGCTCAGCCTGTTTTATTGTAGCTATTGTTGTACAACTTTCTTATGATGGTTATTTTTGAATAATGATAAGCAACTCTACTTGGTATCAGATCTGAGTCCTTTATAGGAGCCTGCATCTCTTGGGGTTGGGCCCAACCCGAGTGCTAAGGCCTCCTCTATGTATTGCTAGTTGTTCTTTATGCATTTGCAAAAACATTTCTATTAAGTAGGTTAAAGTTTGATGATTAAATAGGTCACTGTAAATGGTTAGATAGACTTTTGAATGCTCAGATTCTGTTGATAGGCTATTGATAGGAAAAAGCTTCAAGAAAAGGACCATCAAACATCTCTGGTTTCACCTCTCCTTCAGTAGGATCTGGAGCTGGGATCAGGATAGCTTTGCTGCCCACAAAAACACTAATTTTTCTTTGCCATGCAATCACTAGTGTTTGATTTTCATGTGTAGAAGTTGGTTGCAATTTCAGACTTTCATTTGCTTAGTTGCATGAGTTAAAATACATGGTTTCATTGCAGGTCACACTTCTGTTCATTTTCTTTATTGGCAGCTAGCAGATTTAGGTCATTGTAATTAGGATTTTGAATTTACAGGTCTTCGTTGGATCAGTTGAAAAACACCTTGCAAAGTACCCGTACCACTCCTTCATCTGTTCATTCACCATCAACACCATCCTCTCCACCCTCTGCTTAGAATCCTTGCCTCCTGTTCGCCATTTGCTCCCATAACCCTAGTTTTGTGTGTAACATTTCTTTAGTCTTCTTTGAACCAAATACAACCATCCACACCTGTCCACAACTCCATCCACCGAGTTCTAGACCATCTCCAACCCTCACCCTACCTCCACACTCACTCCTTCACCTTTCTATTAGGCCCCTATACTACTAGTGTAGCCCCTTATTGTTATTAGTACAACCCACTTATTATATTGATGTACCCATGTAGTTCCCATATTGTTACTATTGTGCCCCATAGAAGCCCACTATTGTTATTATTGTGCCCTTACATTATTATTGTTATGTCGGCTATGATTATGTTATGACCCCTTAGACTCCTATATATAGAAAGGAGGTCTTCTCATTTGTATCATCGAATAATTTTTCATTTATGTAATGTAAAGGAGGTTACCCCCTCGAAGAGGCTGAATTCTAAGGCGTTGATCTATCTTTTCTATCTTTTCTTGAGTGATTTCATAACATTTGGTATCAGAGCTTTGGATTCTAGGGTTTCGCTGCTCCAAACAGGTCATCGTGGAATTTTCGCTATAACTCTTTTTTTGTGACGTTTAAGAAGTCGAAAAAAAAACACATTTGAGAAGAAATCGTGCTGAACCTTGGGTCCGAATTTCAGAGCTTTTCATGCGATATTTGCGGAGATATGATCTGAGGAAGTTGGTCTTTTTGCAGACTCCTGAATTACATTCAAAACAGGTGACCTGGGGAAAATCGTCATAACTTTCTCTCTGGGGATCGGATTGAAATTTCGTCAGAAGTTACAGAAAGAGGACGGACTGTAGTTTCTTGTATGCATGTTTCAGATCCAAAGGTTGAAACAATGACTCGTGGCATGTCGTACAAGTTCGCTCTACTGAACTAGTCTAAAAGCAAGTCACTGTGGGAGATTTCACATAACTCTTCCTTGGAGAATCCAATTTGTGTCAGACTTGTGGCATTGGAAAGATGACATAGAAGGCTACTACAAGTTGCAATTTCAGTACTGGACAATCCGAAATTACAGAGATACACCAGATTCAATATCAGGCTTCTACAAAGGGAAAAAAGGTGTGTAGTTTTTTTTTTTTTTTTTTTTTTGCGTAAGCTTGATTTGAAGGAATTCAAAGGGCATAGTAAAGCATTATTATCGGTAACTGATTCCCCAAGCAAAGAAAATACAAACACCGAGTAAGGAACCTGAAAGCTTTAGCATGACTCATGAAGAAGAGGAAGAAATGCTACATGATATATCAAAATTACAAGAACAAGTGCAACAAATGTCACGCTCACAAAAGCTAACAAAAGCTAAGATAAATGGCGTGGAATCTAAGATAAAGGGCATGGAAGCTAAGATGGATGATTCGAACACAAATTTGAAGAGAGACATGGCAGATTTGAAGACAGATTTGAAGACAGACATGGATGAATTGAAGATAAATATGAATAAGTTGCTACAAGAAATGGGCACTAAGGATGAAAGGGTACTAAAGGAAACTCATGATGAGAATAAAAGAAATGTTAATCATGATTCCATAGATGCTAATGTTGGATCGAAGACTCACCATATTCCAAAAATCGATATGAGGAAGTTTGATGGCAAGGATCCTGCCACATAGATATTACAAATGGAGCAATTCTTCGATCTCAATAATGTGCAAAACACACAAAAGGTACGTATGGCAACTGTATATTTGGAACCAAATCAGTTTGTATGGTATCAATGGCTTTGCTCTCGTAAACAATTTATCACTTGGGCAATTTTTACAGAAGAATTGATAGCACATTATGAGGATACGAAAAGCAACACTTTTTTTAGCCAATTGATAAGTCTCAAACACAAGGGTTCAATAATGGAGCACATTGAGGAGTTCCAAAAATTGAACATAAGGGTAAAAGATATTCCAGAGGAGCATAGGATTGATGTGTTCATAGGGTCTTTAAAGGATAATATCCAACATGATGTTCGCCTTTGGGAACCTGATTCATTAGAGAAGGCATTCAGGTTAGCAAGAAAAATGGAAAGCAAAATTATGGCAACTAGGAAGCATACCACTCACAACTATAAAGATGGAAGTGTTGTTGCCCCTAGTCTTCCACAACCTATAAGTTTGACACCACAAAAATTGGAAGAAAAAAGAGCAAAAGGGCTTTGTTACAGTTGTGATAGCAAATACACTAAAGGTCATAAGTGTGCTGAGAGGAAATTATTCTACATAGTGAAGATGAAGAAGAAAAGGAGCAAGAAAGGTCAAAAGAAGAGGATATACTCCAGGAACAAAGCCTAGATGAAGAAAAATTAAATCCGACCATATCTTGTAATGCATTGGCGAGAATTACCACTCCTCAAACCATAAAGATAGAAGGACAAATCAAGAAGAAAGAGGTAATAGTGTTGATTGATTCAGGAAGCACCCACAATTTTATTCATTGTAGGGTAGCAAAAGAATTGAATTGCTTCCTATATCCAGCACCAGAGTGTCAAGTGATGATTGCAAATGGAGGAACAATAAATTGCTCTGGAAGGTGCCATAATATCAAGCTATCCATGGGAGAATATGTATTGACTAGCCCAATGCTTTCCATTCCAATGGGAGGTGCTGATGTTGTACTAGGAGTCCAATGGCTACAATCCTTGGGTACAATAGCTTTTAATTTTCAAGAACTTTTCATCAAATTTTCTACGGAAGGAAAGGAGGTTGAATTAAGGGGTATTGCAGGGAAACCAGGAAAGATAATCAGCTCTAATGGTATGAAAAAGCTTCTAAAAAAGGAGCAAAGAGGTGTAATTGCACAATTATGTTCGCTAGATGTTTCCACATCGGAATCATCTATTTCTCCAGATCTCCAAAAAGTCCTGGACAATCATTCCAAGGTATTTGAGACTCCCAAAGGTCTCCCACCTATGCATGATCATGATCATGCTATTCATCTGATTCCAGGAAGTGTTCCTCCAAACATCAGGCCGTACAGATATCCCTATGTCCAAAAAAGTGAATTGAACGTATGGTTGCAGAAATGCTAGAGGCTGGTATAATTCAACCGAGTCAAAGTTCTTTCTCTGCTCCAGTAGTATTGGTGCACAAGAAGGATGGATCATGGCGCATGTGTCTGGATTATAGGGAGCTCAACAAGCTCACTATTAAAGATAAGTTCCCCATTCCTGTCATTGATGAATTACTGGATGAATTGCATGGATCAATTTACTTCACCAAGTTGGATCTTCGTTCGGGATATCATCAAATCAGAATGAAGATTGAAGACATTCCGAAAACATCATTTAGAACTCATGAGGGTCATTATGAATTTTTGGTCATGCCTTTTGGCCTTACCAATGCACCTTCAACATTTCAAGGTTTGATGAATTCAATTTTCAAACCATTCCTTAGAAAATTTGTGTTAGTATTTTTTGATGATATACTAATCTACAGCAAGTCTTGGAAGGATCATGTTGAACATGTTGACAGGGTGCTACAACTGTTGGAGGAGAAACAATTATATGCAAAAAGATCCAAATGTTTCTTTGGAGTCCAGGAGGTGGAATATTTGGGTCATATTGTATCTCATGAAGGAGTTAAGGTAGACCCTAACAAAATTAAAGCCATTAAGGAATGGAAAATCCCCACATCCATAAAGCATCTGTGAGGATTTCTTGGGTTGACAGGGTATTATCGCAAGTTTGTTAAGAATTATGGGAGAATAGCAGCACCTCTAACAACATTATTGAAGAAAGATGCATTTTCATGGAATCCGGAAGCAACAAAGGCCTTTGAACATCTTAAAGAGGCAATGTGCCAAGCACCGGTCTTAGCTACACCGGACTTCACAAAAACCTTTATTGTGGAATGTGATGCTTCAGGAAATGGAATTGGTGCTGTTCTAATGCAAGATGAAAGACCCATTGCTTTTGAAAGTCATCCAATCAAGGGAAAGTTTTTAAGCAGAGCTATTCATGAGAAGGAAATGTTGGCAATACTACATGCACTTAAAAAATGGCGACCTTACCAAATGGGAAGACTCTTCAAGGATGAGGATGTGGAAGAATTGTTTTGTGCTATTTCTATTATCCAACCAGATTGGATAAACAAAGTAAGGGATGAATGGAAGAAGGACGAAGAAGTATGGCCACTTATTCAAAAGTTGCAAAAGATCCCAATCCAAACAATATTGCCAGAAATTGAAGAGGAAGGAAAATCATATTGGAACCTGGAGCAGTCACAGAAACAAGAACCCGACAGCTACGAAATCGATCAATTTCAGAGTATCTCATCAAGTGGAAGAACTTACCTGCTGAAGATTCCACATGGGAGGACAAGAATTTTATACAGAAGCATCAAGAACTACTCAAGCGTTGAGGACAACGCTTTTTGAAGGAGAGGGGCATGTTAGGCCCCTATACTACTAGTGTAAACCCTTATTGTTATTAGTACAACCCACTTATTATATTGATGTACCCATGTAGTGCCCATATTGTTACTATTGTGCCCCATAGAAGCCCACTATTGTTATTATTGTGCCCTTACATTATTATTGTTATGTCGGCTGTGATTATGTTATGACCCCTTAGACTCCTATATATAGAAAGGAGGTCTTTTCATTTGTATCATCAAATAATTGTTCATTTATGTAATGTAAAGGAGGTTGCCCACTCGAAGAGGCTGAATTCTAAGGCGTTGATCTATCTTTTCTTGAGCTGGTTTCATAACACTTTCCCTCTCCATTCATCCACCAAAATCCTCATCTCTGAACATCCTGTAGAAAATTCCAGACATCCTGTAGAAAATCACAGACATCTTGTAGAACCCCTGCAGACTTCCTGTAGAGGCTCACGAATGAGGTTTCTTGATAGCCAAACTCGGTGAAACTCTAGGGAAGGGTGTTAGGGACCCCTTAGGCCCTCTCTGAACCTTCTTGACCTCCTCCAAGCATTTCCTCTTGCCCATCCACCTCTGCACAGCCAGAATCAGTCAAATCATATGCATAATAACTCTGGCAACATATTCAAAAATACAAAAAGATGTTTCTTTCAGATGTTACTGTAGAAGTAGCTTAGATACATGTATTTACCTTCCCAGGAGTCAATGGCATTTCCTTCAGTAGCTTGCATCCTCTTCCTGGCATCAGTAGGGTTAGCTGGTAGAATTAGGGTTTGCTAAGGTTTGCGTTTTCTTTTAGCTTTTCACTGTCTTTCTGCAAGTAGATCAACCTTCTTTAAAGTAGCTTTCGTCCATTGGTTAAAAAGCTTCTTCTCAGAGCTCATAGAAGTTGGCTTGAGCCCCTAGCAGACTTGTGCCAGCTGACCAAGTGACAGCTGCGGCAAGAGCTAGTACTTCTGCATACAGCACCATCACTTCCAAGTTTGTTACGAACTACCAGGTTGATAAAAGTAAAGAAGGGAGTCCCAGGAGTTGTTGCATTATTGCTGCAATACTGGAGCTCACCACCTCTTTTCGGCGCCGTTGCCGAGGAAGCGTCAGAGTATTTGTGATTGCTGCTTTTCTTCTATTTTCCTACTCTCGCCTTCTGCTAAGTAGTTTATTTCATTTCCATTCTGCAATTTCATTTCTGCAAAAGTAAACTAGACATTTCCTGCTTTCGTAGATTAACCTTTCAATTCTGCAAGCGTAGAATAGAATTTCAATTTTTCAAGTGTAGTCTATTATTTCCTTCTCGCAATTTGATTTCAGCAAAATAGATTAGTCTTTCCCTTCTTTCATTTCAATTCCGCATTTTCATTTCTGCAAGATAGATTTTAGTTAGTTGCAATTCCATCTGTTTCAGTTTTGTAGGTACAAGAAGAAAAAATCAAAAACCACCAAAAGTCCTTTCATGTCTCGTAGGAACAGAGATAATACCAGAAAATTCCTACCCAACACCCCCACCACTTCACTAAGTCACCCTTCTCTCTTCTTTGGTGGCAGTGATCCAGAAGAACCTCTAGGTGAACCTCCTGAGATATACGAAGATCCTATAACAGAAGAAGAGCAAGAAAACATTCCTTTTGAGACTATGGCTGACAACAGAAATGGTAGAGACGATGATGAGAGAATAGAAGGTACCTTCCCCATCCGAGAGACTAACGGGGACATGAAAATGAAGAACATAAGTCCCTCAGCCTTACCTCATTTGTATGGATTGACCACTGAAGACCTTGATACCTTCCTGTTTGAATTTGTTGTCCTTTGTCGAACTTATGACTATACAGAAGATGAGCAAAAGTTGAAACTTTTTCCCTCTACCCTCAAGGATGCAGCATTACGCTGGTTCATGGGGTTACCTGGAAACAGTATCACTACTTGGGCTCAGATGCAGCAAGCCTTTAACAACAAATACCGGGATTACTGTAGGTCAAAGGAAACCAAGGGGGAAATCTTTCGGATGACCATGGGAAATGATGAGTCTCTAGAGGACTATGAGGAAAGGTTCCAACTTAGCTATAAACGAGCCAGGTGCACACTTGACCCTGAATCTCTAAAGCTGGTTCTACTCTGAGGAGTCCCTGAAGACCTTCTAGATACCCTTCACATGCTAGCTAGAGGAGATATTTACCAACTACCTTATGAAGACATAAAGACTGTGTTTATAAACCACTCTAGGGCAGCCCGGAAAAGAGGTAGAGGGAATCCACTTTCAGCTAGTACTACCTTCTCCAAGCATGAGTTTGCTAATTAGATGGAAGACCTCAAAAGTGAGATGAGACAGACCATTGCCATGGAACTTGATACTTTCCGAATCCAACAAAAGAAATAGGAAGCTAAGAGGGCTTTGGCCATTTTCTGTCCCAGATGTACGAGGAAGCACCCTAAGAACGAGTGTCCATTGCACTCAATGGAGGTATGTTTCGTTTGTGAGGAGAACCACCCTACAAACCAATGCTCAACCTTGTCCGGATTCAAAGCCATGTACCAAGGGACGTAGGCACCCACTGAACCTCTCTACTTCCTCAACCAAAGGAGACCGCATGGACCTAGACCTTACCAGCAGGGGATGCAAGGGACATCCCAAGCTTATTATAGCCTCAACCAATCTGCTCACATGCCTTCTTGGGGTCCCCCTGCTCATCCCTCCTGGTCTGCACCTCCTCCGTGGTCTTATCCACCTCAATACCATTCTCAACCCACTACTCATTCGTTTCACTCACATGTCCAGCCACAGCCTCAGTGGAATGCACCTCAACCGGGGTGGAGGCCCCAATACAAGTCTCCTCCCGTCATTCTGCCTCCACCACCGACTCAACCACAACCATTACCTCCTGCTCCTCCAAGACAACCCCAGATGCCTGCCCAACCGAACTCAAACCCCAACAACCGACAGGCCCAACAGGTATACACTGGGGAGACAACATGTCCTACCTATGCTGTGGAGATCCAGGAGATCAACCTGTGATCTGAAAAGACCCTTCCAGATCGGCAACCTCCTCCCCTATAGGACGACAAAGAGAAACAGGAAAGTGAACCCAAAGCCATTCCACCCTTTCTTGAGCGACTAACAGTAACCACACAACCAAACCCAGAGGAGACTGAACTTCTGGGGGAACTAAAATAGTTGTGTGTGAAAATACCCCTTCTCCAGGCCATCAAAGATGTACTGATATACAACAAATTGATTAAGGAGAAGTGTTTCAGGCACCCAGGCAGGAGAAAGAGAGATGCCTCGACTATCAATGTCATAGGACAACTGTCTGATCTAATGTTGGGGCAAGTAATCTGTCCAAAGTATTTGGACCCTGGGAGTCCTGTAGTTGATGTCCACATCAATGGCACCATTATCCCCCATACCTTGATTGATCTAGGGGCTGCCATTAATGTGATGACCAGGGACACCATGCTTAAACTCAACCTTCAGGGTTCCTTAAGGAAGACTTCGACAGTCCTGCAATTGGCAAATCGCTCCACTGTGACTCCCAAAGGGATTATGGAGGATGTCTTAGTCTCGGTTGACTCTTGGGAGTATCCTGCGGACTTCTTAGTCCTTCAACCAAAGGCAAAGCTTACTGGATACCCCCTCATTTTGGGAAGGCCTTGGTTAGCCACTATGGATGCTTACATTAGTTGCCGAGCTGGAAACATGACCATCAAAAATGGTCCTATGTCCAAGCAACTAGTCCTATACCCTCCTACCCAGCCTCTACTAGAATATGACTTACCACTATGGCTGGAAGAAGGAGATGAGGATGAGGTATACTTTGCACCCTTGTGCACCATAGAAACCACTAGGGGAGGTCCTCAAACCAAGGATGATTTGGTTGAGACCTTGATTCGGGATCCACCTCCCAGTGCATTGTCCTTAGAGGAGTTGGTGGAAGATACCCAACCCAGCACCTTAGTGGACCTTTGTGTGACTAATCCAACCTCTCCTAGAGTTAAGAATGTGGAGTTTGGTCCCGAGAGAACTTTAAAGATCAGCTCCTCCCTATCTCCTTCCCAGGAGAAGGAGTTGTGTAGCTTACTGAACAATCATTTAGATGATTTTGCCTGGAGCTATAAGGAGATGAAAGGAGTCCATCCTTCAGTCTGTACCCATCACATCTACATTAAAGAATATTGTAAACCAGTCAGGCAACCTCAGAGGAGAATGAATCCAGCCCTTAAGGACATTGTCAAAGAAGAATTGCAAAAATTGTTGGATGCAGGATTCATCTATCCTATCTCCGATAGTGAGTGGGTTTTGCCCCTAGTGCTTGTGCCCAAGAAGAACGGGAAGTGGAGAATCTATGTAGATTACCAAGAACTTAACAGAGCCACTAAGAAAGGCCATTTCCCTTTGCCTTTCATAGATCAGGTGTTGGATGGACTGGCAGGGAAGAAGTTTTTCTCTTTCCTAGATGGGTTCAGCGGGTATAACCAGATCCAAATCAGCCCGGAAGACCAAGATAAAACCACCTTCACCTATCCTTGGGGTACCTTTTCCTATCACGTCCTTCCCTTTGGGCTATGCAATGCTCCTGCCACTTTCCAGAGAGCAGTATTGAGCATCTTTTCCGAGTTGGTCCATGATTCGGTAGAAATCTACATGGATGACTTCACTCCTTATGGGTCCAACTTCCAAGAAGCATTGACCAATCTGGGAAAAGTTCTAACCAAGTGCATTGAGATGAACCTATCCCTCAGTCCTGAAAAATGTGAATTCCTGATGACTGAAGGGACCATGCTAGGACATACCATTTCTCGCCAAGGATTACAGGTGGATCCTAATAAAATTTCTATCATCCAAAAGGTCCCACCTCCTCAAAAGGTAAGAGATGTTCAGAGTTTCCTAGGCTTAGCAGGATATTATCAAAGATTCATTAAAGACTTCAACAAGCTAGCCTCGCCTTTGTTTGGACTCTTAGGGAAAGATGTTGAGTTTAAATGGACTGACAACTGTCAAGGGGCACTGGATGAGTTGAAAGAAAAGCTGGTGTCTGCCCCGATCTTGAGAGGTCCAAACTGGGCCCTACCTTTCCACATCCACACTGATGCCTCAAACAAAGCCATAGGAGTAGCCTTAGGACAAATTGAGGAGAAACTCCCATATGCCATATACTTCGTCATCAAAAACCTGTCCAAGGCAGAAATGAACTATACTGTAACTGAGAAAGAGTTCCTAGCCATAGTCCATTCCCTAAACAAGTTCATACACTACATCACCGGTTATCAAACATTTGTACACACTGATCATGCTGCGATTAGATACTTAATGAATAAGCCTGATGTCAATGCTCGTATTATTAGATGGTTACTTTTGTTACAGCAATTTGATTTGACGATTGTCGACAAGCCAGGTAAGGAAAATGTTGTTGCTGACTTCTTGTCTAGATTGGACTTGCTTGTAGGTGAAGAAGGAACAGTGGATGACCAGATGCCAGATGAACATTTATTTGCTATCTCAGTACTCTCTCCATGGTTTGTTGATATAGCAAATTACTTGGTCTCAGCACAGTTTCCTCTGCATCTGTCCTCAAAAGAGAAGAGTAGAATTATAAGGAAGAGTGCCCCGTTCACATGGATCGGGGACAACTTGTTTAAGCTTGGCCTAGATCAGATCCTCAGACGTTGTGTTAGGGAGGAGGAAGTCTTTGACATCCTCCTAACCTGTCATGATGGACCTTGTGGAGGCCACTTCGCAGCAAAAAGGATTGCCTTCAAAATTCTACACGTAGGCCACTATTGGCCTACTCTTCATCAGGATGTCAGAAGATACGTTAGCCAGTGTGACCGATGTCAGAGGATGGGGAAACCGACTCCAAGGGATGAAATGCCTCTCCAACCTCAGGTGACCTTTGAGCCATTTGGGAAGTGGGGCATGGATTTTGTGGGTCCTATCAACCCTCCTTCAAAGCAATGGTCTTACATCATTGTGTGCACCGACTATCTGACCAAGTGGGCAAAAACAAAGGCAATCAAAGAAGCAACAAAAGAAAAGGTGGCTGAGTTTCTGAGGGAAAATATCTTCTACAAGTTTGGCTACCCAAGAGAGTTAGTCACAGATCAAGGAAGCCAGTTCACCTCCAACCTGATTGAAGATTTTCTTGCTCATCACAAGATCAAGCACAAGACTTCCACCCCCTATCATCCTCAAGCAAATGGGCAGGTGGAAGTCACTAATCGAGCATTGGAAGGGACTTTGACCAATGTTGTGAGCAGCAGCAGAAAGGATTGGGCAGATTGCTTGGTTGAGGCCACCTGGGCCTACAACACCACTTGGAAGACCACAACCGGTTTCACACCTTATGAGCTGGTCTACAGGAAGAAAGCTTTGCTGTCCATAGAGTTCGAGTACAATACATTGAGGGTGGCAGCTCAGCTTGACCTAGATCTCGGCCATGCTCAACGTGAGAGATTATTGTAGCTGAATGGATTAGATGAACAAAGAATGCAGGCCCTCCTCCACTCAGAAGTAGTTCAACTCCAGAGGAAGATATGGCATGACCGACACCTTAATGAAAAGCAATTCCAGCCGGGAGATTGGGCGCTGCTGTATGACTCAAGATACAAGGATTTCAAAGGGAAGCTGAGGACAAGATGGTTAGGACCATATACAGTGGAGAAATGTAACGACAATGGTTCAGTCCTTATCAAGACCATTGATGAAGAGGCCATCCCCATGCTTGTCAATGGACATCGACTGAAAATCTACAAGAAACCCCTCTCGAGGCAGGAATTCATTGAAATTGTGGAAAAATCAGTGTCGGTAATAGAGTAGGGTTCCGCCTCTATTCTGGCCACACCTTGATCATAAAAAATAAAAATAAAAAAGAGTAAAAAGATCCCTGGATGAAAACCTCTCTGAGGTGGCCAGGGAAGGCAGTGAGGGTGAAAACCTCATGGAGGCGCCCCTGCTGTCTCTCAAAAAAATAAAGAAATGGAATAAAAAAAGATCCTTGGGTGAAAACCTCTTTGAGGTGCCCAGGGTAGATAGTGGCGGTGAAAACCTCATAGAGGCACCCCTGTTATCTCTCAAAAAAAAGAGAAGAAAAAAAAAAGGAAAAACAAGGAGAAAAAGGAAAAAAGAAAAAATAGGTCTGATCTTTGAAATTATTACAGGTTGTAGGGATATAATGCAAATAAAGAGGGTCACGCAAATCAAGGATAGGGGTCCATCCCAAGCTACCAGGCATCCTCACCATCACTCCCTCCCCGGCCACACACTTTTTCCAGGATTTGGACACATTCGGGTCAAGATTCAACCTCCTACAGGAAGTTTCAGGGCTTTCTACAGGAAGTTCTGCTTTTCTAGAGGAAACATTCTGTAGAACCATTGGACAAGCCAAAATCGACTCTGGAGGAAGATTTAAGCCTTGAAGGTTGTTGGTGAGGCCCGCAGCCACCCCTTTGTTCCATCCATCACCTGTTTCCTCTCTTTCCACTGCCATTACCACCATTTGGTCCTGTACTCCTGCACAGTCAACAAAAAAAAAAGTCCTGTTTTCTTCAGATCGCCATTTTTTTCCAGGGGACAAATCAAATACATGAAGGCCCGCATACTATACCTGTCAAAAGCTCCAAGAGGACCCTTCACCCGTGACGGTAGCCGTGCCCGTTTCAGCATGTAGCCCAGGAGGAGAAGCAGCTACAAGATGTCCTACAGCAATCCTGTAACAGCTGATCCACCTGGAATACACACTATGGAGTCAGGAGCAATTGAAACCAGCACAAGAGGCATGCTACCAGCTCCGCGTAAATATGAACACCTCCTCAACAGCTGAGAGCAGACGAGGCCGTGCATGAAATGTTCACCACCAGAGGACCAGTTCCTGAAAGCCTTGCATCTGGCACCAGCAAATGAACAAGGGAATTCCCATGCCTGTGCATGAAGCAGCAGCGAGCAAAACCATTGCTTCACGTCCAAAAACCTATGAAACACATCCACAGTCACCCCCAGGTAAGTGCCTAACCTTATTTTGTCAAATTGACATGAACTATACTATGAAACTTGCATGACTGTGAATGTGCGGATTGAACAAATGTAATGGTCAGTCAACTGGCCATCCACAGCCAGTAGAACTGTCTCGTGGGATCCGAATGAGCATGGTTACACTCAATTCTGCCAGAAAGACATGGAGCTGACATGTGCGAAGTGTCCAGTCGGGGAAATCAGCAGATTTGCAGTGAAATCGACGGACTGACAAGGATGACAGTGGGTAATGGTGGAGATAGATATTGGCGGTCAGAAACATGCCAAGGAATGATGGCCGTGACGTTGTCTAATGGCTCGGCCTAGACACCTCACCCCCCGCACCATGAATTGCATCGTATTTCAAAATCATTCGGCCAGAGCATGCACATCAACCACGGTCATTTACGCCACAACCGGTTTTTCTGCAACGTGAGTGTCCTCCTCCTCTACAGTTCCTTAGCCCAAGTTTCTCAGCCTAGTTCAAACTCTTCCCACGTCCCAGACTTGCTCCGTAGCACTGTGACGTCCTCCAGAAGCAGCAAAAGCTCTCTACAGGAAGGAGCTCTATAGGAAGCAGAGCGGAAGCTCCCGGAGTAGAGAAACCCGTGTCTGTGCATCGGAATTGGAAAGCTCGAAGAGAGGTAGGCTCGAACATGCCATTCCCATGCTTGATTTTTGAAAGGTGGTGAATTAGCTTGTTTGAAGTGGGGGAAAATTGAAACCAGTCTGCCTGTGGCCAAGAATGGTGGTTTGCCTATATAATACACAGAATTTCTTTTGAATGGTGCTGCATCATACTCACCTCCATGGTTCCTGTTAACAAACTCTCCCCATTAGAACGATAAACCACTGAAAGGCTCACCTGTGCACATATAAAAAAAAAATTGTGACTGTTATATGATTGGTATGAAAATTTGCTCTGCACTCTGCCTGTGAGAGCTTCATTCCTCTCGACAAGTTGAGTTTTGGGTGGCAGCAGTATTTTAACCAGAGCATTGGTGAAAAGGGGAGATACAAACAGCGGAGAAACCCTGTCCTGAGAACCAAGGAGGAAAACCACATCCGAATTTCCATTCTAACCAGAGCTCAAGCCGAAAACAGGGTATTTTCACCATGCCTGGAGGGTTTATCAGAAAGGAACCCTCAGATTCCAAGAAATTGAGAGAAACTCCTGAGGTGGTAGACCTGTTTACCCGTGCAAAGTGGATGACCTTCTGTGATAAAATCCAAGGTCACGATGATGAAATAACAGAGGAGTTCCTAAGGTCCCTGCAGCCCAAATAAAAAACATTGGCAATTGTAAATTTCAGGGGATTGACCTTGAAACTCACCCCACAGCTCATTAGCCGGGTCACTAAATTGCCATTGGGGATGCCCTGGGATAAAGAGGAAAGGAAATTGGGCCAAAAATCCAAAGAGGAATTCTTCCTACCAGAAGAATAGTTTTCAGAGGATAAAAATGGGGTCCGGAGAGCTAGCTTACAGCAATTCTGGAGTGAGGTCAACCTTCAAATTATGAAATATATTACCTGTGAGGGGCGATTTAGTATTGTGTATGGTTATCACTTCTGCTTGTTAACTGAGCTTAGGCATAAGATGGATTTGCCCTCAGAACAGAAATTGAGCATCCCATACTTCCTCCTGCAGTCACTGATTGAGTGTGGCACAAAACTAAAGGAGGGGACACCAGACCAGCTAGCTCATAATGGGCTTATCAAGCTCCTCGTAGAGGATTCCCTCCATACTTATACCGTCCCTATCTCCTGGGAGATTTTCCGCAATATGACCAAGAATGATGATATCTGGACTCTGGCAGAAGAACTCACTTCATCCAGCAGTGAGGAGAAGGAGCATATTGAGGCAGAGAAGAAAACTAAGGGTAAGGAAGTTAAGGGTAAGAAAACCCAAGACAGGCCATCACAGGAAAAGCCATAAGAAAAACAAAAAGAAAAGCAAGAAAAAGGACAAGCTGCTGAGGATAGAGCTGGGAGTAAAGTAAAAACACCAACACCAAGGGAGAAACGGTTGCAAACTCGGGCAGAGAAGACTAAAAGGGTGCAAACAAGACCCAAGGCAACCACAACACAAGCCAAAGAGAAGGCACCCTCAGCCAAGCAAGCCAAATCAGGGAAAACTGGCTCTACAGGAAGCCAGCAGGCTATTTCTACAGGAAGTTAGAAAATTACTTCTACAGGAAGCCAAAAAACGGCCACTACAGGACTTTCTATAGTAAGTCTGGGGAAAGGGCAGTAGAAGGAGAAATCGACCGAGATTTTAGCTAGGGAGGCAGCAGCTGTGCTGGCCACCCTAAGCACATCCCCTAAGCAGAAGGAAAAGCGAAAGAGGGAGCCTCCCCTGTACTTTAAGGCAAAAAGAAGTGTAAGAATTAAAACTGGCAGACCCCAACCTCCATCCAAAGAACCAATCACCATTGTAGACACCCCTACCACACCAAAGGAGAGGTCCCCCTCCAAGGCAGCCATCACTTATGAGCGGGGAAGCTTGAAGACATCCACCTGGAGGGAAAGGATGAAAATGCTGGACACCAAAACCTCTCTACAGGATGCTGAAACCATTCTACAGGAAACATTGGCTAGACTGAAGGAGACCGAAGAAATGGAAGGTGAGGCAACTAGATCACCACAGAAAGAAGAAGAGGTCAAGCACATTATGGAACCTAGTCCCTAGCCCAGCTTGGGCTCCTATTATAACTTCTTGGAGGCCGGAAAGATCATTCCTCAGAAATTCATAGTGCCACCTTTCCTTGCACTATAGGAAGAGAGGGTGAGGACCCACACTTGGATGAAAATCACTAAGTCCAAGGGAGTAGGAGATATAGGCCCTCTGGAGGAGTAGCTCAAAGAGGCCAGAATAGAATTGACTATGGTGTGACATGTGGAGAGCATCCAGCGGGTCAAGCTACAGGATGAAAATGAGCAGCTCAAACAATATCTACAATCACAGGGACAGAGGCAGGAAGATAGGCCTCACATATTGGGGGAACAAGAGAAACAGGAGGGGCCTACAATAGCCACAAATACCCCTTATGAATAGCAAAGGAAGGAAGGGACATAGACTAAAATTGACGCACTAAACCAGCAGCTACAGGAACAAGAATTACAGATACATTCTCTAAAACAGCAGCTGCAAGAAAAGGAGGCCCAACTAGCCTGCATGGCCAGCTGGGCAATGGAAGCTCTACAGTGCAGATAGCCTACCAAATCCTATGCCCTTTACCTTAAGGACCAATGGTTACAGTTTCAAATCAATACCTTGGCTCAAAGGGGCATCACCCCTTTCCAAAATTATCATTAGTTTGCAGCTTTATGTGGTAGCAGTTCATCTGAGGATAGGGCCAAATTGGCAGAGTTCTACTTGCACAACTTTGCCCTTCCGGACATGAACGCATGGGATCCTAACATGGTGATAGGGGATGTCCAGCTTATGGCTATGGCCTATTGGATGAGCCATGAGGAGAAGAGAGCAGCAGAAGTCCGCAGTATCATAGGCAGAGAGCTCAGTGAGCCTCTCATGATCAGAGCAAAGCCAGATGACCCATCAGCAGTGATAAGCACCCACCAGCACTTGGCCAACAGTCCTCAGGATATACCGAAATACATTGAGCAACAGGCTCAAGCCATTACCCATTTTGAAGACATGGAGAGACTATTGGGAGAAAATTGTATGCATGCCTGCACAAGGCGGTGGAACACACTACCTCACAGCCTGAAGATAAGGGAATACCACTCTCCCACTAGGATGAGGGAGGCCTTGGCAAGGGTACCTCTCTACAAAAAGTTGATGCAGGACTTGCAGGCCAATTGGATTGGCTTGAAATTTAGTCCTCCTTTACTTTTGGGATTGCTAGAAGGAGTGAAGGAAGAGGAGGAAAGTAGACAATGGGAGGAAGTGGAGAGGAAGGCAGGATTCCATGACCGGGAAGAGGATATCACAGCAGAGGCTTGGGACGTGAGGGAGGTGATCAAAGCCATAAAGGATGATGAGCTGGACTAGTTGCTCAGAGGATGAGCAACTGATTCAGCAGGGGGGTGATGATGAGCCCCCAAATTCGGTAACCTATTGGGCTCATTTTGCCTAATTATCCTTGTTCAATCCTCCATTTTTCATAGATTATGCATGTTTTCCTAGTATGTTTATGTTATTTGAACGAATAAGGGTGGTCACTCTACCTAGGAGATTAATACGTGGTTATTTCAGGATTTTTGGACAAATTTTGGAGCAAAACCAAGCAATCATGGGTTAGCTGACATCCAAGCTTGAGGTGAGGATTCGTAGGGAGGTTGTCTCTTGCATTAAATGGCCTTCCTCGAAATCTCCACCCTCAACACTGAGCTCCAGAGGCCACCAAAATGAGTTTTAAAGGCAACCAAGCAGATTTTGGAGGAGTGACTGTTCACTAGCAGTTGGGACAGCCAAGTCCCTTGAATCTAGGAGGGATGCTAGCCCCCTCATATTGTACAAATAGGAAGGCCTCAGCCTTCATAGTTTACTTTTGGGAACTATTGTTATTTTTGCACTATAGTGCTATCATTTTGCTCAGCCTGTTTTATTGTAGCTACTGCTGTACAACTTTCTTATGATGGTTACTTTTGAATAATGATAAGCAACTCTACTTGGTATCAGATCTGAGTCCTTTATAGGAGCCTGTAGTTCTTGGGGTTGGGCCCAACCCGAGTGCTAAGGCGTCCTTTATGTATTGCTAGTTGTTCTTTATGCATTTGCAAAAACATTTCTGTTAAGTAGGTTAAAGTTTCATGATTAAATAGGTCACTGTAAATGGTTAGATAGACTTTTGAATGCTCAGATTCTATTGATAGGCTGTTGATAGGAAAGAGCTTCAAGAAAAGGGCCATCAAACATCTCTGGTTTCACCTCTCCTTCAGTAGGATCTGGAGCTGGGATCAGGATAGCTTTGCTGCCCACAAAAACACTAATTTTGCTTTTCCATGCAATCACTAGTGTTTGATTTTCATGTGTAGAAGTTGGTTGCAATTTCAGACTTTCATTTGCTTAGTTGCATGAGTTAAAATACATGGTTTCATTGCACGTCACACTTCTGTTCATTTTCTTTATTGGCAGCTAGCAGATTTAGGTCATCATAATTAGGATTTTGAATTTACAGGTCTTCGTTGGATCAATTGAAAAATGCCTTGCAGAGTACCCGTACCACTCCTTCATCTGTTCATTCGCCATCAGCACCATCCTCTCCACCCTCTGCTTAAAATCCTTGCCTCCTGTCCACCATTTGCTCCCATAACCCTAGTTTTGTGTGTAACATTGCTTTAGTCTTCTATGAACCAAATACAGCCATCCACACCTATCCACAACTCCATCCACCGAGTTCTAGACCATCTCCAACCCTCACCCTACCTCCACACTCACTCCTTCACCTTTCTCTCTCCATTCATCCAGTAAAAACCTCATCTCTGAACATCCTGTAGAAAATTCCAGACATCCTTTAGAAAATCGCAGACATCCTGTAGAACCCCTGCAGACTTCCTATAGAGGCTCACGAATGAGGTTTCTTGATAGCCAAACTCGGTGAAACTCTAGGAAAGGGTGTTAGGGACCCCTTAGGCCCTCTCTAAACCTTCTTGACCTCCTCTAAGCATTTCCTCTTGCCCATCCACCTCTGCAAAGCCAAAATCAGTCAAATCATATGCATAATAACTCCGGCAACATATTCAAAAATACAAAAAGATGTTTCTTTCAGATGTTACTATAGAAGTAGCTTAGATACATGTATTTACCTTCCCAGGAGTCAATGGCATTTCCTTCAGTAGCTTGCGTCCTCTTCCTGGCATCAGTAGGGTTAGATGGTAGAATTAGGGTTTGCTAGGGTTTGCGTTTTCTTTTAGCTTTTCATTGTCTTTCTACAAGTAGATCAGCCTTCTTTAAAGTAGCTTTCATCCATCGGTTAAAAAGCTTCTTCTCAGAGCTCATAGAAGTTGGCTTGAGCCCCTAGCAAACTTGTGCCAGCTGACCAAGTGACAGCTGCGGCAAGAGCTAGTACTTGTGCATACAACACCATCGCTTCCAAGTTTGTTATGAACTACCAGGTTGATAAAAGTAAACAAGGGAGTCCCAGGAGTTGTTGCATTATTGCTGCAATACTAGAGCTCACTAGTATGGCACCTCATCAACACTCTTTCCTAAGTATGAATATGACAAAAGTGTAGGAATATGAAAATTTGATTTTATAAGCTGAAGGTGGCGAGCTAACTTGGCCACCCTCAACTCAAAAGAAAAGAGTAAAATCTTAGTCAATAGTCCATGTGGCAAGGTCACATCAAAGCAAATGAGTTGAAAAGGTGGTCGAGTTAAGTTGTATAGGAGTGGCTGATGATTATGACGGAAGGTTGCATGATAACTAACGGTGGGCCAATGATCCAAAAGGGGAAAACACATACCCTTCCAGCCAACACAACTCTCCAAGGAATCAACCATAAATAAATAAAATTCCTAACTTTCATGCACACATCATTCATTTCGAGATTAAGAGAACCAGGACCACCTAGAAGAGCCATCGAAGAAGAAAACCATTTTCGGCCATCCCATAGGGAACACATAGAATAAACGCAGAGAACTATAGGAAACAATGGGAATTTTCCAAAAAATCTACAAGGGGGTGCCTCATGCCCAACTCTTTAGAAATTCTCCTTAGCCAGGGCATCACAGAAAAGGGTAGGTGGCCCATATCCTCTATGTTTTCACTTGATATATAGGAAAGAAAAAAATAAATCTGCATTTTTCTTTAGTAATTACAGTGGACCTCGGGGTAGACCAAATTTTGTGGAGGAATTGTGTGGGGATAAAGAGAGAATTGAAGTCACCCTCCTAAACTCTAAACCCAAGGTCATCTTGGAAAGCTCTAGATCTAGGCCACCAAAGTCCCTACAGTCAGCTTACCATAGAGGAGAAAATGATAGGGGGTTTCAACATAAGGAAGCCCACAACGACATCCAAAATACACCTCCATCCCCCTATGGTAGAGATATTTAGAAGGCATCAATGGTTTGGATTCTTCGAGCTACTTAGAGGACATGATCATGATGTAGCTCGAGAATTTTCCATGTCACTCACCCCTCAGGCTAGAATCAATGCTACTTTTGTGGTAAGAGGATTGCCAATAACAATTACCCTTGAAATCATTAGCAGAATCACTACACTTCCTCTAGGCATGCAATGCAGAAAGAAGGATAAAGCTAGAACCACTTTTGCTAAGAAGAATGTTTTATTGAGAGATGAAGAGCCAATTGAGGAAAAAAATGGGATTAGAAGGGAGATCCTTCCCTATCCTTGGGATGAAGTAAGCTATCACATTCTCAAATATATTTCTTATGAAGGAAGGCTCAATATAATCTATGGTTACCAATTTAGACTCCATCAATTTAGATTTCGAGAGGAGTTACCCCTTAACACAAGACTTAGTGTACCCTACTTCTTGTTGCAATCAATAATAGACATGAGCCTAAAGGTATAGGAAGGAAAATATCAACAGCTGGCACATCATGGAATCATCAAGCTCATACTATAAGATGCCTTGAGGTAGTTAAGAGTCCCTATTCTATGGTCCACACTTAGGGACATGGATAAGGAAGATTTAATTGAAGTAATTAAATATGAGAGGGACCCAACCTCTAGTGGTGAGGAGAAAAAGAAGAAATTGAGGATGAAGAAGAAGAACTTGAGGAAGAAGAATAGGAACCTGAAGAAGAAGAGGAAGAACTTGAAGAAGAAGAGGAAGAACCAGAGGAAGAAGAGGAGGAAAAGACAAATAAAACAGAGGAAGAAGAAGAAGGAAAAGAGAACAATGGGGAGGAAGAATAGAAGGATGAGGAAAGCCCTAAAAAATATACCAAGAAAGGCAAGAAATATCCAAGAGTGTCTCCTAAACCCACAGAGAGGGATACAATTGCTGCTTTGACTACCCTAAGCACACCCATAAAGTCAATAGGAAAAAGGTAGAGGCAAACTCCACTATATTTCAAAACAAGGAGGAGCACTAAGATCAAATAGGGGAGACCACAAACACCCACCAAGACCCCTTTCATTATTGAGAACTCACAAAAAGAACAAGAAAAACTAGTCTCCCCGGAAATGAAAGGTGAAGAGGGCACATCAAAACAGGCTTCCCAAAAGTTGCCAATCACCTATTTTAGGAGGCTTGCCACCAGGTCAACATCAACAAATAAAATCAAAGAAAGTTTGACCCCATTTCAGAAAGGAAAAAGCCTCGTACAGGAAACACATATAGTCCTATAGGAATTTCTTAGCACTATAGGAAACACAACAAAAGAAGGAGGAAGGGAAGAAAGGACAGAGGAAAGACAAGGAAGCAACAACATAAATAGAGGAGCAGGCAGATGCTCCAAAGACATAACAGGGGGAATCCAAAGAGCTGCAGGAACCTAGCCCAAAACCCAATTTGAGCTCTTATTACTGATTCATTGAGGAAGGCATACTAATACCACATAGATTTTCCCTCCAGTTGTCCTTTGAGATAACCTAAGGTCAATTAGTTATGCCAAAACATCTATAAAGTTTTGTTGTTTTAAATGATTGGATGAACAGTGAACTATTTTACAAACAAGTGCTTTAAACTTAGTTGGATTCTTAAGTAAAATAAAAGGCTTTTCTTTAAATGCACATGGTTAATTTGATTTTAATGGGATGAAGAACTAGAGCATGGAGAGGTATAATTGATTTTATATTTGAACTGAATATTTAACCATTTACAAGAAGAAATTAAGAAAACAATGCTTTCTTAATTAACAAAATATAATCAAACTATTACAGAGATCTAGTGTAATTTATATTCAAAGAGGAACTTACAATAAGAAATAATTTTGTAATTTATTCTCCTATTTAAAATTACCACTTCACAGAGGATTCAAAATGAAACTGAAATTCAATTAAATTTTAAATTGGATAACTACAAAAGACTTAATTTATATGAAGAAAACATAATGAATAAACAAGATGAAATACAACTCACTAAGAGACAGACCATATGAAGTAAATCTAGAATCTTTTATTTTTTCAATATATGCTCCCACTTAGTACAAATATGCTTGATAACTTGTTCAAGGGTTCAATGCCTAATAACTCAAAGGAGTAGTTATTTATACAAAGTTTTTCAAAAGATCTACAATCTGTTTGGAATAGAATAATAAAATAGTACAAAATTACAAAAATGGAACAATATAATAGGATCTGAGAAACTTCTGAAGAGGTGCCTCTATCGTTTGGGAATTTGTTTGATTTGGCCCAAAAACACTTATGAGTTTTCCTGAAAACACTCATGAGTTGTTCTGCTATTAAAATGAGAAATTACTCAATTGTTTCACACAATTGATCCCATCTTTGTTCACTTAGGATTTCTACATTCACCATCTTCCTAAATGTTTCATCCACCTCTATGTATCTCTCTAAATCAGTCTTGGTGAGAAACAAATGTTTGATTTCATGCAAAATGGTTAAATCAAATTCCAAGACTTCTAGAAAATCCCTCCCATTTATCTATCCTTTAACTCCTGCAAATTTGGTCTGTCTACTGCAATAGCATATAACTCCTTGCAATAATCATCTAATCTAATCGACTTATCATTCAAACCTACTAATCCTAGAAACCCTTTTTGATTTAAATCATTAAACTTTGAATAAAATCTCTTGACATAAATATCTAGGGTCTGACATTTATTTTCTATTTGATTGATCAAATTCCTTTTTTGTAATACCTTCTTGTTCTCTAAGATGGTTGGTGTTCTGTCAGAGATGTTTATTTCATGTAATTATTGTTTTCTCTTTGAATTTAAAACCTTGATCATATATGTGGCCTCTCCTGGCTTGGTCTTCAAGGCTGCTTCCTGTTCTTCAATCACTGCTCTGCATCTAGTAATGAGTTCTTGCTGCTAAAAAATAATCTGTATGGATGGCCATACCTCTATCATGGATTGACCTCTTTTTGTCCAAATATTTTACCTGGCATGAGCCAATGTGTCTTCCATCAGAAACTCACTCTGTAACTTCTAGATTTTAAGTTCCAATTTGTGTGTCTTCTGCATTTGTTGCAGATAGAAACTATCATTTTGTACTTTATGCAATTCTATATTTTGGAATTTTTGAAGTAGTTTCTGGTTTTATTTCTTTTGTACTAACAGCTGCTGTCATAATATGGTTGGATCAGTTGTTGTTTATGTAGACTCAATGGCTGTTGATGATGAACTAGGCTCTGTACCTGCAACTGCTATGGGGAATGCAGTGAGTGGAATGATGGCAAGCTACAATGTTTCCTTCTCCTTCAACAATTCTTCAATATGTTCTTCCATTTTCTTCAACTATATATTTTGGTCAATGATAAGCTTGGGAATATCCTCCTTTTTTATTCACTTTCTTCCATATCCTTGGTGAGAGGATCTTATGTTGAAGGAAACTTTAAATGTTTCTTCAATGAAACAATGTCTGCATCTTCCTTTTTAAGGAGTAGCTATGTAGCTTTTACATCTTTGGGATCATATCCCACTTTAATCACAAAATTCTCTAACGAATTTATTCTATTGTCTTTAACTAGATAAGAAATATTTTCTAACTTAAGTTGGGACTGAACATTAGATAGGGCAGTCCTAAGTTTAGAAAGAGATATGGTTGTAGTTGTCATAGTAGAAAACAACACCTCACCAGTCTGTATGTGCATATCCATCTGATCAATTGGATGGATTTGATTAGTGTCAAATAAAAAAACACTCTTTTTGTAATTAGATGGTGATTTAGGAAATGGAATTTGGGCTTGTAAGAAAGCCATTTGCATTTTGTCTTTCTCACTATCCAAAGTAGAAAGGAGCCTATGTTGGGAGGTTCAAGTTTGCTTCTAGAACTGGCTGTACACATTGGACTTTAGAGTTTCATTTTTCTTCTTAATTTCTAGGAACCTTGAAAATATTTTTTGATCATCCGAAGAGCTAGTTACTGTGGACTAAATAATTTCTTGAGGCTCTCTAGAAGGTGAAGTTGTAGGAGGAGTGGTTGAAGTACTAACTGTGGGAGGAGTGGTTGAAACACTAACTCCTACTGATGTAGACACTTCTGTATCTCCAAGATAAATGATCACTAGTGGAGTCTCTTCTACTGATGTGGCCAAGCCGAATTTAGGCTTCTTTTGTTGAAAAATGAAGCCTTTTAGAAAATATTCAGTGGATGAAGTTTCCTCTCTCATCATTTTCTGTTGCTTGCTCTGAGAAAGCAGAGTCTGTTCAGTGGGGGTAGACACAACCTGCTCATATACCTCTTAAAGAGTCCCATATATCCATGTTTCTTGATTCATAAATTTTACTATTTCTACCCTTGGAGTATGGTTATAAGGAGCCATTTTAAAACTGACCGTCAAAGCAGAAATGATGCCAAAAGGATCATAGGACCAGGTGAAACTGGTTTGAAAATTCATCTTCCTCAATAGTGTATCTGCCTTAACACCAGCTGATATGGTGTTGCAAATAAATGACCCAATCCGTGCTTTAAGCTTGAACTGAGAATTTCTTTTACTTGACACAAAATGTAGCTCATCCATGTGAATCATCTGCCTAATATATTCTAGAGAAAATACTCTCATAGGAACATATTTGGACAACTTGTATGGTGCAAGCACACAACCATATATTCCTATCTCAGTGTAGTTATGGTATAAATACCAGTCACCAGTTTTGGTTTGTTCACTTAAATGTAGGATCCTCTTAATTTCATCTCTAATCATGGGCTCTCTCTGACTATTAAGGAGTTGTGCCACTGGATGTATGAATGTATCTACAAATTCTGCAAATGAGGAGATGGTAAAAGTTGTTCTGACCATTTATGTCTAGTGAATCACTGATTGATTCACTCCTTGTATCATTCTACTTGCTGAGTTTGATAGGTAACATATCACCTTGCTGAAAAAAAACATGTAGACAATTACAGAGTTGTAATTGAACACTCCCTTCATAGTGAAGCTCATGTATATTATCAGCTGAGAATTAGCAATAATTATACATGAATGCTAGTTGTTGATCTTTATTGAAAAAGGATAGGAAACAAAAGATAGTCTCATCAACAAACTCATCATCAGGGTATCCTAATAAATAGGAAAGCAAGGAAATGCAATGTCTGGAGGCTTCAGGGAACATGGAAGATGAGTAAGGTGGATTTCTTTTGCGCAATTCTGCATCCTTGGGAAAAAATATTTCGAATATTTGGGCTCTCAGTGGGAAGCTTAACTTATGGTATAGATCCATATGTGTTGCTAGTGAAAACTAAGTCAAAGAGTCAATTTGAGGAATCAAGAGCATTTCATTTATGGTTTGAGTAGAAATGGTTATAAGAATTTCTCCATTCTGAGCCATGACTACTCTTTTGACATGATCATATATGGCTTGACACCAGGTAACAAGGTTAGGGAATTCATGTGTCTTTGGGAAACTATAGAAAGGTAACAATGATTCCCAAAACCTAATTGGATCTTGCTGGTCAAGATAATTCTGTTTGAGCCATAAGTGCAGTTCATAGAAATCAAACTCACACTTGGCTTCTACAACTTTGAACAGTGTATCGGCAAGCGAGATATGGTCAAGGTCAAGATGGGTTGGAGTAGCAGTACTTTCCTCTACACTCTGCTTATTAGTTTTTGCTTTTGCGACCATGCAGGTAGACAAGAGGAAGAGCAGTTATAAGTGACCGATTGAGAAAATAGTAAGAAGTTCTGGAAAACTGTAAACCTGCAAATAACTTAAAATAGTCAAAGAAAAGTGATGAAGAGGTTGGTTTATTTTTATTTATAAGATGTGGGAAGGGATAACGTTTTCATTCATAACCGTAACGACTTTCAATGCGTAGGAGTAGGGTTGTAACGGGTCGATATAACAAGCATGATAATGGGGCAGTAAGTGTGTAATGGAGTAATGGATGGGATGAACATGAAATGGATATGTGAGATGTTGGCTCGTGATTGGTTGAGGGATAGCTACTTTGGTGGGGTGAAAGAGTAGTTGGTGGAGGGAAACCACAAGTGGTCTGCGGGGGGGTGGGTGTAGTGAGTTGTTTGTGGTTCTGAGTGGCAGGGGGGTGCAGAGTGACATAGTGGCAACACGTAAGGTTGGGGCATCCACCATGGATACCACTTTGTAGACCCCCTTGTCATGTTAAAGAGAAACGATAGTGGGTGGTGCAAAATATCTCCCCATTGTTGATTTGGGCAGGGAAAAGATCAATCGTCGAATCATGAACTTTCTTTATGGAAAATAGACAGGACCTTTTTGCTATTTAATGATTTGGGTCAAATCAAACATGCGATTTATAATATAATTTGAAATGCCAAAGTTTATAACCAAAGACTTAATCTCGATTAAGGAATTAATCATAAATTAATGAAATTTAACATTTTCCTAATGTGGTGCATTTAAACTAGTAGCCTTCGCATTTATTTTTGTATGAAAATGAATCCTTTATTTTCTTTTTCTTCCCTAACATTTCATTTTTCTTTTGACTTCTTTCTTTAGGGAAGATACCTCCTATCATTTTACTGATATGGATGCCTATTGTCGGCTTGATGGGCCCTAACCTAGGTTCAGTATTAACTAGCCAAGCAAATCCCTACACTACTGGCCCTTTCAGCATCAATCAGTGGAGCGTGAACTGAAGTCTCACTCGAAGCAATATGGGGTGATGCAAGAACCAAGTTTGTGCACCTAGAGATGGTAGTGATGTCGTTTTTATACCCTAAACCTTCCTTTGTGCAAGTCGATAAGTCTTTTATGGCTTATCGATATACTTTTCTTAGTCTTCCTCTAGACCTCCGCGAATGTCTACGACTATCCCTTGTGTACCCTAAATAGGCTATTCAAACACTTGCGCACCTTTGTAATTACTTTTATTGTTGTATTTAACCAGACTAGCTTAAGAAATGGATAACTTTAACATGCATTATGAGTATCTTCGCATAAACAGATATTCTTACTCGCGTTCATACAACAGAGTAAAACATATAGATTCACACATCAATATAGCATTAAAACATAAAACTAGTATTTGTCATAACATAATCACATGCATTTATAAAAACAGTAAAATAGATAATACACAGATAATTCTAAAATAATTCTCTTTATTGATGCTTCAAATCCTCTTTACAGACTCAAACTACCATGCGCACACAGCTACAGGGGTCTGCGCACTCAGCTGCATACTTCTATCCTATGCCTCTGCACACATAGCTACAGAACCTCTTTCCTACACTAAGACTATTCTCTCTTAGCTCTCACAGACCCATTACATTCATCGATGACTCAAACCTACTTGAACTTAACTTCCTTAGACTCTTCTAAGACTTTGCTTTTTATACAATCCCATGGTCTGTGGACCATGGGTGGATCTCTTAAAGCTGACACAAGTTACATAAAATAAGGGCAGAAAACCTTGTTAACTCTTTACATATTCATGGTCCGCGACCACAAAGTACAAAGACTTTACATTTCTTATACAAAACTTGGGCTTTTAACCCCAAAATTAGCCCTAGGGCATTAGGGGAACTTTGAGGTCTAAAATGGGCCTCCTAAGAAAAATGTGCAACCAAAATAAACTTCATAAGAACCAATAGGATTCAAGATGATGATGTCAACCATGGGGGATGATTCACCATTTTTTGAGTAAAAAAGTAAAAAGATTAAAAAATAATAAAATAATAAAACTACTTTTTCAACTCGTATTTTCAACTTATCTCCCTAAGGGTTTACTCAGATTTTAGTGGGAGCACTAGTTTGATGAAAAATTTAATTCCTCATCCAAGGAGTACCCATGTTGCATACTTTTGATGTGAAAACCTCTGGGGTAAATGTGCATATAAACAACATAATAGGAATAGCAATACAATAAACATATCCATCATCAAAATCCATATATACATCAATACATTTGTGCATGAAAATCAAGGGAATGAATTTTTCATTAATAAATGCAATGAACCAATCAGTGATGGGACTACCACGTTCCACCTGACGATAGATTGGCTGAGAAAAGTCTCTCTCCAACCAATCACCCTCATGCCATATTCCAAGCATGAATATGGGATCTCATAGAACACATCAATCAAAACTCATCCAAGGCTTCCAGAGGCCATCCACCTCAACCCATCAAATAGTGATTCCACCTCACGATCGGACATCACCAAAACCATCATCAAATTGGTCTCCATCCAAGCCTTGCAGGGCTTCCAGAGCATTTGTTAAACCAAGGCTTCCAGATCTAGTAACTCAACCCATAACTTATATAGGGCTTCTAGAGTGTTTGTCCAACCAAGGCTTCTAGTACTAGTAACTCAACCCACCGAGGGCTTCTAGAGTGTTTGTGCAACTAGGGCTTCTAGGACTAGTAACTCAACCCACGTTGTTATAGGGCTTCCATAGCATTTGTTCAACCAGAGCTTCCAGGACTAGTAACTCAACCCAAGCTATGGAAACATGAGAACCAACAAAAACAAAGCAATGAAAGTAAACCCACAGTCACCATGGCTATCCAGGAAATGGCAAGGCTAGGAAATCCACTGTCGATCCAGGCAATCCTCCATGCCAATGATAGATCACAACCAAGAAACAACATGCATGTGCGATGCATGCCAAAACTAGTGAATAAATCATACATGCAACTTGGTACCTGCAAGACAATATGATGTAGTTGCTGATGTCGATGCCTTCTTGTGCTTTCCTTCTCTTCCTTTCCCTTCTTGCTCCAAGAATCCAAGTATGCCACCCCATCCAAGAGTGCTCTAAGAAAACTCTAAGCAACCAAGAGTATGAGAGAGAGAGAGAATAATCAGAAAGCTCCAAAACTGAACTGACCAAGTCTTCACATTGAGAGGAAGAAGCTTGCCAACTGATTCTTAGAAGCCTTTTTATTAATGAGGCGTCTATTTTCTTCATTTTCCATTATTTTCCTTCAATTTTCTCCTCACATGCAACCTGTGACCTTTCACCTACTTTTTCTCCTAATTTCCATTATTTTCCTTCATTTTCCTCCTCACATGCAACTTATGACCTTTCACCTACGTTTTTCTCCTATTTCCATTATTTTCATAAATAAATGTGGCAAATACCTTTTTTTTTCTTTATTGCCTTACCATTTTCTTTTCCAATTTCCTTAGCCACAAACAACCTAATGAACACCCTCTAGGATGTCTTGCCCATTATACAACTTGGAATACGTGTCCCATAATCCGTGGTATTTATATATTTTTACATGGAATTTTCACCAAGGCTGTTATAGAACCCTTCCCCATGGGGGAACACTATCCTTGGTGTTCATTGTTCAATGACACCTATAACCAACATGACTACTGAAAACAAAAAACACTGCCCATGGAGCTTTATAACGTATCTTGTTGCAGTATTTATAATGAATGACCTGCTAAAAAGCAAAAAATCATTATAACATGACCAAATAAAAACCATACCGCATATTGGAGCTTTATAACACAACTCATTACTGTATTTACAATGATATACACATATACACATTTGCTTAATTAGAAAATGAAGGATACGATGCCTATATCAATCAATAAGGGAATCCAGAGGCTCACATCTCCACCCTCAAAGTAATACCAGGATCCACCTCCTTCCCAGGAAGTCCAGAATCGACTGCAAATTCAAATCTGCATCCAATGTCTAGTGCTATAATCCTATGCCACTTTCCTCTCAATGAACATTTACCAGCTCATTGTTCTAGGGCACACTCCCAATGTGCATCTCATTCCATCTGGCAATGCTAATGACCAAAACAAATCCATTCGTGACATTCCCTTCTCTACTACATAGTCCCTTGGGAATCCGGTCACCTCTTCCGTGTAGTCACTCACCTTCCAAGTTCCGCTGGCACCCCCATCTTGGGTAGTCCATCCCTTGGGAAGGCTTCCTTGAATCAAAAGATTCAAAGACCAAAGCATATACTTCCCTCAACACATCATACCAGTCATATCATGCTCATGGAAATCAATGGACACTATTGGGTACCAGTTTCCCACAATGGCCCTACTCCTCAAGTGTTTTACTAGCATACTACTGCATGTTTCAATTCCTTTGTTGCTACTACTAATTCTTACAATCGATTTCATCCACTCAACTGGGCACGTTCATGTATTCCTGTACCAAGAACATAACTTCCATTAGATTTAAAATAAATTGAAGTAAACTCACGTCATACCTCATTGGTATCTCGTCAATAAGGTACATTTGCAATCTTGTTCGCTTCCTATCACAACAACTCAAACTAGCATACTTGACCAAATCAACATATATAAAGATATCACATTAGGTTAGCTCGAACACAACCATCATAGATCAAAATAATAAATCACATGTAACCATCGTAAACTAGAATCATAGATCATAAACCAGAATCATAGATCATATATCAGAATCATAGACCATAAACCAAAATCATAATTCACATGTAATCATCATGTACCAGGATCATAAGTCACATGCATAATAAAACTAAAATACAATATCGATACTTGTCCTTCACTGATCCTTACTTTTTCCTTTGTCTTTATCTCATACGCACTGTGGATCGGTTGCCACACCCGACAATCTCCCAGTGCCTTCTCCTCAACCATGTGAATAGACACATAATTTGCATCACACACATACAACCACACAACATACCACACCATGAAATGCAGGCATCTACACCTGACATACAACACATACACCTACACCCAGTGTATACAATACAATGCATCCATTTATACCTGATGTAAACTACCACCCAATACATGTTCCTACATAGAGTACCACACAACGAGTACACATGCTGCAATACGATGACTACATGATGCAGATACATAATAACACATGCCCTCAACACAACATGCATGACATGCACACACTACCACACGTGCACCAATACCATATGTGCAACATGTACACAGTACCACCTGTACACTGCACCACCTGCATAACATGTGTGCAACATCACATGTACACGATGCCACCTACACAACACAACATGTACACTACACCACTATACAACGTGTACACAATACCACATGTACACAATACCAAATGCACAATGTGTGTGCGACACCATAGGTACATAGCATCACATGTACGACATGTACACAACACCACATGATCATAGCACCCTATGTACAACATGTACACAGCACCACATGCTCACAGCATCATTTGTACAATCACGCAAACAACACAATATGTACATAGCACTATATGTACAACATGCACGCAACACCAAGTGTACATAGCACTTCATATCCAACACTTACATAGCATCATCCATACATCGAATTGCATATCCAACATGCACAGAGCACCATATGCACACACACCACATATACATCATGAAGATAGTACAATGTGTATACAACACCCCATATGCAATATTCACACAACCCTATTTGTACTATCATGTACATAACATTGCATAAATAACATGTACACATTCTATGTATACATAATACCACAAGTGCACACATCATAGATGAAACATGTACAACATATACAACATATGCAGAATAATAGTACCATAGATCCAAAACCACACTATCCTTACAAGGAAACCTTGCTTCCGGTATCTCATCCATGCTTATCCTAGCATGCCGCAGACTACACTACTTTCACTTTGTTGATGTATCCTTGAACATTACCTGTCATAACATAAACATAGGCATAATACAAGTATACAATATCAAATCATATCCACGTGATACTGACCTTGTATATTTGTCATGACTACTCTTCCCACATGATTCCTCATGAACTTGGAACCTCTTCATAACATTCAGTTATGTAAGCAATTATTCCTTCACAAGGATGGTCCCTGACAATCCCTATCAAACAATGACATAGATACATAGATACATACATGTATAATCATTAGCATAAAACAATCATCACCTTATCAGGCAATGACATACATACATTCATGTATACATATATAAACATCAGCATATTCATGATCATAATATAATTACCAGATAACATAAGGTCTAGGTTAAGAGAACTTCCTTATTTATGCACAAGAATTGAGAGCAACAATTCCAAACATAGCCAAAGCATATGACAACTCAAATCCATTTACTTTAACTTTTCTTGTTACCTTTCTCATGACTATACTGCTACCATCCATTTATCACAATGGACCCAGCTAGTCCAATCGATTGTCATAACCTTACCTTCCCCTGCGCTTACTCAAGCACCGAGCTTCATCTAAAACTTTCATGACCTTTTGGGTACCATGCAACTCTCACCGAGCTCCATCAACTTTCCTCTTTTCCAACTAATTCCCAAGACTCAAAACAATAAAAGAGAAGAGAAGAAAAATCCAAGAAGAAGACCACAAAAGCCCATAACGATATGACACTATCAAAAATTTTCCAAGGCCTTACACCAGACATAAACAAAACCACAAATCAAGCTCAAAAGACCAAAAGCACAATACTGACACCATGACTCAATCCCCATGGTTCCCAAGGAAAGCTCAACCTGAGCCATCTTTAAGATTTCATGGCTACTTGTCTTGCCATGCAACTCCCTACATCATGTTGCCATAAACACAGAACTGGCAATGTATAATTAAGCATAATAATACACCAGTTACCTCATCTAATTGTGCCAAGCATGTTGCTTGTGGCTAAACACATCGACGCCATCTCTTAAGTTACTCCAATCCTTTAACAAATCCACCTGTAGCTAAATACTAGCTAATATACCTGTCAAGTAGATGTTCATGAATATAGCACATATCCACATAATGTCAGACAAAATCAAGGTTAAGAAGACTTCCTGTGTGCAAAGCACTCATTTGTTTGAAATTATGGTTTTCAAACATAGCCAAAGTAATTCTTGCCCAATTCCTTTATTTTACCTTTTTACCTTGTTGGAATAGAGACTTAGTATATGATGTCACACCACCCAACTATTAGTTATATAGACAAATCAACTATTACCTTGTCATGCTAATACCAAGCATGTTACCCTGCAACTGCTCACACATGTCAACCACATGTTCCAAATATCAAGACAATCATATCTATTAATTTGAAATCAACCATTACCAAGACTAACAATCATGTCATAATCCATAGTGAACTCATAGTCATCAGTCATAATACTACAACGATCACCTACAATACTCAAGTACATATCAACTGTCTCAACACATATATTTTAGTACAATCATCTTAAAACAAGATCATTTGAACACATACTCATATTATGCAATTCATCAAACAATCATACCATGTTGAATAAATCAACTAGATGACATAATCAACAGTCAAGCACCAAATATATGACTACAGAAGGGAAAATTAATCTATATTTTCACTTATATCTTTTGCAAATAAAATTCACAGCTAAATTTTCATCCAAAGTGTTTAGGTTAGTAGTAATTGGTATCACAACATATCTCAACATTGCAAGGCATAAATCATACTATTCAATAAGATTAGGACTTGAGATACAAAAATATTCCCAAGTTATGCAAGCAAGGAAACTGTTGAATTTTAGTTCTAAATCTATTCAACCAGAACAAAATTATGCCATTCTCAACTCCCTCTAGTAAAAGTTATTCCTGGGCTCATTCATCTAAATCAATAATATGTCAATATTGTTGAGATTTCTTCTTCATTTCATGCTTCTAAGTTATATATTTATGCAACATAATATATCATTTATGTTAAGTGATTATTCATTAAAAATTATTTAGTCCGTCCAGTGCGTCTACCTAATTTTATGATCAGTTTCTGGGAAGACTCTATTAGACATTTGCAGAGACTCTATCAGACATTTGTAGCAAAAAATAGAAGACTATTTTAGTACCTAGTGTTACAAAACTCTAATATGGAAAAAGAATTTTGGGTTGTTTCCCTAAAAATATTTATAAAATTTTCAATCCCAAAGTCATTTCAAGAATAATTTTAGTCAGGGAGAAATTTAGTATTATTTTTGGAAAATTTAAATGCAACTAAAAGAAATTCTTCCAGTTTGTTCAAAAGATTCCAGCACCAAATATGAGTGAAATTCACAAAACTTAATATTTGGAAATAATTAAATTTCACTTCGCTTTTCGAGGACCATATATGAGTGAATTCAGAAAACCTAAGATTTGGATTCTGGAAACACTTAAATTTCACCTCATTTATTAGGATAGGAAGTTCCCTAAGATACAAACATGTATCATTAAGGATCTACTTTGCCTGTTTAAGGACAATGTTCAATTTATAAATAGTGATACAAGAATCCTTATATACATGCCTGACACAGTTCTTTGGTCACAACTAATGAAACTAAACTCCATCAATACATAACAGACAAGGTAGAATGTAAGAGAGCATCTACTTTTCAACATATACTTTGACAAAAATAAACATCTATACAGTGATATAAAGTTGTCACCACACCAAAGAAGGAATTAAAAACCAAAATAAAAATAGGAACATGCTTGGATTGTTATGGTTACTCTAACAAAATGTTAAATAGGATCAATATGTTAATATGGAAAATAGTGTAGTTGATTATGATTTATTGAGCCCAAGGGGTTAGCCCAACCGAATACCATTAATGTTACTAGGTATTAGGCTAGTTTTATGTTGGCAGGTGCCTTGTTTGAAATCCCTTGGGTGAGGTGCACTAGTCACTGCCAATGGGTTTACCAGGGATGTCATCCATGAATGTGGAGAAACATCCATCGGGATTCCCTAGAGGGTTTTTCCTGGAAAGAATAAAAATAGGATCTCCTAAAGAGAAATTTTGAGATGCATACATTGTACACCCAATAAAATCAACTCTATAGAGACAAACCATTAAATAAGAAAATACATATGATTTTACCTATGTTCCCTCATTTTCTCTCCGACCCTGTGAAAAGTGAAAATATGCTACTCTTAAACTTAAAAGAAAGGATGAAAAAAATAGTGAATTTTCAACTAGTCCTCCTTGTGTGGAAGAAGACTAAAAGTGGGGTGGAAATGCAGTGAGGTTAGAAATGAAACATACCTGGGCACCATTAATGGATTGAAAAGTTAAAACCTTAACTCACAACTATCTTCAATCTCGTTTTCCCTCCTACCTTGTGAAAAGTGAAAATATGCTACTTGTAAACTTAAAAGCAAGGATGAAAAAAATAGTGAATCTTGAACAAGAGATCTGAGCTGCGTGTACTCCTCCCTGTATGGAAGAAGACTAAAAATGGGGTGTAAATGCAGCGAGGTTAGAAATGAAACATACCTAGGCACCATTAATATATTGAAGATCCAATGGTGGGGGATCTAAGGTGTGTGTACTCCTCCCTGTGTGGAAGAAGAATAAAAGTGGGGTGTAAATGCACCGAGGTTAGAAATGAAACATACCTGGGTGCCATTAATGGATTAAAGATCTAATGGTGGGGTTCGATATCAGTCTACTATTGGTAAAACCTTAATTCACAACACTCTTCAATCTCATTTTCCCTCCCGCCCTGTGCAAAGTGAAAATATGATAATCTTAAATGATGCAGGAGCATAGAGCTTGAAGACAAATTCAAATAATTATTCCAAAAATACAAAAAAATCTACAAGCAAAGGACTGGGATGCTTTAGCCATCAATTTCCATGTTTTCCTAGTTAAGCATAGAGATAGAATATAGGATTTGATCATGATGTAATAAATTCTAGTTAGTTAGCTATAGTGGAGATTCTCGAGGAGGATGCCTCACAGAATAGATAAGATTAATAAATTTTAGCCTTTGAGTTAGGATCTAGTTGTTAGGATGAACCAGTACTTATGTAACTTTCACAGTATTGTAAAGGGGTTTTGATTGTTAAAGAAATTTGGTTTCCTTGGAGCGAATTCAGTAAAGTTGGAAGATTTAGTTCTGCGCATGTGAATGATAAATTCTCTGTCAAATCCTGAAAGATAATCTCCTTCGAAATCTCTATTTTATTATGAAATTTTAGGTTTAGATGGTGTTTAGTGAAATTGGATGGAATTGTGTTGGTTGTGGTAAATTCAGTGGTTTTCTTTTTAATTGAATTTATCATAAACCCTGAGTATATTAAGCGGATGGTCGAGATTGTGAGGAAGACAATAGATAGAGGCCGAGGCAGATCAACAGTGTTCGGCCATGGAGGTTAACTGATAGTTAACAAGCCGAAGAGGTTTGAAGAAACCGCGGGCAGATTTCGGGTGGACGAAAGACCATAAGCGTTATTTCCCCTTCGGCTCCGATTCCATACATATTGTGCCACATAGAGGAGAGGAGAGAGAGAGAAACCAATTATCCGGCAAGTTTCCAGTGCACAGATTAGCCAACCAATATGCGTGTGGCCCGTTAGATCTGTTGATGTGACATCAATGGTTGATAGAGGTGGTGCAGGTTCGAGATCGGGAAGCGTTGAGACCGTTGGACCTTAAAGAGATCAACAGTGAAGAATTGCAATAGTGTTATTCCATTTGTTATGGAATAACCCCACCAATAGTGTTTTTTGCATGTTAACACATTTCTTTTGGGAAAACAGGGCCGACAGTGTTAAGTGCCTCTATTATGAAATTGTGCCGATAACAAAGGTTTGGCTATTAATAACAAAACGATTGGTTATAGTGGCAAAAAATGGAAAAATTAATTAAAAAGTCAGTCTAGAAATAGATGATTAATGCTTCAGTTGAGAAAGATGAAGGGATTCTGCCAAAATTAGAGGAAGATGTATCAGGGTTTGAACATTTTTAAATATCGCCTACACCCAGGCCACCATTAGTGGTATCAGAGCAACCTGTTGACATTGAACTGAATCTCAGAAGCAAGAGAAGGAAGTCCAATATGGATTTTAGATTTGGAAGAGGACAAGGACATGGTAGAAGAGGACAACCAGTTGCAAATGCTGAGGTGATGAAAGCTACGCAACAGATGTAGGCTAGATTAGAAGCATTAACAACAGGGATAAATATAGATGATGGAGATGTTAGTGAGCCTGAGGTTGAAACTAAGGAAGAGGAGGAAACTATAGTAGTTACTCCTGAGATGAGATTCTTCCAATCAGTGTTGAGATCCATAGCTAGGCCAAAAACTAAGGTTTCGATATATGAAGGAGGATTGAATCCAGAAGAATTGATGGACTGGATTAATGGCATGGAGAAATTCTTTGACTATGAAGAAACAAAAGATGAGAACAAAGTAAAGTTTTCTATCACCAAGCTAAAAGGACATGCAACACTTTGGTGGGATGGAGTGTAGGAAGAAGGAAAGAGACTTTGCAAGCAACCAATCAAGAATTGGAATAGGATGGTAGCAAAGCTAAGAGGTAAGTTTCTACAAAGTAATTATTAGAAAACCTTGTTCATACAGATGCAGAATCTTAGACAGAGGTCTTTGACAGTGAGAGAATATATAGAAGAATTCTACAAGGTAAGTATAAGAGCTGGACAAACTTAGGATACAGATGAGAATGTGGCTAGATATGTGAATGGTCCTAGGATGGACATTCAAGATGAGATAAGTATAATGTCTCCTAAAATGGTACACGAAGCTTATCAGGTGGTACTAAAAGTTGAAGAAAAGCTCATGAGGAAGTAGTCTCCTAGAGGAAGAGGTACTTTCCGAGGGAAAGGAAGTCAAGGTGGTAGAGGAATATCTACAACATCTAGAGATGGAGCTAGCAGTAGCTCAACCCAGCATGCAACTACAGAAGGTGATGCAAGTGGCAGATGGAGTTTTTCTATAGGAAGAGGAGGCAGAGGAAGAGGAAGAGAAGTAACATGTTACAGATATAACAAACTGGGAGATAGAGCTTTTGAAGGCCCAAAGAATGCATGAACAAATCAGAGGAATGCAATTGTTGCTCAAGTTGAGGAAGAAGCAGCAATAGTGACAGAAGAAGAAAATGTATGGGGGATTTACGCAGTGCATTATATTAGATATCATTTTTGGGATTCAACTGCGTTAAGTAAGTCATTCAAACGTATGACCATTTCCATGAGAGGTAGTCGTAACTGACTAATTTCTCATGATTTTTGAATAGTTCACTTAGCACTCATTGCATCGGGTGATGCTCACAGGGGTGAAGAAGTGGGATTGAAACTAGTGAAATGTGGAGAACGAATCACATAGCATCAATCATCACTTTCGGGACTTGCACCCGGAAGAAAATGTACCAGAGAGAGGAGAATCTTTGGTCGTTAATAAAGTTTTGCTCAAGCCATCAAAAGAGATAGTTGAACCATCACAAAGAAAGTCTTTGTTCAGAACAGTGTGTAAAGTTCAAGGGAAATGCTGTCAGATGATCATTGATAGTGGCAGCACTGATAATTTGGTCTCTACAAAAGTGGTGGAGAAATTGATGTTGAAGACAATGAGACATCCAACACCTTACAAGGTGTCATGGTTACATTGGGGACATTAGTTGTTAGTGAATGAACGGTGTGAAGTGGAGTTACAATTGGGCAAATATAAGGATAAAATTGTATGTGATGTGATTCATATGGATGTGTGTCACATATTGCTTGGGAGACCTTGTCAATATGACAAAGGAGCTATGCATGGTGGGAAAAGAAACACCTACAAGTTTGGTAAAGATGTTATCAATCATACGTTGCTTCTTATGGGATAAGAGGAGGCATCAGGAAAGAAGATTGATCCAAAAATTCTATTACTAGGAGGAAAGGAATACTTACAACAGATTGAAGAAAATGAGGTAAATTTTTCTGTAATTTGCAAGCCTGGGGTAATAATGACTTCTACTGAAGTTTCTGATTTACCCATTGAAATTCAAGAAATGTTGGAGAACTATTGTGATATCATTGTTGATGATTTTCCTAATGAGTGTCCACCCATTAGAAGAATTAGCCATCATATAGATTTGATTTCTGGAGCAAATATACCTAATAAAGCAACTTATAGGATGACTCCCATAGGGAATGAAGAGATTAGAAAACAAGTTCAAGAATCGTTAGACAAGGGACTAGTTAGAGAGAGTTTGAGTCCTTGCATAGTGCCAATAGTGCTGAGCCTAAAGGAAGATGGAGGCTGGAGAATGTGAATTGATTAGAGAGCAATCAATAAGATAACAATCAGGTACAGATTTCCTTTACCTAGAATTGAATATTTGATGGATTGTTTGAGTGGAACAAAGTATTTTACAAAACTAGATCTTAAGAGTGGGTATCATCAGATAAGGATAAGAGAAGGGGATGAGTGGAAAACTGCTTTTAAGACAAATGAAGGATTGTATGAATGGAGAATAATGCCTTTTGGGTTGTCAAATGCACCAAGTATGTTTATGAGATTCATGAATGAAGTTCTTAAGGAGTTTACTGGTAAATTTGTAATAATATATTTCGACGATATATTAGTTTACAATAGGTCTAAGGAGTAGCACATGAGACATCTGAATTATGTCTTACAAGGGTTACAACAAGTGAAATTATTGTTGAATTTGAAGAAATGTTCATTCATGAAAGAGGAATTAGTGTATTTGGGTTTTGTTGTTTCTACTGAAGGATTGAAGATGGATCTAGAAAAGATCAAGGCAATCGTGGAGTGGCCTTCACCTAAAAGTATCTTTGAGGTAAGAAGTTTTCATGGTCTTGCTAGTTTTTATAGGAAATTCATAAAGAATTTTAGTAAGATCAATGCTCCTACTGTTGAGACTATAAGGATAAATAACCATTTAGATGGATTGTTGAAGAAGAAAATAATTTTCAGTTGTTGAAGAAGAAGATCATTGAAAAATCTGTTTTGGTTCTACCTGATTTTAGTAAACCTTTCTAAGTGAAATGTGATGCCAGTGGAGAAGCTATTGGAGGTGTTTTAAGTCAAGAAGAAAAACCCATAGCTTATTTTAGTGAAAAGTTGAATGACTCAAAGAAGAAGTATTCTTCTTAGGATAAAGAGTTTTATGCAGTTGTGCAGTCATTGAAGAAGTGGAGACATTATCTAATGTCAAAAGAATTCATACTTTATTCAGATAACCATGGATTGCAGTATATTATGCAATAGCCAAATCTTAACCAGGAACATGCCAAATGGGTAGAGTATCTTCAAGGCTTCCATTTTGTCTTGAAGGATATAAATGGCCAATTAAACAAAGTTGCAGATGCTTTAAGTAGGAGAAATACATTACTTCTAAAGAGTCAAATTCAAGTGTTGGGTTTTGATTTTCTTAAAGAATTGCATGAGACAGATTTAGATTTTAAGGAGGAATTTGAAGCTTGTAAGAATCCTGTTTTGATGGATAGGAATAAATGGTTGGATTATTTCTTACAAGATGGATTGTTTTTTAAGAGAAATCAGCTGCGCATACCAAATTGTTCTATGAGGCAGAAATTAATCAAACAGAAACATAGTGGTGGACTTGTAGGACATTTTGGTATAAATAAGACTTATGAACAGTTGAACAGATTTTATTTCTGGCCGAAAATGACATTTGAAGTGGAAAAGTATGTGAAAACTTGTAAAGTCCATCAATATGCAAAGGGAAGAAGCCAAAACATAGGTTTGTATGTTCCATTACCAATTCTAGATAGGCCTTGGGATATGGTAAGTATGGATTTTGTTTTGGGCTTACTAAAGAGTCAAAGAGGAAATGATTCAATTTTTGTTGTAGTGGACAGATTTTCAAAAATGGCACATTTTATTCCATGTTATAAAACTAGTGATGCTGTTCACATTGCTAATTTTTTTTTCAAGGATATTGTAAGATTGCATGGGTTGCCTAAGAGTATTGTCTTAGACAAGGATTCCAAATTTGTTGGACATTTCTGGAGGACACTATGGAAAAAGCTAGGAACTAAATTGAGTTTTAGTTCTGCCTATCATCCACAGACTGATGGATAGACTAAAGTTGTGAACAAGAGTTTGGGTAATCTTTTAAGGAGTCTTACTGCAGAAAATCCAAAGCAGTGGGATCAAGTATTGGCACAGGATGAATATGCATATAATGACTCACCTAACAGGAGTACAGGGCAGAGTCCATTCCATATAGTTTATGGAATGCATCCAAGAGGAGTGTCTGAGTTAAGAAACTTGGGAAAAGATGAGATGAGAAGTGCAAAGGGAGAAGATTTTGCTTCAGAAATATAAGCAATACATGAACAGGTGAAACAACAGCTATAGGATAGCAACATCAAATACAAAAACAGAGTAGACATGAGAAGAAGAGAAGTGAACTTTGAAGTTGGGGATTTCGTTTTAGCACACGTAAGGAAGGAAATATTTCCAAAGAGGGAGTATAACAAATTGAAGTTCAAGAAAATTGGACCATGCAAAGTACTAAGGAAATTTTCTACAAATGCATATGAAATTGAATTACCCCCTGATGTTGGAATATGTCTAATTTTCAATGTTGCTGAAATTGCAGATGATACAAAAGAAGACCAAGAGACACAGGAAATCAACTGGGTAAAACAATTACCTACAGCAAAGGAATTGCAGCTAGAAAGGATTTTGGACAAGAAAGTGTTCAAGAAAACCAGAGGATAGGAGTACTTTCAGTATTTTCTCAAATGGAAGGACCAGCCAATTGCTAAAGCTAGTTGGGTAACAAAAAACATGCTACAAAAATTAGGCAGTTTTGCAGAAGAGATCATGGACAAGAGCCCATGAAGAATTTTGTCCTCAGGAGTCTAATGAAGGAGCATAAGGCTTGAAGAAAAATTTGAAGAATTATTCCAAAAATACAAAAAAATCTACAAGCAAAGGAGTGGGATCCTTTAGCCATCAATTTCCATGTTCTCCTAGTTAAGCATAGAGCTAGAATATAGGATTTGATCATGATGTAATAAATTCTAGTTAGTTAGCTATTGTGGACATTCTTGAGGAGGATGCCTTGTAGAACATATAGGATTAATACATTTTAGACTTTGAATTAGGATCTGGTTGTTAGTATGAACTAGTACTTATGTAAGTTTCACACTATTGTAAAGGGGTTTTGACTGTTGAAGAAATTTGGCTTCCTTGGAGCGAATTCAGTACATTTGGAAGATTTAGTTCTATGTATGTGAATGATCAATTCTTTGTCAAATCCTGAAGGATAAACTCCTTCGAAATCTCTATTTTATTGTGAAATTCAAGGTTTAGATGGTGTTTTGTGAAATTGGATGGAATTGTGTTGATTTTGGTAAATTCCGTGCTTTTCTTTTTAATTGAGTTTATCGTAAACCCTGATTGTATTAAGCAGAAGGTTGAGATTGTGGAGGACGATGACAAACAGAGGCTGAGGAAGATCAATGATGTGCGGGTGTAGAGGTTAGCCGATAGTTAACAAGCCAAACAGGTTTGAAGAAACTGCGGGCAGATTTCAGGCAGATGAAAGACCGTAAGCGGTATTTCCCCTTCGGTTCCGATTCCATACATATTGTGCCACGTAGTGGAGAGGAGAGGGAGAGAAACCACTTATCAAGCAGGTAATGTAGGAGCATCTAGGCCTAGCCAGCAATGTGATGGAAGTGGTCACATGTTGTGGCTAATGCAAGTTTGGAGGAAGACTTGGTTGTTTAATTTGTATTAATTTCAAAATAAATGTAAGTAATTAATTATTGCCTAATTCTAAACTAAATTGGGAATAAATGGAAAAGTGATCCTCCCTGCATGGAGATCAAGCCAAGTAGTCTAGTTTGTTTAGATTAGGATAGGATTTGATTTCTAAATGTATAGTTTATTCCTTCAATTATGGAGGAAATGGTTAACTTAGACATATATATGTTTTCCTATCTTTTAAAAAGTTTGTGAGATAGAGAGGGAGAAAGGGGAGAGTATTGTAAGCCTACAGGCAGCATAGGAGAACTAGGGCATTGACTATTGGAATCAGGCCAGAGAAGGGAGAGAGCCTCAGAATGTAGTTTTGTATTTATGTTTGTATACAGAGAATTGAATTTTAAGTGTGGAACTATGTAATTGATGCATTTTTGTGTTTTGTCATATATGTATGCATAGATACCTAAAATCCCAATTGCAGACATATTAACCAACCATCGATCACTGTAGGATCGACGGTGGTCCATTGATGAATGAGCATATGTAGTATAGAGTTGTCGTATTTGTATAGACAGAGTCTGGTGGAGAAATTGTGTTTTAACATGGAAAACCATCAAAAACAAGCGGAGTCAAGTCAAGAAGGCACAGGGGACAGGATTGCTTAGTGGCCGTTGGATCTCATAAATCAATGGTTCAGATTAAACAGAGGACAGAGCATTGTTATATCGCATCAGTGGAGTCTTTTTACAAAATTGTGGTCTCACAAGAGAAAAATCCATTTACACTAAGTTTTCATGGAAAAACACTAAGCGGAACCATATAGCAGACTTGAAAATTGATACGCAGGAGTTTTGAGTGCTATCAAGTCCGTAAAATCCCAAATTGCATCAATCTAGTCTATTGACCTATCAAATCATCGAATGCCTTTTACACAAAGAAATCATGCTAAACACTTAACGGATTCAAGGAAGCGGACTTGAAAGTTTATGCAGAGGAGTTTTGAGCCTTATGGGTCTAGAACATATGTCGCATCGACACTTCGGAGTGGGAGTAGTAAATTGTAAGCAGTCCATTGCAATCGCTGATAGTAATTAGTGATAATCACATCAGACCTCACTAAGGGATAGAATCGATATATGGCCCTTGCGACTGCCAATCGTGAATATAGTGATTGAATTTGAGCCGTCTGATAGACTAGAGCTCAATCCATAGGAATAGCACATATAATTGTTTAAATGGTGAAAACCCTTGTTTTGACATTGTCCCGAAAGGGAAAAAAAAAAAACATTGTTTTAAGCTTTAACAAAGGCTTTTGGGTTCCGATAGGAAAAGGGCTGATATATTTCGGAAAAGGGAGCAAATCATGGTGACTGTTGGGTCATTTTTGATCCATTTGTGGTTTTATATTGAACCACTATTTCCGATTGCATCATTTTGGTATCAGAGCAGGTTAAAGAAAGAAATTTTCCTGTGAAAAGGATGTTTTGTTTATGAAGATTTATGATACAAAAGGTATGAAAGTTGCAGCAATTGAATGAATGGTAGTGTTGGGCACAAGACTACAATAGTGAGACTATAGACTAACTTTTGGGAAATTCTTAGAGATAGTAGCAGAACCTTATTCTAGCTAAGGCTTGGAATAGATAAGGACAGAGGGGTCCTTAAGAGAAGTAAGTGTAGCAACGAGAGAGAGAGAGAAAGATTGCTCAATGCAAGTTCTAAGGAAAGAGGACTTGGAAACCAGGCAGAGGAGAAGCTTGGTGAGGAGATCAACTTAGAAGGAAGTTGATTTCTTGTAGGTGTAGAGCTCACATAGAAGAGAATATGACTATGGAAAGTCACATGGAAGGTTCAGGAGAAGGCTACTAGATGAATGAGGAGGATTCTCAAATAATCCATAGGAAACAGATGAGTCAAGTAGATATTGACAAGGAAATGGTTGAGATAATAGGAAGAGTCGATGTGTTAGTGATGCTATTAGATGAGAACCAAAGGCAAGGTTGGATCTTGAAGAGGAAGCCAGTGAAGTCGCCTAAGTTGCAAAGAAGGCTGCAACAAGAATAGGTAAAATGGTTGATAGAAAATCTTAGAGAAGTAGAGGCAGTAATGGAAGTTTCCATTTGTAGACTAGAACAAGGTGAAATGTTGGGTGAAGAGGATAATGAGAGATCAGCTGAAGATCTCATGGACTATTGGAATAGTTCAAAACAATTAGAAGATATGATGACAGGGGAAGCAGATGAAGAAATGAAGCTTTGTGATTTTAATTCTCATAGTTTGTGTATGTTTGCAGGATATGCAGAGGATGATGGATAGTTTGGTGAAACTATCACAAATAGGAATGAAGCTCTTGAGGTGAAGTATGATGGAGAATGCCTTTTAGAGGAGGAAGGTGCTAATTTATTGAGGAGGAAGGTGCTAATTTATTGCGGTAAAAAGAGTTCATAGATGAAATTCTGTTTGGTGTAAGACAGTTTGAAGAAGTTGATATGGAGTAGAAATCTAATGAAAATGCCATAGTGATATTCCAAGAAGGTAAACAAATGAATTTGTTTAATGAAGTTTATGAAAAAAAATTGCAATATGATAGTGTAGAAACCAAGATAACTCAGGAGGATTGCCAGGAAAAGAATGAAGATGAGAATAGAAGTTGTGATGAACTACAGGAGAGATTTCATATGGAATTAGAATTCTTGGAAAGATTTCTCAAGGAACCTAAAGGAGAAATGAAGCTTTCAGAACCTGATAAAGAGGAGATTATGGTTACTAAGCATGACAAGGATGAATTGTCTCTAACATTTATAGGGTCAAGTAAATGTTTAGACTCTTTAGTTAATGATGTGACTACAAGTATGGAAGACAACATTAATAAATATGATGTTGAAATCAGAGAAATTGAGCAGAGATTATTTGAAGGTGAGATGAAAGATCAGGAGCAACAAGGAAGATATGTCCTCGGAGACATGAAGGAGACAGAAGTATTAAACCAACATGATGAAGATTGAAAGAACCAACAATTTAAAGGAGATGATCAACAACATGAGAATGAATTTAAGGAAGGCATTACATTGCAGAAGTATAGCAATTGGCAGCAGAATGAAGAACAAGAGATTAGTTTGGCAGTACAAAAGAAGATAGATGGAGACTGAAGATACAGATGGAGAACGAAAAAAGGAGTCAAGTGGAAGCTATTGCAATAGAGGTGGAATGGCAAGCTGATGAACGAGTTCAGGGAACTTGAACAAATTTATATTGATTTGTTAGAGAAGGAGAAACTCAAAGGAATGGAATCACAACAAGAAGGATCTACTGAAATCCAAAAGATCTATGATGGAGGATGGGTGCATGAAGCATCAAAAGAGGATGGGAGGTATTATGTTCTTAAAATTGATGATTGGTGTATGTTGGTAGATCATGTAGACTTGAAGAAAGACAAGCAGTTGTTGGAAACTGATATATTAATAGGGGAATAGATGACTACTCATAGTTATATGCAGAATAACGGGAAAAGTTATAGCCAAGTGAAGGAAGATGTCCAGATAGATGACATCCAAAGGATAAGACAAAAGGAGGACGACAAAAGAATTATTGAGATCAAAGGAATGTTTGGGAAGGAAGAAATCCATTCATATGAATATGGAACAAAGGGTTTTCTCAAGAAAACTGATGAAGCTAATACAAACCAAATGGGGAATCTTATGATGCATTCAAGAAGTGGAAGTCAACTAGAAGAATTAATGATGAAATTATTTGAGGAGACCTTGGTGTCTCATAATTTTGAAACTAATATTTTGTGTGTAAATGCAGGATACATTGAAGTAAGACAACTGATTCATGTTGTCATAAAGGAAAGGAAAAACAAAGATATGATTTTTCAGAAGTTAGAAGAAGGAAATTCACATAATCTTGTGAAGTAGAGGAAAGAGCAGTTGTTGAACATAGCTGTAGTGAATTATGCAGATATTAGACAACTACTGAAGACTGAAGCCAAAGGAGAGTAGCTATTGAAAGTTGACATAGAAGACCTTGTAGATATTAAAGAGTCATTGAAGATTATTGACCCTGAAGGAAGCCTGGGTAAAGAAGGACTAAAGACAGATGTTGCAGACAATGAAGTTAATGAAGATTGTGCAGAACTATTGGGAGAATTTTCAAATGAGATGATAGGCTTGTGGCATAAGTTAATTCTTTTGGATAAGAGGCAAGGAAACCAAGGAATAAGTGATTAGATTGTACAACTAGAACTGAATGAGAACAAAGTTGTCATGGATAACAAATATGGGAAAGAAGCTGTCAGAAGTGTTGGCATAATGAGGAAGCAAGGTAAAGTAATAGTGTTTAATGAATTGATTAACTCTAATGAAGATTTATATGTAGGAACAAGGCAATGTGAAGTCAATTTCAACCAAGGAATTGATTCCGAAGATTAGATCAAATTAATGAAGCGTGAGATCAGAATGTCTCAGAAAGATGGAATGATGTTGAATCTACAGTATGGGAATCTTGAACTAGAAATGAATTCAAGAGATGATAGTAACATAATTACTATTATACTACATGGATTTATTGATGAATAAGAGGTTGAAGATGTCATTTCAAATGAAGACAAATATAATGCCATAATCCTTAAGAGTGTAGAAATGAAGTTACTGGAAGAAGAAATATTCCAAGTACCTAATCAAGTAGCAAAAATTCTGAGTTTTCAAGAAATTTGCAGAAATGCAGGTATACTAGAATTTGAAGTAAGAAGTACTAAAGTCATGAATGAGAAACTAGAAGAAGGAACTAGAATTATTGCAGAGGATCAATGGAGAAGGCATTTGTACTTTTCAAAAATGTACATGGAAATTATTGGCACATGGATTATGATCTTCTTATTCAAGAACACAGTGAGTTGCAAGAGAATAGTATTCAACATATGAGAAGTGAAGTTGACAAAGAATTGGATGAGTTGTGGATAGTTATACAACAACATTCCAACAAAACAAATAAAGGACAAAATAAGAAAGGAAGATTGGCTGGAAAGAATGGCATAGGTGAAGGAAATGGAAAACTGGAAATTAAGATGTGGAAGCCTGTCATAAACTGTAATGATGAGCAAACAACAGTAACATATATGAAAAGGGAAGCAATAGACAGTGAGAACATAGCTAATGGGGTAATGCAACATAAAGTGTGGAGACGGGGAGAACAACAAACAACAATAGCAACCAAGTACAGACTACCAAACAAAGTATGGGATCCAGGAGGACACAGATCAGAAGCGCATGATCAGGAGATCATGATTAATTTAAACTTTGGGAGTCTGATGTAGGAGCATCTAGGCCTAGCCAGCAATGTGATGGAAGTGGTCACATGTTGTGGCTAATGCAAGTTTCGAGGAAGACTTGGTTGTTTAATTTGTATTAATTTAAAAATAAATGTAAGTAATTAATTATTTCCTAATTCTAAACTAAATTGGGAATAAATGGCAAAGTGATCCTCCCTTCATGGAGATCAAGCCAGGTAGTCTAGTTTGTTTAGATTAGGATAGGATTTGATTTTTAAATGTATAGTTTATTTCTTCAATTGTCGAGGATATGGTTAACTTAGACATATATGTGTTTTCTTGTCTTTTAAAAAGTTAGTGAGACAGAGAGGGAGGAGCAGGAAAGTACTGTAAGCCTACGAGCAACATAGGAGAAAGAGGGCATTAACTAGAGGAATCAGGTGAGAGAAGGGAGAGAGCCTCAAATGTAGTTTTGTATTTATGCTTGTATATAAAGAATTGAATTTTAAGTGTCGAACTATGTAATTGATGCATTTTTGTTTTCTGTCATATATGTATGTGTAGATACCTAAAATCCCCATTGCATACATATTAACTGACCATCAGTCATTGTAGGATCGATGGTGGTCCATTGATGAATGAGCATATGTAGTATAGAGTTGTCGTATTTGCATAGACAGATTCTGGTGGAGAAATTGTTTTTTAACACAGAAAACCATAAAAAACAAGTGGAGTCAAATCAAGAAGGCATAGGGGACAGGAGCGCTTAGTGGTCATTGGATCTCATAGATCAACGGTTTGGATCAAATGTAGGACAGAGCATTGTTATATCGCATCGGCGGGGTCATTTTGTAGAATTGTGATCTCATTGTTGGAAATAATACTGAGAGGGGGTGTGAATTAGTATTATAAGATCATTAATTTAATTTTCAAAACTGATTTGTATACACTACTCTAGTTCAGTGAACTAGTGTGTATATGCAATTGTACTTAATGAAACCATCGTATATGCAGAGATCTTTTGATTTACCCAAATTATCATGTATTGAACCTTAATCGGTATATCAGGAATTCATTAGGAAGTGCAGTAAAAGAAAAATAAAGCATCACACATGAGCAACACACATGAACACCGAGATATAAGGTGGAAACCCAATGTGGGTGAAAACCACCTGCTGCTGTCGTTTCTGTCTTCTTTTAATAATAAGAAAATTCTGTTTACAATTTTTATACTAGTGTAGTCTTATACTAGTACACAGGCTTCTATCTGTAGAAATCTACAACCTTCTCTCGTTCTCCAGCTTCTATTGGAAGGGAGCTACAACTTGGTAGCTCTTGTACTAGATGATATGTTTGCTAGTACGTAGGCACTGACCTACAGAAGGATACGACCTTCTTTCTTCCTTCAGGGACCTCGTTTCATAAATTTTCAGACTGGATCCATCAACAACATCATTCAATAATCAAATATATCTGCATCAACCAATCTCCTTTCGAACCAACCACAACCGAATCAATTTGTCACTTTGACAACCCATCAATCTGATCATTCAAAATGCTGTCACTAGAATACAGTAACCAAAACCCAAGCCAGAACCCAGAACACTGCAACAACAAATAAAAGCAACTAAAATATATATTATAAGGTATACGCTACTTCCATGCGTCAAACTTACATGTATACACACTTTCCTCAAAGCCAACCAATGTATATATCTACAAATATAAATTCAAAATTCTGCAGCTATTCCAGACTTTAGTTATACCCAGATCATATCATTTACAGAACAATATTTGCGTTAGAATTTAGATCTAGAATATATATGGGCAAAAACATCTAATGATAATTCATTTTACTCCTTAAGATCCTGATCTATCATTAGATCTGATCCCTCATCATTAGCTAAGGTTTATCCTTGGTTCAGATCCAACAATGCACTATAACCCAATAACCTGCATACTAGATCTCACACTTCATTAAATATTCGATACTTGCACACCTTGGCCTAATGATCTTCTCCTCCTTTTATAGTTTTAGGCCTTTCTCAATACCATGGACCAAAAACACTTAGGACCAATACCTTGGACCCAATACCTAGAGTCAATACCTTGGACTAGATACTTTGGACCAATACCATGGACCAAATACTTTGGACCAAAAATTCAGTTTTCCAAGGTATACATGCTTTTCCTTCTACGAAAGTGCGTGTGTACGTATATGCAACTTTTATACAGCGAACCTACATGTATAAGTAGCTTGGTCAATGGTGAACTTGCGTATACCTCTCTTTATTAATTCTATAATTCTTTGTTGTTTACCTGCTATACTATGATCTTTCATCTGAGTGAGTTGCTTTCTGAACTGATTCTTTGAAGCTGCCGTGCATTTCATCACATCTATAAACACTACTGTCATGCATTCTGTCACATCTGATATCTCTTCTGTAGATTCATCTAGTTACCATATACAAGTGAGTTGTTCTACTACAAGTGTGTTTCCATCAAGTACAACACATACATCATTATGCGAACACTCACAAGAGAAAAATCCATTTACACTAAGTTTTCATGGAAAAACACTAAGCGGAACCATATGGCAGACTTGAAAATTCATACGCAGGAGTTTTGAGTGCTATCAGGTCTGTAGAATCCCAAATCGCATCAATCCAGTGTATTGACCTGTCGAATCGCCGAATCCCTTTTACACAAAGAAATCACGCTAAACACTTAACAGATTTGAGGAAGCAGACTTGCAAGTTTATGCAGGGGAGTTTTGGGCCTTATCGGGTCTGGAACATATGTCACATCGACACTTCGAAGTGGGTGTAGTAAAGTGTAAGCAATCGAATGCAGTCGCTGATAGTGATTAGTGATAATCGCATCAGACCCTGCTAAGGGATAGTGCCGATATATGGCCCTTGTGACTACTAATCGCCGATATAATGATTGAATCTGACCAGTCTGATCATCTAGATCTCGATCTGCAGCAATAGCACATATAATTGTTTAAAAGGTGGAAAAGCTTTGTTTTGACATTACCGAGAGTGCATTGGTCCCAAAAGGGAAAAAAGAAACATTGTTTTAAGCTTTAACAAAGATTTTTGGGTTTTGATAGGAAAAGGACTAATATATTCCAGAAAAGGGAGCAAAGCGTGGTGATTGTTGGGTCACTTTCGTTCCATTTGTGGTTTTATATTGAACCACTATTTTCGACTGCATCAGCGGGTTTCTAGTGTGTAGGTTAACCAACCGATATGCATGTGGCCCATTAGATCTGCTTATGTGAGATCAACGGTTTACAAAGGTGGAGCAGGTTCAAGATCGGGAAGCGTTGAGACCATTGGATATTAAAGAGATCAATGCTGAAGAAGTGCGATAGTGTTATTCCATTTCTTATGGAATAACCCCGCCGATAGTGTATTTTTCATGTTAAGGCATTTCTTTTGGGAAAACAGGGCCGATAGTGTTAAGTTCCTCTATTATGAAATTTTGTTAATAAAGAAGGTTTGGCTATTAATAACAAAATGATTGGTTATAGTAGCCAAAAAGGGAAAAATGAATTAAACAGTCAGTCAAGAAATAGATGATTGATGCTCTAGTTGAGAAAGATGAAGGGATTCTGCTAGAACTAGAGGAAGTTGTATCAGGGTTTGGACATTTGTCAATATCGCCTACACCCAGGCCACCTTTAAACTTAAAAGAAAGGATGAAAAAAATAGTGAATTTTGAACCAGTCCTCCTTGAGTGGAAGAAGACTAAAAGTTCGGTGGAAATGTAGTGAGGTTAGAAATGAAACATACCTGGGTGCCATTAATGGATTGAAGATCCGATGGTGGGGTTTGATATTAGTCTACTACTGGTAAAACCTTAATTCACAACTCTCTTCAATCTCGTTTTCCCTCCTTCCCCGTGAAAAGTGAAAATATCTACTGGTTTTCCCTCTGCCCTATGAAAAGTGAAAATATACTACTTGTTTTAGAAAGTAAATGAAGATTGGAATTAGCAGGGCTTTGTCACATCAAAATTAAGGCTGAATTTTTTCAAAAATGTTAAAATTTCCTTCCCTAAAAAACAATAAATACAATACTTATAGAGTATAGAGTAGATGTGTAGGTGTAATGTAAGTATGTCAACAATTCTAAATATGGGTTTAGTTAAAGAATAATAGTAATAATAATAATGAAAGTCAAAAGTATGGCGATGAGTGCAAAAATCTAAATGTTGGCTCAATTAATAATAAAAATAATAAAATTCAATTTTCTATATTTTGATTTTGTTATTAACTTGAGAATATGTTTTGTTACAACACCATGAGCCAATACCATGGCTTATCAATACCTCAAGCCCAAAAACCATAACTTATTTCGCAACCAAAATATTTTATAACAATATGAAAAGATTCTTAACCATGGATATTCACCCCCCACTTTAAAGTGGATATTATTAACTTGTAAAAAATTGGTTTTTTTATAATAACATGGGCCAATACTATGGCTTATCAATACCACATGCTCTAAAAACATAACTTATTTCACAATCAAACTAGTTTATAACAATATGAAAATATTCTTAACCATTGATATTCATTCTCACTTTACCATGGATATTATTAACTTGGAAATAGACTTTGTTACAATATCATGGGCCAATACCATGGCTTATCAATATCACATGCCCAAAAAACATAACATATTTCAAAATCAAAATATTTTATAAGAATATGACAGGATTCTTAATCATGGATATTCATCGCTGCTTTGTCATTGATATTATGAACTTGTGAATAGGCTTTGTTACAATAGCATGGGCTAATACCATGGCTTATCAATACCACATGCCAAAATATCATATCTTATTTCACAATCTAAATATTTTATAACAATATGATAAGATTCTTAACCATCGATATTCACCCCCACTTTACCATGGATATTATTAACTTGTAAGTAGGCTTTGTTATAATACCATAGGCCAATATCATGCCTTATCAATACCACATGCCCAAAAACCATAACTTATTTCACAATAAAAATATTTTAATTTAATTTAATTTTATAACATTTTTTATTTGAAGCTAATAGGAAAAGGGTTATAATTAGTTTTGAGATATATATAAACCCTATATCCTCACGAATACTAAAATTGTTCCCATATAAATTAAATTAAGGTTTTAATAAAATAAAAAATGAGAATACTTTTGTATTTAAAGATCTGAAATTTATATAATGAAAATATTAGTAAGAACCAACATAGATCTATCTTAACTAAGGATCCAAGTGATGAAAGCAAGCAAAGTGAAGGGAAGAGAGGGGGAGGGAGATAGTGACAAAGATGGAGGGTGGAGAGAGAGAGAGAGAGGGGAGAGAGAGAAGAAGAGAGTGGGGCAGAGAGATATGGAGTTGGAGGGGGAGAGAGAGGGAGGAAAGAACTAAGGCATAGGGAGATAGAGGTGGACAGAGAGAGGGAGTTACAAGAGATAGATGGATAGAAAGAGAGGGAGAGAAGAGAGGAGGGGAGAGAGAGAATAGGCGGGGATAAAGTTAGGGAGAGAAGGGAAAGAGAGAGAGAGAGGGAGGCATAAAGGTGGAGGGGGGAGAGAGAGAGTAATGGGGGGGGGGGGTAGAGGGAGGTGAGAGAGAAAGGGAGAGAGAGGACTAAGAGAGAGGAGAGAGAGATGAAGTTAGAGGGGGAGAGAGAGGGAAGGAAGAAGAAAGAGATAGAGGTAGAAAGGTAGAGAGAGAGGGAGTGACAAGGGAGCGATGGAGAGAGGAGAGATATAAGGAAGAGAGAGAGGCGGAGAGGAAGAGGGAGGGGGGGAGAGATAGATATGGAGAGAGAGTGTATGTTTGGGGGGTGAGATAGAGAGAGGGAATAAGAAAGAGACACATAGATACAAATATAGATATTATATAGTATTATATAACTAGCCTAGATGCATCTTAACCTAGATCTACCAAGCACCAAAAAAGAGGTTTGCACATCGAGAGATTGGATCCCTCTCAACACTTGATAGATCTGGGTTAAGATGGATCTAGGCTAGCTTAATAAGTTTGTAGTTGTATTTGATAAACTAACACTTTTTTTTTATGGTTGTGTTTGAAAACAATTTTTCCATATTTGGTGTATTTATAATAATAATAATAATCTAATTTTAATTTAATTTTAAGCTTACCTTTTTTATGCAATGATTTTGTTGTTAGTTTATAGAGATAGACATGTTATAATTATGGAATTTGAAAAGGAAACATGTGCTCTTAACTTGGTTGTATTGAAAACATTTAAGTGTAAGAAAGAAACATGCCCACTTAACTTGGTTGTATTATTAACATAAGTGTTCTTGTATACTAGGTGGGTGCAAACAAGAGAGAGTATATGGTAAGTGGATTAAATGGTTAAAAACAAATGTTAGTTAAGGAGAAAGTTACAAAAATCTAGGCTAGGGTTAGGATATTAATGTTTTGGGACATCTAAAGTTGAAGGTACATTTTATGGAGGTGTAGTCTAATCCCTTGGGTGTAGGACACATATTATGGGTATATTGGACTTTTCGTGTGTGTTAGTGGTGTCAACTAGTGGTGGAGTGTCCAACCAATGAGTAGGCAAAGTTTTTCATTTATAAGGTTGGTATCAATCAAGTATTCTCCCTCTCTACCCAACTCTAAGATGAGAAGTGTGCATAATGGACTTATTATTGTAACAAATTGCAAATATTTGATTATATTTAAGTTCAAGGGCTTGAAGTGGCTACCTAAACCTACAAATCTTTAAAGGAACTATGCGTTTTTCAATTAAACCATTGTGGTCAAGGAGCTGCAAAAGAGGAAGGCCTTATGTATATTTTTAAGGGGTTGTAATGACCCTTGTCTTGTGGTAAATATGTACATATGATGGTAATGGTCCCGATCTTAGTACATTCATGTATATAATGTAAATATTTTCCTATCACCTTGCATTGTGTAAATATGATAAATATTTTGTGGTTACCCTGATGTACATGTTGACGTACCACTTGCATGATTATGGGAAACACTTCTTAGTTGTCCTTGTGTACATGGGGAAGATCATAATTACTCTATGCGATAAAAACACCTAATAATATTTTCACACTGAACACTATAAAATAAAATTAACCCTAATATCTTAGTGAAGAACAAGTAACTAGCTAGAATCTAGAAGGGTTTTTCGATTGACTGTTAGTGAAAGTCATTGTAGTTAGGTGTGCCAATGTGTGGTGAGTGTTAGCGAGTGCTAGCGAAACACAAGGGAACACTAGGTCAAAATGCATGGAAATGAATGAATAAGAGTGTGTGACAAGGAGTGTTAATGAGTTCTAGGTGTGGTAAGAGCAGAGTGACATGGTATGCTAAGTAGTGCTAAGTCATTCTACCATGCCAGAGCGACATGAAGCCAATATGTTTTAGGTGCCAAGGTGTGCCAAATAGTGCTAGGAATTGTTAGGGAGCGTTAGGGAAACACAAGGGAGCACTAGGTGAAAATAATGCATGCAAATGAATGATTAAGAGTTTGTGACAGGAAGTGTCAGTGATTTCAGGGTGTGCCAAGGAGGGAGTGACAAGGTATACTAGGCAGTAGGCTAGAGAAACATGACAAGATGTGTTAGGTGCTAAATTGTGCTAATGCATGCCAGGGAGAGTTATGGAGTGTCAGGGAAAAACAAGGGAGCACTAGTTTCAAATGCATGGAAATGAATGAATAAGAGTGCATGACAAGGATTGTCAACGAATTCTAGGTGTGCTATGGAGGGAGTGACAAGGTATGCTAGGTAGTTCTAAGGAATGCTAGAGTGCCACGGCAACATGCCAAGATGTGCCAAGTCCTAGGGTATGCCAATGTGTGTCAAGGAGTGCCATGAGAACACAAGGGAGAACTAGTTCAAATTTCATGGAAATGAATAGATAAGAGTGTGTGATAGGGAGTGTCAGCAAGCTCCAATTGTGTTAAGGAGGGAGTGACAAGGGTATATGCTAAGCAGTGCCAAGGCATGCTAGAGTGTCAAGGAATGTTAGGGAGTGGTAGGGTCTGTTAGGGAGTGGAAAATCATGCCAAGGAATGTAGGGGATGATAATGTGTGCCATGTAGTGACAATGGATTGTTATATGTGCCAAAGGTTATGGCATGTGAAGATGTAAACTATGTTACTTAGTTGTTTTATGGGCACTGTTGGATGTGAGCCTATGTAACTTCGTAAAGTTGTTCTAGTTGAGGTAGGACTTGGTTGGGTTCCTAAGTCTAAAAGAAAATAAGGGTAGTTATGAGGGAATGATAATTAAGGAGTGCCACGGCATGCCAAGGAATAAAAATGTGTGCTATCATATGCCAGATGGTTTCAATGAATGTCAAGGAGTGTTTGGGAGTGTCAGGGAATCATAAGGGAGAACTAGGTCAAAGTGCATGGAAATGAATGTATAAGAGATTATGCCAGGGAGTGTCAGTGAATTCTAGGTGTCCCATGGATGAAGTGTGTTAGGAGAATTTCATATTAGGACTTGTAGGAGGAAATCCGATGATTGTGATAAGAGGATGGAAGAATCAGTTTGTGACAAAGGGCGACTTTGGTCTAGGCAAAAATTATTTTTTCAACGACTTGGTTGGGTTCCCAAGTCACAAAAAAGTAATGTTATCTATGAGGGCATGAAAACTAGGGAGTGCCAAGGTGTGCAAGGAATTTTAGGAAGTGCTAACACATGTTATAAAGTTCCAAGGAATGTTAGGCATGTAAAGACATGCCAAGTGCTAAGGCATGCCAATGTGTGGTAGGTTCTAGGATGTGGTGCCAACACATGCTAGGAATTGCTAATGAAACACAAGGGAGGACTCGTTTCAATTACATGTAAATGAATGAATGTGCATGTGTGATAAGGAGTGTTAACAAGTTGTAGGTGTGCAAAGGAGGGAGTGACAATGTATGATAAGTAGTGCCAATAGATGATAGAGTGCTAGGAAATCCTACTAAGATGTGAAAAGTGCCATGGTGTGCCAATGTGTGCCAAGGAGTGTTAGCGAGTGTTAGGGAAACACAAGGGAGCACTAGGTCATAATGCATGGAAATGAAGGAATAAGAGTGTGTGGCATGGAGTGTTAGTGAGTTCCAAGATTGTTAAGGATGAGTTACAAGGCATGCTTGCCAATGCTAAGGAATGCTAGAGTTCTAGGGCGACATGCAACCAAGATGTGTCAACGTGTTTAAGGAAGTGTTAGCTGGGAGTGCCAGGGAAACACAAGGGAGAACTACATCAGAATTAATGGAAATGAACAAATAAGAGTTTGTGATTAGAAGTTTCAGTGAGTTCTAGGTGAGCTAAGGACAAATTGACAAGGTATGTTAGGCAGTGTTAAGGCATGCTAGAGGCTCGGGTGACATGCCAAGATGTCATAGGTGCTAGGGTGTAACAACACGTGCCAAGGAGAGATAAGGAGTGCTAGGGAAACACAAGGGAGAACTAGGTAAAAATGCATGGAAATGAATTAATAATAGTTTGTGACCAAGAGTGTCAGTGATGTCTAGGTGTGCTAAGGAGAGAGTGACAAGGTATATTATGTAGTGCCAAGGAATGCTAGATTGTTAAGGTGGTAGGCCAAGATGTGTCAGGTGCTAGGGTGAGCTAGGGAGTCTTAGGGGGTGTCAAGGAAACATAAGGAAGCACTAGCTCAAAATTCATGGAAATTAACGAATAAGAGTGTGTGAGAGGGAATTTCAATGAGTTTTATGTGTGTTAAGGAGCGAGTCACAAGGTTATATGCTAGGAAATGCCAAGGTATGCTAAACTACCAAGGCATGTTAGGAAGTGCCACGGTGTATTAGGCAGTGTCAAAGCATGCCAAAGAATGTAGGGGATGTTAACGCATGCCACATAGTGCCAAGGCATTCTAAGACATGTCAGGTGCTATGGCATTTAAAGTTGTAAATTGTGTTGCTTAATTGTTTTAGACCAAGGTTGGATGTAATGAGCCTTGTCTTGGTAACTTGTTAAGTGGGATGAGTGAGATTGTACATGAGTACCCTAAGATGAGTTACAAGTAGTTCTTAGGTGAACAAGACATATGTTGAATTTCCATGACACATGAGAATATTGGTTTGGCCTTAGAATTTTTTATGCGAACACACTCATGTGCCACAACACATCTACTATGCAAAAGACATTTTTCTATGAAAGAAAAAGTAATGGATTGAATGCACATAGTTTGGGGTCTGCACATCTTCATATGCTAATGCTTATTATTTTGATATACAATAGCCATTTATATGTCTGGTGTAAGACTCTTCTGGAGATTTCTATCCAACAACAACATCTCTGTGGTAAAAGGTGTACTGTTAGAGGTTGCTCCATCAAAAATAGCAACCAAAAGGGACCTTATTGTGCACACAGATGAAGAATTAAGAATATTGTTATCTATGAGTGCTGATGTGGAGGTATGGGACAAAATTACATAGGCATCGAACCTTTTTTTCAACCAATCAAGATCTAAAAAGGAAAATGTGTGATTATATATACATGTGTGATATTATTTGGAGAAATGCCAACCTAACCCACAAATTTGTTGACATTTTGTTGGATCTAACCTATAATTGTTCCTAAATTTAATAAACATGTAAAATAGGACTAACTTTTCAATACAAAATATAAATTGATAGGAACATGGCCAAATTGTGAAAGTGTAAAAATTGGTATGGTTTAAAGGGACCAATCCCTTTTAAAAGTCTTAAATGTGGTAATGAAGGTTGAGCATCGTTTTAGAATTCCTTTGGCAATCCATCTTAGGAATTGGCATAGGATGCAACACTTCAGAATAATTTTTGTAGCAGTGATGTCAACACTTGTATAGTGACATGGGGTTGGAGTTGGCCTGTCAAAGCTCATTTGTCTACCTTGGAACTTCTCTAGGGTGATGCCTTAGATGATTTGGAGTACGAGGGCATCATTTGATATTTAGTTTACATTAAAGAAGATTTGGAGGCTAGATACTGCTGAAAAACCCCTTGTTCTGAATAGGGAAGCACATGCCACTGAAGAAAGTAACAGCAAGTACATAGATTTGAAACTCAAATCACATCGCTATTTATTACTCTTTGAAACAAGAAATAACTAAAAATTTCAAACACTACTATTCACTTTTCCTTTAGTATAGAAGGTACAATGAGTCTGGAAACATGTACAACAATGTCTCAACTTTATTAACTCCTAATCCTAATGCACCTTCCTTGCATGGATATATAAGACAAGTAAAGTCTGCCACTAGTGAATATGATACGAGATATGCAAACATGATTCCTTAGCTAAGGCTGAGAATTAATAACTACGGAAGTGATCCTCTTAACTGTGCATGCAAAAACTAAATAAAGCAAAGAGTTTCGCTACTCCAAGTGCCAGAAATGAATCCACTACCTAAGGTAAGTGCTTCACCCAGAACAAGATATTAAGGAATTAGAAACTTTGTTGCTTCCTTCAAGAGAGGTGTATGCAAAACAAAACTAAGCTATCATGCATTATCCTCCAAATTCATTCACCTTTAACAGAAATCTTGTGCCTGAAAAAAGACAAGAGACCAATATCCAACAGAATTCGCTAACCAACCAGACACCCTTGTGCTCACATAGCGAGATAATAAGGGAATGTCAACTAGGGTGGAATATTTCACCACTGAAATTGACAAGAGATAGAAGGGGTCGAAAACTGTCAGACCTAATGCTCAAGAACAAATGAATTAATCCACACTAAGTGATCAAAAATGAATTCAATCCTTCCTTATTTACATATTTTCCAGAGGGGTTTCATATTCTTAAGTGATTGAGTAAACCTGACTCCAAACCCCAAATTTGGGTTTTTTAAACCCAGTTTCCCCAAAAATTGCCCAACAATGGGTATTTTTGGGTTTTTCCCCCTTTATGGAGGACTATAGTCTATGAGGATGGATAGGATATTACGTCCCATTTGTCCTCAATTGGTAGAGGATGTTACATGGAACCTAATAAAAGAATCAATGCTTTATTTTAGGAGGTAATAACTGAATGCTTATTTCTTTCCACATAGGACCTACATTTTGTAAAAATGATCATGGGGTACAAATACTACAAAAGGCCTAAATCTTACTAGCATTGTCATAGTCCAAGAATAAAAACCCTTTCAGGTGAAACAAGGTCAATGCCACATACTACAAGCACAAATGACAAACTCAAAATAATATACTTATTCAATGAAAGAATAACAAATCATATTAGTGCACTTTAAATTTAATAGCTCTTGAGTTGCAGTGTTAATCAAAATTTCTCAGGTTGGATCATAATTAAGTACTCAATGTTGTTTTCGGTCCAATTTGGGGAAAAGGAGGACCTCTTGGTGACAATGGGATGATCAAGATTTTTAGAAGGGAGCTCTGCTATACTTTTCAACATACAAGCCATTCATTCTAATGGAGGAGATATAGAGAAGCCTTTAATAAGGAAATTTCCAAGAACAATTTGGAGGAAAATCCATCTTCAAAGCTTAAACATAGTTCTAGATTCAAACAAGAGTAGTCATTTTTCAAAACAATTATTAATTCCCAAGAAATTGGAGCCAAGTTGACATGTTGACCATTTATTCTTCTACTTGACAAGGAAGCATTTATGAAAATTGCTTAGCCCTTTGATCCAGTATTTGATGTAAATCTTTTAATTAGAAATGTAATAAGAGATGCAGTTTATATTAAGGAAAAGGGAAAAGTAGAGGGCCAATTAATAATTATCTCTAAAAAACTGTCAATAGATCCCTAACATATTTGAAATGGAAAAGGATAACTCCATGGTTATTTTTTGCTTTAGAAACTTTGCTAATTTTCATGATTGAAGCATGTATTCTTGCCTTGAAAGAAGCTCACAAATGCTTTTGATATTGGTTGAAGCATATAAAATGTGCAAAGTTACACTCACATATAGGTATGGAAAAAAAGTATGTGGAGGTTGTTGTCCCAGAATCCAAAGAAAGAATGGACAAAAGGTGAAAAATCCAAGTCAAAATGTATGTGTAGCTTTTGTCATGCAAAGGTAGGTGTTAACTCCACACTCTATAGTGAAGGCTTTGTGGTGCAAGTGACAGAAAGGTTTGCATGCAGAACTTTGGTTTAAAAGGTGTGGAGCTTGATGCTACATGTCCACTATTACCCCACTTTCTGTATGAGTTATAGGAGATAAAAATAATGAGATATGGGAGATACAAAGTAGATACTATTGTTATTCAAATTTAATAAAAAAATATTACTATGTCTTCCTCGACATAAAAAGAAACATCGTCCATAAAATATTTTCTCAATGAACCTAATTTAAAATGAGTCTCTTCCATTGACATGCGCAGCCTCAAATAGAAATGATGTCAATGGGCCAATTTCAATTTAGAAAATTCACAATTAGTTTCAATTGCAATTGATCACAAGTCGGAATCTGCTCGCTCTCCAAATGATTCGATCTAAATATTTGTGAGTCAAACTCATGTTGACCAAGTTTAACTCATGGTCAATGCAAGTCTGACTTGAGACTTGCCGATTAAAGTAGATTCCTGTGATTGATTTCAATTTATTCGATTTTCAGCCTTGACTCGACGAGCACAAGTTTTTCAAGTTTAGGTATGCCACATTGCTAAAAACTAAACATCATTCGTTCCAAAATTTATTTCTTATTTCTTAGGCCCAAAACTCATATGTCAATACCTTCAGTAATCAATCACTACTCACTATTAGACAGTCCAAACTCAATATCAGGGAACCACCAAGGTGAGCCTAAGTCCAGACTCCATATCGAGTAGTCGCTAATGTATGCTGTATCCATACTTCATATCGACCATTGGGCAGTCGTGCATCACCTTCACCGTGTGTTCCATTTAGGCTTAGCCACTTCACTATTCAACAATCAAGGTACATTGGCACTTGGCTTAAATAATAGCTATATTACTATATTGAAGTTTGAATGTCGTTTTCAATGGAAAGTTTCAAGTTTCACTGTTCAGCAATCGAATGTTTGGTGTATTCCTTTGGTTGTGACTTTTCAACCCTATAAATGGGGCTTAAATATATTTTAAAAATGCACTAAGAAATGGTTTCATACCAACCATCAACCAAGTCATCAAACATTCTTTCCTTGGTCGATGTCTTGTAGACTTCAAAGGCTTTAACCATGCATTCACAACTTTGGGTATTTTTGTTCTTATAGAATCTGTTATTGATGTATTGGCTCAGTTGTCTTACACTAAACAAAGTTCCAAATTCAAGATTACAATCCAATATATGTTGATAATATTTCCTTTATGTAGCATTTCCTCATATATACCTAATTGTGTTTCTAGGTCATAATGATATATTAGGTCGAAATGTGCTTGTGTTGCTGGACAGATTCCTCTTTGATCCTTAACAAAACCTCATATCCTTTAAAACCAACCCTATTTTTTTGGAAGTTATATATGGCATTTTTAATTTTCATTTTTTATTGTATTTTACAACAGCCAAATTAAATAGAAGGCACAACTCCAAATCTAAACAAAAGCCACAAGTTAAAGACAAGTCCAAAACAACAATAGTGTCGAGGGAGAAGGAATTTTCTTGGGCTTATTGTGACAAGATTCTTGGAGACCCTAAGCTCCTTTGTAAATTCTGCATAGCAAAATGTAGTGGAGGCATTTATAGATTCAAGTAACACCTTCCACAAATACCTAGCCATGATATAGGTCTCTGCAAAAATGTTGATGAAAATGTCAAACACCAAGCAACCTTGGCCATTGATATGTTGAGTCAGCATAATGCAAAGAAAGAAAATTAAAAAAAAGAAATAGTAACTCCTGGAGTTGACAATTTTTCTTCCACTACCCCATTGTCATCTCCCTCTATTGAATCCTCAATGTAGTTCCCAGTTTTCCCACACATGACCCCAAGTCCAAGTCAAACTCAAGGCCAAATGAATCCTCTTGCATTCAACATTGGAGGTGGAAACATAAACATCCTTTTTTTCTCCCCACACAAAACCCGATTCCCAACCTACCTTGGATAACATTTGCTGGAAAAAAATATCCATAGTCAGGCAAGGAAGGCTATTGCTAAGCTATTGTTGATGTAGTTGTTGTAGGTCCAAGGTTCAAAGATCCTTCATTAGAGAACATTAGGACAAATTTTCTATTAGAAATTGTTGAACATGTCATGCTTATGCTATATGAGTTTCATTCATCATGGGTAGAAACAGGGTGCATGTTCATGAGTGATGGATGGATAGATTAGAGGAATAGAACTTTAATAAATCTCCTTGTATCTTGTCTAGTGGGTACAATGTTTCTCAAATCAATGGATGCCTTAGACAAGGTTAAGACTGCACAACTTATTTATGAAATGATGGAGGAAGTCATTCACGAAGTGGGAGAAGAACATGTTGTACAAATTGTCATCGACAATGCAGCTAATTATATGGCTGCTTGTAAACATTTTGAGATTAGGCACCCCATTATTTTTTGGACTTATTGTGTTGCCCATCGTATAGATTTAATACTTGAGGACATTAGTAAGATTCATTGGATACATGAGGTTGTGGAGAAGGAAAAATCTGTAACCAAATACCTATACAACCACATTATTGTCCTAAACTCCATTAGAAAATACACTGAAGGTAAAGAGATTGTTTGAACTGTAGTGAATAGATTTGCAACAAATTTCATATCTTTTCAATTTGTGGTTGTGCAAAAGATAAATCTGAAGAGGATGTCCTTGGGACCTGAGTGGATGGCATCTAAAAATTCCAAGACCCTTGAAGGCATTGAAGTTGTTGCAGTTCTGTTTAATGACGGTTTATGGAAAGATGCTGAAGAGATGGAGTCTCTTGTTAGAGTTCTCATGTACTTCAAGTCTTTTAACTTTTTCATGTTTTAAATTTCATTTCAAGTTTCTTTTTATTTTCAATGTTTCATATTAATTTAAAGTTAAAAGCTTGAACTTTCAGGATGGTTGATGGTGACAAACCCACTATGGGTTACATTTATGAGGCGATGGATCTCGCAAAAGAGGCCATCAAAAGAAGATATGGGGATAAGGAGGCAAAGTATATGCCTCTCTGGGACATTATTGATGCACATTGGGATTGGAAATTGAATTCCCCTTTACATGCTACTAGGTACTTCGTAAACCCATAGTATTTTTATGATAAGAGAAAATTTAGTGAGGATGGGGAGGTTCATAGAGGAGTTATGACATGCATGGAAAGGTGCTTCCCTAATCCATAATTTCAAAGTCATGTCTTTTCCAAACTATAGAATTATAGAGCACCACCTAAATTGTTTTCCTATACCAGTGTTAAATGAGAAAGGTCTAAGGTGTTGCCAGGTACCCTTTGAGGCTTGAAGGCTTTATCAGTTCATTAAATTTGTTTAAACTTTATTTTGTACGTTAAATGTTTTATTAAATTTTGTTATCTTTTTAAGTTTTTACTATTTAGTATTTAGTACGTCTACTCACAAACCCTTGCCACTTGCTAGGTATTTGGTGGCAAAACTTTTATAGTGATATGTCGGATTTGAAGAGATTTTCCATTCGAATCTTAAACGAAGCATGTAGTGCTTCAGGTTGTGAGTGCAACTGGAGCATGTTTGAGAAAATAATTTCTAAGAAGTGCAACTAATTGACACAAAAGCGCTTAAATGACCTTGTATTTTTCCATTACAATCTACAACTTCGCAACAAGAAAATAATAGGTGAGAGCATGAATTTGAAGGTTTCATAATCTGATTTGGAATTTAAGGTTTAAACTTTAAAGTTCAAAGTCAAACTTAAATTCACATTTCAATGTCTCATGATAATGATAGGTTTGGATCATTCATCAATAGACCTTGAAGAGATAGATTTGCAAACTACAAATGCAACAGATTGGGTCCAATTAGAGGAGGCTCCTATTTTAAGCCTACATGACTTGAAGAACTTTGAGAGTCAAGAAAGCGGAGGAGTGAGAGGAATCACTTCTATTTCTCACTCTTAAGAGTTTTGGACTCTTAGTTACTGATTTTTTTTTAATTAGTATGTAGTTGTTTGTAAACTTTTAGAAGCAGTTGCTTCTAGTTCTATGTAGTCATGACTCAGTACTTTAGATCATGTTTGGACTCATAACATATATGAGATGCTTATTCATTCCTAATATTTTGGACATATATTGATATTATGAATTTTTTGGATATGGCTTTATTAAATATCAATGAAAAAATATTTTTCTTTTAAATTCAATATATGTGTATATTTTTATTTATTGAATTCACTGATTTTTTCCCGATTTTTTTCCTATTTTTCCCCAATCTAATTAAAATTCTTAGCTCTTTTGCCTTGCCAATTTATAGTCTATTCCAAGTCAAGTAACATTGGTTACAAGTTTCATTATTCACTTATGAATGCTAAGGTGTGCTAGAGAGTGCAAATGCATGCTCAGGGGTGTTAGGGAGTACTAGGACAACACAAGGGAGCACTAGGTCAAAATGCATGGAAGTGAATGAATATGAGGGTGTGTTGGGGAGTGTCAATCAGTGCTAGTTGTCATGCCAAGAAGGGAATGACAAGGTATGCTAAGAACGGGTAAGGCATGCCAGGGAATATCAGGGAAGGTCAAGAAGTGCTAGAGCATGCTAGGTAGTTTCGGGGTGTGCTAACATGTGCCAAATAGTGCCAAGGCATTCCAGGTGCTAAGACATGCTAGAATCTGTAGGGTGCCAGAGTATGCCAATATGCATCAAGGAGTTTCAAGGCAACAAAACAAATAACCAAGCTAAAATGAAAGGAAATGAACACATAAGAGTGTTAAAAAATTGAGACTTTATCTTTTTAAAAATGGGCATGCTATGCACACTAATAGTATGTTCCAATACATGCCAAGTGCCAATGTGTGCCAAGTGCTAATTTTTGTCAATACAATATTATGCCAAGGAGTTCCAGGGCATGGTAGGGACTACAGGGAATTCCAATACATGATAGGGGAGTGCTATGCTATGCTATGGCATGCCAACATGTGCTTTGGTGTCCTACTCATGGCAAGATGTTCTAGGTACAAAGATGTTCCAAGACATGTGAGGTGCCAAGGAATGCTAGCATATTGTTCCAAAGCATGTTAAGGTGTGCCATGAGTGTTGAGGAGTGCTAGGTCTCTCTCATTAATAGACTTGATAGAGCTTGATTATGTATTAAATAATATAATTCCTACACACACTAGTGGAACATTATTTAAAGGAAATTTGCTAGATAATAAACGTAATAGAGATGAATAATGTGTTGACTCATAGGAAGACTATATACTTATGACCTGAGGGAAATGATACACACTAATTATTTCTTAACAAATTGACTGGCTATTATAACCACAATGACCTTGGACACATAATGAAAAAGGCTCACCAACAATCGTCTTAGCTCATTAGATTTTGACAGAAAATATAGTAATAGGTACATTGCATCATCAAAAGCTCATTAGAATGATCAGTGATGATGAAATTTTTTTTACCGTCACCAAAAGTAACCAAAAAGAGCATTGGTGAGGGTCAATAAATGATCGTCACTCGAAGTGTCACCAAAGAGAGAATTAGTGATGGGGCTTTAATAACCCTCACCAAGAATGTCACCAAAGAGAGAATTAGTGATGGGCAATTAATGACCCTCACCAAAAGTGTCATTGAAAATGACTTTGGTGACAAACCTTAAAGGATCAACACCATATACACTTACAACAATGGTTTTTTAAAGACCGTCACCATATGAGACATTGGTGATGGACCTTAAATGTCTGTCACAGGCATGAAGTGTCATCAAAAACTCATTGGAATGATAAATGATGACGAACATTTATTGACTGTCACCAAAAGTAACTAAAAAGATCATTGGTGATGGTCAATAAAAGATTGTCGCTAGAAGTGTCACCAAAGAGAGAATTAGTGATGGGCCTTTAATGAACCTCACCAAAAGTGTCACCAAAGAGAGAATTAGTGATGGGCCTTTAATGACCCTCAACAAAAGTGTCATTGAAAATGGTTTTGGTGACAAACCGTAAAGGATCATCACTATATACACTTACAACAATTCTTTTTTAAAGACTGTCACTATATGCGACATTGGTGATGGACCTTAAAGGTCTGTCATAAGCATGATCCTCAAAAATGACCTTTTTCCTTGTAGTGATTCTATATTTTATCAACATCCCTATTGGTGCATCTATATCTTCTCTATTCCATTTAAAAGTTACTCTATGTCTAAGAAGACCTACCTTATTAGTTCTCCTCTTCCTTTCCAATCACCTTGTGATTTTTCTAATTGAGATATTGTTCTATCAAGGTCCATAAATCGACATGATGACCTCTTCTAGTATTTTTATCTCCTCCAACATTTTTTCCTTCAAATCTAATTTGTTCAAAACTTAACTTGAAAAAGAATGGTTATCGTCATGAATTCTATCGTTTTCCCGTTGGGCAGTTCCCAAATCCTCTTTTAGCTCCTTCACTTCAACTACCAATTTTCATACATTATGTGTAGTGGCAACAGAGAATGGAGATCTAGTAAAGGCTATTGAAATTGTATTAGTTACAATCTCAACCACTATGACCCTATTAGTGGTAACTGATTGTGGGGTTCGTTGAATCTCTTGGTAAGTTCTTTCGCTTATTTTTCTATATCTTGTTGTTGAATTGATCAAATCAAAAGTGTGAGAGGTCCAATACCTTCTCCTCTTATTCAAAGGTACCACCTGATTCATTAATCAAAAGGTATCCTCCAATAATAGGTGGGGGAGGTTGGACATCCATAAAGGGTATACTTTCCTCTAGCTGCAAGTTGTTCAACCCAGTTTGTTCACCTTATTTTTCACCTATTTCATTGAAAATGGCTCCTCCTCTAACTACTTGTACAACTCTTCATATTTATTATTAGCTTATTCTTATTTTCTTTTCCTTTCCTCTATTGGAAAGTGTAACTAGGTTCGGTCTTCATAATATACTCGAAGAAGACATTTATTGGTTAAAAGAAATTAGTTTTGTAATATGTTCGATTTGGAAATTTGAAATAAAAAGAGATTTGAATTTTTGAAATTGTATGTAACTATCTAATTACCCAAGTCATTCATCTTAGATGACAGGTCAAACCAGCTTGAAAAGACATGACTTTTCACAGGGAAAAACCTCTATATATTGGCATAAGGACTTCTCTATTTTGTAACAAATTTTTGGATCTTTTGGGATGAAATTTAGATATTTGAGGTAGAATTCAGGTATCTTCTATAATGTATCTTGTTCCTCCTATGGTGCACCTTTTGCAATTTCATTCTATGATAGCATGTGAGCCTACTTTGGATCCTTTCTGCTATGAAATACAATCCATATTGTGGATCCTTTCTATGATTCTATACAAGCCTACTATGGAGCCTTTCTCTAATAACATGTGAGCCTATTTTGGAGCCTTTTTATGATGACATATGAGCCTACTGTGGAGCATTTTTGTGATGGTATATGATCCTAATGTGGAGCCTCTCTATGATGGAATTTGAGTCTATTGTGGAGGATTTCTATTATTGGTATGCGAGCTCCTATGATCTATCACTATGAACTATGGGAAAACCTATCGAAAAACCTATGAAGGACATTGGAAAAAACAATAGGAAAACCTATATATACACATACGAAGGACATTGGGAAAACCTATGAAAGATGTTGGAAAAATGTATAAAGGATGTTGTGCAGGTAGATGTTGTATGGTGGATGGATGACATGCAATTTGGGATAATGATTGTTTGACTTGAACTTTTATATGACTCTATGACGAAAGAATTGTTGTGTTGTCCCCCTTATTGATGTTTTTCACTAGCCCCTAGCTTATCTCTGGTGTCTCTTGTTTCTTGTGTTTAAATTATTTTATCCTAATGGTAATTGCTAGATGAAGAACATAAATAAAATAACAAGAAGAAAAAATAATGTTCACAAATAATTATCATGTTAAAGAATTCCCTTTTACACTAGAATTGAAACATGGTATAAGAGCTTATCTCTAAATGCATTCTTAAAGAAGTTTATGAGAGATGAAGAAAACCAAAATTTGTAAATCCAAGCTCATGCATAGATGATTTGAACTATACCTACACCTCTGAAAAAAATCAAGAAAGATTGCATACTAATCATGAGGCAGAATAACCATATTTTTATAATAATTCATATGATATAAATCCTGAGGAAATTAATATGAAGAGCTTCTCAGGTTGATTAAAAAATTCCTCTCCAAACTAATCCAAGCCTTTATGAAACCATGTCTTTGATTAAACTATGTTTCTTTTTGATGATAAAGTGGTCAAGAATCTAAGAAAATGCAAATTATATCTTTGAGCTCCTTGCTGAGAATTTTATGGTAGTATGAACCTATCCAAAGTTTTCAATTGATCTAAGGTTTGTAGAGTGTAAACTTTGAGCGTATTTCTGAAATTTTGGTTGATGTTGTAGCCTAAAGTCAAGACATAGTCTTGCTGTCACCAAGGAGTAAGTTATTTTGTAAATATCTATGGGATTGAAAGAAAGTAAAATCTATGTTGTCATCTAAGTTTGATTTCTCCAAAATCGGATGTCAAGGATTTATCGTCACAATTGTAAAAGGAATAATTCTCCTGAGTAGATATATAAGATTTACTTGACGTCTAAGGTTGATAACTATGTATCCAAGTTGATGATTGTGTATACTAGGTTGAGGTCTAGATATGCTTCGATAACAATGTACAATTGTCATTGATTGAAGGATTGACTAGGCTTTGACCTAGTGTCCAGCAAAACAACTTATTAACTAGGGCGAGACCAATTATCGATGAGATCCCTAAAGAAAATACTTTGTGGTTTAGGGACAAGATCCCTAAGGCCTATGTGAGTATAAAGGACTGATATTCTTGAAATAATTCAAGATTCAATGATATCTTGGGAAAAGTTTTAATTAATTTTGTATGTGAAGTTAGGGACACATTGTATATGTAAGAACCTCAAGAATGATTATTTCCGTTTATCAATTTGACATAGTTACAATGAAGGATAGTCCTATGATCTTTTTTAAGATCAACTTGCGATGATTAGATATGTACAATCCATGTGAAATAAGAAAATGGACATTGTTAGTAGATCAAATTAATTTTTTGTGGTTTTTTGCCTAATAGTCTATGGTGTACCTGGTAGAGAAATATGAAAACATTGATTGAAGAGAAGGAATTATGATTAAGGAAACATTGATTGTTGGTAAAACAATCATTATCTCTTGGGAATGGAAGATAGTGAAAAATGTTCCTATAGCTCAGGTTTAAGAGGGAGTTGTTGAAATTCATAAAATATAAGTGCTTTATCCCTCTTAATTGACTATTACTGATTTCTTTAGTAAATCTAATCTCTTGATTTATTTTCATTTCTTGTTTATAACTATTATTTTATGATCTCCCTAGAGAGGATTCTAGCTAAATACTGAATATTCTCTAGGTTAGAATAAGTCATAATATCAAAACAAAGTTTGTGACTAGTGTTACGATTTAGAGGGAGATTTGAATCTTGAAGGGGTTGTGGATTCAAATGAAGCATTGGATCCATAAAGAACATGTAAAGGAATATTTGGATTCAAAGGGAGAAATGTAATTCTCAAGTTTAGAGGTATGTCTTTAATTATTACATCTAAATTATATTTACTTGAAAAAGTTTTCATAGACCCATGGGGGATTTGCTCATTAACCTCTAACATATCACATGCATTCATGGCATACTAAACAATACCATTAATTTGACTACATATTGGAAAATACCTCTAAATATCACATTATTTAACCCTCTAACAATATGAACCCAATATACATTCCCAATTTAAAAAACCCCTACTTTCACTAGATATGGTAGGTATCCATTTTTTCATTAACTTTTTTAATGCCCTTTTACATTTTTCATTAACTTTGATCTCGATTTTTTATACATGCCAATATGAAAACCATTTACCCTCTATTATATGCTCAATATATTATGTCATGTTTGCCTGAATATAACCCTAACATGAATGCAAGTGGCACAGTATTTTTCCCCCAATGAAGCTGCCATGGTTAAGCCTTTCACAAGCCTTTGTCCTAGATGAAGTAATTGCACTTCTGGGACAAGATTCGACTTGTTATGATAAGTTTTCCAAATAAAAGGATATACATCTTCCCTATGTTTCATGGTTGACCAAATTAAGGAATATGGTTTAATAACATCATGGAAAAACATTCTACCTAATGAAGAGTGGTTAAGTAGAGGAGAGTAACTCTTCCTTTGCCAAGGAAGAATGGTCATTTAGCCCGAGTTCTTCAAAAAAGTAGGTGCATTTTTGTGTTGACCAAGTCACTCTATAAGAGTGGGTACTTTTGCTAGGCTCGGATACCTCTTGAGTGAGACTTTTGGCCTAGGTTGAGTCCCTATATATTAGGATTTGACCAAGGTAATGGTAACCTAGTGATGTAAGGATCCTTTACGATTTTGACAGTGTGGTGTGAGGAGTTGAATGTACTCTAGGCTTTGTCCAATCCTATGTATTTTAAAAACATATCAATGTGACCTTGGTCAAAGAAATTCCTGGAGGTATCTCATATCAGAAGGTTCATCCCTCAATCATGCTCATATCTCTCTAGAGTGATATTGTTGGCATCATGCCTAGGATGAGGCCTTTGGGGTTTCACACAAAATATGGAAACTAGTTTTTTGATAGTGAAAATGTGTCCATGTTGTAATACCATAAGAGAATGGTAGTATGTAATCATTTTCTCATGGAAATTATGTAACATAAAATATCAACAATATTCAATACAAATACTTCCCTAGTTAAGAAGGAGTATTGGAAAATGTAACTCACTTCATTACTCATAATATACTTGAAGAAAACATGTATTTGTTGATAAAAAATTATTTTGTAATATGTCTTACTTGACCATTTGAAAGAAAAAGAAATTTGAATTTTTGAAATTATATTTAGTTGTGCAAGTAGCCAAGTTGGCCCTCCTAGATGACAAGTCATCCTAGCCTGAGAAGGTGTGACTTTTTGCATAGATAAACCACTATATATTGTCATATGGAATCCTTCATTTGGTGACAATTTTGTGGATATTCTAGGATGAAATTCAGATCTTTGTGGGAGAATTAAAGTATCTTCTTTCATGGATACAATGCAAGCCTACTTTGGGGTCTTTCTATGATAGCATATGATTCATACTCTAGAGCCTTTATGTTATGCTATACAAGCCTATTGTGGAGCCCTTCTATGATAGAATTCGAGCCTGATTTGGAGCCATTATTTGATGGTGTAAGATCCTACTGTGGAGCCCTTCCATGATGGTATACAAATCTCTTGTGGAACCTTTATGTGACGTTGTCTAATTCTATTATGGAGCCTTTCTATGATTGTTATGTGAGATTTTGTTATGTATCACTGTGATCTATGGGAAAACCTATGGACATACATATGAGGGATGTTGGATAACCTATGGACATGCCTATGTATAGACTTATGAAGGAAATTCAATGGACCTATTGACAAACCTATGGAGGCCATTCTTAAGGTAGATGTTGCCTCGTGGAAGGTTTACTTGGCACTTGGTATAATGATTGTTTGACTTAGATTTTTCTATGACTTTATAAGGAAATGATTGTTGGTTTTTCCCCCTTGGTGGGGTTTTTCCATCACCTCTAGCCTATCTCTAGTGTGTTTTGTCTCTTGTATTTACATTATTGCATTCTAATGCTAATTCCTTGATGAAGAATATTATTAAAATAAGAAGAAACAAAAATAATGTTTAGAAGTAACTATCATGTTAATAAATTCTCTTTTACACTGGAATTCAAAAATCTTCTTCTTTCCTCTTCTTCTCTTCCTCATCCCTTTTCTTCATCCCTTCTTCTGCTTTCTACTTCTTTTCTTTTACTTTTATCTTTCTTCTTCCTGTCTTTTATTTTTATCTTCTTCCTCTGTATTTTTACTTGCTTCTTCCTTAGCTTGATTTTCCTCAGCTTCCTCTCATTCTTTTTTCATGGCTTCGAACTCACCCCATTGTTTGTCTAATATTTATTTCTTTTCATCTTTCTCTTCTTTTCTCTTCAAAGAAACTGTCCTCTCTTATAAATTCATCCTCTTCTGAGTATCCCACTAAATGCTTAGGCTTTTCAAAGGGATGAGAGGTATGAATCCCTTGAGACGCTTCCAATTCTTTGGTACCATTGAAGAAATTATTTACCTTCTTCTCCTCTTCAATAAAAAGGTCAAGCATATGTTCAACTATAATTGAGTTAACAATTCTTGGTGGCAATGACCTTTGGATCATATCTTTGAAAACTTAGTTCAACAAACCTGAAGTATTCCAAATATTTTTTTTCTACCTTTGAATCCTTCAAATGTTTAATATGATAGGTTGAGTTATTCAAATTAAATGTAGGACATGGAACTTTATTGTATTTCACCAATGAGCTAGTAAATATTGTAGTGACTTGGTACACTAGTTATTCCATTAGAACTATGTATGTGACAAACATAGATAATAGGCGAGGATTCTTGTATGCACAAAATACCCTAATGTATGAAGCATATCTATAGTTCAACCAATCTATGGTATACTACAAGGATAATGTTGTAGCTGCTAGAACCACCCTCCAAAGTGTTTCCCATGCTTTGATTTTCGATCCTCCCTTCTGTCCATGGGAGATTATCTTTTAATGTCATCAAGTATTCATGCTATGATGTACTAATCCTGATTTTATATCTTTTAAACACACGGTAACGTTTCACTTGACCTTGCAGTATTGATGGGCTTGCCTTTAGAATCTACGGAATATTGGAAGGAAGGAGAACCTTGCCTCCATAAACTATGTAATTCTTCTTGGTAGGTCAGCTTTGAGCATGAAAATTGTTAAATTTTAGATGGAAACCCAGCCTTGATGATGGAAACTACACAAAGCATCTCATCAGCCTAGAAACTGTGCAATTCACCGAGTCAAGAAGTTGTCTGGTCATCAGGAATTACGTAATCCTTCTTGGCAATGTGCATCATTTTCTGAAGTCAGAATCACTCATGGATTCCTACTTCTATGTTGCCACTATCTACTTAAGCACCAAGCATATTGTTAAATATTGAGTGAAAGAGCCAACAAAGTTCCGTCAGACACCCACCACCATTTATAAGACAATGTATGTATGGAGGGCCTATCATCTCTTCATAATTCTATGTTAGAGAATATATTGCCAGTAGAGCACCGAGACCTTTCCTAAAGGGTGGGAATTTTTGTCGAACCAGGTTGTGAATGGAGGTGAACCATTTAAATGGTCAAATTTGTTGGCTCGATAGTTGAAGATCCATGTAGCCAATGCCTTGAATCCTCCCAAGGCTAGGAAAGCTATATTTTACATGTATGCATATCTACTGGATGCAATCTATGCACATAATGCATTCCTTGGCATGGATTAGGCTTAGACACCATGGGAGCTTGCCATGCACATTAATTGCAAGCTAATTTCAGAGTGCATCCATAGAGGGGTAATTTAAAATCTGACTAATCACTTCCTCATTCCATTGTACAATTTTGTCTTTGAGGAAGATCCACCTTAAATTTCATGAGTGGAAATGGATGTAGTATTGGAGATAACATATTGGTTTTCCTTACTAGAAGGCACTTTCGTCAAGGTGTTTGGAAGATAGAAGTGTCCTCATCTTTTACTTAGGTATGCCACTGATAATTTAGTCATTCAAGAAGCTAGGTATCATATCTCCATAGGATTGTCAGCAAGTTTGCACAGGAAGAAGAAAACACCTTCACCAACACTTCCTATGAAAATTGTATTCTATGAGATCAAGAATCCAAAAGTCATGGACACTGAAGGAAAGGCAATAAAAATGTTTTCATTCGGTATTCTGGAATTCAATATCTACAATCCCTAGAATATTTGTAGAGAGCACTGTGTGATGATTCATTTCCAGTGGTTAAGTGGGAACTTTCACTGGATGGAGGAGGAACCATGGAAGAATTGTTATAATTCCTCCAAGTCCCGCAAACTAGTCAACTTCTCTAGAGCATTGCAGGTTATTTCACAGAAAGAAATCACTCAAGAGGAATTTCTAGTGGAATAGCACAACCCAGTGCATGATTAGGGAAAGAGGAACGCTGTGCCCAGTCCATGGGTAGAGCGAAGCCACAAGAGGAAATTCAATCCAGACATACTTAAAGTGGCCATAGTAGCAGAGAAGAATAGGAAAAAAAGGATGGAGGAAGCAGAACAGAATCAGAGAGAAGAACCAAAGCATAAGACATTGGAGTGACAAAGGTAGAAGCAAGAAGAAGAAGAAGGGAAAACAGTAGAAGAAGAAGAAGTCACACAAAGACAAGCCAACGAACAAGAAAAAAACCATAAAATAGAGGAGGAGAGAAAGGAGATGTAGGACAAGTAGCTCACAGAAGAGATTGAGGATTTGGTTTAGGTACGACACATGAAGGAGGAATCGGAGCCATAGAATCAAGATGTTGACTTGATTCCAAGTATGTAGCAGGTCACCATTTAGTCTCCCCATCCTCCAGCAAAGAAATTTCCAAGCAGGGAAGAGGAAATTATTCCTCTTGATGACAATCTAGTTATGGACACGTACAATATGACTTATGAAGAGCTTCAGAAAAACATTGTATAACCAAGGAAGAAACATTTTCCAGATTACCTTGAATCTCTTGCATTCATCATAGAAAGGGTGATCATGATAGACACCCGAAGAAATCTAGGAGCCATTGTTGCGGCCAACTTGGCCTTCGAAGGTTCTGCAAATCCAAACATAAACTATTTGACGACTGAGAACAAAAAATTGACTATGAAATTTCATGTTGCTGGGAAAGAGGTTGAAGAACTCCAAGAAAAGTTACAAAATGCAGTCCCCACATAGGACTATTTGGGAGAACTAAAGGAAACGATACTCGACAAAGTATCGACACCGGGAGAGACCATGCAAAATATTTATGAGGAGCTTGTTACCATGCATAAGGTAGTTTCCGACATGCATGGGTTGTATCATAATTGTAAAGATCATGTTAAAACTATCAAGGTTCTACAATCCACTATTGTTTTCATGCATGAATGGTCAATTTAATAAAAAGGGGCATTGCTTGAATTTGGAAAGAAGATAAGGAAAGAAGTAGAGTTGGAGAAATCAAAGGTTTGGATGCTCATCTAGAATAATAAACAACTTCCGTCATTCATTTCCATCACTCGGACCTCATATGCACAATTTTACAACAACTTATATTTCTTGGTGAAATCACATGGGATCCCATCAGGTTGCTCACTAAGTGAGACTGAGCATAGACATCAAGTTAGGAAGGAGATTAAAGAATACTTGTAACATTTGAGACAAAATATGCATAATTACATTGGTGGCCCTATCCAAATCAATACAATGTTGATCCTTCTTAAGAAGGAAACACAAATTAGTTCCAAATCAGTGTACTCAGATCCCATCGAGGCTAAAGTTTACTTCCGGCATGAATCCATCACACAGTTTGGAGATGTCATAATGCAGTAACCAATAAACATCAAGTGGATTTTTTTGACTTGGAGTTTCCCCAAACTCAAACTTAAATGTTTTCTCTTATGAGGTTATCTAGTTGGCTCTACCCAATTTTGTCTTATATGGGTACAAGTCTATTATAATATTCTTTATTAATTAATGTGTAAGTGGAATTCCAAGTGTCAATATTGGAATGTGAAGAGTCATGATGTAATGAATGTAAAAAGTAATCTTGTAAAGAAGCTTAAGAGTCACGAGGGAATTCCAAGAGTCACAAGGGGAAGTGAATAGTGGCCCATTTTATTACAAATAGACCCTCATAACTCATGCAAAGGGATTTTTGGAGCCAAGCTTTTCAATAGGCTTATGCTTAGAATCAGGAGCTTGGGATTTTGTGAGAGCCTTGGATTATTTATACCATAGAGGGAGTATCTTTACTTGGAGGAGCAAGTGTTCACTTGATGTTCCACTATTGGGGCTAGAGGTCCATCAATGGCATATATATGATTGGAACTTTCATTTTAATTAAAGATCAAATCTGAGACATTTTCATGCATATGTTGTTAATATAGTAGGACTATTCTTGTTATTTCTGGAATGTATGTTATTTCTCTTATGATTATGGTTATGAACTATTTTGTTTGCATTGGTATGAATCTTGTTGAATATGTGTTGTTGTATTTTTCCATCACAGTGAAATTGTGAACTATTTTGCACATTAGCTTGTGATGTATTTATGCTCGTGTGTTCCTTCTAAGTTGTGTACTATTACAGGCTTCTAAGGGACTCACTCACCTTCCCTTCATGTGTTATAACTCTCACGAATTTCACTTGAATTTCGCCAGAGTCACACCCTTATTTCCACCAAAGTCAACATACACCACTCTATGTGCTATTGCAACTAAGGAAAATCATTAAAACCCATTGCATTGGCAACTAGGTCGTATATTAGATGAGACCTCTACACCAAATGTTGTGAGGACTAATTGGGACTTCATATCAGCGATATCCCCTGAATGTTGGTGGGTCAAACACCATCAACAGACACCCTAGATCTTTTTATCATATAGGGAGGGTTTGTGTCGAAAAGTATTCGATATGTTGTCGATATGAACTGTTTGATGATTCTATCATACATCCCTTAGTATCTCATGTCCCATAAATTTCTATAGTATATATGTACAATTGGAGTCTCCTAATCATAAGCCCATTTCCATCCCAGACCCTGAAACTCACACCTAGCACATAAGGCATCCACCAAGTAAGATGTCATGTAAAATTATGCTTGATCTCTTCCAAAGGTATTCTTTGCCCTTCTAATATTTTTCTAAGTAGACAAGGCTAAGATATTTTCCCAATTGAAATTGTTTCCATTCATGGCACATGCTAAAATCATGGGAACCCAACATTCCTCAAACAATTTTGCATATTTTTTACCTTAAATTCTACAAACCATGGCTACCAACATTTGGTATACTTTCCTTAGTGATTTGATATTGTAAATTTCATCATATTTCTACCTAATTTCCTTGGCTCTTGCGACCTATATTTTAGTATATCCTTTCTTTAGTTTGGTGAAGCTAGTGAACCATTTTGTATTAAAGATTGCATTATGTTTGGGAAGATTATAATATTTAGTTATGTTAGACTCACCGTAAGCTACCGTTAATTCACTTGGATCATTTCTGTCTATTGTGGCATGTTCATATATATGATTAAGAATCCATTCAATTGTCTTTGCACATGGAAAAACAATCAGATGCACTACAACCTTGTGAAACCATGATTTATTAACATTTATATATACTTGATTATATTCTTCACCTTATTGCATGTCCACCTCCTTTTTGGCAAACAATTCGTATATATTTTAGGAGGTTATCTTCACTATCTTGTCTATGTAGCATGTGGTGTCTATGAAGTTAGAGTGTGAATAGCCTTAGTGGTAGATTGGGAAGAATATTATGATTAGCTTAGCAAAAAATCACAAATATAGGAATTATAGGGTTCTAACTAGAAATTGTAAGGTTGGGTTGTAGATGGGTTTCAACCATGACATTCGATAACGACTTGTAGTAGTGTGGGAATCACAATTTCTGAATGATAGATCACATAATCATATTGCAAATAGGATTGAAGCTACATATCACAAGATTATATTGATGACTGAGTTTGACTTGTAGTGTGCAGAAGTGTGATATTTTATTGGTTGTGCACCATGATGGAAGTCAAGCGATGAGGTTTTGCTTAAATTTGCAATAGTGATGTGTGATTGCATGATCAATTTAGTTAGTGATTGCAACAAAATTATATGGGAAACCATGGTGTATTGATGACAACAAAATTAGGAATTTAAGGGTTGAGGAATATGCCCTAATTTTCACCAATGCAATGAAGCAAGGAAACACAAAGTTCAAATCTTGAAATCTTGAGTGCTTGTGGGGAAATGTTTTCTCATTAGCCCAAAAGGTTTGTATAAATGGTGCCACTATGACAGAGTAGGTGGTTTAAGGAAATGGCAATGGGAGTGGGGACAAGTTTATACCATTGCAGGTCTAAGGGAGGTGGACTATCAGAAAGGTGGAACAACAGGGTAATGCAAATGGCAAGGAATGAAAAGACAAAACTACAACAATAGATTAAAAGGAAGAGAGGTCATACTAATTGATTTCCAACTCTAATTGCAACCATATATTGAAAATTTAGAAGAGATCCTTTCATTTTTCACTCTTTGTCTTAGTGCAAACTATAACACACAAATAAATTTGGGAAGGACCCCATATACATACAATTGAGCATTCGTCTTAGGGAATTAGTGCCACAAATGCATGATCATGGGGGAATTTCTGTGATGGAGTGAGTCATTGTGGTTGAGTTTAGTTACTACAAATTGAGTTGATAGTTGCATCATCACAACTTATTTTGCGATGTCACAAGTTTGTTTCCTATGAGACATCACTTAGTTATAGATCACATTGTCGAGAGGTAGATGGATTTCTATTTTGATCTATGGTAGTGATATATAGTAAGAGGCTTTTTCAAATCTTATATTTTCAATGCAAATTAGCGACACGCATAAATTTTTCAGAAGTATCTCTTGGGAAAAGTTAAAGTGATAAAAGGACTAAGAAGAATCTTAGGGGTAGCTAGGTTTAAGATAACTATTATAATGCATTTTATGAGAACCTTAAAATGGGGCTCTAGATTTTAGATTGCCAAAAATTTGGGGTTTGTTGTAGCCCCTAAAAAAATTGGTGATTCATGGGTAGGACCCAAATGAATTTGTTTATCCCTTATTTAGAGTTAAGTATGATCATTAGAAAGAATTAACTCATATCTATATACACCACTAGTCTAGCTATTCGGCCCTGGTTAGGGATTTAGATTCTTTGTCGCTTTCATTGGCATGGTTCACAATATACCATAAGGTTTTAGTCAAACATCAACAATTTTAATAGGCAATAGGGATATTATATATGAGCTTAAAAGTTTCAAAATTTTGATACGAATCAGGATGGGGTCCTTTTGTTGCTAGTGAGTGTCTATAGCCCTCCCAAAGTCTCTCAATAAGCCATAAACATTTCTTTGTCATCAGTGAGTGTCCATATCCCCAAAGAAGTTTCTTGCATCACCTATTTGTGTAGGAAACTTTTCATAATTATTTACCCTTTAATATTATGTTTTCCTTTTATTCAATTCACATTATTTGGGAAATCATTGCACTAAGGTGGATGAGGGATCCAGACTTATTTTACATCTAGAAAGGTTACTCCTTGTGCTTCAAATACTTTAACACTTTTTGAAAAAGATTTGCTAATTTTTATATTTTCTCCCTTTCCCTTCTCTAATAATTAGGCAAACACATTCATCAGACTATTCAATATTTCAAGACTAATTTGAGTGACAAATATCCTACAAAGGATGTGGGGTGATGGACTTAACTAGAGTTGTCGACATTATCCAACTCATTTTTTCGTCTAAGGTTAATTGACTCGTTAATATGTTTACAACTAATATCATAGAGGGATCTATAGTGTCAGCCAATAGTCAGGAAAATACTAAATCTTGTTTTTAAAAATTTGACATATCAGTATTGAGTCAAAACTAGTTTATTTATCTACAACATCTCTTATTTATGTACAAGGGCTTCATAGAAGAATTTGTTGGGAAATGTAATGTGGCAGCTATTAAATCTAATTTTACTTATCCTTAATAGTTTTTTGTGAAATTTATTTAGTCTTATTATTTCCTTTATTATATCTTCTTCATGAAACAAATATCAAGAGAAAAACAATAAATACAGTGGACACAAATATTAGGCTCCAAGTCAGGGAAAATCCCCTCCAAGGGCAAAGCGTAGAAAACTCTTCTCTTCTTATAGAATGTGCTTCAAATGTGACAACCAAGATCCAATTCCTAGATTAGAGTCTCTGCCCAGTCCCAATTCATCGCTCAAAGATGACTTTCCAATTAGGTCAAAGTCAAATAAGAAAAACTAGAGACAAATGCCTCCAAAGCTGTACCGAACGTAGAATTTCCGCCTCTAGCTATAGAATTTCGAACCTGCAGCTTCACTGCTTCAAAAATATTGGCCTCTGCAACTTCAAACCTTGCAAAAAATCTGCAACTTTTCACATGTGATAGAAATCTATGACAAAACTGCAATTTTCTTCTCTTCCAATTGTTGTTTGCTTCATAATTTCCATTGTTGTCCTTCTTCCTCAATTTTTCACTTCAAATAAAACTCTTCTATGTATATTGAATTGATGAGTGAAATAGGTAGAACTCCTTATCTTTATACATTTCTATGTGGACCAAATACTCCTCTTGAGGTTGACATGTCTCTACCAAGGCTGACTTCGACTAGGATGCTTTTAGGGCTTTCTAGACTCAAAATAAATTATTTTTGCAATATATACTTTGCACTAAATGTTCTTATAAACATGATGTTTACTTTATTGACTCATGAAAATATATCCTATGACCTTACATACCGTTGAAGCATAAAGAACATGGCCTTACATAGAATACCTGAATAAAGAGCATGAAACCCATGCTTTAAAATAACAACTTTTTCTTTCTTTCTTTTGTTTGTTTTTGTAAGATACATATTGAAATGTGTACAACAAAAATTATGAAGACAAAAAGTAGTTACATTTTGAATACTCCCTCTTAACTAGGGAGGTATTTATAATTGTACAACCAATACAACATCATTCTCAAACTAAAGAGTTCTTGTAAGAAGAGTCAGATTCATAAGCGAACTATGTGCATCATCATTATGACCAACATTACCTTTGAGGCCTAACTAGAAAATCTCTACTTTGTTCAAGTGCATTATACTATGAGGGCTTATGTGCGATACCACTCTTTCTCTATGAGGCACATACCCCATCTGGACATTTACATGGTATGACCTTTTAAGGCTATTATTATCTTCAATTCTAATCCTAAATCTTTAAATAATATTGATCCTCTTTGACACCTTTTATATTGGATACATGTCCCGTCATCAAAAAGTGTTGGTGCCTTTCCTTTCATGGAATTTCCATCCTTAAGAAAAATGAAATATTCTTATCCAATCCTCCACCATACATTCTCCATGACCTATACATGAGGAAGCATATGCACATGTGATGTTCATCATCACTCCCTCTTAACTAGAGAGGGCATCTTTTTCTCCTTCCTAATTAGAGGATAAACCCTTGCTCCTATTCAAGGATACTCCTTTACTCCCTATAAACCGAAGGAGATTCCAAACTTCCTTTAAATTTTAGAAGTCAAAATCATAAGTCTTATAGCTTGTCTCCATAAGAATACCATCTACCTATTCTCCATAGCTGCATGTCTCTCTCTTTCATTCACATCTCATTGTATTGAGCCTACTTCCTTCCGAGGTATCATGGAGCCATTTCATTCGTCAATCTTTTGACAAGATCCAGGCCATCTATCTTTCACATCACTTACATTTTGTCATGAAGGCATTATATTGAGCCTATCCAAACTTCAAGATGATCATACTTTTTGCATGAAATGGTATCCCTTGTTGACCTTCAGGTTATCTTCTTGCACTGTTACCTTTGTATTTAAGATGAGAATATCTTGATTTGATCATTTTCAAGTATCCTTTATTGAGCTTCGCTCAACATACCTCATACATTCCATCCAAAGAGTTTAACTTTCCTCAACTATCATCATGTATTCCTGCAACATACTTCCATGTAGTAAAAAATAATACGTGAATGAGATAACCAATGATAATTAAATCTATACTTACCTCACCATGATGACATTGTCATCGAAGAATCAACATCCTCTTAGTCCATATCCAATTGAATATTCCTTCATGCATCAGAGTGCTCAAGAATAAAAATTGATTACTAAGTTATAACTTTCCTCCCAAATATTATATTGGATGCTAATCATTATTTTACATATTCTAGAGAAAGTCGTAATCCTCTATTCATCCTTTGGTAAGCGAAAATTCTTCCCTTCAAAACATTGCATAATAATGGAAAGCATGTTACATGATTGTACACACATGAATCTTATCTAGGAGTCATATTTATTATGTATTCCTATGCTTCTTATCATCTAGTTATGTGTCTCATAATGGACCTGCAACTTGACTCATTACATTCCTTCATCTATTTAAAATTATTATTTCCATACTGTATGGAATCTATACTAACATTGTCATAATGATTTTCTTCCAAGAACCTTTCAAATTGATGGTTCTTAGAATATCATGATGATATACTAAAGCACACTATCCAAAAGGAAAGATTAAATTGACAGAAGGTGTGTCTTTTTCAATAGTAAAGATCATTCACTTCTTCTTTCTTTTGTATCTTCTCAGGTTCTCCCATTTCTTTAGCTATGTGAGCCTCACTTCATTCGTTTCTCTTGTTTTTTTTGGCTTGGAAAGTCCCTCTTAAAGTTTCCATATTCATTGCACATAAAGCATTGAATCTTGGACATTTCTTTCTTCTTGGACTTCCTCAACTTTCCCTTCTTTAATTTCTTGACTCTAGCTAGAAATGCTTGAGAAATTTCATTTGACCCAACATCATCCTTTACCTTGATCCTAGATTCTTCAAAAATGCATTGAGCCCACAAATTATCAAAATTATTTTAGCCATTCTTAGAGTAGATGATTGTTGAAAAGTTTCTCTATTCTAGTGGCAATGCATTCAATATATAGATGGTCATTTTTCAATAAGAGATTAACTCTCAAAGCCCCTGCAAGTGATATATTAATTGAGAGATGTTCATTAGAAAATATGTCATGTCCTTATCCTTTGATTTCTTCATTTTATATAGACTATTCTACAAAGACATCTTTTTTCCTGATGTACTTAGAGAGTACAAGTTCACTAGCTTGTCACACATAGCTTTAGAAGTTTTCAAATTTGAAACAAATGTAAAAGGAGGATCCTTAATGGATTCAACTATAATCCTACGTTCCCTTACTTATCCTTTATTGTACTTTCTATATCTTAAAACTTGTACTTGCTAGGTTTAGTAATTTATTGAGTTACATATTCAATTACCTTATGTTATGTAAGTGTTAGGTCAATCCTTTTCCTCCATGAAAAGAAATTTAATACTCCAACAAGCTTGTTACTTTCCTTGTAGAAATAACTCATATGACCTACAAATTTAGACATAGTGCAATAACATGATACTTACTTGATAACCAAGAATATTTTCTTCCTTGATGATGTCTTCAACTCCAAGATATTTTAAGAGACCTCAATAATGTCATTGAGAGATGTTTCCTAGTATTCCTCTAGCAATAAATTTCAAGAGTGATGAATGATACAAACATCATATGATGCTTCCTTAAAATATCCATTTTAATGAGCCTTTACATAGATCTCCTAAGTGAGATCAACAACCTTCTTCTAGTCCTCTTCTTTAGACTTTTCCTTGAATGAGAGATGGATGCAATTCCTTTTCAATGAAGGTTCAATGATGTGGCCCTTCTTCTAGATCAATATTTCACTTTCTCCTTGACAAGGAAACTCTTTGTTGTGTTCATAAGATGATCGTTCCAACTGCCTTCTTGTTCACCTTAGCTCTGATACCATGTTAGAAAATGCAATGTGATAGTTATTAAATCCAATTTTCGTTATCCTAAATAGTTGTTTGTGAACTTTAGTTAGTCTTGTTATGTTATTTAGTAGATATTCTTCATCAAAAAAATATCAAGAAAAATACAATAAATATAATGGACACAGATATTAAGCTCCAAGACACAGAAAAAACCCTCCAAGGGGAAACCCAGAAAATATTGCCTTCTTGTAGAACCTGCTTCAAATGAGACAATCAAGACCCAAACCCTAGACAATAGCCTCCTCCCAGTCCCACGTCATCCCTCCAAGATGACCTTCTAGTTAGGTCAAAGTCAAAACCCTCTAGAACTATACCAAACTTAGAATTTCAGCCCCCAGCTATAGAATTTTTGACTTCTAGCTTCACTACTTCAAACAAGTTCTCCTGCAACTTCAATCGCTGCAACATCTCTACAAATTTGCATGTGTGAGAGAAAGGTATGAAAGAACTTATTTTTTCTTCTCTTCCAAATATTGTTTCCTTTTTCTTTTTCTTTCTTGTTGTTCCTCCTCAAGATCACACTTCAGATCAAACTCTTCTATTACATATCAAATTGGTGAGTGATATCCAACTCCTTCTATTTATACATTTCGACGTGGGTCAAATATCCTCTTGTGGCCAACTTGTCTTTGTCAGGGTCATCTTGGTCTAACAGTATTTTAGGGCTTTGTAAAGTCTAAATAAAATCTTTTTACAATACATACGTTTCCCTGAAGGGTCCTATAAACATGATGTTGAATTTATTCTTTCATGACAATATATCGTATGACCTAAAAAACCATAGAAGCACAAAGAAAATTCTTTTTCCTATAAGACCATCAATAAAGAGCATGAAACTCATGATTTAAAATAATAACTTTTTCTTTTTTTCTTTTGTTTTTTACATAAGATACATATTGAAATGAGTACAACAACAATTATGAAGGCCGAAACTAGTTACATTTCCAACATAATTAAAAATAAAATGCATCAAAAAATGAAATGTGATAAAGGAACAAAAAATGACAATATGAAAGTAATGTGTATAGTTGAAGAAAGCAACTTGAAGAGCTAATAATTAAATTAGACTTGCAAATGTTCTCCATTTATGAGGAGGGACTCAATATTCTCATTTAATGTATACAATATGGAATTTTGATGGTCATGTTTCTTGTGAATCTAGTATGGACTGAGCGTTAGGGAAGGGAACTTGATGTGTCTTCCCTTGTCTCGATTTTGTTTCTCCCATTTTAGAAAAAGGTCACCCACATAGAATTCCTTGTTTCCAACATATTTCTTATTGAACGATAATTTAATTCATTTCTAGTTAAAGGTTATTTTTTCACAATATTTTGGCCTTAGTACAGTGTCAATCTTACTTTGGATGATGGGGCATGGCTTACCACAAGATTCCTGGGAAAGTTAAAGAGAGAGTAAGTAAATGTTTGGAGGCAAGATAGTTTCATTCAAATAAATGAGGAAGTATCATGAAGTTACAAGGGAAGGCTCAGGCATGACTCAATCATTCCAGAGAGAATTTAAGGCATTGTCCCAATTTATTTGTTGGGTCAACACAATTTTTTTAATAATGTGAATCAAATTTCTATTACTAGATTAGGCCTATACATTCCACCAGGGATAGTAATTCTAAGAATGTTTAAGAAAAATTCCATTTTCTAAGAAAATTTCATATAATCTGAGAGATGAAAAGTATGTAGCATTGTTGAAAACATTGAACCTAATGATAATATTTTGCTAAGGAAATTGTATAACTGCTTGATTGTTCACCTTTTTTATTGGAATAGTTTGAAAGCATCTTTTGATATAGTCTCTAATGGTGAGTATATGTTTTTGTTTCTTTGATAAGTGATGATTAATCTCACCAATAATTTCCAATCCTCATTGTTGAAATGGTTCTTCTACTACAACAAGCTCTAGTAAAGTAGTTGATCGTATTTCTCTCCCAACACAATTTTGATAGGTTGGTAATTTTCATGTGTATGCATGAGTATATTTTAATAGTGTTGGCCAATAATATCTTGCTCAAACTATATTGTGTTCCATAGTTTCACCAATAAAGTGTCCTCTAGTTGACCCATCATGAATTTTTTTTAACACTTTGTCCGAATTAGGGGATTCGATACAATGTATTAAAACTTAGTCATGATGTTTTCAAAATAGCATTCCATGGACCAATTGATAAGAAGTAGACTTTAATCTAATGACCCTCTTCTAATTTTCCATTAGGTGTGATGGGACAGTATCTTTCTCCATGTATTTCCTTATTTCCATGTATCATAACAATGACATATCGGGTATATGGATAGATTTGTTATTATACATCTCCATCTCTTGTTCCCAACCCAAATTTTATTCTTCTTATTCATTACTAGCTTCAACAATAAAATTTCATAAACCATCACCTTTAGTTGTGTGACAAGGCCTGAATTCGAGGTCATACTCTTATAGGGATGTCATCCAATATGCTATTCATTCCCATAATCCTTTATTTATAAATAAGGGTATAATTACAGGATGTAGAACGATTATCTTAACATGAATTTTCAAGATATATGACTTAAAGTGTTTGACTTATTTAAAAACTGCATATTATTTCTTTTGCATATTTGAATAATTTAGTTTATACCCCTGCATTCTAGTGCTCATAAATGAAATGGGTCATTCACTCCCTTGATTATCATTTTGTGTAAGAACAATCACCAATGAAGAATTTGAAGCAAACATATAGATCCTAAACTCCTGATCAAAATTCAAATTGAAAAGAGAAAGAGCCTTGGTGATAGCTTGTTTTATGTTAGAAAAATCTTCTTATTCCTTTTGATTCCATTTGAAGATGAAATATTTTTTACCGTGTCTTGTAAATACTTTACAATCTATGTAAGATTTGGGATGAATTTTCACATGAAACTGATATCACCTATGAAGGATTTCATAACCTAGTTATTGTTAAGAAATTTGATTAGCATGATTACTTTCACATGCTACGTATTGGAAATTGTACTCATTTTGTCTATAATGTGTCCCAAGAGGTTCACTTTAGACACAACAAAAATACTATTTTATGGATTGAGTGGTATTCCATATTTTCTACAATGCTCAAATATTTGTCTGAGATAACACATGTGATTTGATCTTCTTTTAGAAAATACTATGACATGATCAAGGTAAAAAATCATGCTATTACCTATGAGTCCTTTAAAATAAATGTCCATGTCATTTTGAAAGGTGGCCCCAACATTGATGATGCCAAAGGGAATCCACCTGAGTGCAAAGGTGAAACACTTTGTTCTAAATGTTATTTTGAGTCCACCTAGCTCATCAACTATGACTTGGTTGTAACTAGAGAATCCATTGAGTAATTAAAACATCTAAGAAGTACCTTCTCCATTAAAAGGAGAAGATAATTATCCTTATGCCATACATAATTTAGATTCCTAAAGTCAAAACATAAGTGAATTTCTCCAAACTTCTTCATCATGGGAAGTAGGATAGAGAGCCAAGTGGAGTGTTTAAATTTAAAAATAATTCATGCATCCAAGAATTTATTTATGTCATTTTGTATGAGGGGTTCTATAGTTGGATGTACCTTTCATAGTTTTTGCTAAAATGGATGATATGAATGAGATGTTGGATAATTATTGTATCATAATTTTTAAGGTCACCCTATGTCCATGCAAAAATATATTGATACTACATGGAAAATTTAATAAATGATATTTGTTCTTCGAGGGTGAAGTAGGTATTGAGGTCCACAAACTTCAGATCTGTCTATATTCCCAAGTTAATTTGATCATGCAACAATGTCGAACATTGGATATTTGTGTTGGGTTTTCCTCTGAAATGATTCTATAGATCAAATAAATTTTCCAAAGATACAATGCCTTTTGGCATAGATTCCCCTTAAACATGTCCATTCTTTCTTCTATATATTTATAATGATCATATTTATCTATAGTTGTAGATTTGAAAATGTCTATGTTTCTGAGAAAATCAAGAATATGTTGATCATAATTAAAGATGATAAAACTAGCTACATTGTCAGGGATGACACACTTATAGAAAAAATTAATAGATATCCCATGTTTGAGAAGGGTAAACCTTTATTTTTCATGAGCTAAGGTGTAAGAAACAACATTATTGATCCTAGGAACTTATATGATATTTGAAGCTTAATTAAAAGAATAAATTAAACACCATACATCTTGTTGGTATGTTTTAAGATGAAGTGAAAGACAATGAATAATATTTGTACCTACCCTGTGGGGATTTCAGCATCACAAAAAACATTCAAGTACTATACCTTCAAGCCTATGGCATTCTTCAAATCAAAAATCAATGCTTCATATTCAGCAATGTGGATTGTACATTGTAATTCAAAGCGACATGATATCAATATATTTTTCTTCATTGGGTACATGAGGATGTAGCATGCACCAACTCCATCCTTTCTCTTTGATCCATCATAATAGAGAGTCCTAACAATAATATTTGTAGGAACTAAGATAAAACTATTTACATCTATAATAAATGTTTCACTATTGCTAGTCAAATTACAAGGAAGGAGTTTTAACTGTTTATCAGGTGAAACTTCAGATGGTTGTGCATGATAATAACCAACATTATATTCCATAAATTAATTCCCCAATATATCTAGCTCAGTAACCATGTGTTTCATAAGTGGCTCACTATTAACTCTTATCTTATTGATATTACCTTTGTAGGGGAGCCACAAATGTGACCAATCTGAAGGAAACTAACCTTCAATATTGCTTGAGCAATCTCTACCTAAAACAAGTCCATAAGCTTTAAGGAAGTCGGCAACTACAATATTTATGAATTGGTGCACTCGTGAATCAGAAGACAAATGAATCAATACATTTTTAAGCTCACCTACCACTTGCACTTGAGATCTAATTGGTTGAATGATCTTCACATCAATCTTCTAGATTAACATTAATATTTCTACAAATAGACAAAAGCATTACATTGACTAATGTAGTAGAATCAACTAAGCAATTATGGATAGTGTAATTGAAAATCTCAAATGGGAGAAAACATAAGGGAACTTGTGATCATGAGTTAACTCTCACATTTGTTGCATTCACAATAGCTTCATTATTTTCAGTTGATTTGGGTTGAGTAGCAGGGAACATTTTAGAAGTTGAAATATCTTTACTATCTAAAGTAGTTGGTGAGAAAAAAATTAATAATTAACTCCATTTTCTCGGGTAACTGAGTTGAATCAAAGATTGTTAGGTTTTCTTTTTTTTTCATTGTATCTTCGACTATGTTGTATTGCATATTACCCCATACTCTTTTATTTAGTTGAATGGGTTAAAGATGTTGGCCAAGAAGGCTTACTAGATGCCTCAAGTGTCTTGGAATTTCCTTTAGTAGTCCCTGAGGTGCGTTTCAAAGATTTGATACTCGTATGTTGAGAGGTAGGACTCTCAATAGTCCTTGGAGGGAGTATTATTTTTAATAATATTTTTTTCTTCTCCTCAGCATTTGTTTGAGCCAGAAGTCATTTTCTCCTCAAATTATAAGATTTGGGATGGTTGGTATGTTTATACTTTCTAATGGGAACTTCACCAACTGAATATGTCTCACCACCTCTCATTACTTCCAGCATTGACATAGGTGACCCAATATTAATTTAATCTTTGGATGGGGTAGTCTATTCTCATTCATTTTATTTCTCAAGCTAGTCTTCAGTGGCCTGATCATCAATAAGATTATTGATCACCATGGTCATTTAATTCAACCATTCTGAGAAAGTGTTTTTCAAATGGCTTGCATGATGAAAAGCAAAGTAGTTGTCTATTCCAAACTCCTTTATGTTTAGATTAACACTTGATCTATGAACATACTTGGATGGGGGATTATTATTACGCATAAAGAATGAGTTGAACGATTTATTGCTTGAGGAAATTTCAATTGTACTCCTCTTCAAATATGATACCTCATTTGTCAACTACATAATTGGTTTAACAACATTCTCAAGATCAAGAGTTTGTTTTCTAAAATACTTGTATATTCCTGAGGATTCTTACACTTAGCCTCTGAATCATCATGCATATTTTGTACTCTAATGACCACCACATCTTTCTCAACCACTAAAGAATCAAAAAGTTTTCTACTAATGTAGAATTGTTATCCCTTTTTATAAACATAACAATGTTATATGGTAGGGATGTAGTATAATAACCAAACATTATTGAATCATGGGGAAAAACATCAATAATAAAATTATTCAAAATAGTATTAAAGTGTAGATTGAAGTCCTTTACCTTTTCCTCATTTCCCATTTTCAAGACACTTTCCTGTTTCAACGAACTTCTCTGTTTTATCCTCGACGAACTTCTCTACGAAAGCCTTCTTGAAGTCTTCCCAGTTGATAATCGATCTTGTCGGGAGAATGTGATACTAGCTTGCATCATTGTTTCCAAGTGTATCTGGGAAAAAAATACAATCCACATCCTCGTATTTCACATCAAACAATCTTAGTGACATTTAGAAGTTTTCTAATATGATATTTTGTAGTGGTGGACTTATCTAGATTGAATTTCGTACGAAACCTCTCTAGATGGAAGAGAAAGGGGTGTAGTGCACCTACAATATTTAGTGACCCTTGAGACATCCATGGAAGTTGTGTTTTGCTACGCATATTGTTATTTGTATCTTCTTCATCACTCTCATGTTCTAAACTTTTGTTCTCATTCCCAATATTCTCATTGCTCAGCAAAGTTTCCCTATTCTCATTGTTCATCGGTGCCTCAAAATTTTCACCTTCAATATTTTCCAAAGTTGATGGTAATTTGTTACATTCATTGGGATTTCTTTCTACAAAATATGCCAAATCATGAAGGAAATATTAACATATGAAAACCCTAACGAGAACAAAATGAAAATTATCTTGGGACATGATGGTTTCATTGAAGTTGAAAAAAAAGTAGGTTGCTTGCACTCCAAAGAAGAAGAAAAAACTCTTTAAGCATTTAATTGTACTAATAGTTTGAAGTTAATAAAGAATGAAGCCTCTATGGGATTTGGTTATTATGAATCAACTAAGTGTATTGGTTGCAAAAAACACTAGATGGAATGAATACACTAGAAAGCTTAATAGGTAAACATTTTGTAATTGTTTTATACAACAATTTATTATAATTTGAAATAATACAAATAGTCAAATTGAATGTCTCATTTCAACCAAATATGCTCTGTTTTTCTTATATGAAAATTATAGATAATACAAAGAGGAAATACGAATATGATATTTCGATAGATAGTGATGGAATCTTTAATAAAGAACCAGAGGTAGCTTTTCACCTTAGCAGTATTTTGTCGAAGTTGTAGAGTAATTAGTATTTTTAATTATTATTTTTAATACATTGTAGTACATGAAGATCAAAATGACAACTTTGAGAAATGAGTTTGGTCCAAAGAAAACTCCTTGGAGACAAAAATTACTCATAGTTTCCTCATATGAGATTTACAACAAATTATATAAGGTATTTTAAAAGGTAACTTTATAGTTGGTCCAAAGCTAAGTTTAATTGAGGATATGATCAAAGGGAAAAAATTATATATATATATATATAAGAAATAGGTGATTGATGAGCTAAACTATGAAATGACCACTTGTGATAATGAAATTGAGAAAACTATTCAACTTAACAGTAAAATATATGTGATTGACATACATCTCCTCAACTTGTCAGCATCTTAGTCAAAATATACTTTGTTATGCATATTTCTTCATTCTATGGTGTAAAAAATGCATTCAAAAACCGTAATTATAATATGTTCAAATTGTTGTCAGGTCTCACTGCAACATATTTGAAAGAGTTAACATGATGGAAACTAATATTAAAAAATGAGTGAGAAAAGCCAAGTTCACAAATATTAAATAAAACGAGTGTGTATTTGATAGTGATTATTGAACAATAATTCCACCAAAATCAAATATAATGATTATTATCCAAAATATAATTTTTTCGTCCTTATTTAAGACATTAACAATGAATTGTTTCCATCATATGATGATTACAACTACAATGCACTATCCATTCACTATAAATATGAAAAGCTAAATATAAAAACTAAATATTTAAACATATTCTCATGAACAATTCTATTTTGTTTTCAGACATATTTTATTGTTATGTGTTGAAATTGCTTAATATATTTGAATAAATTGAGTGAGCGTATTTCATAGTGATTACTTGGAGTGAATTGTGTTAAAAATGTTTTGCTACTTTTAATTCTAAATTTATTTTTGCGAAAAAAACTCATTTTTATTATTTATTAACAAACCTTTCAAGAAACTCTTTCTTAACATTGAACAACAAAAGTATTTGGAATTTCTTCGATGTTACCTTTTCCCTTGAGAGTATTGTAATTATAATATAATTAAAGATGAAATATTATATAGGATAGTTTTTAGTTTGACAAATGTGAATAACCAATAATTAGGAATATATATTTGTAATATAATAGCAGGTAGACATACTTAATACGATTTTGGAAAGTGAAGATTATTTAATTAATATATCATAATATGGTAACTATTTATTTATATCCCTGATTTAAGGGGAGTTTACATCAAGAAAAGGCATTTCACTAATGCGCTGACGCTTTCATTTTTCACAAAATTGTATTATGAAAGACATGGCATTCCTCTCTTCCGTTAGAAAACATATTTTTACACACGAAAAGATTTTTTGTTATTTTATGATTTTATATAAAGTTTAAATAAAATAAAAGTATTTAGATATATAAAAGTATTTTGATGAATAAAAGTATTTAGATATATATTCATTGTTTATGATGTTTATTTCTTAAATTGAAAATTTGTTTCAAATTTGATCAGAGTTAGTCGGAAGTGTATATTGCAATATTGAAATTTACTCTCTATATATATATTTAGTATCTTTAGTATTTTACAAAATATTGAATTTATTTATTTATTTAAAAATTAAATTAAATTATAAAAAATATGATTTTATTATAAATTTTATAATTAGATTTTATTGAAAAAATGAAAAAATGTATAATAGGTAGACAAATCTCTTTTGATTGTCTAAACATTCTTCTTTTTTTAGATTATTTCACCCAATTCCTAGGCTGTTTTGTTTTGGTCATTCTAACAACAATCTCAGCTCACGAAGCCTCTTTTCTTTTCATTTAGAACAAAACAAAAATGGAAATAACCTAACTTACAGTGCAATCCCTTAGGCTATCCCATCTCTTTCCAACATTAGCATAGACTAGCCAACAAATCTAATTCCTAGGTGTTACCCACCAACAAGAGCGTAACCTCTAGGAGGAAAAATTTCTGCACTAATTTAGCTTGCCAAAGAACAACCCTGCCATAGCCCATAGATAGCTAACCCTAGATGAATTTCATCCATTATTTGGTCAATTATTTATCATATCTATCCCATTTAGCATATAAAGGTGGTTATTCAAATATGTGGTCCATTAACCATTATATTCAAGTCATTTCATCTAATGTATAAAGGAATTATAATATGGATCACAGGCTGACTTTGGTGATTCATCGCTTTTGCCTGCACACATGTTCGCTTACTTCACCTTGGTGGTTATCACTTCGCCATAATCCAATGTGACTATGCTTGAGGCATTTTCTTTCACTATCTAAGACCGGTAGAAATAAGAGGCACTAATGAATGTTTTGTGTCCATGGTTAACCATACTAAAAACCTTTAACTTCTCCCTTCGATCCATTCCCCTTTTTTAAGGTTGATTACTATTCGTCACTAGTATTGTTTACTTACATTCCTCATCATTAAGTAGGTGTTGACGGTCTTGGATACCATCAACATGCAGGGGATCTCCCCAATGTGAGGTCCCAATTAGACCTCACATTGTTTGGTGTAGGAGTCCCATCTAGTTATATTGTCCGACCAACATTAGAAAGGTTTTAGAGATACTCCTTGGTTACAATGCATACACAAGAGATCACAAACACATCTTTGGGGTAGAAAGTATGCAAGGTTTGTGTAACACCAAATGTAGAATGTGCAAGAAACTTCCATGACTGGTAAAGGGAAATGAGCCTTCGGTTAGGGAAGTAATATTATTATCCTAAGGGAGACCCGAGAATGAAGAGAAATGATTGTTGTTTTACCTACAAATTAGTTCACAAGATAGACAATAATCATGAAAACATAACATCACTCATTTAACAATATTGACATCTAAGCAATGAAATAGTTCATCAGTCTTAGTATGTAATTACGCCAACATTTACTACAAACATAGCAATAATAGTCTTACTACATCCATGATACATTCACGAAGAAGTGTTAGATCAAAGGAGGTTTTGATTATGAATGAAATATTTGAAGTACATGACTACATAGGTGAAACACTATATCTATTGGTGGAACATGAAACCACAACTTGCTTCTCAAAAGAATAATTTATCTCCTATGTGATACAAGAGAAGCCAAATCAAGACTCTAAGCCACAATTCGCTTCTCCAAAGAATGATCTATCTCCTATGTGATACAAGAGAAGCCAAACCAAGACTCTAAGAATCCAAGACCTTTACTTGAGTTAAGAGGACATATTTATAACAAATGACAATGGCTTATGAGTTTCCCCATGATTCTTCAACTTCTATGACCTATGGGATTCCATGCAACCTTTCACATTCTATACATGACCCTTTACATTCCACATGTGGCTCTTGGACTTTATTACATTTCATTTATTACAAAATACAAAATGAATATAAGACAGTGGCTATATGAGACAAAACTAGTAATAGGACAAAGATGTTTTCAAATAGATAAGTCACTTGCTTCTTTATGGAGCTCATTGGTAATGTATACATGCCATGCTTTGAATTCCATAGAAATGACTTTGATCTAAACTAGAAAGTCTGTTGCAAATCAAATCTTCACCACCAGTGCTTCTGTCAATATATATTTGGAGCTTGATTATTCACTATTCCATAGCCATTAGAAATCCATGTGAGATTTAGCTGGTGAAATGGTATGTTGTAGAATAATGTCTTTAGTGATTTCCAACACTTCTTGTGTTGATGTCTGCCTAAATTTCTCAATGTACTGCCTCACATCCTGAAAGATGATTTTCCTACCGCAGACCTCTCCAAGTGATCCCACTAAAGGTACCCCCTACTTTTGTGATAGAGACTCTAAGCCATTGTATAGTTGACTAAAGGTCGCAATAGAATTAATCGATTATTCTCCAAGACATATACAATTTTTATGGTGGCGTCTTAGTTGTACTCTACATATTTCACTAGCAATCATGTCTTTTCTAACAAACGATCACGAAACATCTGGATATTTTGCAGCCCATTCCCAGAGTTGATCAACAATTATGTTTGCCACCTTTAAAAGTTTTAGAACTTCTAGTTTCTTCTTCTATATACCAACAAGGGGCATTGGCTACTTCATGAAGAAGTATCATTTCATCATATAATTGTGCCATGGTATCCTCCATTGACCACAATTCCTCGTATATGGCTGACTTCCATTTTTCTATATTAAAGTTATGGGAAGATAATCGTTTGTTTTCCACAAGGAGATGTTATGCTTGTTTATTTATTGTAGAAAATTATTTCCTCAATCATGAATTCTCATTCACTATATATTATGAGTTATCCTATGCTGTTATAGAAAAAGAAACATTAGTCTCCAAGATTACCTAGGGATTCCTTCTATTGTTAACAGTTACCACATTTTCTATGGATATTGAGACCAAATTCTAAGGATCATTTGGGAAGTATCTTCATCTTTTTTGCATGATCATTTCTTTCAGTTGATCAAATGTGACATTACACACATCATAACTCTATATTCAAGTGGAGGCGTAATTCCCATTTCTCCAAATGGGATATCGCCACCTATAAGAGGAGGTTCTATTGGAGGACATGTTTATCATCTATGGGAAGGATGGTATCATCTTCCTCCAATTCTTCCTTTATTTCCTCAGTAAAATTTCGTTCCTCCAACCTCTAGGTTGCACCCTCCTCCTGTGACTACCTTTGCTACTCTTCTTCTATTCTCATTCTTTCCTCTTTTTTGTCATGTCTCTTTTGAAGAAATTCATATTGTTTCCTCCTCTCCTATTCTTCCTAATTCATCTTTCCTTATAATTATCTCCTTTCTTGTTCAACTTCATTAGCTCCGCTATTCAATGGGTTTTCTTTCTATTTCCTGCTACTTTCTCTTGTTGGATCATGTTTGATCCTTTTCCTGGGAGTTGCAATCCTTACTTGACTTGTTGTTTGTAGTGCCTCATGTACCTGTACATCTTGAGCTGGTGAAACTTGGGGGGAACTGGCTTCAATTCCTATATATGTTCTCCTTATAGCATTGTAATAGTTCTTTACCTTCTCATATACCACAGTATTCATTGATGAATATCCCTAACAAAAATTAATTTTTTCATAATGTTTCTTGCACACTCTCTTGGGATCATATCCTTGAAAGTCCTTGAATGCAACGTGCAAGGAGTCCAACTCTTATATCTTGGCATTTTTCACCTTGTGGCTTTTCAGCTCAAACAATATTATCCTCGAAGGGAAAGTGGGCCAAGGGTCTTTCTTCCTTTTGTGAAGAACTCCTAACAACCCTTTATCCAGCCGATACGATACTTCTTGCAAGAGCACCTTATTAGTCATATATCACGACATGATATGAGGAGAAATATGACATCCAAAGGATATTATAAATGTACCTTCTGGAACTGTGTTTATGATGTTAGACACACTAGCATGTTAGGGGGTCTCCCTCATAAGAAGTTCCAACTAGAACTTAGACCGTTTGGAATACAAGTCCCAACAGTGGGTAGTACGGTATCACCTTGAATGCGGTTGTGCACAGAGGTAAGTCAAATGTCCTTGTTGGAGGCGAGGGTGTGACCTTGAAACAAGTCAAGGAAGGTGCATGAAAGGCTCTAACACATGGAATGGGAGAGGAGTGAGCCCCTTGGAAGCCTATGATAGCATGCAACTTGAAAGGGAACACACGAGATGAAAGACATCACGAGATGGAAAGAAGGATAACCGACGATCCAAATTGATGGATTATACCAACAACATGCTTCGATAATATTCATACAAACACATACATAATAGTCCATACATATATGCATAAATTACATCTACATACATCATTATAGTAACTAGGATAGCTGAACTACAATAAAAATATATGCATGAAACATGTTGGCTCCGTTATACTAAAAGAGTGAAATATCCAACCATACATACAACCATGAAAACCACTAGCCCTGATAGTGGAACATTACAGTCACTACCGCCTACTCCTCCAAAGACATGTACTAGCTTTGCATTGTTACAATACACTCCAAAGACTTGTTACAATACACTCCAAACATGCTCTAATTTATACCTATCGAAAGCTTGGCTCCCAAAATCCTGTACAATGAGTCATGAGGTTTTATATATAGCAAAGGGTGGGGTGACCCTTAACAATCCCCTTTGTGACTCGTTAACTACCCTCATGACTCTTCAACTTACACATGACTATTTACATTCTACTATTGACACTTGGTCTTTCACTTTACAACATGTTTACAATACAATCTGCACATGTACCAATGTGAGACAAAAATGGGCTTGAGTAAGCCATACAAGACATCACTAAGACTTAGGGAGCTATGGGAAGACTAACTCTTCGACATCCTCTTGATGATCAATAGTGGTGAACTAATACCAAGCTTGCTAGTTCGTTATGGTGTCTGCGTACTTCGTGGTGACATCCTTTTGAAAGTGAATTCTTGCCTCCATTGCGTCCGGGTACATTGATTTGGAATCTTTGTCCACCTCGTCGGATAGCATGTGCATCATGGTCTTGAGTGCAGTCGGACCCGTGACATACTGGTGCATAGTATGTTCGCTCATCTATAATTCTACGTTGGTGGCTATGCACATCAACTAGTCAAAGCACGTGTCTAGCTCCAGTTCTACTTTGTTCTTCTCTTTTGCCTTGGTGAGTGTGCCAATGGATGGGATTGAATGCGTGTGCATAATGACATCCATTCTCCTGAACACTCGTACATGTGAAGCATGTAAGAGGGTGATGAGTTGTGGGAGTTCCTCATAGTTCTAGATCTGAATCTGGATGCGTGTCTTCAACTCCATTGCCTTTGGCTTCATCATCTTTGGTAAGTGTAATGGGGCTCCCTTGTACCTCATTTTTGATATCTGCATGTGATTAACAACATTTTTTATGTCTGTCAAAATGCATGCTCTCCTAGCACAACGCTGCTGACGACCATTAAGATGGACAATTGCATTATGTATAGAGATATGATACTTCATTTGTCAAGATGCATGCTCTCCTAGCACAACGCTATTGACAACCATTAAGATGGACAATTGAATTATGTGTAGAGAGACAATACTTCATCAAGTATTTCTTTCTTCAACTCTTCCCTGGTGGATGTTGTAGCTTTCTCTTCTGCATTCTTGGTTGCTTGTAAGTCCTTAGCCATGCACTCATTCTAATCTATTAAGAATCTCACACTTGAGCTAGTGGATTTGGCATATGGATTCATAGCGTTGGCCAATGGAGTTGCATGTATGCACACGTTGGACATGATCACTCATTCTTCAAACTGTGTAGGAGATACATTGACATCTGGGGTGGGAACTCTGTACGATTGCACAACTCTGTGTCATGGCTCATTGAAGGATATGTTGTGCACATCTACTTCTATATTGTCCTCAAGGATTTCAGTATCTCCATGATTGCTTGGGACTTTCTTTACTCTTGAACCTTATGAAGTTAATGGAGTGACCTCTTGGTCCTTATGCATAAGGTCAATGTCCTAATATAGCTCGGGCTAAACAACACCCATGTCCATCTATTCCAACGTCTGTTTAATCTCCTGAGAAACATCCTGTTCCTACAACTGCTCACCCTATTTTCTATCTGCTAGCTGTTATGATGAATCAATAACCTGTATGGGTGTAGTTTCATCAATGTGTGCATGATTTGCATCATGCTATTACTGGTCCTGCTATGCATCCTTCTCTCTTCTACGCAACTCTTGTTCTTCCCTTAGTTGTTGCTTCAAATACTGCAACTCCTTCTCGGCCTCCTCTATTTTCTACTTCTCCCTTGGTCTTTGTCCAATCCTTCTATCGAGTTGTCACCTCTTTGCCTCAATCTCCAAAGCTTCTCTCAGTACGAGTGGATATTCTTTGAACTTGCATCACTCCTATGCATCTGCACTGTTGAAAACCTTCCTCTTTCCTTTGTCAAGTGCAAGTTTGCTTCCCTCTCATGTTGTTGATGTTACTACTCTCTGAGATGATGTTGCCTTCTACACTGCTAACCACTCTACAGCCATTGTCACCAGTTCATTGAGCCTTGCGAAGTTATAGCAGTATCTCCGTGGATCTTCCTCGGGCAACTGACAAACCCTGTGGATTGAAAGATGATACACTCTCACACAATGGTCTTCCACTAAGAGATGCAGGTCATATGGATTGAAACTTCTAGTGCTGAAGGTGAACCTCTGGAATTACTCTATCTCAGTCTCAGCATGCTTGGGAATATGGATCTCATACAACTCGATCCACAAAGGAAGACCTGGGCAAGGTGCCTTCTTCCTTATGTGCAGTCTTCCTGATAAACCTTTTGAGATGTGGTATGAAAATTATTCCATGACCAGCTAATCCATGAAAAAATTCGGTAAAACATGTGGAGCCTTATCCGCATTGTACATCCGAATGAAGGTACCAAGTGGTGAGGCATACCAACATGCTATTTTAACAAAGGCCTCCATCTCTCCCTCTAACATGCAAGGCAGATCTTGCTCAAAGATCATCCTATACACCAGGGTGATGAGGTGGCCTACTAGCTATATTATAACTCCACGGAAATTGCACTCGGAGAACAACCTACAATAGGTGTACACAGAGGCTTCTGAAGGTATCCATACCCAACACAAGGTAGGGAACTACTGACGAGCACAAATTGCATCAAGTATGTAAGCAGACATGAAAATATTTGCTTGTTGACCGTTGGGCAAATGTCAGGCTTTTGCTATTTGTCCCTTCAGCTGGAGAGCCAACATGTCAGACCAATTGAAAGGTCTTCCTTTTTTTGCCAGTTAATCCAACATAATCACCCAGCTCTGCAGGAATGTCTTTGTACTCTCTTGGTTGTATAAGTGGCATGAGAATATGACCAAGAGATGATAACCCTTCCATAGTATCCTTGTCTTATAAACTTGGTTGGATGTTGTCCTGAACTTAGATGACTCTTTCACCCAACTCTTTAAGATGTCTCTTGAGTTTTCGCTGCTACTGGACCTCGTGAAGTGTGCCACCATTGTGACTACTGACTACATCTCCTGAAAGTCCTGTGCCCTAAAGGAATCAAGTTCTATTACACTAACATTGTTCAATACCATTGTCTCTGTATCAGTATGCAAAACAATCTAGTGGATCATGTCCACGCATGGAAACGTGGGATACCTGCATGTAATCTAGTGGAATCCAAACTTGTGTATGTTGACATAGATTATACGGTCCTTCATATCTCCTCAAAAGTGCCTAAAAAGATGTCACTGATGTCCTGCCATTTGATCTTTATCTTCTTGTGTATGAACAACTTAGCTCTTCATATATGGGCAAGCTCATAGATACTTGGTTGACCACATCTCCAACTGTGCTCTCAATGCTGTCCTTTGACACTGCTCCCTTGGAAACCATTGTTCCTATATTGTTGAGAGAATATTGAACACCTATGATACCTAGAGACAGAGAAAGACTCATGGCAAGCAATCTGTCAGTTGAAAACCAAAATCAACTTGAGGACTAACATGCAACACACCTGGGTGACTCACTGGAAGATTTGTGCAATTTTCACTAGGAGGCTGGGAGACTCACTGCCAGAACTTCCCAGAACATAGTACAGACTGTCAGTGCGCTAACTAACTACTGAAACTGCACAGAGAATATTCCATCTTGGCTTGTAGAGGAATGAAATTGTGCATTGTGCAATTTCGATCAAAATGACTCCAACCCGGTAAAACTGCATTGCATAATTCCGAGGGCCAATGGAGGCACTACCTCTCAAAATTGCATAGAGAAATATTGGGAGGCTAGTGTGAGGCAAGATCCTCATAATTTTTGGGATCAAGGAAAGGTATTCCATCACAGAAATTCGGAGTGCAAGCCAGGCAAGGCAAGGTTCAAGCCAAGGCAGCTCAGACCTGTTGATGGGCGACTAAAAATAGTATGGACTGAATGCATGTGTGAAATTGGGTGCATACGTGAGTGAATGAACATGCACATGATCAGTGAATGTAGTATTTAGTAAAATGGGAAAATCAACTTAGTGTGTGAAGCGAGTCACCACAACGACGACCATTAGTGTAGAAACAATATCATGCATTCGATATCAAGGAGATGCAATGAAAAACCTGAAAGATTGCTTCTACAAGACAACGCACATTAAAATGACAGCAAGAGTTCAATGAAACAAATAAAACAACACTCACACAAGCTAAAATACAAAAGGCACCACAAAAGTAGAAAAATATATGAAAATCAGACTTACCTGGAAAAAGGTGAGTTAAGTGTGCCAAAGGTTCCTATATGCAATGGGGATGCCAGAGCTCCAAGATGAAAGTGAGGAATTAGCTCTGAAGTGTTGAATAAATAGTTTTGACAATATCAAGGCTTATGACGCTCATGCCACAGATCTAGGAAAAAGTGACACTTGGTGGGAGGTTTCTAAAATGGATTTTGCATGTAACCTCTAGCTACTAAAAATGAATCCCTAAAATCTAGGGATGATTTTTTCATTCTTCTATTTTCTTTTTCAAGAAAAGGGTGCCCATGTATGTAAGGCATGATTTCTCAGTCCTAGAGGGAAAAAGTCAACTTTGGAGCACATGCAGTGGACAAAAAGCCTATGGATGATTTCTGCATAGTTTCTGGGCTCAGTCACTCTTGCTACCCCTCAAGCTCTGCGCAATTTCCAGACTGAAGCCAAGGCTGCTAGCCAAAAATTCAAAAATTCTGATAGTAATCTATTTGATGGGATGCTCTGCACAATTTTCAGGGGTAAGGGAGTCTGATTGCTTTGTGCATTTGTGGAGAGTAGCAGGTTGCATTCATGTTTTGCATAATGTTGGAGAGAAAGGTTGGTTGTCCTCCAGTTCCACGCATTTCTCCAAGTGAGTACAACAGCCAATTTAAGACCAAGTCATGGGATGTTAGCTTGTAGGTGAACAGTAAACAAGTTAGCCAACACAAGCTGATAAGACAAGAAATTTAACTGAAGTAGATGTACCTAGGCAGTGCAAGACATGTTGCTAACGATGGTTGCTAGTGAGGCTCCAAAACAAAGCTAAGGAAAAAACTTAGAGGATGGTTATAGCTACTACAACATTGGTCAACTCTCTAAATGGACCTTGTTTCGTAGAAAGTGAGTCTAACTCCTTCGTAAGTATTTTTCGATTCTTTGATCATCATGGTTTGCACACTAGCTTGAGTGAAATATGTAACACCTGCCATGCTCCTGATTAGTAAACACACATTCCAAGCCAATTCAACTTAGTTTTTTCGATTAGTGATGAGGGTTATATTGGTGCACAAGTAATATGACTGTCAGAGTTTAAATTTCATCTCTGGTGTTGCTCTATTGCCAGCAGGCTTGGACAATGTCCTCATGGATTCACGTAGGAACACAAGCATGGATCTACTGCCAGCAAGCCTGGTCAATACTTTGCCGATGTTACTTACATTACCTTTCTACACAGGAAGCCTTTCTCTTCTTTCACCTTATTTATTTTTTCAAAATTTTCATTTTTATTTTTATTTTTCAAAGAGCTATGCCTAGGCACTTATATATTTTATAGGCAGAAGAGGGATCCCAACTTATTGAGAGTAGAAGAGGTTGTTCCTTTAGATAAGTATTTAATATATACCTTTGACATACTTGTTAAGGTTTTCCCACTCAACTTTGACTGAGTTGACAAGGATTAACCCAAAAAAATATGACTAAAGTAGGTTGTACTAGTAGGAGCTCAAGTGTTGTGTTTTCACCAAGATTCACTTCGAATGGAATGTACCTTCAATTGGTGTATCATTGACTAAAGACAATAAGTTCTACATAAAGATAGAATACAACATATAAGCAAGTGTTGATATTCATACAATTCCTCTTGTACTTTACCCTGTTTTTCTTAAGAGTCACACATGGTTTCATGCGAAACTAACCTACAGACATAAACAAGCAAACAAAACAATAACAAATCAAAGAGAAGAGGATAATGCGAAAGAAAATCAAGTAAGAAAAGTACGTGAGCAAGCAAACAAACAAACAAAGAGAGAAAATATGCATGCAAGAAAATAAAACATAAAGAAAGCACTACTCCTACTCCTAAGCTAATTGTGCATGGGTCTGCTCATGCAAAGTGATATTTCCAATCAGCCACTAGTGCATTGGTTGACCCATGTTGGTGAAGGCATGGTTTGTGAAAAGCATAATCAAGTGAACCAGCAAACATGAAATATATAACAATGAATACCCCCACACTCTGAGTTTAAATGTGTCCACATAAAAGAATTCATTAGACAGTGCAGTAAAAAAAATATCAAGAATTCATTAGATAGTGCAGTAAAAACAGTATATCAGGAATTCATTAGACAGTGTAGTAAAAGCATAATAAAGCATCACACATAAGTAACACACATGAACACCAAGATATAAGGCGGAAACCAAATGTGGGTGAAAACCATCTGCTGTTGTCGTCTTTGTCTTATTTTAATAATAAGAAAATTATGTTTACAATTTTTGTACTGGTGCAGTCTTATACCAGTGTGCAGGCTTCTACCTACAAAAGGCTACAACCTTCTCTCATTCTACAACTTCTACTGGAAGGGAGCTAGAACCCCCTAGCTCTTGTACTAGCTGATATGTTTACTAGTATATAGGTGCCAGCCTACAAAAGGCTACAACCTTCTCTTTTCTTCCAGGGACCACATTTCATAAATTTTCAGACTAGATCCATCAAGAACATCATTCAATCATCAAATATATCTGCATCAACCAATTTCCTTTCAAACCAACCACAACCGAATTAATCAATCACTTTGACAACCCATCAATCTAATCATTCAGAATGCTGTCACCAGAATAGAGTAACTGGACCCAAGCCAGAACCCAGAACACTAACAATAAATAGAAGAAATTAAAACATATTTTATAAGGTATATGCTACTTCCATGTGTTGAAACTGTGTGCATACGTGCTTTCCTCAAAGTGAACTAGTGTACTGATCTGAAAATAAAATTTATGATGTATACGCTGCTTTGATATGCAGAACCAGTGTGTATATGCTCCTTTTCTAAAGTGAACCTGCGTGCAAATCTATAAATGATGATTTAAACATTACAACTATCCCAGACTTCAGTCATACCCAAATCAATATATTTACAGACTACAATATGCGTCAGTTATTCAGATACATGATCAAACCATATAAAGATAATTCACCTCAAGCCTTAAGATCGTAATACATCATTAGATCTTATCCTTCATCAAATGCTAGGGTTCATCCTTGCTTCAGATCAAGCACAACACCATAAGCCAATCACCTACATATTAGATCTCACACCTCATCAGATATTCGATACTTGCACACCCTGGCCTAATGATATTCTCCTCCTTTTATAGTTTGTAGGCCTTTCTCAATACCATGGACCAAAACCACTTAGGACCAATATCTTGGACCAAATATCTAGGGTCAATACCTCGGACCTGATACCATGGACCAAATGCTTTGAACCAAAAGCTTAGTTTTCCAAGGTATGCATGCTTTTCCTTTTGTGAAAGTGGGTGTGTACGTATATGTGACTTGTATACAATGAATCTGCGTGTATACAGGACTTGGCCAATGGTGAACCTGCTTATACCTCTCTTTCTTCATTCTATGAAGTCTGATCTGTAACTCTATGCTGTTAACTTGTTGTACTATGATCTTTCTTCTGAGTGAGTTGCCATCAAGGAAAACACCTGTGTCATAATGCCAACAATCTCCCCCTTTGGATTTGATGGCAACACTAAGTCACTCTCCCCCTTTGACATCAAGGGAAAAGGGTCATGCTCCCCCTGAGTACATGTTGAATTCTCTAATATGCTGAAGTGTGTTGATTGAGCTCCCATGATTGATTCCATGCTCCCCCTGAGCATAAGCAAATTCTGCAAAAATATGTTCTAAAAGAAGAACATGACTCTATACATACATCTCAAATGACCTTCCTATCACTAATGACTCATACATACATCCATCTCCCAACCAAGTGGGGATATACCAAATTTGACTCATCCACCCAACCAAGTGGGGATATATAAATTGTTTATACATGTCAAAAACAAGAAACATTACATCATCCATCCCATGCATAGTGGGGTTACAAATTAGGTCTTTTCATGACCGTTACATTAAAAGATATACATGACATATATAACAGAGACCAAATATCTTAAACAAGACCATGATAGTCATTAGAAACTATCATATGATCTGCACCATCAGCAGCATCTGTCAACAGCATCTAGACCAGCAACCTGTATATGTCCATCATTAGTTCTCAAAATATCATCAACCATGTTCTCCCCCTGAACCTATTCCACATGTTCACTGTCAGATCTGATCATTGCATATGTTAGTAAGAGATATCAAAACATCATCATCAATCAGATATACATCAAGATATCAACAACTTCATGAGGACCAATATATTTCCACATGTTATCAGTAGATTGAAACCATCATCAAACAGAGCAGATAATTGATAGAACCATATCAAACCCCTTTTTTTTTTACTCTGGACCATTGCTTTTCTTCAAACCAACATATACGTGACTGTGGTGTTAGAAACACGCGTATGTACATGACTATGCTTCATGCAACTCGTGTATAACCACCTTTCCTTAAAGAAAATAGGATTTAACAATAGGATGATGCAACAACTACTCCCAACTTTTGTCTGAGATATTCAAATGTCTCTTTGGGCAGTGGTTTAGTGAATATATCAGCAACCTATTCTTTTGAGGGAACATACTCCAATTTGAATTTTTGTTCAAGCACTTGTTCTTGTAGAAAATAATATTTGATGCGTATGTGCTTGGTCTTGGAGTGCATGATTGGATTCTTTGAAATACTAATGGCACTTGTATTATCGCATAGAATGGAGATGGGTGGAGTACATGTGATCTAAATTTCTTGCAAGGTTTTCATCATCCAAAGTAGTTGTGTGTAGCAAGATGTAGCAGCCATGTATTCTACTTCAGATGTAGATAATGCAATTGAACTTTGTTTCTTACTAAACCAAGACAATAACCTGAAACCCATATAGAATGCACCACCACTAGTGTTGTTTCTGTCATCAACACATCCTGCCCAATCTGCATCTGTATATGCATGAAGTGTAAGATCTATATCCCTAGGATACCATAAACCAAATTTCTATGTTCCTTTAAGATATTTGAAAATCCTTTTGATTGCCTGAAGATGTGATTCCTTTGGATTTGCTTGGAATCTTCCAACTATTCCCACTGCATGCATGATGTCCGGTCAGGTACCTGTTAGATAAAGTAGAATGCCAATCATGGATCTGTAAGTTGGTTTATGCACCCTTGCTAATTCATCATTTGAGCTAAGATTGCATCCTATTACCATTGGGGTACATACTGATTTAGAATCTTCCATGCTATACTTTTTCAGGATCTGTTTGAGATATTTGGTTTGTGAGAGAAAAACACCATCTTTATTTTGTTGAACTTGTAGACCAAGAAAATAGGTAAGCTCACCAAGAAAGGACATTTCAAATTCTTGCTGCATTACTGAAGCAAAATTCTGACTCATGGATTCTTCATAGCTTCCAAAAATGATATCATCAACATACACAACAATTATTAGCAATTTACCAGTGTCCATCTTTGTATATAGATTGCTATCTACTGACCCCTTTGAAAAACCCTGTTGGTGAAGATATTTGTCAAGACAGTAATACCATGCCCTTGGAGCTTGTTTTAGACCATAGAGATCTTTTCTGAGTTTTCATACAAGTTTTGCATCATTTCCAAGAATGAATCCTTTTGGTTGTTCAATATAGACTTCTTCTTCTAAGTCTCCATTAAGAAAGGTAGATTTTACATCCATTTGGTATACTTTGAATTTCTGAAAACTAGAAAGAGCAAAAAACATTCTTATGGCTTCAAATCTAACAATAGGTGCAAAAGTTTCTTCAAAACCTATACCTTCTTGTTGAGCATATCCTTTACAAACAAGTCTGGCCTTGTTTCTAATAACATCTCCATATTGTTCAGCTTGTTTTTGAATATCCATTTATTTCCTATGATATTCTTATCATGAGGTCTAGGAACTAATTCCCAAGTATTATTCTTTTCAATTTCCTCAAGTTCTTCATTCATGGCCTTGACCCAACATTCATCTCTACATGCTTCATTTACATTTTGAGGTTCAGTGGAAGATAGTAATGCTAGATAGCTTGAAGCTTCAACAACGGTTCTTCTAGTCTACACACCTGCCCATTTTTCCCCTAAAATTTGAGTTTCTGGATGACTTTTTTTGAACATACCTGGATGGAGTCTTTTCTTCTATCGTTATCTCTTCTTCTGGTGCTTCATTGGTTTCTTCTTGAAAATCAGTGTGATTTGATGTGGGAAAATGATCCTCATCTTCTTCATTGTTATAATCTTTGGTTTTTATCTGTTTTGGATTTTTGCATGCTTCATCAACCACAACATCAATACTTTCAATAATTTTCCCAAGTCTTTTATTATAACATTTATATCCTTTACTTTAGGAAGAGTAGCCAAGAAGAATACCTTCATCTGCTCTGGGTTCAAACTTACAAAGTTTTTCATCAGTCCTTTTGATGTAACATTTGTTTCCAAAAACTTTGAAGTATTTTATAGTAGGAGTCTTAACATACGGAAGTTCATGTGGAGTTTGAGTGTTGTTTACCCGAACATTTGCTTGGTTGAGAATAGTGACGGCGGCGAATGCAGCTTCACCCTAGAAGGTTGCAGGAGTTCCAGATTCATCTAGCATAGCACGAGCCATTTGTTGAACAGTTTTGTTCATCCTTTATACCACTCCATTTTGTTGAGGATTCCTTATGGTGGAGAACTACCTTTTTATTCCATGTTGTTCACAAAAGTCAAAGAATTCATCCAAGTAAATTCCCCTCCTCGATCAGATCTGAGGCATTTGATTTTGCGATCTGATTCATTTTCAACCAAAGCTTTGAAGGCTTTGAACTTTTCAAATGCTTCATCTTTATGCTTTAGAAGACCTATCCAACACATTCTAGAAAAATCATCAATGAACAATATAAAATATTCTTCTCCACGAGGTGACTTTTTCCTTGATGGTCCACATAAATTAGTATGAACAAGTTCAAGAGGTTTACTAGCTGATCCTTCCTTTTCGATGAAGTGAGATTTGGTTTTCTTACCGAATTGACATGATTTGCATATAGTATTTTCAAGAATGTTGATATCTGGAAGATCACAAACAGCCTGGAATCTACATGCTTTTCTTATTTGAGAAAAACATAGATGTCCCAATCTTCTGTGCCATAGCCAGTTTTCATCATTTTTGCTAAGATAGCACTGTTGTTGTCCTCCCTTGAGTATGTATAGGTTGTTTGGAGTTCTTGTACCTTTGATCACAGCTTCTCCTGTATCAAGCTCACGAACAACACATCCATTTGATCGAAACACTACTTCATTTCCTTGATCACACATTTGACTTACACTCAACAGGTGATGCTTTAAGCCATCAACATACATAACATTCCTAGCTTAAAATTTTTCTTTCAAGAAAACAAATCCTTTACCTTTTATGATAACAGGAGTGTCATTTCCAAATGAGACACTCTTTTCCTTTTATAAGGCATTATATGAGTGTAGTTTTCCTTTGTCACCTGTCATGTGTTTTGAGCATCCACTGTCGATGTACAAATGGTTTTCTTATCCTTTTGCATACAAGGCTATACCACATCTTTCTGTTTGCGGTTCTCTCTTTCTCCATATTTTGGGATTTAATGGAGTTTGCTCCTTTTGATATATTTACTGAAATTTACTCCTGCATTCAGATTCTTCACGGCCAAAGTTGTTACAGATTCAACATTTTATTTCATTTTCAAGAAGATAAAATATATTATAGGAACCTTTCTTGACCCCTGTCACATTCCTTTGATTTCGTGCTTCTCTAGTCATGATGGTTTTGTAAGCAACACATTGGGCAGCTTTGTGTCCAAAATTATGACATGAGAAACATTGACCATTGAAGAAGTTCCTGCGATTATCGAATCTACTGACCTAGTGATTGTAGTTTCTATTGATATTCATCTTTGAAGCAAATTGAGTACAATTTACCTGAGGTTGGTTGTGGCTTTTGTTCATCCTTGAAGTAAATTGAGCCTGATTTACCTGGTGATCTGCTTCATGCCTTTGCTGATGATTGTCAATCTGTCCACTGCTCTTTGTTGCATCAAGATAGCTTTAGTGGAGGTTGACGGTTCTGTGATTGAGATGCTTCTTCAGTATATCCAAGACCTATCTTCATCAGAGGAGAACGCTGCACTTTGATAATTTCATTTAATGTTTTTGATCCTTTAGCAAATCTGAGATTGAGAGCTTTTGTTTTCTCAAGATCCTTTCTTAGACCCACAATCATATCGTGTTTTTCTCTTTTAGCAAGTTGGTATGTCAAAGTATCTATAATCATATTCTTTTCTTCTAAATAGATTTTGAGTTTAGAGATTTCTTCATACAGGTCATCTTCATCTAAAGCATGCAAGAAATCATCATCTTCATAAGCCATCAGAAGTCTATAGTCATTACTATTTTCATCTTCATCACTATTTGATAAACCATCGCTATCTTCAAGAGTATAGTAGCTCTTTTTACTTACACTTCTTTTTTTATTCCATTTTGCAGATTCCTTCCCTTTATCATTTTTATCTTTATGAGGACATTTGGCAACATAATGATCGACTCTACCATAGGCAAAACATTTGAAAGGTAGTTTACCTCTGAATCTTCCGGAACCCCGTTGAAGCTTCTTGACAAAGTTTACTTCCTCTTCTTCTTTTGAAATATGGACTGATTCATTGAGTTCTTCTTTTCCTTTTACTGAAGCTTTAAAAGCGGCTTCTCTTATATTTGATGGACCTCCTTTTCTCATCTCAAAGGCAGTTAAGATTCCGTGAAGCTATGTCATATTAATAGTTTGTAGATCATGCTTTTCTTCTATGGAAGATACTTTTGATTCAAATTTAGTAGACAGGGATCTTAAAACTTTTTCAACTAAGGTAACTTCCTTTATCTCTTCACCCAAATTCTTCATGCAATTAACAACCTCATTTATACATAAGAAGTAACTAGCTATACTTTCATCATTGTGCATCTTGAGAGTTTCATATTGAATTCTGAGAGTTTGCATCTTAGCACGTTTTACTTGAGAGTGTCCGTCGTAGCATAGAACGATTTTGTGCCATATTTCTTTGCCTAATTTGAGCTGCATAAGTTTGACAAACTTTGATTGTGACAGACTTCCCAATAATGTATTGACAGCCTTGGCATTGGTTTCATATTGCTTTTTACCTACCGTATCTGTAGGAATTGCTGACGGAAATGTATATCCTCCTTCCACGATTTCCCATACATCTGTTCCAAGTGATTGAAGATAGGTTGTGATTCTTACCTTCCAATAAACAAAGTTTCTCCCATCAAAGATTGGTTGTTTTATGGATCCCCCGCTTTCTTGATTACTCATGATGTTGGATCTTCCTTCAAGCGATCAAGCTTCTTCTGAAGGACCTGCTATAATACCAATTGTTGGAAACAATACTGAGAGGCGGGTGAATCAGTATTATTAGATCAATAATTTAATTTTCAAAAATGATTTGTATATGCTACTTCATCTTAGTGAACTACCGTGTATACACAACTATACTTAATGCGATCAACGTATATGAAGAGATCTTTTGATTTACGCAAATTATCATACATTAAACTTTAACCAGTATATTAGGAATTCATTAGACAGTGCAGTAAAAATGAAATAAAGCATCCCACATAAGTAACACACATAAACACCAAGATATAAGGTGGAAACCCAATGTGGGTGAAAACCACCTGCTACTGTCGTCTCTGTCTTCTTTTAATAATAAGAAATTTTTTTTTACAATTTTTGTGCTAGTGCAGTCTTATACCAGTACGCAGACTTCTACCTGCAGAAGGCTACAACCTTTTCTCATTCTCCAACTTCTACTGGAAGGGAGCTACGACCCCCTAGCTCTTGTACTAGTTGATATGTTTACTAGTATGTAGGTGCCGGCCTACAAAAGGCTACAACCTTCTCTTTTCTTCCAGGGACCATGTTTCATAAATTTTCAGACTGGATCCATCAACAACATCATTCAATCATCAAAAATATCTACATCAACCAATTTTCTTTTGAACCAACCACAACCGAATCAATGAATCACTTTGAGAACCCATCAATCTGATCATTCAGAATGTTGTCACCAGAATACAGTAACAAGAACCCAAGCTAGAACCTAAAACACTACAACAGCAAACAAAAGCAACTAAAAATATTTTATAAGGTATACACTACTTCCATGTGTCGAACCTGCATGCATATGCGCTTTCCTCAAAGTGAACCAGCGTACATATTTGCAAATAAAATTTATGATGTATACGCTACTTTGATATGCAAAACCAGCGTGTATATGCTCCTTTTCTAAAGTGAACCTGCGTACAGATCTATAAATGATGATTTAAACATTACAACTATTCTAGACTTTAGTCATACACAGATCATTATATTTACAGACTACAATATGTGTCATTTATTCAGATACATGATCAAACCATATAAAGATAATTCACTTCAAGCCTTAAGATCCTAATACATCATTAGATCTTATCCTTCATCAAATGCTAGGGTTTATCCTTGGTTCAGATCAAGCACAACACCATAAGCCAATCACCTGCATATTAGATATCACACTTCATCAGATATTCGATACTTACACATCCTGGCCTAATGATATTCTCCTCCTTATATAGTTTGTAGGCCTTTCTCAATACCATGGAACAAAACCACTTAGGACCAATACCTTGGACCAAATACCTAGGGTCAATACCTTGGACCCGATACCTTGGACCAATACCATGGATCAAAGATGCCATGGACCAAATACTTCTGACCAAAAACTTAGTTTTCCAAGGTATACACACTTTTCCTTTTGTGAAAGTGCGTGTGTATGTATACGTGACTTGTATACAGTGAATCTACGTGTATACGCGACTTGGCCAATGGTGAACCTGCGTATACATCTCTTTCTTCATTCTATGAAGTCTAATCTATAACTTTGTGCTGTTAACCTGCTATACTATGATCTGTCATCCGAGTGAGTTGCCATCAATGACAACACCTGTGTCATAATGCCAACATCAACATGTCAGGGGATCTCCCCGTAAGAATTCCAACCTAGACCTTAGACTATTTGGAGAAGGAGTCCAAGTAGTGGGTTGTATGGCATCACCTTGACTGTGGTTGTGTCCAAAGGTAAGTAATATTTCCTTGTTGGAAGCGAGGTTGTGACCTTGCAACAAGTCAAGGAAGGTGCATGAAAGGCTCTAACACATGGAAGGGGAGAGGAGTGCACCTCTTAGAAGCCTGTGATAGCACGTAGCTTGAAAGGGAACACACGAGCTGAAAGACATCATGAGATGGAAAGAAGGATAACCAACGATCCAAAATGATTGATTATAACAACGACATGTTTCAATAAGATTCATAAAAAAACATACGGAATAATCCACACATACATGTGTAAATTATAACTACATACATCTTTAGAGTAACCAGGATAGCTGAACTATAATAACAATATATGCATGAAACATGTTGGCTTTGTTATATTAAAAGAGTGAAAGATCCAATCATACATACAACCATGAAAACCACTAGCCCCGATAGTAGAACATTATAGTGACTGTCACATGCTCCTCCAAAGAGATGTACTAGCTCTGCATTGTGGAAAATCCAAGGCTCATTATAATACACTCCAAGCTTTCTCTAAGTTATACCTATCAAAATCTTGGATCCCAAAAGCATATGTAATGAGTTATGAGGTTCTATATATAGCAAAGTGTGGGGTGACCCTTGAAATTCCCCTTTGTGACTCTTCAACTACCTTCACAACTCTTCAACTTACACATGGCTATTTACATTCTACTTTTGACACTTGGTATTTCAATTTACAACATGTTTACAATACAATTTGCACATGTACTCATGTGAGACAAAAATGGGCTTGAGAAATCTTTACAAGATATCACTAAGATTGGGATAGCTATGGGAAGACTAACTCTTTGACATCCTCTTGATGATCAATGGTGGTGAACTGATGCTAAGCTTGGTGGTGTATTATGGTGTCCGTGTACTCCATGGTGACATCCTTCTAAAAGTGAACTCTTGCCTCCATGTTATTTGGGTACACTAATTTGGCACTACTATCCAACTCTTTAGATAACATGCACATCATGGTCTTAAGTGCAGCCAGACGAGTGACATACTAGCGTATAGTGTTTGCACTCATTTGGAAGTCTACCCTGGTGGCATGTGCATTAATTGATTCAAGTACATGTCTAGCTCCATTCGGACTTGGTTCTTTGCTTTCACCTCGGTGAGTGTGCCAATGGATGGGATTGCATGCATGTGCACAATGACATCCATGCTCTTGAATACTCATGCATGTGAATCTTGTAAGTTGGTGATGAGCTATGGGAGTTCCTCATAGTTCTGGATCTGACTCCAGATGTGTGCCTTGAGCTCCACTACCTTTGGCATCATCACCTTTTGCAAGTGCAATGGGGCTCCATCGTACCTCATTATCCATATCTGCATGTGATCAATAGTAGTGTGTATGTTTGTCAAGATGCGTGATCTCCTAGAACAATATTGCTGCCAACCATTAATATGGACAACTGACTTATCCATGGTGACAAACCTGAAGTAAAACTTCCGCATGAATACCTCGAGAGACACTAATTCATCAAGTATTTCTTTCTTCAACTATGCTATGGTGGATGTTGTAGCTTTCTCTTCTCCATACTTGGTTACTTGCAACTCCTTATCCATGTGCTCATTCTCAATTATCAAGAATCTCTCACTTGAGAGGGTAGCTTCAGCATATGCCTTTGTCGCATCGGCTAATGTAGTTGGATGCCTGCACACATTGGAAACGATCACTCGATCTTCAAACTACATAGGAGATACTTGGACATCTGGGGTGGGAACTCTACGCGACTGCACAACAGTGTGTTGTGACTCGTCAAAGGATATGTTGTGAACATCTGCTTTTGGATTGTCCTCAAGGATTTCAATGTCTCCTTGATCACTTGGGACTTTCTCTTCTCCTGGATCTGGTCAAGATTGTGGAGTGAACTCTTGGTAATTAGGAATGAGGTCAATGTCTTGATCTAGCCTGTGCTGAACCACATCCATTCCATCTGCTCCAACATCTATTCAATCTCATGACCAAAGTCCTTCTCCTACGACTGCTCACCCTATTTTCTATCTACCAGTTGTTCTAATGAATCAATAACCTCTATGGGCATAGTTTCATCAATGTGTGCATGTTGTGACTCCTGATGTTCTTGTTCCTACTATGCTTCCTTCTCTCTTCTACGCAACTCTTGTTCTTCCCTTGGTGCTTTCTTAAAATCTTGAAACTCCTTTTCTGCCTCCTTCAGTTTTTTCTTCTCCCTCTGTCTTTGTGCAATCCTTCTGTCGTGTTGTTGCCTCTTTGCCTCAAACTCTAAATTTTATCTCAAGACTAGTGGATCTACTTTGAACTTGCAACTTTGCTCCACCTCTGCACTATCTGCAACCTTCCTCTTGCCTTTTTCAAGCATAGGTCTGTTTCCCTCTATTGCTGCCGATGTTACTGCTCTCTAAGATGTTGGTTCCTTTTTCATTTCTAACCACTCTACAACCATTCTAATGAGTTCATTAAGCCTTGAGAAGTTATAGTAGTATCTCCATGGGTCTTCCTCAGGCCAATGACATGCCCCGTGGATCCAAGGATCATGCACTCTCGCACAGTGGTCTTCCACTAAGAGATGCAGCTCATATGGATTGAAACATTTAGTTTTGAAGGCAAACCTCTTGAATTCCTCCATCTTGTTCTCAACATGCTTGATATTCTAGATCTCATACAACTCTATCTACAAAGGAAGAGCTGTCCAAGGTGCCTTCTTCTTCCTACACTGTCTTGCTAATAACCCTGTCGAGATGTGGTATGAAACTTATTGCATGACCAGCTTATCCATGACAAACTTTGGTAAAATATGCAAAGCCTTCTCTGCACTGTACATCCAGATGAAGGTTCCAAGGGGTAAGGCATACCAATCTATTATGTTAACCAATTCCTCCATCACTACCTATGACATGTAAGGCAGATCCTTCTCAAAGATCATCCTATACACCGGGGTCATGAAGTGGTCTAATAGTTATATTATAACTCCATGGAAACTTCACTCGAAGAACAAACTACAATAGGTGTTCACAGAGGTTTCTGAAGGTGTTCATGACCATCCCAAGCTTGGGAACTGCTGACAAGCACAGATTGCATCAAGTATGCAAGCGGACATGAAAATATTTGCTTTCTAACCCTTGGGCAGATGTCGGGCTTCTATTACTTGTCCCTTAATATGGAGAGCCAACATGTCAGACCAATTGAAAGGTATTCCTTCATTCGCTAATTGATCCAACACAATCACCCAACTCTACGAGAATGTTTTTATACTCTCTTAAAGAGACATGCAAAGATGACCAAGAACTAATAAGCCTTCCACAATATCCTTGTATTTTAAGCTTGGTTGGGTGTTGTCATGACATTATATGGCTCTTTCACCTAACTCTTCAAGATGTCTCTCGATTTTTCACTACTGTTGGGCCTAGTTAAGGGTGCATCCATTATGACTACTAACTGTGAAAAATGATACATCTCCTAGATGTCCTAGGCCCTGTAGGTAGCAAGTTGTATTCCACTGACACTGCTCCACACAATTGTCTCCGGATCAGTATGTGAGACAATCTAGTGGATCATGTCCACGCATGGAAACGTGGGATACCTGCATGCAATCTGGTACAAACCAGACTTGTGGATGAGGACATAAAATCTACAGTCCTCTAGATTCTCCTTGAAGGTGCCTGAAAAGATGTCATTGATGTCCTTCCATTTGATCTTCATTTGCTTGTCTATGAACAACTTAGTGTCTTCATAGATGGCCAAGCTCATAGACACTTGCTTGACCACATCTCGAGTTGCGGTCTCAATGGTGTCCTTTTACCCTGCTCTCTCGGAAGTCATTGTACATGTACTACTGAGAGACTATTGAACACCTGTGATACCTAGAGACATAGAAACACTCATAGAAAATAATCTATCAGTTGAAAAGAAAAGGTAACTTCAGGACTGACATGCAACACACCTAGGTGTATCAGTGGAAGATTTGCACAAATTTTACTGGGAGGTTGCGAGACTGACTGTCAGAACCATGCAAAAAATAGTCTAGACTGTCAATGAGCTAACTGAGTGCTGAAAATGTGTAGAGCACAGTCCAACTTGGCCTGCTAAGGATTGAAACTACACATTGTGCAGTTTTAGTCACCATGACTACAACTTGGTAAAACTACATTGAACAATTCTGGGGGCCAATTGAGGCACTGCCTCTTAGAATTACACAGAGAGATCCTGGGAGGCTAGTGTGAGGTAATATTTGTACAATTTTTGGTAGCAAGGCAAGGAATTCCATCCCAGAAATGTGCAGTGCAAGCCGAGCAAGGCAAGGTCCACACCTAGCAGCTCAGACCCGCTAACGAGCAACTGAAAATAGTAAGGACTGAATGCATGTGCAAACATGGGTGCAGATATGAGTGAATGAACATGCATACGATCAATGAATGTGGGATTTAGTAAAACAAGAAAAAAAACTAAGTGTGTGAAATGAGTTGCTGCAACGACGACTGTTAGAGCAGAAACAATGTCATGCATGCGACAGCAAGGAGATGCAATGAAAAGCTTGAAACAAATATTCTACAAGCTAACATGAATTAAAACAACAACAGACATTCAATGAAACCAAGAAAACAACACTCACACAAGCTGAAATACAAAATGTGCTAGAAAAGCAGCAAAAGACATGAAAAGTGGACTTACCCAGAAAAAGTTGAGTTGAGAGTGTCGAAGGTTCCTAGATGCAATGGGGATGCCATAGCTCCAAGATCTATGTGGGGAATTAGCTTTGAAGTGTTGAATAAATAGTTTTGACAAGATCGAGGCTTATGATGCACATGCCACAAATCTAGGAAAAAGCGACACTTGGTGGGAGGTTTCTAAAACTTCTTTTGCATGTAACCTCCAATTGCTAAAAATAGATCCCTAAAATCTAGGGATAGTTTTTTCTTTTTTCTTTTTTCTTTTTCAGGAAAAAGCTGCCCATGCATGCAAGCAAGATTGCCTAGTCATGGAGAGAACAGGTCAACTTGGGAGCACATGCAATGGACAACAATCCTCTCGATGATTTTTGCATAGTTGTTGGGCTAAGTGGCTCTGGCTACCCCTCTAGCTCTATGCAATTTCTGGACTGAAGCCAAGGCTGCTAGACAGAACTGCACAAATTCTAAGAGTAATCATAGTGATGGGCTGCTCTACGCAATTTTTAGGGGTAAGGGAATCATCTTTCTCTGTGCATTTCTAGAGAGTAATAGGCTGCCTTGATGTTTTGCATAATTATGGAGAGCAAGGCTTGTTGTCGTCCAGTTCTGCACAATTATCCAAGTGAGAACAACAACACATTGGAGATCAAGTCTCAAGATGTCATGTTGCAGGTGAAAAACAAGCAAGTTAGCCAACACAATTTGATAAGCCAAGAAACTTAACTTTAGAAGATGTACCTGGGTAATGTAAGACATGCTGCTAAGGATGGTTGGTAGGGAGGAATCAAAATGAAGCTAAGGAAAACTTTTGGAGGATGGTTTTAGCTGCTACAACACACAACAAAATAATATGTGATATCATGTAATGAATCCTCCAACTAATCGGTCATGCATGGAGGATCGATCTCGTATATCATCTAGAATATGACCATGAAGAAGTGCTCTGGTAATACTTCGTATATGTAAAAGCCCCTAGTTGATTTTCCCTTGTAAATAAAAAAATAAGACCAATGTCATGGGACACGTATTCGAAGCAGAGTTTTGGGAAAAACATTGTGATGGCGTATCACTAATGATTAGTTAACGGCTATGGAAATTGGCAGAGGCATTGGTAAAGGAAAAGTGCCAATAATTGGAATTTTGTTTATGAAATAATATAAAATAAGAAAAAAGGGAGATGAAGGTTCATTGGTTTGTAGGGGAGGAAAACTGAAAGAAAAATGAAGGAAAATGAGGAAAATAGAGGCCCTAACGATAAAAATGCCTCTAAGCATAAATTCACAACATTTTTCAGTTTTAGATTGAAGTTCTCTTCTATTCTCTAATGCAGGAGCATCCAGCACCCTTAGTCAAAAGGAGGAATCGAAAGCAAAGCAAAGAAGAAGACGTGGACCACCGAGAAAATAGGGACAATTTTGTTTAAAACAAAGCTTAATTGATGGAAGCGATAAGTCTCTAGAAGACTTTATCTGCCGCATATGTATGCATGTAGCAAGCTTTAGGGCTTTAGTTGAGTGATTCAAGGAAAGGATGTGATTGGATCCTTCACAGTGATCTGATCCAATGTTTCCATAGAAATATATGTGTAATGAACTTGCGCGATCACTATATGAGGCAGAGTGATATAGATAGAGTTAGTGTAAACAGAGTGTTGAAATGTAGTCGAGAGGAGAATCTGTGCTAAGGCTGAAATGCCTTAGAATTGTAATTGTGCTATGTATAATAAATGTGTTTGTGGGTTTCCTGCATGTCTGTGTAGTATGTTCCCATTCAATTCTATTATATATATAACTATTGTGTTGTGTGTTGATGGAATATGATAGAGGAAAGCCTGAGAAAGGCGTAAAAATCCATCAAATGAAAGATATTAAGTCCAAGAGGACACTGGAGAAATGATACACCTGTTCCGTTAAATCTATTAGATCAACAACCTAGATCAAATTGCAAAGGAGCAGAGAGCTCATATCGCATCAGTAGAATCATTAAAACGATATCAGAACTAAGCGAAATAATGATTTGATCAAGAATTTCAATTGAACGATAACCATCGGAACAGACCACGATCGAGGGTTGCGATCAAATCGCTAATCGTAATCGGGGAGTTCAAGAGATAGTGGTGGTGCGATGGAACACCAATCGGAGATGAGCGATGTGGCGATGTCGCTGATAGACCAATCAGTGATCAGGTAGTCAGAGTTTGAGAGAAGGCAGAGCTCAGTGTAGTGAAAAGGTTATGGAGTGCCGACCCAATGATTTATGTAGTCAGGTTAATGGTATTTCAGATTCGGCTTATGTGTTCAACCACATTATTTATTGTGTATTGCATTAGGATATATGTTTTCGGATTATTAAAGGGAATCCCAGTAAATGTGTAGCCATGGTTTTAAGGCCTAAAAGCCTCAAGAATGCTTTTGATAGTGTATGGGATCCCGATACTGTAAAGAAAGCTTTGATAAGTGTTGTGATCCGATTACAAAGGCTTATAGCCTCACAACCGCTTCCGATAGGCTTTGTGGGCCATAACCCATAGGCCTCATGATCAATTTTTAAAGGAAAAGTGATTTTGGTTAACCCCCAATTTCACTTTCCATCATTTGGTATTAAAGCAGGGAAAGTTTTCCTGTGAGAAGAAGGATGAAGAGTGCAAGCAGAGGAGAAGGAGATACAATGGTTTAAAGTATGGAGAGTTATGGTCTTACTGTCACACAGAGAATGAGAGCTAAAAGTGAGAAGATTGCCATAAACCTAGAGCAAGGTGTGCTCAATTGGTTCCAGAGAAGAGAACCAGAAGGATGCCAAAAGACTGAATGAGAAGAGCTTGGTGAGGTATCATGTAGTAGAAGGATACTATTACTGCAGAGGCTTGGTTGTAGCTCATAGAAGACCATGAAGGTAGTTCCACTGAAGAAGTGAAGTATCAATGGGTAGAATTGCTAAGGAGAAGGAGAAGCATATGACCAGGAGGTCATAAAATTTTGTGCCTCGGGAGTCTAATGTAGGAGCATTCAGCACCCTTAGTCAAAAGGAGAAATCCAAAGGAGAGCGAAGAGGAAAATGTGGACCATCGAGAAAATAGGGAAAATTCTATTTAAAAATGAGCTTAATTGATGGAAGAAATAAGTCTCTAGAAGACTTTATCTACCACATATGTATGCATGTAGCGAGCTTTAGGGCTTTAGTTGAGTGATTGAAGAAAAGGATGTGATTGGATCCTTCACAGTTATCCGATCCAATGTTTCCATATAAATATATGTGTGATGAACCTACGTGTTCAATATAGGAGGCAGAGTGATATAGATAGAATTGGTGTAAATAGAGTTTTGAAATGTAGTCGAGAGGAGAACTCGTGGTAAGGCTGAAATGCCTTAGAATTGTAACTGTGCTATGTATAATCAATATGTGTTTGTGGGTTTCTTGCGTGTCTATGTAGTATGTTCCTGTTCAATTATGTTATATATATATATATCTATATATATATATATAATTGTTGTGTTGTGTGTTGACGGAATATGATAGAGGAAAGCCTGAGAAAGGCGTAAAAATCCATCAATTGAAAGATATTAAGTCCAAGAGGAGGTTGGAGAAATGATACACAACATCCGTTAGATTTGTTAGATCAACGACCTGGATCAAATTGTAGAGGAGCAGAGAGCTCATATCGCACCGACGAAATCATTGAAACGATATCGGAATGGAGAGAAACGATAATGAGATTACGAATTTCGATTAAACGACAACCCTCAGATTAGACCAGGATTGAGGGTTACGATCAAATCGCTAATGTGAATCTGGGAGTCCAAGAGATAGTGGTGGTGCAATGGAATGCCGATGGCCGGTGAGTGATGTGGCGATGTGACCAATAAACCAATCGATGATTGGGTAGTCGGAGTTTTGGAGAGGGTAGAGCTCAGTGTAGCAAAAAGGTTATGGAGTTTGGACCCAACAAATTATATAGTCAGGTTAATCGTATTTCAGATCCGGCTTATGTGTTTGGCCACATTATTTCCTCTGTATTGCATTAAGATATATGTTTGTGGATTGTTAAAGGGAATACTGGTAAATGTGTAGCCATGGTTTTAAGGCTTAAAAGCCTCAAGAATGCTTTCGATAGCATATGGGCTCCTGATAGTGTAAAGAAAGCCCCAATAAGTGTTATGGTCCGATTACAAAGGCTTATAGCCTCATAACCACTTCCGATAGGCTTTGTGGGTCATAACACACAAGCCTCGGGATTGATTTGTAAAGGAAAAGGGATTTTGGTTAACCCCCAATTTCTCTTTCCATCATTCTCTCACGATCTTATACTCTTGCACACTTAAAGCATTCATGCATATTTCTTAGATCACTCTATCATACATTGGATTCAAATAAAGAAGGAAAGGTGATAACGAGAAATATTCAGGGGATATCAGGATCATAAACTACAGTGGGATTGCTTTGTAGGTAACATGTTGCATGTATGATCTCCTTATTGATTTATGGATGCATGGGATATGCATGTGATTATTTGGTTATGATATTTCATTGGCATACAGGATTTCCTAGATTGATAGTGAATTTAGCCTTGCCTTGCCATTTCCTAGATAACCATGATGTTGTGGGCTTTTTTTTTCCATTTGATTTTTTTCTGGTTAGTGCTCATAATTCCTTATGGGTGTGGGTTATAAGAAACAGAGTGGAAGCCCTAAAAAAACTTGGATTGAGTTACTAGTCCTGGAGCCAAGGTTGGACAAATTCTCTAGAACCATTGGTGGGTTCAGTTTCTAGTCTTGGAGTTGGGTTGGACAAATGCTATAGACCCCTGGAAGCTTGTGAGTTGACTTACTAGTTCATAGAGTCCTAGACTTGAACAGACCTGTGGTGTTTCCATGGGTTCACCCCTATCCCCTATTCTTGCAAATCTTTTTATGGAAGATTTCGAAACCAAACCTTTAGCCTCGGCTCGTCTCCTTCCCAAGCTGTGGAAAAGGTATGTAGATGACACTAATGTCATCTAGTCCCATGGCCAAGAGGAGTTGGATCTCTTCTTCAATCACCTTAACTGTCAGTCCTCTACCATTAAGTTCACTATGGAAAAAGAGGTCAATGGTTGCCTCCCTTTCTTGGATATTCTTATATCGAAGAATAAGGATGGTTCTCTCTACCACTCAGTGTTCTGGAAGAAAACACATACTGAGCAGTATCTTCATGCTGATTCCCATCATTTCCCTGCTCAAAAGTTGGGTGTTCTTAACACCCTCGCTACTCGTGCCCTGAGGATTTCTGATAGGGAGAGCTTTGATAAGAAGAAATCCCATCTCCTTAATGTCTTTGTGGAGAATGCCTATAATAGGCGCCTAGGTCAGAAGGGTTTCCTTAAAGCCTCTAAAAACTCGTTAAGCAAAAAAGAACCTAAAGAGCGCCGACTAAGGGTCCGTCTTCCCTATGTATAGGGAACCATGGACAAGATTGCTCGGATTCTTAAGAAGTATGATATTCCCTCAACCTTTAGGCCGCTCAACACTATTCGAAAATCCCTCCGATCAGTGAAAGATCCCATTGACCCGAAAGACATGAAGGGTGTTTACTTGATCTCTTGTTCTTGTGGGACCCCCTATATCGGGGAAATAGGGCACTCCATCCATCAAAGGATCAACTAACATGCAGCTGACCTAAAACATGGGAGAACCAAGTCTTCAGCGTTAGCAGAGCATGCGGAAAAGACCAAGCATAAAGTGTGTATTGAGGAGGCCAAGGTTATTGCCAAGGTTGCGCAGTTCCATCACCGTAAATTCAGGGAAGCTATTGAAATTGAAGGAAGGCCGAAAAATCTCAATAGAGATGATGGCTGGAAGATCAGTAGCTACTGGATCCCTTCCCTTTCTTCCTAGTCTTGCTTTTTCTAGCTTTCGTTGTTTCCCTTATTTTCGCAGTTCTTTTTCCTTGGAGCCGTGTCTTTCCTTCCTCCTAGGGTTTCTCCTTTTGGCTCTATAGTTTTCTTTTGATCCTGTTCTTGTCCTTCTTCTTTTTAGAATGTGTCGCTTGCTTGATTTATTTATTTTTATTTGTATTATTTTTTATTTCTTATTTCATTTTTTTTTTTAATATTTTCTCGTTATTTATTTATTTATTTTTTATTTATTTTTTTTTTATATGAATTTTTATAATTTATTTATTTATTTATTTTTTCTTCGATATTAGTACCTTTTACAACCTTCTACTTTTTAATTAAACTGTATATATTATTATTATTATTATTATTATTATTATTATTATTTTGGGTTAAGTTAACTTAATTTTCTCGTTCCAATGTTTTGATTATTTCTAACTAACTTTTATGAATATTACTTTATATATATATATATATATATATATATATATATATATATATATATATATATATATATATATATATATATATATATATATGCATATATTTTATACATATATTATAAGAAAAGGTCCTTTATATAACTAATTCCCATCTAAATATTAAACAACTTATAATTTTTAATTATCAAACATAACTTTTTAACTTACCATTAACACCATTTAAATTATTTTTTATATATTTTTATATTTTTATTGGTTACCTAATCTAACTAATTTCCATTAAATTATAATAATTTTTATAACCCTGGTCCTAAAGTCAAAATTAGCCATTGGTCAAGTTAGCTGTTGGAGACTCTGCTCAGACTATTTAACATGCTAAGCTGGATCTGTTTCTTCAACTTGTCCTGACGATGAACCGCACTAGTTGGTTCGAAACGTGTCGACAAAGGTTTTCCGAATGTGATTTACGCTGAAATCTCTTCTTAAAAAAATTATGTGGAGACCGATCTAGTTGGTATTAAAGACACAAAACTATGAGGTGGAATCACTAGTTGAGGGTTGAGATGATTTTACCTCTGGAAACCCTGGTATGGTTCTGTTTGGTTTATTCCATGAGATCCCAAATTCATGCTTGGAATATGGTTCAAGGATGATTGGCTGAAAGAGAGATTTGGTTTAGCCTAATCTATGCTTGGGTGGTACGTGGAAGTCCCTGACTAGGTTAGTTTTGCATATGTTAATAAGAACTCTTTTCCTATTGTATTCTATGAGTAATTGTACTTGTTATTATGTGACTTTCATGATTTTTCTATCATGCTTATTATTCTAGTTATATGTTGGTTATAAGTATAGTTCCATAACAGGTTGTAGCTATGGCTCTTGATACGTTTTGATTAGTTGATGAACAATTGAATAATGCATGAGATAATATATGTTATTATAGATATTATGAGAGGGAATTAAATGTTCTTGGTGAATCTTAGATAAGTTTTAGACCCCTATATTTAGATATGCATCAATGACCTATAAATTACATGCTTTCCATATGTTTGATGAAATGTCTGTCATGGTTACGGCTGGTTGGGTCAAGTCCTTGATCAAGTTTTGTATGAAATATTTTGTCCTGATGTTATTGACCATTCTGGAGAGTCTCACTTAGTTATAGGTAGTGGTCTGGAGGCTAGCATGAAATGGTGGCTCAGAATCTCTGACCGCATTGACTGAACTAAAAATTAGGCTACAACCGCATCGATGCAATGTTGTGCATGCGGTTAGGGGTTTCCCACCATTTGGACAACTTGTTGTTGGTGTGGTTCTGGGCCCAGGGTTTAGAAAAGATGTCTAACTTAGGGTTTGGGCACTTGGGGTGGTTTTTTAGCCTCTTAGTGACCTGTAGCCCCTGTCAGACTTTGTGGGCCATCATTTTGTCTTTATTAGTCTACCCCACTTTATTAAATGGATATAGGACATCAAGTCTGATAATATTAGCTCTCCCTCTCATGTTTACCTCAATAGACATGCATAATTTGGTAAATGTGGGAGGGGTGTTTATAGGGTGGCATCGAATAGTGTTTCCATTCTCTTTGGATGATATCTAATTCCACATATTTGTATCCGATCTGCTAGGTTTAACAAATGGACTGGATGGCTGGATTGTGTTTTTCGTGCATGCATGTTAGTTGTCTATGTGTTCATTATGAATGCATTTTGATAGGCATTGTTGTAGTAATGTCGTCATGTAGAACTTGATGTTGTTGATTTCATTATATATACATATGTTATGCTAATCCAGATTGATTTTGCAAAAGAGATAGCCTCCCATGAACTTCACTGAGGTATGTTAATTATGCTTCTATTTGGTTTATCTGACATTTTATGTTTGCGGGAATTAAAAGATCAAGATGACTAGTAGAATGATGGACTAAAGTTCACTCCATTATCCCTATAGATTAGATGAACAACATGATGATGATTACTCCCCTAACATAGTATATACATTGAGAAGCTTGAAAGCTGAGATTAAAAGTTGTAAGGAAGATAATGGTAGGATCATTCAGTCATAGGAAAGAATTTCTAGGGCATGAGAGAAGAAATTAGAGGTTAATGCAGTCATACTTTCGAGTCTATGAGATTTGTAAAGATAGTGACTGCTTAGAATTAGTGATGGATAGGAGGAAAGGAATAATGGCGCATATGGAAACAGGTGCCAATCAGGATACAAGTTTGACAGGGATGATACATTCAGAGATGGTAGGTTCTTGGATACAACTCAGAGGAGGGGTAATCACTGCAGGATCTATTCTAGTTTTGGATCAGAGAGACAACATCATAATCACCATCACCATATGTATAGGATAAGTTAAAAGAATTACATTCCATAGGATTTCAAGAAAGAAAAGCCTCCTACATTTGATGGAGAAATGAAGAAATCACAAGATCTAGAATCTTGGTTGCCTGGGATTAATAATTTTTCTAGATTACATGATTATTTAGAAAATATAAAAGCCATGATAAGTACTTTCAATATTAATGGAAAAGTAGACATTCGGTGGGAATATGTGAAGAATTGTAGGGACGTTCAAGAAGAAGAGGTCACTTGGAGTCATTTTGAGATACTTTTCAGGAAGAAGTATCTATCTGAATGATACTAAAATGACATGGAAAAGGAATTCTATGAGTTGAAAAAAAAATATATGATCTATGAGGAGTATACTAGCATATTCTTGGAGTTTTTTAGGCATGTGCCTTATCTTAAGGATGAGAAAGCAAAATATTTAAAGATTCATCAATGGATTGATGGTATCATTCAAAGATAGAATTAAATTTTATGAGACTAGATCATTGGAGTAAACCATTAGGATGTTGAAGTAGTATTATGAACAATGAAAGCACAGGAGTAATTGTAAGTAGGATTGCAAAGGTAATGAGAAGAATAAAAGAAAGTGGGATAAGAAGAGAGGAAAACCTTGGGATAAAAATGACAATGCGAATGCAACATCATATAAGAAGTTCAATGCAGTTGACGCATGATAGGAATTTTAGTCTATGGAGCAAAACAAGGGTGATGGTAGGAGGCCTTTATAATGTTGGACTTGTGGCAAGGATCATTGTAGGATAGAATGTCCAAAAAATCAAGGTGGCAGACCGCAGATTTATACTGCGTAGGACGAACAAACATTTGGGGATGTTGGACAAAGTAATCCTCGAATTTATGCAGCTTTGGATAGTATGTAGGCTGATCATTGGGAACCTGTTATCAAGACAGAAGGTAAGATTTTTCATCGTATTGTTTCTATTTTTATTGACCCTCGATCTAACTATAGTTATATTAGTCTTTACTTGGTGGAAAAGTGTTTCTTGAATTAAGAAGTGCATGTAGATTCTTGGTTAGTGTATTTTTCTATAAGAACTAAGAAAAGAGTTGATCATTGGTTAATATCTTGTGCATTTAAGTTTAAAAGTATGTCTACATTAGCGCTTCTAAATGTGCTTTTTTTGGGATCGTATAGTATGTTGTTGTGTACAGATTGGTTGTACATTCATAGGACTAAGGTTAATTTCTATGATAAGGTTATTGAGTGCTTGGATGATGATGGAGAAAAGAGTATCTTGTAGGGTAAGAAGAAGCCTACATCAATGTGAATGGTCATAGCTATGCCAGCAAAGCATAGTAGCTAGAAAGGATGTGTATTATTTGTAGTTCATATTTCTAGTGACAAAGGTAATGATATTGAGGATGTTGAAGTCTTGAAGATTTATCTAGTTTTGTAGTATTTTTAGGATGTATTTCGAGAAGATATTTCAAAGTTACCACCTCATAGCGAAGTGGAATTTTCTATTGAGTTGATGCTAGGAGAAACACCAAGATCGGAAGAACCATATAGGATGAGCACTCCAAAGTTAGTGAAATTGAAGCTACATTTGAAGGAAATGATTGAAATGAATACATTAGGCCAAGCGTGTCACCTTTGGGTGCACCCATATTGTTTGTGAAGAAGAAGGATGGTACTCTCAGGTTTTGCATCGACTATTGGCAGTTGTACAAGGTGAGGATCACTAATAGGTAGCCATTTCCAAGGATTGATGACTTGTTTGATCAATCGAAGGGAACATTAGTATTATCAAAGATTGATTGGAGATCTGGATATCATCATGTACACATCAAAAGAAGAGGATATCTACAAGACTATTTTCGAGACTAGGTATGGGAATTATGAGTTTGTTGTGGTTCATTTTCATTTGAATAATGCTCCAGCTACTTTCATGTGTTTGATGGATAGTGTGTTGCATCCTTATCTAGACAAATTTGTGATAGTATTCATTGATGACATACCGATATATTCTAAGAATAAGGAATATCATGCAGAACATCTGGAAACATTGTTAAGGTTGCTGAGAGTGCATCAATTTTATGCTAAGATTAGTAAATGTAGTTTTTTTTAGACAAACATTCATTACTTGGGGCATGTGGTTTCCATGGAAGGTATAGTAGCGGGCTCGAAAAATACCAAACTCCTCAGAATGTGGATGAGGTCAGGTCATACATCGGGTTAGCAAGTTATTACAAGAAGTTCATTAGGAACTTCTTACAGATTGTCTATCCTATTACATCCTTGCAGAGAAAAGGAACGAAATTTGAATGGAAATAGGAATGTGAAGATAGTCTTCAGCAGTTTAGGTAATTTCTTACAAATGCTCCTGTATTTAAGATTACAAATCCAAATAAAGAGTTTGTGGTATGTACAAATGCTTGCATGAGAGGAATTGGTGGAATCTAATGTAAGAAGGACAAGTAGTACGATTTATGTTAAGGAAGTTTAATGAGAATGAGTAGAACTTTGTGAGGCATAACCTTGAGTTGGTAGTGCCCATGCCTACATTTAATATGTGGATACACTATCTTCTTAGTAGGAGGTTCATTCTGATGAGTGGTCATAGTGGGATAACATATTTTTTTTACCAACCGAATATGAATTCAAGGCAAGCTAGGTGGTTGGCCATGCTCAGTTGGTTTAACTTCGAGATCGTGTACATTAAGGGAAAAGAAAACTAGGTTGTGGATGCTCTTAGCAGAAGAGTGCAAGTAAATCACATAGAAACTATGAGCTCATATGGGAAAAGATTATAGGATCAGATCTTGTAGACGGGATAATAGGATGAAAGGTAGCATCAACTTAAGCATAGGTTAGAACAACATGGTACATTTGAACATGATGTAGAATATCATCTCACGACATATGGTTTATTCAGATTTAGCGACAAGATTTATGTGCTAGACAACATTGAGCTGAAAAATATTATCTTGAGGGAATTTCATGTCAATTTGTATTCAGGCCACCTGCGATATCAGAAGACATTAAAAAATATTAAGAAGTTTTGTCATTGGTCGAAATTGAAGAGAGAGGTGGAAGTATTTGTTGTGATATTTTTGGATTTTTAACAAATAAAAGAATAATGTAAGCATCCAGTTGGTTTATTGCAACCAATTCTAATTCCAGAGTGGATATGGGAAGTTATTTCCATCGACTTCATTATAGGTTTTCCAAGGAAATCTATACAGCATGATTCCATCATGGTTGTGATTGAAGGGTTGACAAAGGTATATCACTTCATTTGAGTGAAGTCAACAAATTCATATAGTGAGGTAGCATAAGTCTTCATCCTAGAGATAGTGAGACTGCATGGTGTTCCTAAGAAGATTGTATCTCACAAGGATGCTAATTTCACTTCCAGGTTTTCAAAGGAGTTGTTTGTATTTTTAGAGGCAGAGTACACTTATCATCTACGGATAAATGGAGAACCAGAGAGGGTCAACATGATTCTTGAGGATATATTGAGGATGTACGTCATGCATCAAAAATGGAAAGGGGAAGAGTATCTAACATTATTTGAGTTTGCTTACAACAATGGGTATCAAGAGTCACTGAGGATGAGTTTGTTTGAGGCACTTTATGGGTGGAGTCATAATACTCCTATCAATTAGGGTGATAAGTGAACATGCTATCGATTGGACCGAAATGTTGGAAGAAATGGAATAGAAAATGAAGGTTATTAAGAAGAATCTAAAGGTAGCACAATACATGCAAAAGAGTCATACAAATTAGCACAGGGTGTTTAAGGAGTTTTAGGTTGGGTAACATGTGTACTTGTGCATTATTGGCTTGATGGGGCATGGCCCAAGTTCAGCGTTATCTGCGTCAACCAACAAAATCGTAACTGCTAGCCCTTTGGGAAATAACCCATATAGTGCAGGTTGTAGTCTCACCTGAAACAATATTGGGGGATGACAGAACCAGGTTAATGCATCTAGAGGCTTGTGTGATGGATTTCCAAAGTTCTTAAGGCTCAGATATAGCTTCGTGCACCTTTAACCCTTCCAAATAGACAACTATTGTAAATCTATCTAAATGAATTCCAAATATTCGTAAAGGTCCTTAATTATCCTTAACATGCATAAAGAGTACATATCTACTAGTTTCGCGTAGTAAATAAGCATTAATTCATACAAATCATAAAATATAGTGAAGATACATAAACTTTGCAGAAGTAATAATTAAGACACAGATGCATGCGAATCAGCTCAAAATAGTTTTTTCTAAGTATAATCTTTGATATACAAAATTCTTTTCCCTACACACTTAGTTACAAGAGCCCTCGCACTCAACCTATGGACTTACCTAGGTCTCCACGCACTAAGCTGCAGGAGGCTTGCCCTTCCACTTATGTATAGGAAATTGACCTTTCCTGCCTTCGCACATTGCCCTTAGAATGATTCTCATCAAATAGACACTTCTTAAGACTCGTTATGACTCATCTATATATAGCAGTTTCTTTACAATACCATGGTCCGTGAACCATGGGCAGGTCTCAAAAACTCTCTATCACTTACCCACCTAAGGGAATAAAGCCCCTTTTCCCATACTAGCTTTGCACTTCACTTCCACATTTTGTAGAGACTTTACATTCATTACAAAAAGGTATTACAAAATTTATCAAAACTTGACAAAATGGCCCCAGAGATCCTATCCTAACAGGCCCCCAACACAAATTGGGTCACTCGCCCTTGAGTCACTTGACTGGCACATCAATCTTCACCTAGAGTTTGTGGAACTCCACCTCTAGTACCTAAAAATCAATAGTGCCCTGCACCATGGACTGTTGTACTTCCTCTACTAGCTTTTCTATAGTAGGACCTTCCATTGAAAGGCCCATCGTCCTTTGTGTTTGCTGGATTGTCTTCAACTTTTCTTCTACCGATAGAGTAATATGGCTTCCTTCCTTTGTCCATGGTTTTGTCCTGGCCTTTAATATGGCCTCCTTTTTCTACAGCTCCTCCATTTGTGTCTGCAACTGTTTTGCTTCTGTCAATCGAATGAAGTGATAAACTGGGACCAAAGTGTGCGTAGTCACCCCGAGTTCATCAAATTTCTACTGCTTCTCTTGGATATTGTTAGGTCCCTATAATACTAGTGATTACCCCGTTACTATTGTAGTTGTATCCCTTATCAATATTGTTGTGCCCCTATTGTCCCCATATTGTTATTACTGTGCCCCATAGAATCCCTCTATTGTTATTTTTGTGGCTTCATATTATTATTGTTAGGTCGGTTGGGTTATATTGTGACTCCTTAAACTCCTATATATGGAAAGGAGGTTTTGTCATTTGAATCATCCAAGAATTGTTCATTTGTGTAATGTAAAGGAGGTTGCCCCCTCAAAGAGGCTGAATTCTAAGGCGTTCAACTATCTTTTCTATCTTTTTGTGAGCTGGTTTCATAACATTTGGTATCAGAGCTTTGGATTCTAGGGTTTCGCTATTCCAAACAGGTCATCGTGGCATTTTCGTTATAACTTTTTTTCTGCGACATTTCAGAGGCTAAGAAGAAAAACCATTTGAGACCAAATCACACTAAACCTCCGGTCCAAATTTCAGAGATTTTTGCACTATATTTGCAGAGATATGATCTGAGGAAGTTTGTCTTTTTGCAGACTCCTGGATTACATTCCAAATATGTGACCTGGGGAAAATCATCATAACATTCTCTCTGAGCATCGGATTGAAATTTCGACAGAAGGTATAGAAAGAGGACGGACTGTAGTTTCTTGTATATATTTTTCAGAGCCAAAGGTCGAAACAGTGACTCATGGCATGTCGTATAAGTTTGCTCTACTAAACTAGTCTATAATCAGGTCACTGTGGGAGATTTGCCATAAATCTTTCCTGGAGAATCCAATTTGGATCAGACTGGTGGCATTGGAAAGAGGACACAGAGGGCTATCATAGATCGTAATTTCAGAACTGGATGATCCAAAATTATGGAGATACATCAGATTCAATATCAAGCTCCTACAATGTAAAAAAAGGTGTGTAGTTTTTTTTTTAAATTTTTGCATAAGCTTGGTTTGAAAAATTAGTTTGAAGGAATTCAAAGGGCATAGTAAATCATTACTATCGAAAATTGATTCCCTGAGGAAAGCAAATTAAAACACCTAGTAAGCAACCTGAAAGCTCTAGCATGACTCATGAAGAAGAGGAAGAAATGCAACATGATATATCAAAATTACGAGACCAAGTGCAACAAGTGTCACTTGCACAAAAAGTAACAGAATCTAAGATGGATGGTTTAAATAAAGATGTAGAAGCTAAGATGGATTGTTTAAAGAAAGGTGTAGAAGCTAAGATGAATGATGTGGAAGCTAAGATGGATTGTTTAAAGAAAGGTGTAGAAGCTAAGATGAATGATGTGGAAGCTAAGATGGATGATTTGAAGATAGATTTGAAGACAGATTTGAGGACAGGAATGGAAGATTTGAAGACAGCCATGGAAGATTTGAAGACAGATTTGAGGACAGATTTGACAAAGTTTCTACAAGAAATGATTACTAATGGTGAAAGGGTAGTAAAGGAAACTCATGATGAGAACAAAAGAAATGTTAATCATGATTTCATAGACTCTAATGTTGGATCAAAGACCCACTATATTCCAAAAATCGATATGAGGAAGTTTGATGGCAAGGATCCCGCAACATGGATATTACAGATGGAGCAATTTTTCGATCTCAATAATGTGCAAAACACACAAAAGGTACATATTGCAACTTTATATTTGGAACTAAATCAGTTTGTATGGTATCAATGGCTTTGCTCTCGTAAGAAAATTATCACTTGGCTAATTTTTATGGAAGAATTGACAGCACATTACGAGGATACAAAAAGAAACACTTTTTTTAGCCAATTGATAAGTCTCAAACAAAAGGGTTCAATAATGGAGCACATTGAGGAGTTCCAAAAATTGAACATAAGGGTAAAAAATATTCTAGAGGAGCATAGGATTGATTTGTCAATAGGGACTTTAAAGGATAATATCCAACATGATGTTCGCCTTTGGGAACCTGATTCATTAGAGAAGGCATTTAGGTTAGCAAGAAAAATGGAAAGCAAAATTATGGCAACCAGGAAGCATACCACTCACAACTATAAAGATGGAAGTGTTGCTGCCCCTAGTCTTCCACAACCTATAAGGTTGACACCACAACAATTGGAAGAAAAAAAGAGCAAAAGGGCTTTGTTACAGTTGTGATAGCAAATACAGTAAAGGTCATAAGTGTGCTGAGAAGAAATTATTCTACATAGATTGTGAAGAGGAAGAAGAAAAGGAGCAAGAAAGGTTAAAAGAAGAGGATATACTCCAGGAACAAAGCCTAGATAAAGATGAAATGAATCTGACCATATCTTGTAATGCATTAGCTAGAATTACCGCTCCTCAAACCATCAAGATAGAAGGACAAATCAAGAAGAAAAAGGTAATAGTGTTGATTGATTAAGGAAGTACCCACAATTTTATTCATTGTAAGATAGCAAAAGAATTGAATTGCTTCCTATATCCAGCACCAGAGTGTCAAGTGATGGTTGCAAATGGAGGAATGATAAATTGCTCTGGAAAGTGCCATAATATCAAGCTATCCATGGGAGAATATGTGTTGACTAGCCCAATGCTTTTCATTCCAATGGGAGGTGCTGATGTTGTACTAGGAGTCCAATGGGCACAATCCTTGGGTACAAGAGCTTTTAATTTTCAATAACTTTCCATGAAATTTTCTGCGGAAGGAAAGGAAGTTGAATTAATGGGTATTGCAGGGAAACCAAGAAAGATAATTAGCTCTAACGGTATGACAAAGCTTCAAAAAAAGGAACAAAGAGGTGTAATAGCACAATTATGTTCGCTAGATGTTTCCACATCAGAATCATCTATTTCTCCAGATCTCCAAAAAGTCTTGGAAAATAATTCCAAGGTATTTGAGACTCCCAAAGGTCTCCCACCTATTTGTGGTCATGATCATGCTATTCATCTGATTCTAGGAAGTGTTCCTCCAAACATCAGGCCATACAGATATCCATATGCCCAAAAGAGTGAAATTGAACGTATGGTTACAGAAATGCTAGAGGCTGGTATAATTCAACCTAGTCAAAGTTCTTTCTCTGCTCTAGTATTATTGGTGCACAAGAAGGATGGATCATGGCGCATGTGTCTGGATTATAGGGAGCTCAATAAGCTCACTATTAAAGATAAGTTTCCCATTCATGTCATTGATGAATTACTGGATGAATTGCATGGATCAATTTACTTCACCGAGTTGGATCTTCATTCAGGATATCATCAAATCAGAATGAAGACTTAAGACATTCTGAAAACAACATTTAGAACTCATGAGGGTCATTATGAATATTTGGTCATTCCTTTTGGCCTTACCAATGCACCTTCTACATTTCAAGGTTTGATGAATTCCATTTTCAAAGCCTTCCTTAGAAAATCTGTGTTAGTATTTTTTGATGATATACTAATCTACAGCAAGTCTTGGAAGGATCATGTTGAACATGTTGACAGGGTGCTACAACTATTGGAGGAAAAACAATTATATGCAAAAAGATCCAAATGTTTCTTTCGAGTACAACAGGTGGAATATCTGGGTCATATTGTATCTCATGAAGGAGTTAAGGTAGACCCTAGCAAAATTAAAGCCATTAAGGAATGGAAAATCCACACATCCATAGAGAATTTGCGAGGATTTCTCGGGTTGACTGGGTATTATCACAAGTTTGTTAAGAATTATGGGAGAATAGCAGCACCTCTAACAACATTATTGAAGAAATATGCATTTTCATGGACTCCAGAAGCAACAAAGGCCTTCAGACATCTTAAAGAGGCAATGTGCCAAGCACCAGTCTGAGCTACACCGACTTCAAAAAAACCTTTATTGTGGAATGTGATGCTTTAGGAAATGGAATTGGTGCTATTTTAATGCAAGATGAAAGACCCATTACTTTTGAAAGTCGTCCAATCAAGGGAAAGTTTTTACACAAAGCTATTTATGAGAAGGAAATGTTGGCAATACTACATGCACTTAAGAAATGGTGACCCTACCTAATGGGAAGACACTTCAAGGTAAAAACAGATCATGATAGCCTTAAATAATTTTTAGAACAAAGATTATCCTTTGAAGAGCAACAAAAGTGGGTCACAAAGATGTTGGGTTATGACTTTGAAATCATCTACAGAAAAGGGAAGCAAAATGTGGTGGCAGATGCACTCTCAAGAAAGGATAAGGATGTGGAAGCATTGTTGTGTGCCATTTCTATTATCCAACCAGATTGGATAAATGAAGCAATGGAGGAATGGAAGAATGGTGAAGAAGTGTGGGAACTTATTCGAAAGTTGCAATAAGATTCCAGTACATCTGATACATTTAGCTAGCAAAATGATTCATTATGGTACAAAGATCACTTATACCTCTGTAAGAATTCACGACTCAAACAAAAGATTCTTATGGAATTGCACACTTCTCCCTTAGGAGGGCACTCAGGATTTTTAAAAACTTACCACAGGGTTAAGAAGGAATTTTTTTGGGATGGCCTTAAATCAGATATTCAAAATTTTGTGGCGGAATGTTTGGTTTTCCAACAAAATAATGTTGAAGCAATTCATACCTCGGGTCTATTACAACCTTTATCCATTCCAAGCCAACATTGGGAGGAGGTTTCAATGGATTTTATCATAGGTTTACCCAAGTCTGAGGGAAAGAGTGTCATCATGGTGGTAGTTGACAGACTTACCAAGTATGCACACTTTTGTGCATTATCACATCCATTTAACGTCATTACAGTTTCTCCTGCATTTATGGAAACAATTCAAAAGCTACATGGAAATCCAAAGATTATTGTAATTGACAGATATCCCATTTTCACTGGAAGTTTTTGGACAAAATTATTTTCTTGTCTTGGTACTCAGTTAGCACATAGCTCATCTTATCATCCTCAATCTAATGGGCAAACTGAGATAGTAAACAAACATTTGGAAGGATATCTTCGTTGCTTTTTATCTAATAAACAAACACAATGGGTCAAATGGTTGCCTCTGGCTGAATGGTGGTATAACACTTCCTTCCATACAGCAACAAAAATGACACCATTTATGGCACTTTATGGATATCAACCACCATCCATCACATCATATTTAAGAGAAAATTCTAAGGTTCAAGCAGTGGAACATCACATCGAACATCAACAACAAGTCCTCCAACTCTTAAAGGATAACCTCATGTTGGCACATAATAGAATGAAACAACAGGCAGATCAACATCGCAGTGAAAGAAGTTTTGATGTAGGTGATTGGGTATTCCTACGGCTACAACCATATAAACAATGTCCCTCAAGCAAGCTAAGAAGGATAATAAATTATCACCAAAGTATTATGGTCCATACAAGGTGTTGCAAAAGATTGGTACTATGGCATACAAATTGGAGCTTCCTGCAGCTTCTCAAGTGCACCCAGTTTTCCAAGTTTCATGTTTAAAGAAGGTTATAGGCAACAACCCCCCAGTTCAAACAATATTTCCAGAACTTGACAAGGAAGGAAAAATTATATTGGAACCGGAAGCAGTCACAGAAACAAGAACTTGACAGCTACAAAATCGATCAATTTCAGAGTATCTCATCAAGTGGAAGAACTTATCTGTTGAAGATTCCACATGGGAGGATGAGAATTTTATACAGAAGCATCCATAACTACGCAAGCGTTGAGGACAACACTTTTTTGAAGGAGAGGGTCATGTTAGGTCCTTATAATACTAGTGTTTACCCCATTACTATTGTAGTTGTATCCCTTATTAATATTGTTGTGCCCCTATTGTCCCCATATTGTTATTATTGTGCCCCATAGAATCCCTCTATTGTTATTTTTGTGGCTTTATATTATTATTGTTAGGTCGGCTGGGTTATATTGTGATTCCTTAGACTCCTATATATAGAAAGGAGGTTTTGTCATTTGAATCATCCAAGAATTGTTCATTTGTGTAATGTAAAAGAAGGTTTCCCCCTCGAAGAGGCTGAATTCTAAGGTGCTCAACTATCTTTTCTATCTTTTTGTGAGCTGGTTTCATAATAGATATCCATGCGAATTTTATGCAGAGTTGGGTCCTCCTGCAGAGTCATTGATAATTCCATTTCATGCTCAAATATTTCTATGCAGCCCTTGGCTATTGCATCCAAAGTTTCCATTCCCTCTTTGATCCCTGCTTCGCACTTCTCCTAGACTTCTCGCAGAGTGGTTGGTTGTAACTTCAATCACAACTTTGAGATCTGCATCTATAAGTCAAACTAGACTCGACTGATTTCCTCCTTTGATTCTCTAACTATGACAGACAACTTTCAAATCTTCACTCCTGATGTTGCATCTTTGGGAATATTAAGTTCTGGCAGCACATTACATTCTTGTATAATGGTGTCCTCCAAGTTTTGGCTGTGCCTAGCCAATTCTTCATTTTCCTTCAGTGCCTTTGCCTTCTCTATAAATTTTTGCTCGTTTTTCATCTCTACTTCGCTGATGACTAATAACACGTGCTTCTCCTTGACCATAAGCTTGTCTAATACCCCCTAATCTAGTTCATGGAGGGTCTGAATAAGTAGCGTGGCTAGGTTGACATCCACATCCTTCATATGTACAAGCTGGGTGTTTTATTCATCTATCTGTGTGCATAGTGATCCTTCTGGTAATGGTATCACTCTGAGATCCAGAGTCCTATCTGTCTTGTTAGACTCAGTCTTGTCAGTCTTCTATCAAAGTCAAATTCACCAAGGTTCATTTCTTGTCATGTGCAGTCATCAAATACCAGTTTGGTCAAAAAGGGTCATCTTAATCCTTGAGTCCAGGGTTTTGTCTCCAGAAGTGTTCACTAACGCCTATAGGCCAAAGAGAGATTCAATAAGGTTTCACTTCAAGATCCACATTATTAATAATGATGAAGGACAGTTCTTCTTCAAAACTCTGTTTTAAATAAGAAATTATTAAGTTCATTCAATACATGGTTGATAAGGTTTTACAGCTCTTCAGGCAACCCTGCCCATCTTGGTAAGTTTAGCAGCTCCTATCCATGCAGAAAATTAACCAAGAAAAGGTCATCATTTCAAGCCAAAATCAGAATGGAAGTTAAAACACATCTGTAGTATAATTTGTTCTATTTGCATAAGAATCTTGCACTATAGTTTCCAGATCCAATTTTGTTATGACAGTGCCAAGGGGAGGAGTCTAATCAGCCTACAGGAGGGCCGAATATGTTGTTTTTCGCCAAACAATAGGAGAGTTGAGTTATTTATCATTCTGGGGACCAGTTCCAAGAAGATTTGCTACCACCACCAGCTGATAGCGAAGTCATAATGTCCAGAGTTGAGGGCTTGCAGCAGTTGAGATTAAATATATGATGGTTGTCGTTTGCAGATCCAAGGACATGTAAATAAGGAACCTGTTCCAGATTTATTCATGCTCAGAATTTCAAGGTATTATGGCCGCATTGATGAGAGAACCATAAAGATTAAGCAGCCAGCACTGCACATACATTATTGTTGATACAGAAGTGCTACAAGAAGAGAGTTGCCAATCTTAGTAGATGTTGAAAGAAAGAGAGAAGATGAACTGCTTACAATGACAGATTATGTTGTGTGCTCAGCAAAGTTTCCTCAGCCAGAGAGGTGAAATACTACATATTGTTGTCATGCTTCTGCTATATGTTCGGGCAATTGTAGAATAGACCTGGACAGAGACACCATCTCTTGCAAGTATACTTCTTGGTATGGCTCTGAGATTGCCTCGCCTTAAGTTTGTACCTTTGACTTTGGGTGAAGCAGGATGTGTAATGCTTGAGAAACATTATAAATATTTTTCACCATGACTTTTTATAATTATTTGTCACCAATCAATTAGCATGCGCATTCAAGAAAACATCAAACAAATCGATTGCAAATGTGGGAGGGTGAAATTTGTAGGTTAAAGCTAGAACCGTGTGTTGAAGACTGGGCGTGGTGCATAGGATGACTGGCGCGACGCACATGGGCCGCGTGGTGCATTGGGCGCTCCTCCACAGTGCATTTTTTGCACAGCCATGGCGCACTGGTGACGCGTGGCGCATACAGCCCAAAGGCCTGAATTTGCACGAAATTCCCCCAGCTCAGACTTAGCATGGATTTGCTAGCTATAGGGCATTCTTAAATAGCCCCAAGCAGTGCGCCTTTGCAGATCTTCTTTACTACGCCTTGGACGCCCACAAAATCAATTCATGAGCTTGTTTTTCATAACCATAAGTTTGAGGAAACCGTGGCAATAAAAATTCCTGGAAACTATAGACGGTTGGGACGCAAAGCTACAGAATTCATTCATGTGCCCAGAATTCATTCCGAGATGCGAAGTGTTTGTACGAGAATTTATATGAAGGGTTTTGTTTAATCTCACACTCGACATTACTGAACCAAAAGAGCAGCAATGGATGACGCCGCCGTAGTTCGGAGGATCCGTTTGATATTCGAAGATCAAAATATGATAAACATGAAGCAAAGAAGGTACCAAGGGTAGAAAAGAGATAATGCAGTCTCTACCTTTTGTCCAACTTATACAGTGACCTATCGCAAAGCAAAATGTTTTTACAAGATAAGACCCTTCCAAAAAATTAACTTACACCTTAAGCAAGGATGGGATATCACTGGTTTCCGTCATGCTTTCTTCACGTTGTCGGTTTAGTCTAGGCTTTATGGCTGGATCAAAAGTGCATTCTCATTCCTTCCTTATTTTCAAGGCCCCCATATGCTGTGAATATTGTCAGTCTGCTCTCGTAATATCATGAGTTATTCACTGACATTGTTGATAAATTTTCCAAAATATATATATATATATATATATATATATATATATATATATATATATATATATATATATATATAATATATATATATATATATATATATATATATATATATATATATATATATATATATATATATATATTTAAGAGACTAAATCTAATGAACGGGAAATACTAATGGCGAGATTGGTTTTTATATATAAAAAATCAAAAGGGTGTTAGATTTATGAAATATTTTGTCGTGATTGAAAATGTAAATATTTAAATCATCGGCGTGGCAATGTGAGTGGTGGCACTTTGGAATTTCTGGAGAGAAATGGGAATGACATGCCAAGTTGAGTGGGGGAATTAGCTGGTTAGTGGAGGTTGTGCGATTATTCGACCAGTGGGATGTAGCGTAGGTGTTCTTTTTTATGCTAGACACCCAGTTGAATAAGGTGAATCAGTTCTATAGAACTAAAGAAAAGGAGTTCCTTGAAAGAGGGGATGCGTTGAAGGAACAGCTGGGAATTTTGAAGGGTTTGAAAGCTTCTCTCACAGAACCAAAGGAGAAAAAATCATCTCAGGGCAGTGAAAGTGAGAATAATTCCACGCATTCTGTCGCTTCAACGGATGACTGCAAAGATGATAGCATTCGTGAGCCTGCAGAGGATGGTGATCTTGAGGACAAGCAGGAAACGACGCAACTAGAGGAGGAAGGTATCATTGGTTTTGAGAATAACGTCGCACGATTGGTTGAATCACCCAGGAGACGGTCTATGGATGGAATAAGATCCAAGAAAAACAACGATAAACACCTGAGCAAGATCAAGTCTAACCCTAGAAGTCGCAGTTTTAGCTCACACGATCAAAGCATGAGAATGGACATTCCCCTCACCACACCTACCAGGACGTTCTCGGAACTCACGCATGTTCTGTGGGACGATTTGATGAACCAGCAGAACAAAGACATGCCGAAAGGCAATCGATTTATGCTTAACAAGAAGAATCTTCACCGTGCCGAAAAATTGATCCGCGGAGCTTTAGTGGAGCTATATCGTGGGCTAGGTTTCCTCAATACTTACAGATCGTTGAACATGCTAGCATTTGAGAAGATCTTGAAGAAATTTGACAAGGTAACAGGGCAGCAGCAAATTTTACCTATTTATTTCAAGTTGGTCGAGAGGTCATACTTCAACACCTCGAACAAGGTGGTAAAACTGTCCGATGAGATTGAGGAACTGTTTGTTCAATATCTCGCAGCTGATGACTGCCGAAAGGCAATGACATATCTCAAGCCAAAACAATCGAAAGTGTCCCATACAATAACATTCTTTATTGGGGTTTTCACGGGATGCTTCTTAGCTCTGTCTATAGGGTACATAATCATGGCCCATTTAGCTAAACGATACCTTTTGCGTAACATGACAACTAGTTACCAAGTTTTCAGCTTGATCAATTTGCACATATTCTTGTAGAGATGTAATATAGTCATGTGGAGAAGGCATCAAATCAACTATATATTCATCTTCGAATTTTCGCGAGAAAGAGAGCTTAAATACCAGGATGTATTTTTGATTTGTACAAATTTTATGACAATAGTAGCGGGTTGTATGGTTGCCCAGCTGGCCCTGAGAGAAAAAGGGGTTTTCTCTGTTCAAGTTGATACTATTCCTGGTCTCTTGTTATTGGCCTCCATGGTAGTCCTACTATGTCCACTGAACATTATTTATAGGTCAACAAGATTTAATTTCCTTCGAGTTCTATGTAACATTGTCCTATCGCCCTTCTATAAGGTGGTGATGGTGGATTTTTTTTTTTCACGGTTGATCAACTAACTAGTCAAGTTCCGCTGCTAAAGCAGTTGGAATATGTAACATGTTATTACGCTAGTGGAAGTTATAAAGGGAACTAGAACTCTCATAGTTGAACAGATAATAAAAATTCCACAGACTTACTATACGTTGTCTCGTTTCTTCCCTACTACTGGCGAGCTATGCAGTATGCGAGGATGACAACAATGTCTACATTATCATGGAATTCTGTGAAGGTGGGGAATTGTTGGATAGAATATTGTCCAGCTGTGGAAGGTTCTCAGAGGAAGATGCCAAGGGTATTGTTGTGTAGATTTTGAGCGTAGTTGCCTTTTGTCACCTTCAGGGTGTGTTGCATCGTGATTTAAAACCAGAGATGAAAGACTGAACGATATTGTAGGCAGTGCATATTATGTAGCACCAGAAGTCCTTCACCAATCATATAGTATGGAAGCAGATGTATGGAGAAGATCAAAGCATTCAGGTTTTCCATTCAGATTCTTCTTCATATGTTTCATGTGCTAATTTTTTTTTCCAAGAAGATATCTGCTCATCTATTTGTTCAGAATTTTTTGGGGACCAGGAGCAGTTTTTTATTGAAGTACATTTTGAAGAAAGATCAGAAGCAGGTGAAAAGGACACCTTGTTCTTTCAGCAAGAGGTAAATCTTCATGTTTTTTAGGATCCAATGGCCAATCTGTTGCAGTCAGCTGTGAAAGTGTTTATTTCAATGTTCAGTGATGAAGGAGATCATGGTCAACTATGTTTTTGGATGCCTAGTGATTAGTTTGTATTGTTGACCAACAGATCTGATAGGAAGAATCAGTCAAGAAGCCATCTTCTTGATTGGTTGCATTGGCATTTTGATATAGTTTGAGGATATATTATCTTGTAAGAAACACGAGTGGCCATGTACTGCCACCCAGCTTTAAGTTTTAAGTCCAGGTCTTTGCCTTTTTGAGTTAGTTTGTTAGAGTCAAGTTTTTCAGTCATGTCAGTTTGCATTGAGTCAGTTTCAGTCAAGTTTCAGTCAATAAATTGAGTCGTGTTGGTTTGTCGGAATAATGGACTCCATAGCCCAATGGACGAAGGCACTATCTAGCTCTCCCAGAGATCTGATGTTCTTGGCACCTCCATGGAGCGACAACTGCCATCCCAATTGGAGCCAATGTTAGACTTAGTCTTGTCAGTCTTTTGTCAGAGTCAAATTCACCAAGGTTCATATCTCGTCATGTGCAGCCATCAAATACCAGTTTGGTCAAAAAGGATCATCTTAATCCTTGAGTCCAGGGTTTTGTCTCCAGAAGTGTTCACTAACGCCTATAGGCCAAAGAGAGATTCAATAAGGTTTCACTTCAAGATCCACATTATTAATAATGCTGAAGAACAGTTCTTCTTCAAAACTCTGTTTTAAAGAAGAAATTATTAAGTTCGTTCAATACATGGTTGATAAGGTTTTACAGCTCTTCAGGCAGCACTGCCCATCTTGCTAGGTTTAGCAGCTCCTATTCCTGCAGAAAATTAACCAAGAAAAAGTCAGCATTTCAAGCCAAAATCAGAATGGAAGTTAAAACACATCTGTAGTATAATTTGTTCTATTTGCATAAGAATCTTGCACTATAGTTTCCAAATCCAATTTTGTTATGACAGTGCCAAGGGGAGGAGTCTAATCAGCCTGCAAGAGGGTCGAATATGTTGTTTTTCGCCAAACAATAGAAGAGTTGAGTTATTTATCATTCTGGGGACTAGTTCCAAGAAGATTTGCTACCACCACTAGCTGATAGCGAAGTCATAATGTCCAGAGTTGAGGGCTTGCAGCAGTTGAGATTAAATATTTGATGGTTGTCGTTAGATCCAAGGACATGTAAATAAGGAACCTGTTCTAGATTTGTTCATGCTTAGAATTTCAAGGTATTATGGCCGCATTGATGAGAGAACCATAAAGATTAAACAGCCAGCACTGCACATACATTATTGTTGATACAGAAGTGCTACAAGAAGAGAGTTGCCAATCTTAGTAGATGCTAAAAGAAAGAGAGAAGATGAACTGCCTACAATGACAGATTATGTTGTGTGCTCGACAAAGTTTCCTCAGCCAGAGAGGTGAAATACTGCATATTGTTGTCACGCTTCTGCTATATGTTTGGGCAATTGTAGAATAGACCTGGACAGAGATGCATACTTCTTGGTATGGCTCTGAGATTGCCTTGCCTTAAGTTTGTACCTGTGACTTTGGGTGAAGCAGGATGTGTAATGCTTGAGAAACATTATAAATATTTTTCACCATGACTTTTTATAATTATTTGTCACCATTCAAATAGCATGCCCATTCAAGAAAACATCAAACAAGTCGATTGCAAATGTGGGAGGGCGAAATTTGTAGGTTAAAGTCGGAACTATTTGTTGAAGACTGGGTGTGGCGGATAGGATGACTGGCGCAACGCACATGGGCCGCGCAGCGCATTGGGCGCTCCTCCACAGTGCATTTTTTGCATGGGCGCGGTGCACTGGTGACGTGCGGCGCATTGGGTATGCCGCGCGGCACATACAGCCCAAAGGCCTGAAATTGCACGAAATTCCCCCAGCTCAGACTTAACGTGGATTTGCTAGCTATAGGGCATTCTTAAACAGCCCCAAGCAGTATGCCTTTGCAGATCTTCTTTACTACGCCTTGGACGTCCACAAAATCAGTTCATGAGCTTGTTTTTCATAACCATAAGTTTGAGGAAAGCGTGGCAATAAAAATTCCTGGAAACTATAGACGGTTGGGACGCAAAGCTACAAAATTCATTCATGTGCCCAGAATTCATTTCGAGATGCGAAGTGTTTGTACGAGAATTTATATGAAGGGTTTTTTTTAATCTCACACTCGGCGTTACTGAACCAAAAGAGCAGCAATGGATGACGCCGCCGCAGTTCGGAGGATCCATTTGATATTCAAAAATCAAAATATGATAAACATGAAGCAAAGAAGGTACCAAGGGTAGAAAAGAGATAATGCAGTCTCTGCCTTTTGTCCAACTTGTACAGTGACCTATCGCAAAGCAAAATGTTTTTACAAGATAAGACCCTTCCAAAAAGTTAACTTACACCTTAAGCAAGGATGGGATATTACTGGCTTCCATCGTGCTTTCTTCACATTGTCGGTTTAGTCTAGGCTTTATGGCCAGCTCAAAAGTGCATTCTCATTCCTTCCTTATTTTCAAGGCCCCCATATGCTGCGAATATTGTCAGTCTACTCTCGTAATATCATGAGTTATTCACTAACGTTGTTGATAAATTTGCCAATATATATATATATATTTAAGAGACTAAAGCTAATGAACAGGAAATTCTAATGGTGAGATTGGTTTTTATGTATAAAAAATCAAAAGGGTGTTAGATTTATGAAATATTCTGTCATGATTGAAAATGTAAATATTCAAATCATCGGCGTGGCAATGCGAGTGGTGGTACTTTGGAATTTCTGGACAGAAACGGAAACGACATGCCGAGTTGAGTGGGGGAATGAGCTGGTTAGTGGAGGTTGTGCGAATATTTGACCAGAGGGATGCAGCACTGGTGTTCTTTTCGACGCTAGACACCCAGTTGAATAAGGTGAATCAATTCTATAGAACTAAAGAAAAGGAGTTCCTTAAAAGAGGGGATGCGTTGAAGGAACAGCTGGGAATTTGTTAAAATTGTAATTTCAACAGCGCGGTAGTTTTCGGAAAACCGCCCCGGTCTCCTCGCACCACCATTCGCAGAAGGCGGTATCCTTGAAGGGGGACCCGACACAATGAAACTCCACCATGCGTCCCCAGTACGAACGACGAAACCGCTTTCCCCGGACGCTAAAGGTCGTTTTATTTGCCCGAGGTTGGCTCCCGAACCTCGTTGGATCGAGTTTGGTAGCTCGGATCTGCGCGAACTTTAATGACCGGGCCCGACGAATGAGGTGGCGACATGTGGCACCGAAGTGACGTCAGCCGACCCCGCCCGCGTCAAAATGAAATTTTTTTTGTGTCGTTTTGTGGTTGACCGTCGTGGAGGAAACGACATGGTTTTAATGCTTCTACGTAGAATTAGGAGGCGGCTTTTAATGTGGAAATGGGGCATTCGTCCTATATTTTTTTATATATGTTTTTACATAGAATTTGGTGAGGCCATTTAATATGGTTATGCGCCATTTTTTTATATGTTTTTATATATGGCTATGTAAGCCCGTGTGTGGCAATGGTTATGCAGTTTTTTTTTGTTGTGTATTGTGACTGTGGCAGCGCACAGTGGTGTGGGTTAGTTTTTTTTTTTGTTTTGTTTGTTTTAAATGCACAGCAGTGCGAGAGCTCATGGATTTGTAATGAACGCACAGCAGTGCGAGATATCATTGGAATGATTAGAACGCAGAGCAGTGCGAAAAGTATTTGAAAACAGGGATGTATTGTATTGCTTGCTCATCGCAAAAGCAAGAGATAGCATGAGATTGGATTTGTAATACCCACAACAGTGGAAGGCCAGAAGTGAGAGAGAGAGACAGAGTCTCTCCATTGAATCCCTCTCTTCGCAGAGGATGAAGTTTGTAACAGTTTTTTTTTAAGCAATAGAAAGTGTTTTTTTATGCTGTTGTAATGGACTTTTATGAGTCATTTTGTTTTAATAGCTTCCCTGTGCAAAGGTCCTGGAACAAAGGAAATAGAGCATTGGCTCTGTGATGTCTGTTTGTATGGTTTTGGTATTTTCTCCATTGAAAAAGGCCCAACAGTGGTATCAGAGCAGGCTCAGGCTCTTTAAAGAAGTTAAAGAAGCTGAAGGAAGGTGTGGTTGCAGCAGTCAAAGTTCTCCAGCAGTGTGAAGACTCAGCCAAAAGAGTTAAGGTATTTCTCAAAGCTTTCCTTTGTGTTACTGTTGAAGGAACAGTCAGTGATTTAAAAAAACACAGTCAAGTATTTGAAGCCTAGTTAAGAATGGCGAGGTCAAAGAAGAAAGCCTCCAAGCCTGCTAAAAATGTGTCTCCCTCCTCTACTAAAATAGAAGGCAATCTATTTGAATACATTTTATTTGAAACCCCAAAGTTTGATGGAAACTTTGATGTATGGGAAATAAAGATGAGGGCTTTCCTAATGTCTGAGGGGATTGAAGTCTGGGAGTCAGTGATTAATGATAGCAAGATGGATAAAGAATCCATGGAGTATGATGCACAAGCAGCAAAGACTATCTTGAATGGACTCCCTGATTCTGTGAAGAAGAATCTAGGAAAATATACATCAGCAAAGGATATATGGGACAGACTGCATGACCTTCATGCAAAGGGAGCACTGACCATAACAATGAGTCAAGAAGAAAATTATGAACCCATCATAGAAGCTAAGAATGAAAAGCTTGACCTCATCAAGCTTCAGGTAAAAGAAAGGGATGAAGAGCTTGCCAAGCTTAAGAAGGAGCTTGACCAATGCAAGAAGAAACATCATGAAGAAGTCATATCCATGACAAATCAGCTGAATGGAGCAAAGAAGCAGGCAGATGTCTTGACAAGTCAACTTGAACAAAGACACAAGAAAGTGAATAAGCTTGTGGAAGAGATTGGACAGTATAAGGTAGAGGTCTCCTCCCTTAAGTCTGAACTACAAGAAGCCAGGAAGCAGGCACAAGGAGCTGAAAAGAAAATGAAGAGCAGTCAAGCAAAAGATGAAGAAGTCTCCAAAATGAAGACAGAGATTATCTCCTTCAAAATAGTAGCAGCTGAAGCTACTCGTAGCAAGGAAGAAACTGAGGGACAACTAGCAAAGAAAAATAATGAATGTGAAAAGTTAGAAGAAGAGATTGTCCTCCTCAGGAAGAAGGTTGAAGGGATGAACAAGATCATGAAGAGCTCTCAAGCTTTGGATGACATGCTCAGCTATCACAGATCTCCATCTGATAAATCAGGACTTGGGTATGTAGCTGAACCCTCAAACAAGGATGAGGATGCTTTAAGCAAAGGAGATGTGAAGAAGCCAGAAAGAGATGGTGATGCTCCTAGTTCCAGCAAAGGCAAGGAGAAAAATGAAGGCTGCAATAGAAGAAATCTTGCTCCAAGTAGAAAACCAGCTCCAAGAAGAAATGTAGTTGATGTCAAAGAGGCAAGAGGCAATGGTTATCATCAAAGAATCTCAAGGCAGCAAGGCTTCAGAAGTGCATCAAGAAAACCTCCATCTCCCAGGTACCAAAGTTCATTTTATGGTTATTGTTATGCTTGCTCAAACTTTGGTCATATGGCAAAAGACTGTAGAGCATTTAATAAAGATAAATGTTGTGGTCTCCGAAAATCTCCAAGAAACAATTTTAGAAGAAATCATGAAATGTTATTCATGAAAAATGTAGAATGTTTTAAGTGTCATAACATTGGGCATATGGCACGAGACTGTAACTTAGCATGGGCTCCTATGCAAGCTAGACCCATGCAAAAGAAGAAAGTTACACAAGTATGGAGAAGGAAGGAAAGGCAACCTGAAAACCCCTTGAACTCCCTAGTGGATCTAAATTTGTTTTGAGAAGAGTCTGCCAAAAGAAGACAAGCATACATTAAAGGGGAGCTTGTAATTCTTATTGCTGAACTGTATTAACAGTCACTCCTTGATGAAGACTTTTTTATAAGGGAAGGACATGAAGTTAAATCTGTTATAATAGCAGAGAAGAAAAGGGGACAGCGCTCAAATGTAAAGTGCAACAGCGCAATAAAAGTATGCAAAGCATGGAGACCCTCACAGCAGTGGGAGGACAAAACATAAAACAGCGGTTTGAATTTTTTTTTATGGAATACATGCATTGAAATGCATAGCAATGGAAGGTAGTTTCCTTTTATGTAAAGTGAGAGAATATACTCACAGCAGAGTGAGTATAATACACAGCAGATGGAAATGTTTTGTATTGGGAATGAAAATGCAAAGCAGTGAGAAGAAAATGAGAAGAAGGCAAAACGCAGCAGAACGTAAATGCCCAGTGGCTGAGGATGCAATGAAATTTTTCACACAGCAGTGAAGAATGTAATATTTTTTTTGTATGCAATGCAACATGCACAGAAATGCCTAAAGAAAAACAGGGACAACAGATTTTTAATGCACATGGATGAATGAAAATGTGTGGCAGCAGAAAAATGAAAGGAATTGCACAGCAGTGCATTGTGTAAAAAAATGAATGAAGACTAAGATTGTGTGAAGCAAGGGTGTAAAAAGAAAAGGCAGCAACCCGTGTTAATTTTTTTTGTGTTGTGTGGAGAATGCAGCGCAAAACAACGTGAGGATGACTTCTCTCTATGTGCAAGTAATGGAGAGTAAAGAGTTAGTGTATGGGCACACAGCAGTATGATGAAACAAAAGGCAGCCACAGTGCAAATTGCAGAGGCAACGCAGCAGCAAATAAAAACCCAGGGATGACAGAGTCTATGGTTATGGGTATGGACAGCAGCATGATGGCAAGAAGGAGAAGCACACAGCAATGCAAATAAGAAAATGCAGCAGCATGAAGTTTTGTTGAAGAAATGAAAGGTAATGGACAGCAGCACATGTAAAAGAAAATTTTGTTTACAGCAGTAAATGTAAGAGCAGTGAGTGTGTTGTTTGCATTTGAAATGCAAGTAAGACACAGCAGAAGTACGATTGTAATTAATGAAGGGGAGCACGCAGCAGCATGAAGAAAAGTTTTTTCATTGTGAAGAAGGGAAGCACGCATTAGTGCACAAGTAAAGAATTCTCACACAGCAGTGTGAATGTGAGAAAGGAAAGGCACAGCAACGCACATGTAAGAATTTTTTTATTAACGCACAGCAATGCAGAGTTTGTAAAGAAATGTAAGAGCAGTGCAGGTGTAGACGCAGTAGCGTGGAGCAGACACAGCAGTGTGGGCTAGACGCAGTAAAGAAGATGGCACAACAGTGCAGCAGAGAATATGCAGCAGCATAAAAGAACATTGTAATGAGTTTGCACACACAGCAGTGCAATGATTGTTTGTTTTGAAACTGCATCTAAGGCAGTGTTTGGTAGTAATCCCTCCGTGAGAGGAAGTGAAGTTCTTGGAGAATCCCTCTATCATGAGGATGATGCTTTTCAGCATAGTCATTTGGTGAATCCCTCTGTTGAGAGGAAGATGCTCTTTAGCATAGTTTGGTAAATCCCTCTGTTAAGAGGAAGATGTTTTTTATAACAGGTGAATCCCTCTGTCATGAGGAAGGTGCTCTTCAGCACATTGTAATGGTGAATCCCTCTGTCATGAGGAAGGTGCTCTTAAGCACAGTTTCAGGTTAATCCCTCTGTTAAGAGGAAGACTATTTTGTTGTTTATGGAACTGCATCAGAAGCAGTTGGTGAATCCCTCTATGTGAGGAAGATATCTTTGTAACAACAGTACTGAGGAATCCCTCTACGAGAGGAAGTGTTTGGGTATGTCATAATGCCCAGCAGTTGAAATTAAAGGGGAGTGTTAAAATTGTAATTTCAACAGCGCGGTAGTTTTCGGAAAACTGCCCCGGTCTCCCCGCACCACCATTTGCAGAAGGCGGTATCCGTGAAGGGGGACCCGACACAATGAAACTCCGCCACGCGTCCCCAGTACGAACGACGAAACCGCTTTCCCCGGACGCTAAAGGTCGTTTTATTTGCCCGAGGTTGGCTCCCGAACCTCGTTGGATCGAGTTTGGTAGCTCGGATCTGCGCGAAGCTGCGCGGACTTTAATGATCGGGCCCGACGAATGAGGTGGCGACACGTGGCACCGAAGTGATGTCAGCCGACCCCGCCCGCGTCAAAATGAAATTTTTTTTGTGTCGTTTTGTGGTTGACCGCCGTGGAGGAAACGACATGGTTTTAATGCTTCTACGTAGAATTAGGAGGCGGCTTTTAATGTGGAAATGGGGCATTCGTCCTATATTTTTTTATATATGTTTTTACGTAGAATTTGGTGAGGCCATTTAATATGGTTATGGGCCATTTTTTTATATGTTTTTATATATGGCTATGTAAGCCCGTGTGTGGCAATGGTTATGCAGTTTTTTTTTATTGTGTATTGTGACTGCGGCAGCGCACAGTAGTGTGGGTTAGTTTTTTTTGTTTTGTTTGTTTTAAATGCACAGCAGTGCGAGAGCTCATGGATTTGTAATGAACGCACAGTAGTGCGAGAGCTCATGGATTTGTAATGAACGCACAGCAGTGCGAGATATCATTGGAATGATTAGAACGCACAGCAGTGCGAAAAGAATTTGAAAACAGGGATGTATTGTATTGCTTGCTCATCGCAAAAGCAAGAGATAGCATGAGATTGGATTTGTAATACCCACAACAGTGGAAGGCCAGAAGTGAGAGAGAGAGACAGAGTCTCTCCAGTGAATCCCTCTCTACGCAGAGGATGAAGTTTGTAACAGTTTTTTTTTAAGCAATAGAAAGTGTTTTTTTAATGCTGTTGTAATGGACTGTTATGAGTCATTTTGTTTTAATAGCTTCCCTGTGCAAAGGTCCTGGAACAAAGGAAACAGAGCATTGGCTCTGTGATGTCTGTTTGTATGGTTTTGGTATTTTCTCCATTGAAAAAGGCCCAACAGAATTTTGAAGGGTTTGAAAGCTTCTCTCACAGAACCAAAGGAGAAACAATCATCTCAGGGCGGTGAAAGTGAGAATAATTCCACGCATTTTGTCACTTCAACGGATGACTACAGAGATGATAGCATCCGTGAGCCTGCGGAGGATGGTGATCTTGAGGACAAGCAGGAAACGACGCAACTAGAGGAGGAAGGTATCATTGGTTTTGAGAATAACGTCACAAGATTGGTTGAATCACCCAGGAGATGGTCTATGGATGGAATAAGATCCTTGAAAAACAACGATAAACACCTGAGCAAGATCAAGTCTAACCCTAGAAGTCGCAGTTTTAGCTCACACGATCAAAGCATGAGAATGGACATTCCTCTCACCACACCTACCAGGACGTTCTCGGCACTCACGCATGTTCTGTGGGACGATTTGATGAACCAGTAGAACAAAGACACACCAGAAGGGAATCGCTTTATGCTTAACAAGAAGAATCTTCACCGTGCCGAAAAATTGATCCGCAGAGCTTTAGTGGAGCTATATCGTGGGCTAGGTTTCCTCAATACTTACAGATCGTTGAACATGCTAGCATTTGAGAAGATCTTGAAGAAATTTGACAAGGTAACAGGGCAGCAGCAAATTTTACCTATTTATTTCAAGGTGGTCAAGAGGTCATACTTCAACACCTCAGACAAGGTGGTAAAACTGTCCGATGAGATTGAGGAACTGTTTGTTCAATATTTCGTAGCTGATGACCGCCGAAAGGCAATGACATATCTCAAGCCAAAACAATCGAAAGTGTCCCATAGAGTAACATTCTTTATTGGGATTTTCACTTGATGCTTCTTAGCTTTGTCTGTAGGGTACATAATCATGGCCCATTTAGCTAAACGATACCTTTTGAGTAACATGACAAGTAGTTACCAAGTTTTCAGCTTGATCAATTTGCATATATTCTTGTACATATGTAATATAGTCATGTGGAGAAGGCATCGAATCAACTATATATTCATCTTCGAATTTTCGCGAGAAAGAGAGCTTAAATACGAGGATGTATTTTTGATTTGTACAACTTTTATGACAATAGTAGCGGGTTGTATGGTTGCCCAGCTAGCCCTGAGAGAAAAAGGGGTTTCCTCTATTCAAGTTGATACTATTCCTGGTCTCTTGTTACTGGCCTCCATGGTAGTCCTACTATGTCCACTGAACATTATTTATAGGTCAACAAGATTTACTTTCCTTCGAGTTCTACGTAACATTGTCCTATCGCCCTTCTATAAGGTGGTGATGGTGGACTTTTTTTTTTCATGGCTGATCAACTAACTAGTCAGGTTCTGTTGCTAAAGAAGTTGGAATATGTAACATGTTATTACGCTAGTGGAAGTTATAAAGGGAACTCGAACTCTCATAGTTGAACAGATAATAAAAATTACACAGACTTACTATATGTTGTCTCGTTTCTTGCCTACTACTAGCGAGCTATGCAGTATGCGAGGACGACAACAATGTCTACATTATCATGGAATTCTGTGAAGGTGGGGAACTGTTGGATAAAATATTGTCCAGTGATGGAAGGTTCTCAGAGGAAGATGCCAAGGGTATTGTTGTGCAGATTTTGAGCGTAGTTGCCTTTTGTCACCTTCAGGGTGTGTTGCATCGTGATTTAAAACCAGAGATGAAAGACTGAACGATATTGTAGGCAGTGCATATTATGTAGCACCAGAAGTCCTTCACCAATCATATAGTATGGAAGCAGATGTATGGAGTATTGGTGTGATAACGTACATCTTACTATATGGTAGTTGACCTTTCTGGGCACACTCTGAATCAGGAATTTTTCGTGAAGTTTTGAGCACTGAACCTAATTTTGATGATGCACCATGGCCTTCTATCTCTCTTGAGGCTAAGGATTTTGTGAAAAGGCTTCTTAACAAAGATATACGCAAAAGAAATGAGTGCAGCTCAGGCCCTTTCTCATCCATGGCTTTGTGGGAAACATGTAATTCCATTAGATATTTCGGTGTACAAACATGTTAAAGCTTATCTCCGCTGCTTACCGTTCAAACGTGCAGCTCTCAAGAATAAGGAGTTGATGTGACCAAATGGTTCCAGGCACTGGTGAAATCATTAAGAGAGGACGAATTGGTGTACCTCAGAGCTCAGTTTAAGCTCCTGCAACCTGATAATGATGCCAGGATTTCTCTAGAAAATTTTAAATCAGCTCTAATGAGAAATTCGACAGAGGCCATGAAAGAATCCAAGGTTCCAGATATACTAAATTTGATGGATCTGTCGCTAATTACAAAAATTGGTTTCAAACGGAAAAAGAGAAGGTGAAAGGTCAAAAGCCCAATTAAATGAAGAATACCTGCGGCAGCCGAAAAATAGGAAACGATGGTCTATTTCTGACTTCAGTTACAATTTCAAGGGATTCACACCTACAAATGTCACTTTTTCAGATCCGAGCAAAATGTAACGCTGCTCCTTTAGCGATGGATGGCTTTTCATCTTCAGTTAGTAATGATTAAATCATCCCATATTCTGAATCGATTCATTTTTTGATAGAGTGAGTCTATTTATTGTATAGAAAATTTTTGAAGAGGGTTCTGAGTTCTGGCAAACAGTGGGAGAGTTGTGAAGGAAAAATTCACTGTACAGTTTTTTGACAGGGATTTAATGAAAAGATACAGCTCTGACTCCTGAGATTCTTGTGGTGTGAATTCAGTATTTGTTTTTTCCTTTGTTTCATATGTAGCTTGTTATGTTTCCATTTCATTTCATAATCATTTATAAATGAATACTTTTAAGTGAGAAAGGAAGAATCCAGTTTGCTGCTCTGCCTTGGGAAGGTATTCATGTTTTGTGTTTTCTTCTGTTTTGATAAGGATTCATCTATTTCCCTTGTCAACCTCTCAGCATTCTTTTCATTCCATATAATGTCAAAATTGAATGATAAATTTATTGCCTGTCTTGCCTCCTGAGATAATCTATGTCTCAGATTTAATTTCCCTACTCATGCTATTCTCAATCCCACGCTGCCCAAAAAACCCAGTCATTTATCAAATTACCCCTTTTCTATCCATTTACTAGCCTAAAATCAATTCCCATTTTAAGTCATCTCGCACCCTATTGCTCATTTTATCGAGATTGACTGGAGAGAGCCCTCTCCTGTCCTCGTAGCACTAGCTACAAGGCTGAGCTTGGTTTGATGTTGCCTCAAGTTTTGCCTTCTTCAGCCTGAGGTAGATTCGAGCGCTAACATGTCTCCAGCACAGTTGCATTCGCTTACTATGGGCTCGCTTGAATAATGATTTCCTATCCCAGGCTCGCTTGAAGTCGTCTCTTTTGAATCTGCAACTCGTGCAGATCCTTTTGTACATTTCCTAGTGCCTGCTGGTATTTCTTCTCAAACTGCATCCATAGTTTGGTCATTGTGTCATGGACATTTTCTCCAATTTCATGCAAATCCCCCTTAGTGAGGACCATTGGATCTACATGGGCATTCTTGTCCAACTTCTACTACTTCCTTGGTCTAGAGGTTGTCTCCTTATCATGCTTTATTATTATGAAGGGAGTTCTCTACTCCTCACCCCTTCCTTCTTCCTCTTTAGAACCTTTCTTGTCTACATTATGCTAAGAAGCAGCCTCCTCAACATCCACTGTGGTTTCTTTCACGACGCACTCCTTGTCAGCAACTGCATTAGCAGCAGCTACCTTGGCAAAAGCTTCCTTCTTTTGCTGTGTAGCTTTCTCTCGAGATGCATCTTGCTCAACTTCCTCTTGTTTCTACGTTGCTATCATCTGCACGAAGGAACTCTCTTCACCCTTACTTGTGCCTACGCTGATATCTATGGGGTGTATCCACTCCCCTAACCATTTCCATACCATGATCAGCCTTGGTGACTAGGTACGGAAACTTCTACCATATCTTTTTCAAATCTCATCACGCGTGGATAGAAACCTTGGGAAAATCCTCCTTGAACTCTACATAGGCCTCCAACTACTCAAATAGGGGCGGGGATAGCCTCGACCTCTGGATGATCACAGTGCAGAACTCCATCTCTACTAGCACCTAGAACATCTTCGTCCCCATGACCCTCTCAGGTTCCTTTGTCACTAATAGCGAAGTGAACTTTGTGGCCTCTCGTAAGTTGACATCCTATAGAGGGAACTGACTCTCTTCTAGCAGCCTCCAACGACGAGGACAATCAACAACAAAAACCATGCATAATGGAATGCCTTGCCATCATATTTTGCTTCATGACAATTTAACAAAATCTCCTTACATAGATATTGTGTTGAGTTGTACTATACCCCCTTCGCACATTGGGAAGAAAGCGAAATAACTGGCATCGGAACCTTGTCCGTACCACATTTTCTGACAACCTTTTAGGCCAAAAATTGCGTGGCAAACTATACCGACTTTTATATGATTGAGCAAATGGAGTATCCGCATGACTTGTTTATTGAGCCAAGCTTGCATTTCATCATGTTCGTGAGTTTTTTTCCTTTGTTTTTCCTCCAAATTCCTTGGGTGGATCCAACCCTTTGTCGGGAAACCTTGTGATACAATGGATTAACATATCTGTAATGGGGATGGGTTCTCCCAACCAGAGACACCCATCATGTAACAAAGCGAGTAATTTGCACACACACACCATGTTGATGATGATTCTGCTGAAATGTGGCACCCATAGCATATTCAACAACCCAACCTTTTCAACCCCCACGACACACTTCGTAGGCTCCAGTCGTGTGACTCTGGTCTCCTCATAATAGATCTTCGTCAAATACTTGTTTGTCACCAACTACTTGATTTTTTCATGGTCAGCTAGATCCCAGTCTTCCATCTTTAGATAGGAATGTGTCCTAAGAGCATGCCTTTAAATAACACCTTTTCCAGAAACAATTGAGTAGAAATCATGAACTTTACGATATCTGGGTCTTTTTGTACCTTTATTTTTCCTTTCCACGAAGGGATATACTTCGGGAGCTTGGCTATGGGCTCACCCTCTTCAGCATCCAACTCTTCAACACCTTCACGAAGCTCTTCTTCATCAGGATGCAGGGGTTCATGCGGCTATTTGGACTTGTCCATTTTCCCTTTTTGTCGGATCTTAGTAGGGTTCTTCCTTGACAACTACCTCACTAGAACAGACTATGGTTTCTTCTATTTCACCTTAGCAGTAGATGGCTTAGGCCTATGCAATCACGATGCTGTAGGTACCAAAGGTGTAGCTTCCTTGTTTGATACTATTTCATGGGCTACAGATTTAAAACTTGCTGCTTCTACGGGTGTTGGGCTAATTTATGGAGTAAATTAACACAAGTATTTCATTATCAATCTAGGCTTGTAGAACTTGGAGGCATGTTCAAAATGTATGGATATCAGACGTAGTCAAGGTTAGAAGATAAAATATGAATAATTCAGGAAATACATATTATAAATATAAATCTAATTATGTAATTTCTAGTTCACTTATGCAATCTCTGTGAGATGAAGTGACTCCTAACTTAGGAGAGCCAATTGTGTCCTTCTTCCAAAATATTACTTCATGAAATAGAAATCAAAACCACACTAATTGAGAATAGATTTAAGATGCATAAATAAATAATGAAAGAGGATCCTAACTTAGGAGGTCCTTTCTGTTTCTCATCGCAAATTCATTCATCATAATACCATTGTTAGAAAACTAGAAATTCTTAAAATTACTTGGGAGTAAGAAAGATGAATTTTAGTTCTTATTCATTAATCCAAAAGAAGGAGGGTTAAAGTTGAACATTGGGTTGTCCCTTCATATAAAGATGATAAATAAACCAAGATTCATCAGGAAACATAAATCGTCATAAATCAAATCAAGTAAACAAATCTGAAGAAAAACAACTAAACAAATGTGAAGCAAACTAGTTTATTAAAATCAAGCTAGATTAACCATGAAGTGTACTTAGCGTGGAGTGGGGGCCATCCACCCTTGCCTTGCACACTTGAAGATATTATTCACTACTAAAAATTCAATCAATCATCCACACCATTGAATAGCAAAATTAAGGTAGAACAGGTTCCTCAAATTAACTCAAAGTATTCAGATGTCTCAATATAAAATTATACAAATTCTACATACCATAAGCCTTCAATGTTTTGGCTTAAATAGAAGAATATGAAACAAACTGATCTAAAATATCTATAAAAACTATATCTATCCATATCCCACCTATCCAAGCCAAACTCATCCATCATATCACTAAAAATATGGAAAATCCCATGAAATCACAAAACTACCGTATTTCCTAAGGATTTCTTGAATGACTGGTCCTATTTGACCATCCTTTACTGGGAATGTTTAAGCTTGTTTTGACTGAACCAATAAGAGTTAGTTCAATTCCAGTTCCCAAGATTTCTATAAATGTATCCATCCCATTCCCAAGTGTCCTACAAATATGACATCCATGTATCCATTACGAGAATTTATGATTCTGTCCAAAAATGCACTTGAAATTCAATTTTCACAAAAACATCTAAAAATTGCAAAATTAAATTTATATAAGTGAATATGCATAAATACATCAAAATGAGGTGTATGTGATGGAAAATGGATGGAAAATATAGAAATTAAGTATGTTTCCTTAAGCAAAATTAGACCCAAAACGAGGGCCAACTTCTCCCCCTTGCCGATTCACAAGCATGTGCTCGTTCTTGTTTCCTCTTCTTGGATCTTCTGACCTCTATTGTAAACTCTCTGCCTGACCTTGATGCTTCCTGCTGTGCTTCCTTTAGAAGACAATCTATCCCAATATATTGTTCTTCCTTGTAAATAGTAGCTTTGACCTTCTGTTTCTCATACTTGTTTTCCCACATGTTTTTATCTTTGAGCCACTTGAAAGCCTGTTCGCAAAGTAGATCATTCTTTCTTTTTAGTTTTCCTACCTCCTCATTTTGTTTTTTATCCTCCTTGACTAACTTTGATTTATTTTTCTTTTATGCTTTATTTTCTTTCCTCAAGTGCTTCTCTAAGATCCTGTTTATCTCTAACTGATCTGTTAGTTCCTTTATCTTGCTCAAGTGAAACTATTTTTCTAATTCCTGTGTATCCTTGGAAAATGATGTGGCCTTTACATTATCAAAGTATGAGTCATTTTCTAATGCTTCTTTCTCCAATCTTTCAATTATGTCTTCTACTTGTTTCTTTGTAGAAAGTGTCTCTATGATCTATACTTCAGGGTCTTCGCTACTTGTTTATATTGGGCTTTTTCTCCTATGTCTCCTAGAAGTGGATATGAAGGATGCTTCCTTCTCAATCATGACATTGTTGTGTTGCTTCTTAGATCTAGTTCTTCTGTAGAGTGGTGAATTCGTTATGCCTCTGGTTTCTTGATCTGTTTTGTACTTCTCTTCTATGTCATGTTATTCATGCTGATTTGGATTAAAAACTCTTTCCAGATTATACCCTAAGTTCTCACTTGATGTTCTACAAGAATTTTTAGAATTTCTTGATGATAAACTTGAGCTTATTTTGGTTTCAATTCATTTTTCACCGACTCTATCATTTTGATCATATTCCAGGAGAAGAAATATGGAAATTTAATTTTTTCTTCTCCTTTGATGTGTTGGAGCAGTCTAACATGGTAAAGATGTGCCACATTATCGCCTCTATCACATGGGAAATTTTTTTGACTGATCAAAACTAACTCTCCCCAAGGTTCGTTGAACCATTCCCTAGGAATGCCTTTAGTTCTATAAAAGGCTCCTTTCCGGTTCTTCTCTAAGAAGAAATTCCATGCTTTCTATTTGAAGTGTAGACCTTTATGATAGTTTTCTCCTGTCAATGGTAGATCTAATGCTTGAGAGACGTATTCTGGAGTCAATGGAATGATTAAGTTTCCTGCCATACTTTGGTCTTGGGCATAGTTGTTTACAAATGCCTTGGTTATACTTTCATTGTGCCCATTAAACCTCTCAAGAAAACCTATAAGCCCACATTGATATATCTTTTCCACTGTTTCTTTCTTCCACTGCTCAATCTGAAATTTTGGTTCTATTCTTGTAGTCATTCTTTCTGAAAACCAATTGATATATCCCTCTACTATCATCAATCTCATTTTAAAAATGAAAATAAAAATCATTCATGCATACAAATCTTCTCGATTCAATTATACATTGTATTAGTAGAGCTTACCTTCTTCCTAATACTCCTTAGAAACAATGAATTCAAGCTTTTTTAATCTTTGTTTTGCTGCAACAATAAGTCACAATTATTTTCAAAACATTTCTCTTTATAGATGAAACAAAAAAAACAAACATCCTTCTTATTCTCTGATACAAAAACCATTGACTGTTCTATTCCATTTCATCAAAAACTCTGCGCTGTCAATGTAAATGAAATGATCTTCTTATGCATATCATCCATTATATTCACTGTTTATAGGAAAAGAAATCAAAAAGAGAAACTCTTTTTTGATTTTCAAATTCCTTTTATAAAATAAAAAAATCATGCAATAGTTCCTCCTTTCGATTTTCATTTATAACTCTTTCCTATGGTTAACAAATTCATTTATATGTCAAACTGAAGTAGTTTTCAAGCTTACTATTTGTGCAATCAAACAAAAACTAGTTCACTGTTTATTCAACACTCTTTTTCATTGACTAACTCGGTGATTGGATGATTAAACATAGAAGATTTGAATTCACTTACCTTCTTGTGGTGAAATGCCGTGATTCCCTCTGAGTCATGGCTTTATCTCCCTATGTTTCATAATGTTTTCTACTGTTAAACTCCACTCAAAAGCTTATGTCTTTATTGGTGGCAGAGTCTAAATGAATGATGGAAATGACCAATTGTAAACAATGCTAGAAGAATTTTCTTATAACTTGGAGTTAAACTGGTGTTTCATTAAAAATCCCAAGATTTACTCATCAAAACATTCGTTGCATTTATTAAAACAAATTGGGTTTTTCTCTTACCTTCTTACTCATGAGATCTTTCTCAGTCAATTCCACTTTCTCTTACATAACTACCAGATCTCTCGGCTTATCCCTCAATCAACTCCACTTATTCTTCTTATCTCTCTAATTCCCCATTGCTATATTTCTTGCTTCCCTTCTCTCGGTTTGATTTCCTTCATTTCTACATTTTCTTTGTCAAACCATTCTTCACTGGACATTCGAATGCATGCCAATAGCTTACACGACATTCAACATCCTCCCTAAGCCTGCAAATGGCTATGATGGTGGAGAGAAAGCGGTTTTACAGAGGTCTATGTGTAAAAATGGCAGAGGTGCATAGTATGAGTTTGGTTGAATGTGGAGGCTCACAGTGTTGTTTTGGTTGAAATGTTGTATTGCTGTGTTTTCAAATTAGCTTGACCATTCCCGCATGCTTCAACCTCTGACTTTGATCCCTTCATGGCTATCCTACTTACCCATGGTGTATACTTCCACGTTTTTTCTTTACTCATTACCATAACCTTTGACTGTTGTTTACTTATATCACCGTATACTCATACTGCCATACATTTGCAAGTCCACTGGCTCATATTATTACTCCATCTTGTACCTATTCACAGTGTATTATGGTTGGATCATCATGCCCTTTGAAATTCATTATAGCTCCATTGCATGGCCTCATGCCCATTGAACTTCATCATACCTCCACTTCATATCCATTCCCAACGTATTATGCCACCGAAACATATCATAATACAACTCCATAATGTTTGTTTTGTTGCATTATGTGCATGGCATCGCATTATTTGTTTCATTGTGTTATGATAACCTTACACTCTATTGTATCATGTTCATTTAATGCGCTTTGATTATGCCTTATAGAAATGCAAATGAATTATTTCGATTTCTTTTGACTTATATCATTTCATAACATGTGCTCTTCAATATTTGTAATTTAATTTTAAAATGACCATGTGAAGGTCATATTTAAAATTAAATTTATGATACTAACTTTTGGTATGGTTTGCAAGTATAGGTTTTGACTATTGGACCCTCTATTTCTAATCCATTTTCTTTTAAGAAGATACCTAGGGTTAATATGATGTGTATATGGAATATGAAATGAATATGTGTTACTTGGAGTATGAAATGAAATATGGTATATGGAATTAAATGGGTAGGATAATGGATATGGAAATGAATATGATGAATAGGATAATTGTAGTAGAATAATGAAGGTAATGAAGTGTAGGTAAAATATGCATGTCAGGTATTAAATTAATCTTAACAATCTCTAGAAAAAAAATTTAAAAATTTTGAAATTTCAAGAACAAAAAACATTTTACTCACTGTACTTTACTCCCGTAAAGTATTTGATGATGTATTTTCATCAAATAATAAGTTCTAATGTCTTTGATGGATCTTCAAGGATAGATTTCAATGTAGACTTATTCATGCTTCATGTTTTTTCATCCATCATTGATTCAGCATCATCGAATGTTAATGTTGTTCAGGTCCCTTCTGACATGTGTTTTTGTATGCAACATTTGTCATATAATACATGTTTCTTTTGACATTTCAGGTCCCTTCTGCACAATGTTTCCAATGATGTTTTAGGTCCCTTCTAACATTCAATTCAAGTTCTTTCTTCAATTCATCTGCTCAAAATTTCAGCTGCTCAAATTTAGTTCTTTTTGCAACTGCCCGCTTGCTTATGTGAAGACTTGTCCTCAAGTCTTGTATTGTTTTGGAGGGTTAATTCTGCAAAATCAAACTGACATTAGAGTAAAACAAGATAGAGAATTCATTCAGACCAAAATAGTTGGTTTTCCTCTATGAATTCAAGTTTGCTTTGTGCTAGTTGCCTGGGTTTTCACAAGCAAACTTAATTTATTTTTTTAATTATTGCTTTTTTTTCTTTTTCTTTTTTTATTCTTCTGGAATAATGGAAGGCATATTGCTATGTTGTTCCATTATTTCCAAATTAGTATCTATTGATATTTGTTTCACAAATTCTTCTTTATTGATAGGCTTATTGTATACTTTAAGCCTATGTCAGTTAACTACAAATGAAATAGATTCTTGATCAACTGTTTTTATTTTGACTGCTCCATTATCAAAGATCTCTTCTATCTCGTATGGCCCCAGCCAATGAGTTGTAAACTTTTCCTTGAAATCTTTAAATTTGGAGTCCAATAATAATGCCCAGTCTCCTTTATTGAATGTTTTGTTCTTGATGAATTGATCATGCCATTTTATCCTTTGTTGTTACACAAGAGTTATGTGCTCCACTGATTGTTATCTTATTTCATCTAGTTGATTTAATTCCATTAGTCACTGTTGTTGTGCTTTAGATAATTCCATTCAGAACTTTGTTGCTAACTTGAATGTGTGTATTTGAAATTCTATGGGTAACAGGACTTCATTTCCATATACTAACTGATATGGACTGAACCTAGTTGTGTTCTTCCATGTTATTGTGTATGCCCATAGTGAATCTCTCAATTTCTCTGACCAGTCCTTTTCATTCATTTGTACAGTCTTCGTCATGATACTCTCCAAGAATTTGTTTTCTGACTCTACTTGTCCATTTGCTTGAGGATGATATGGAGTTGATTTTATATGTTTGATCTTGTACTTCTCTGTAAGATCATGAACAAGTTTGGAAGTGAACTATGTGCCTTGGTCAGTTACTATCTATCTCAGTACTCCAAATCTGACAAAGATTTCCTCAAAGAGGAATGTGACTATTGTGTCTTCTGTTGCTCTTGCTACTGCCTTTGCCTCAACCCACTTAGTAACATAGTCAGTACATACCAAGATGTACCTCTTTCCATTTGAAGGTGGATTTATTGGTCCCAAAAAGTCTAGAGTCCATTGCTCAAATGGCTCTATGAGCACTTGTGGCTTAAGTGGAATTTTGTCTGATGTTATTGGCCTTCCTACTCTTTAGAAATTGTCACACCTTTTGGCACAATCTTTGGAATCCTTAAAGATTGTTGGCCAGTAGTAGCCAAGTTTCAGCACCTTGTAAGTTGTTCACCTGACTGCAAAATGGCCACCACAGGGATTGTCATGACATGCTTTCAAAATTTCTAATATTTCATCTTCTCTAACACATTTTCTTATTATCAGATCAAAGCTAATATAAAAGAGATTAGCATTGACCCAGCTATATCTAGAACTTCCTCTAATTGTCTTTCATTTTTGTTTCATTGTGAACTGGGATGGTAATTTTCCAGAGCATAAATAGTTTGCTATATCTGCAAACCATGGTGTTTTGACAGTTATTACAAACAGATGTTCATCTGGGAAATTATTTGAAATAGGATTCAAATCACCAGGTGTATGAAGCCTTGAAAGGAAATTAGCTACTTGATTGTCTTTACCTGGTCGATCTTGAATTGTAATGTTAAATTCCTGCATTAACAAGAGCCATCTTATAATTCTGCCATTTGTGATTGCTTTATTCATTAAGTATTCGATGGCTGAATGGTATGTGTTAATGAATACTTCATAGCCTATTATTTAATACTTGAATTTGTTTATTGCATGTACTATAGCTAACATCTCTTTTTTTGTGACTGTGTAGTTGAGTTCTGCTGGTGTTAAGTTTTTACTTATAGCATAATTGAACTGGTTTTCTTTCTGTCCAAGTGATGAACGTATGGCTGCATTAGTGTATATATGAAATGGAAAAGACCAATTTGGTCCTTGAATAATGGCAGCAACTGATAGTTTTTCTTTCAATAATTGAAATGCATTTTGACAATGATTTTTCCATTGGAATTCGATATCTTTTGCTAGTAACTTGAATAGAGGTAGAGCTGCTGGTATTATGATATATGTGTTGTACTTGATGGAAACCCACTTGTAGCAGAACAACTCTCTTGTATATGGTAACTAGATGAATCTACAAAAGAGATATTAGATGTGACAGAACACATGACAGGATTGTTTACAAGTGTGATGAAATGTAGGTCAGCTTCAAGGAATCAGTTCAGAAAGAAACTCACTCAAATCACAGATCACAGTACTATAGGTTAACAACACAGAGTTATAGATCAAACTACATAGAATGAAGAAATAGAGGTATCCACATGTTCACCATTGACCAAACCGCGTATACACGTGAGTTCACTGTATACAAGTCGCGTATACATACACACGCACTTTCACAAAAGGGAAAGCATGTATACCTTGGAAAACTAAATGTTGGGTGCGAAGTATTTGGTCCATTCTATTTTGATCCATGGTATTGGTCCAAGGTATCGGGTCCGAGGTATTGAACCCAGGTATTTGGTCCAAGGTATTGGCCCTATGTGGTTTTGGTCCATGGTATTGAGAAATGCCTAAAACTATAAAAGTAGGAGAAGATCATTAGGCCAAGGTGTGCAAGTATCGAATATCTGATATAGTGTGAGATCTAATATACAGGTTATTGGCTTATGGTGTCGTGCTAGATCTGAACCAAGGAAGAACCTTAGTGTTTGATGAAGGATAAGATCTAATGATCTATCAGGATCTTAAGGCTTGAAGTGAATTATCTTTATGTGGTTTGATCATGTATCTGAATAACTGGCACATGTTGTAGTCTATAAAAATGATTATCTAGGTATGATTGAAGTCTGGAATAGTTGTTATGTTTAAATCATGTTTTACAGATCTGTACGCAGGTTCACTTCAGAAAAGAAGCGTATACACGCTGGTTATACATATCAAAACAGTGTATACATCATAAATTTGATTTGCAAATCTGTACGCTAGTTTGCTTTGAGGAAAGAACGTATACACACAGGTTCGACACATGGAAGTAGCATATACCTTATAAAATATGTTTTAGTTGCTTCTGTTTGCTATTGCAGTGTTCTGGGTTATTGCTTGGGTTCGGGTTACTATATTCTAGTGACAACATTATGAATGATCAGAGTGATGGAGTGATTGATTTATCTGGTTGTGGTTGGTTCAAAAGGAGATTGGTTGATGTAGATATATTTGATGATTGAACGATGTTGTTGATGGATGCAGTCTGAAAATTTATGAAACGTGGTCCCTGGAAGAAAAGAGAAGGTTGTAGCCTTCTGCAGGCTGACACCTATGTATTAGTAAACATATTAGCTAGTACAAGAGCTAGGGTGTTGTAGCTCCCTTCCAGTAGAAGCTGGAGAATGAGAGAAGGTTGTCACCTTCTGCAGGTAGAAGCCTGCATACTAGTATAAGACTGCACAAGTACGAAAGTTGTAAACAAAATTCTCTTATTATTAAAAGAAGACAGAGACGATTCCAACAAGTGGTTTTCACCCACATTGGGTTTCCACCTTATATCTTGGTGTTCATGTGTGTTTTATGTGTGATGATCTGTTCTGTTTTTACTGCACCAAGTTACTATTGATATGGTTCTGATGCATTGATTAAAGATGAATATATGATGAATTAACTGAATCATAAGTTTGTTGGATATACTCTAGTTGCCCTAAACACAGGTGCGTGTATACGCAAGTTCCCTTAACTAAAGTAGTGCATATGAATCTGATTGTGGAAATGAAAAATTATTAGTTTTATAATACTGATTCACCCCCCCCCCCCCCTCAACATTATTTCCAACAATTGGTATCAAAGCAAGTCCTTCAGATGAAGCTTGATCTCTTGAAGGAAGATACATCATCATGAGTAATCAAGAAAGCGGGAGATCCATCAGACCGCCAATCTTTGATGGGAGCAACTTTGTTTATTGGAAGGTAAGAACCCTAGCCTATCTTCAATCTCTTGGAACAGATGTCTGGGAAACTGTGGAAGGAAGATATACATTTCCCTCAGCAATCTCTACAGATGCAACAAGTAAAAAGCAATATGAAACCAATGCCAAGGCTATCAATACATTATTGGGAAGTCTGTCACAATCAGATTTTGTCAAAGTTATGTAGCTCAAATCAGCCAAGGAAATATGTGACAAAATCTTTCTAACATACGAAGGAGAATCTCAGGTAAAACGTGCTAAACTGCAAACTCTCAGAATTCAATATGAAACTCTCAAGATGCACAATGATGAAAGTGTAGCTAGTTACTTCTTACATATAGATAAGATTGTTAATTGCTTGAAGAATCTAGGTGAAGAGATAAAGGAAGTTACCTTAGTTGAAAAAGTTTTAAGATCCTTATTTGCTAAATTTGAATGAAAAGTATCTTCCATAGAGGAAAAGTAGGATCTATAGACTATTACTATGACACAGCTTCATGTAATCTTAACTACCTTTGAGATGATAAAAGGAGGTCCATTAGATATGAGAGAAGCCACATTTAAAGCTTCAACAAAAGGAAAAGAAGAACTCAATGAATGAGGACATATTTCAGAAGAAGAAGAGGAAGTGAACTTTGTCAAGAATCTTCAATGGGGTTCTGGTAGATTCAGAGGTAAACTACCATTCAAATGTTTTGCCTGTGGTAGAGTCGGTCATTATGCTGCCAAATGTCCTCATAAAGATAAATATGATAAAGGGAAGGAAATTGCAAAATGGAATAGAAAATAAAGTGTAAGTAAAAAGAGCTACTATACTCATGAAGATAGCGGTAGTTTATCAAATAGTGATGAAGATGAAAATAGTAATGACTATAGACTTCTGATGGCTTATGAAGATGATAATTTTTTGGATGCTTTAGATGAATATGACCTTTATGAAGAAATCTCTAAACTCAAAATCTGTTTAGAAGAAAAGAATATCATTATAGATACCTTGATACCAACTTGCTGAAAGAGAAAAACACAATGAAAATCTAGAATGTGAAATTGTGGGTCTAAGAAAGGATCTTGAGAAAACAAAAGCTCTCAATCTTAGATTTTCTAAAGGATCAGAAACATTAAATGAAATTATCAAAGTGAAGTGCTCTCCTCTGATAAAGACAGATCTTGGATATAGTGAAGAAACATCTCAATCACAGAAGTCGTCAACCTCCACTAAAAGCTATCTTAATGCAGCAAAGAGCAGTGAACAATTCGACAATCATTAGCAAAGGCATAAATCTGATCACGAGGTAAATCAGGCTCAATTTACTTCAAGGATGAACAGAAGACACAATCAACCTCAGGTAAATCGTACTCAATCTGCCTCAAAGAATATCAATAGAAACTACAATCAACATGTCAGTAGGAGGAACTTCAACTACAATCAACAGGTCGATAGATTCGATAATCGAGGGAACTTCTTTGATGGTCAATGTTTCTCATGTCATAATTTTGGACACAAAGCTGCTCAATGTTTTTCTTACAAAACTATCATGACTAGAGAAGCACGAAATCAAAGAAATGTGACAGGGATCAAGAAAAGTTCATATAATAACTTTTCTCTTCCTGAAAATGAAACAAAATGCTCAATCTGTAACAACTTTGGCCATGAAGAATCTAAATGTAGGAGTAAATTTCGTCAAATAGCTCAAAAGAAGAAAACTCCATTAAATCCCAAAACATGGAGAAAGAAAGAACTACAAACAGAAAGATGTGGTATAGCCTTATATGCAGAAGGACGAGAAAACCAGTGGTAAATTGACAATGGATGCTCAAAACACATGACAAGTGACAGAGGAAAACTACACTCATATAATGCCTTAGAAAAGGAAAAGAACGTCTCATTTGGAAACGACACTCCTGTTGTCATAAAAGGTAAAGGCTCTATTTTCTTGAAAGAAAAAGTTAAAGCCGGGAATGTTATGTATGTTGATGGCTTAAAGCATAATCTGTTGAGTGTGAGTCAAATGTGTGATCAAGGAAAGGTAGTGTTTCGATCAAATGGATGTGTTGTTTGTGAGCTTGATATAGGAGAAACCGTTATCAAAGGGACAAGAACTCCAAACAAACTATAAATACTCAAGGGAGGACAACAACAATGCTATCTAATAAAAAATGATGAAAACTGGCTATGGCATAGAAGATTGAGACATCTAAGCTTTTCTCAAATAGGAAAAGCATGCAGATTCCAAGTTGTTTGTGATCTTCCTAATATCAACATTCCTAAAAATACTATATGGAAATCATGTCAATTCGGTAAACAAACCAGATCTCAATTCATTGAAAAGGAAGGGTCAGCTTGTAAGCCTCTTGAACTTGTTCATACTGATTTATGTGGCCCATTAAGAAAAAAATCACCTTCTGGAGAAGAATATTTTATATTGTTCGTTGATGATTTTTCGAGAATGTGTTGGATAGGTCTTCTAAAGCATAAAGATGAAGCATTTGAAAAGTTCAAAGCCTTCAAAGATTTGGTTTAAAATGAATCAGATTGCAAAATCAAATGCCTCAAATATGATCAAGGAGGTGAATTTACCTCAGATGAATTCTTTGACTTCTGTGAACCACATGGAATAAAAAGGCAGTTCTCCACCGCAAGGACTCCTCAACAAAATGGAGTGGTAGAAAGGATGAACAGAACCATTCAACGAATGGCTCGTGCTATGCTAGATGAATCTGGAACTCCTGCAACCTTTTGGGGTGAAGATGCATTCGCCGCCATCACCATTCTCAACCAAGCAAATGTTCGGGTAAACAACACTGAAACTCCACATGAACTTTGGTATGGTAAGACTCCTACTGTAAAATACTACAAAGTTTTTGGAAGCAAATGTTACATCAAAAGGACTCATGAAAAACTTGGTAAGTTTGAACCTAGAGCAGATGAAGGTATTCTACTTGGCTACTCTTCCCGAAGTAAAGGATATAAATGTTACAATAAAAGACTTAGGAAAATTATTGAAAGTATTGATGTTATGGTTGATGAAGCATGCAAAAATCCAAAACAGATAAAAATCGAAGATTATGAAGAAGATGAGGATCATTTTCCCACATCAAATCACATTGATTCGAGAAACCAATGAAGCACCAAAAGAAGAAATAATGATAGAAGAAAAGGCTTCATCCAGGTATGTTCAGAAAAATCATCTAGAAGCTCAAATTTTAGGAGAAAAAGGAGTAGGTGTGCAGACTAGAAGAACCATTGCTGAAGCTTCAAGCTATCTAACATTACTATCTTCAACTAAACCTCAAAACGTAAATGAAGTATGCAGAGATGAATGTTGGGTCAAGGCCACGAATGAAGAACTTGAGAAAATTTAAAAAAATAATACTTGGGAATTAGTTCCTAGACCTCATGATAAGAATATCATAGGAACTAAATGGATATTCAAAAACAAGTTGAATAAAAATGTAGAAATTATTAGAAATAAGGCTAGACTTGTTTGTAAAGGATATTCTAAACAAGAAGGTATAGATTTTGAATAGACTTTTGCACATGTTGCTAGAATTGAAGCCATCAGAAACTTTCTTGCTCTTTCTAGTTTTCAGAAATTCAAAGTATACCAAATGGATGTAAAATCTGCCTTTCTTAATGGAGACTTAGAAGAAGAAGTCCATATTGAATAACCAGAAGGATTCATTCTTGGAAATGATGCAAAAGTTGTATGCAAACTCAGAAATGCTCTCTATGGTCTAAAATAGGCTCCAAGGGCATGGTATTACCATCTTGACAAATAACTCCATCAACAAGGTTTTTCAAAGGGGTCAGCAGATAGCAATCTATATACAAAGATTGACACTGATAAATTGCTAATAATTGTTGTGTATGTTGATGATATCATTTTTGATAGCAATGAAGAATCCATGAGTCAGAATTTTTCTTTAGTAATGCAGCAAGAATTTGAAATGTCCTCAGTTGGTGAGCTTACCTACTTTCTTGGTCTACAAGTGCAACAAAATAAAGATGGTATTTTTCTCTCACAAACCAAATATCTCAAACAGATCATGAAAAGGTATGCAATGGAAGATTCTAAACTAGTATGTACTCCAATGGTAATAGGATGTAGTCTCAGCTCAAATGATGAATCAACAGTAGTACATCAACAAACTTACAGATCCATGATTGGCAGTCTGCTTTATCTAACAGATACCCGATCAGACATCATGCATGTAGTGGGAATAGTTGGAAGATTCCAAGCAAATCTAAAGGAATCATGTCTTCAGGCAGTCAAAAGAGTTTTCAAATATCTTCAAGGAACACATAACTTTGGCTTATGGTATCCTAGAGATACAGATCTCACACTTCATGCATATACAGATGCAGATTTCACAAGAAGTGTTGATGGAAAAAAAAGCACTAGTGGTGGTGCATTCTATATGGGTTCCAGGTTAGTGTCTTGGTTCAACAAGAAACAAAGCTCAATTTCATTATCTACAATTGAAGCAGAATACATCGCTGCTACATCTTGTTGCACACAATTACTTTGGATGATGCAAAACTTATAAGATATTTAGATCACATGTACTCCACCCATCTCCATTCTATGAGATAACACAAGTGCCATTAGTATTTCAAAGAATCCAGTCATGCACTCCAAGACCAAGCACATACCCATCAAATATCATTTCCTACGTGAACAAGTGCTTGAACAAAAAGTCAAATTGGAGTATGTTCCCTCCAAAGAATAGGTTGTTGATATATTCACTAAACCACTGCCCAGAGAGACATTTGAATATCTCAGACAAAATTTGGGAGTAGTTTTTGCATCATCTTGCTGTTAAATCCTATTTTTTAGAGAAAGTTAGTTATATGCGAGTTTCATGAAGTGTAGTCGGGTACAGAAGTGAGTTTTTGTAGACACAGTCACATATATGTTGGTTTGAAGAAAATCAGTGGGCCAAACTCAGGAAAAAGGGGGTCTACTATGGTTCTGCCAATTATCTACTCTATTTGATGATGATTTCAATCTGTTGATATATAGGTCCTCATGATGTTGTTGATCACTTGATGTATATCTAATTGATGATGATGCTTTGATATCTGTTACTGACATATGCAATGATTAGATTTGATACTGAATAGGTGGCACAGGTTCAGGGGGTGAACATGGTTGATGATATTTTGGGAACTAATGATGGACATAAATAGGTTGCTGGTCCAGATGCTACTGATGATAGTTGCTGATGACTATCATGGTCTCTTTTAAGAAATTTTGTCTCTGTTATAAATTCCATGTATATCATTCAATGTAAAGGTCATATCAAGACTCATGATATAATAATTAGTCTTTGTCTGTTCATGAGTCCCTTTTGGTCATATGATGTAATTTGTACCCCCACTATGCATGGGGAGGATGATGTAATATTTCGGTCATGTATAAACAATTGGTATATCCCCACTTGGTTGGGTGGATGAGTCAAATTTGGTATATCCCCACTTGGTTGGGACATGGATGCATGTGTCATTGGTAATAGGAAGGTTAATTATGATGTACGTATAGAGTCATCTTCTTCTTTTAGAACATCTTTATGAAGACATTGGTTATGCTCAGGGGGAGCATGGACTCGATCATGGGAGATCAATCAGAACTGTAGCATATCAGAGATTTCAACATCCACTTAGGGGGAGCATGACCCTTTGAACTTGATGTCAAAGGGGGAGAGTGACTTGGTGTGTTTGTTGGTGTGGTTGTTGCCATCAAGTCCAAAGGGGGAGATTGTTGGAATTATGATATATGTGTTGTAATTGATGGCAACCCACTTGTAGCAAAATAACTCTCTTGTATATGGTAACGAGATGAATCTATAGAAGAGATATCAAATGTGATAAAATGCATGACAGGAGTGTCTACAAGTGTGATGAAATGTAAGGCAGCTTCAAGGAATCAGTTCAGAAAGCAACTCACTCAGATGACAGATCATAGTAGTACAGGTTAACAGCATAGAGTTATCGATCAGACTACACAGAATGAAGAAAGAGAGGTATACGCAGGTTCGCCATTGACCAAGCCATGTATACACACGGGTTCACTGTATACAAGTCGCGTATACGTACACATGCACTTTCACAAAAGGAAAAGTGCGTATACCTTAGAAAACTAAATTTTTGGTCTGAAGTATTTGGTCCATGGTATTGGTCCAAGGTATCAGGTCCGAGATATTGACCCCAGGTATTTGGTCCAAGGTATTGGCCCTAAGTGGTTTTGGTCCATGGTATTGAGAAAGGCCTAAAACTATAAAAGGAGGAGAAGATCATTAGGCCAAGGTGTGCAAGTATCAAATATCTGATATAGTGTGAGATCTAATATGTAGGTTATTGGCTTATGGTGTCATGCTAGATATGAACCAAGGAAGAACCTTAGTGCTTGATGAAGGATAAGATCTAATGATGTATCAGGATCTCAAGGCTTGAAGTGAATTATCTTTATGTGGTTTGATCATGTATCTGAATAATTGGCGCATGTTGTAGTCTGTAAAAATGATGATCTGGGTATGACTGAACTCTAGAATAGTTGTTATGTTTAAATCATGTTTTACAGATCTGTACATAGGTTCACTTTAGAAAAGAAGCGTATACACGCTGGTTCTACATATCAAAACAGTGTATACATCATAAATTTGATTTGCAGATCTGTACGTTGGTTTGCTTTGAGGAAAGAACGTATACACGTAGGTTCGACACATGGAAGTAGCGTGTACCTTATAAAATATGTTTTGGTTGCTTATGTTTGCTGTTGCAGTGTTCTGGATTATTGCATGGGTTCTGGTTACTGTATTCTGGTGACATCATTATGAATGATCAGAGTGATGGAGTGATTGATTTATCCGGTTGTGGTTGGTTCAAAAGGAGATTGGTTGATGTAGATATATTTGATGATTGAACTATGTTGTTGATGGATGCAATCTAAAAATTTATGAAACGTGGTCCCTGGAAGAAAAGAGAAGGTTGTAGCCTTCTGCAGGACGACACCTACGCACTAGTAAACATATGAGCTAGTACAAGAGCTAGGGTGTTGCAGCTCCCTTCCAGTAGAAGCTGGAGAACGAGAGAAGGTTGTATCTTTCTGTAGGTAGAAGCCTGCATACTAGTATAAGACTGCACCAGTACAAAAGTTGTAAGCATAATTCTCTTATTATTAAAAGAAGATAGAGCCGATTGCAGTAGGTGGTTTTCACTCACATTGGGTTTCCACCTTATATCTTGGTGTTCATGTGTGTTTTATGTGTGATGATCTATTCTGTTTTTACTGCATCTGGTTAATTTTATATGGTTCTGATGCACTGATTAAAGATCAATATATGATGAATTAACTGAATCATAAGTTTGTTGTATATATGTTAGTTTCTCTAAACATAGTTGTGTATATACACGAGTTCCCTTAATTGAAGTAGCATATATGAATCTGATTATGGAAAGGAAAAATTATTAGTTTGATAATACTGATTCACCCCCCCTCTCAGTATTATTTCCAAGATTTTACTGAAATTTTCAATAAATCTCCTATAGTAGCGTGCATAACCCAAGAAACTTCTTATTCCTTTTGAGTTGTAGGTGGTATTAAATTCACAATGACTTGTATTTTTGTTGGGTCCACCTTAATTCCTAATGAAGAAACATGGTGCCCCAACACTATCCCTTCTGTTAACATCATGTAGCATTTTTCATTACTTAGGGATAGATTTGTCTCTATGCATCTTTTCAAAACATTTTCAAGATTTTTCAAACAGTCGTCAAATGTGTTTCCAGATACAATGAAGTTGTCCATATAAACTTCTACACATTCATGGATCAGGTCAGCAAATATTGCAAGGACTACGCTTTGGAAAGTAGCAGGTGCATTACATAACCCAAAAGGAAAAACATTGTATGCATATGTTACCCATGGGCAAGTAAACCTTGTTTTGTCCTAGTCTTCTAATGCTATCCTAATCTAGTTATACCCACTAAATCCATCTGGAAAGTAAAATTATTTCTTCCCACCTAATGAATCTAGTACCTGATCAATAAATGATAGTAGGAAATGATATTTTAATGTGGCTTTGTTCAATTCCTTGTAATCTACACATATCCTCCACTTCTTATTTTTCTTTGGCACTATTACTAATGGAGAAACACATTGACCATCAGAAATAGGAGAGATGAATCCAACTTTTAACAGTTTCTCTAATTCTTCTTTCACTATTTACTTCATCATGGGGTTCATCCTCCTTTGATGCTGCCTTATTGGTTTGACATGATCATTAGTATAGATGTGGTGGATACATTTTTTAGGATGAATTCCCTGCATGTCTGTGTAATCCCAGGAAAAATCTTTTGAATGTTTCTTTAACAATGCTATTACCTCTTGTTCTTGCGACGTTTATAAGTTATCACCAATATTCAAATGTTTTCCAGGATAAATCTCTGTAGTTTTAATTCTTTAATTGGTAATTGTATTAATAGGAGAAATATTTGTGAATGAATCTTGCAATGATTGAATTGTGCAGGTTTCCTAAAAACAGTGGTTCAGAAGATTACTTGTAGCTTCATACTGGGTTACTCTAAGCTGCTATGAAATATCTGGTTCTGAGATGAAAAGATCTAATAGATCTTCATTCTCCTCTTCGTCTCTAAGATCAAAGACTTGGTTAATACTAAGAACTAATTTAGTTTGTTGTTGTTCTTGTCCTTCAAGCCATGATCATAAATAAGGTGCTTGTGCTGGAGAATAAAGTGTGATGTGATTTCTGTCATCCCCATGTACAATAATCATACTTCCTAATCTACATCCTATAAAGGAATTAGCAGTGGCTAACCATGTTCTGCCTAAGATTAGAGGATGTCCTCCTAAGTTTGTTTTTGGCTTCAAAATGAGAAAGTGTACAGGATACTTCCATGAATCCAGAGAGACTATGATATCTTCTAATATTCCTTCTGGTACAACCTTAGATTTGTCAGCTAACTCTAAGATGGTAGTAGTAGATCTAATATTGTTTAAGTTTAAATGTTTCATTCTCTCTATAGTCATAACGTCTATAGCTGCTACAAAATCTATTAATGTGTTTGGAATTGAAAAAATTATTAGTTGAAATAGTAGCCATAGGGATGCCAGGGTCAATATATTTTTCAACTGTTGTCTTTGTAGACATGAGGCTAGCTAGTTTTCCTATGACTTGGATTGTAGTAGGATCCTTTTTCCTTTTACCAATTTTCTTGATGCATAACTCCTTTACTATTTTAGCATAAATTGGAATTTCTTTTATTGCCTGTAATAAAGGAATTTTGACATAAGCATTTTTTAATTCATCCAGAATATCAAATTCAGGAAGAGACATTTAAATTTTCTTCTCTACTAACCTCTCTGGATAGGGTGGTGTTTGAGTTATTACAGATTTTCCTTTCTGACTTTGATTTTCTAAATGTGATGTTTCAAGTTGTTCTCCTTGGTTAGTTGGTTCTTCTAGGATCGGAGGAAAATTATTATGCATTACTTTCCTAGACCTTAAATGGACATCATTTATGGGAAGAATGGAGTATGTTGGAAAATATGTTGCTTCTTCCACATTTTATGTAGGTTTATCCATTTTGTTATTCGGATTTGCTACTAGCTGAGATGGTAGTTGAGTTTGTCTAGGGTGGCTCAAAGGCAGCTAAAGCTGTTGTGGTTGGGTTAGTAGTGGTGCAAGATCTTGTTGTTGGTATTATTGTTGGTATTGTTGAGGACACATTTGTTGAGGTGGCTGGTTTCCATAACTATATCCTCTCCAACCTTCTGCAGGTTGGTTTTAATATTGTTGTGGAGTCCAAGTTTGCTACGGCATTGGGGTATTCCAAGAATTTTGAGGATACTGATAGTTTTGTTGAGGGAATTTCTGATAGAATTGTTGATAGAATTGCCAAGGAATACTTGCCTGCCAAGGCCTTCTTGGTGCCACATAGTAAAAGTCTTCCACTCCTTGTACTTCTTCCATTGGATTCATTTGCAATTCTTTCAACTTTAGATAGTTTTGTATTGAATTGTTTTCTATACAAAGGCCACATACCTGAATACTATTCAAAGAACATTCTCTTAATGGGTGCTTCTTCCTACATTTGGGACAAAAGATTGCTAAGATTTGCTCTTGTTCTTATTTCTTTTTGTTAGCTCTTAAAACATCTACTTGTGTCCCTAATGTGTTTAGAAGATCTATTTTGAAGTTTTCCAGCAAGCTCCCTATCTCTGCTCTTGTTACCCCTCCTGCTATTGATTTTGAAGCTTTTGAACTAATATCTCTCCTTCCATATTTTGATCTTCCTCTTGAATATTTTTGACACAGATCTGCAATTTCATGAAATGACAAGTTTGAAATATCACCCTTAACCATTACATTCAAAATGTCAAGATATTCATCTATTATACCTTTTAGAAAGATTGTGCGGATGGTATCTGAGTTCAGAGAGTGTTATTTAGATTTTTGAAAATTGTAAGAAAATATTCCCAAATATTATTCTAAGCTTTCATCTTCTTGTTGTGTCACTCTAAAGGAATCCTCTTTTGAGTCCCTAGGCCTACAATAGGCTTGATACTCTTTGAGAAATATTATCTTCATCTGATCCCATGAAGTCATTGCATGTTCTCTTAAACCCATGAACCATTTTAATGTTACTACTTTTAAAGTAGCAAGAAAGAGGTGTAGCTTCTGTGTGTCATCTGTGTATCCATAAGTCCTACACAAGATATTGAATTCAAACATAAATGAGTCAAGATGTTGACATTCCATAAATGTTAGGCAATACAGAAGGTGGAATGTTTTTCATTTTCACTGCTTCTACTAATATTGTACTTGTATCTATTATTGGAAAGGCAAAAGTAGCTTCCTGATCATCAGTATTTTCTTATTCATTACCATTTAGTCTTTTGTTATCATACTCTATTTTTCTTTCTTCTTCTCTATTTCTATCAGCTTCTCTTTTTTCCTCTTCCTCTCTTTATCTTCTCCATTCTCTCTGTTGTTTTTTATATTGAAGTCTTTGTTCTAGAGTGAGGATAGTGGATCCTTGCCCTTCTTCTATCATAGTTTCAACTATTATAGCAAATTGAGATTCATGTTTTTGTTTTCTTTCGAAAATAGGTTGATCTATGGGTTCAAAAATGGGTTGATCTATTTGTTTAACAATTTTGCTTGTTTCCTTTTGTTTTTCTAAAGTTGGTGTTGATTTTGGAGTTTGTTTTCTTTTTACTTCCAAGGCTAACAAGGTTTGTTTTTCAATTAAACTCAACCTTTGCCTTATTCTTTGTTTCTCCTCTAATTCTTCTAAAGTTGGTTTACTAGCAACCGGTGTAGATAGCTCTGATGGTTGAATTTTTGGGGGGTTTTGGTTAATGAATCTACCTTTCTCATCTCTATCTCTAGGCATAAAGAAACATAACATAAATAATTTTTTATTGTTTTTTTTTTCTTTTTAGATTTTCTTTTTATCTTCTAATTGACTATGCTGATGAATACCTCCCCGGTAATGACGCCAAAATGGTGGGCTAATTTATGGATTAAATTAATACAAGTATTTCATTATCAATCTAGGTTTGTAGAACTTGGAGGCATGTCCAAAATGTATGGATATCAGATGTAGTCAAGGTTAGAAGATAAAATATGAAGAATTGAGGAAATACATATTATAAATATAAATCTAACTAAGTAATTTCTAATTCACTTATGCAATATATGTGACATGAAGTGGCTCCTAACTTAGGAGAACCAGTTGTGTCCTTCTAAAATATTACTTCATGAAATTGAAATCAAAAACCTACTAATTGACAATAGCTTGAAGATGCATAAATAAATAATGAAAGAGGCTCCTAACTTAGGAGGTCATTGTTGTTTCTCATCACAAATTCATTCATCATAATACCATTATTATAAAACTAGAAATTCATAAAATTACTTGAAAGCAAGAAAGATGAATTTTAGTTCTTATTCATTAATCTAATATAAGGAGGGTTCAACTTGAACACTGGGTTGTCCCTTCATATAAAGATGATAAATAAACCAAGATTCATCAACAAACATAAATCATCATACATCAAATCAAGTAAACAAATTTGAAGCAAAACAAGTAAACAAATGTGAAGAAAACTAGTTTCTGAAAATCAAGCTAGATTAACCATGAAGTGTACTTAGGTTGGAGTGGGGGCCCTCCACCCTTACCTTGAACACATGAAGAGATTATCATCTACTGAAAATTTATTCAATCATCCACACCATTGAGCAGAAAAATGATTGTAGAACAGGTTCCTCAAATTAACTCAAAGTATTCAGATGTCTCAATATAAAATTAAACAAATTCTACATACCATAAGCCTTCAATGTTTTGTCTTAAATAGAAGAATATGAAACAAAATTATCTAAAATATCTCTAACAACTATATCTATCCATATCTCACATGCCCAAGTTGAACTCATCCATCCTATCACTAAAATTATGGAAAATCCCATGAAATCATAAAACAACCCTATTTCCTAGGGATTTCTTGAATGACTGGTCTTGTTTGACTAGGTTTGACCAGGCCTATTTAAGCTTGTTTGGACCGAACCAACAGGAGTTAATTCAATAGTAGTTCCCAAGCATTCTAGAAATGTATCCAACTTGTGCTCAAGCCTCTTGCAAATATTACATCCATGTAGCCATCACAGGAATTTATGATTCTGTCCAAAAATGCACTTGAAATTCAATTTTCATAAAAACATCTAAAAATTGAAAAATTAAATTATGCATAAATACATCAAAATGAGGTGTATGTGATGGAAAATGGATGGAAACTATAGAAATTAAGTATGTTTTCCTAAGCAAAACTGGACCAAAAACGAGGGCCAACAGCGGGGTCAGTGGTCATCATTCTATCCAAGAAGACTTTGTTGAAGGTTTCAAACACATTAGCTAGCCCTGGATGTTTAAAAGGATCTTGTGAATCTTCCTGGTTCATAAAATGAAGACACGAGGGCTCAGAAGTGATTTTTAGAAGGAAAAGTGGTCTACTACAGGCCAACATTCCAGACTTATAGGTGATTTCAAATTCAAATCTGACCATTCATTCCAAATTCCTATAATAAATGCATCTTTGGCAGTAAATTGCTGAAGATTTGTGCCATAAATGTAGCCTACCTGATCCTCATAATGGGATTTTCACCATCCAATCATCTATAGTGCATTCAACAACTATTTTTGGACCCTGTTGCGTGGCAACAACCTCCATGGTGCAACCCTCCCAACACAGGTCCTCCTGCTGCACTTCTTGCTTCCATCATGCAGCCCCCTCACTTCATATTTCGACTTTTTGGGTAGTTTAGTTTATAGTCCCACACTTCTTTGTAGCTACCTAGAGTAGTAAGACTATCCCACTATCATTTAGTCATTGCACAGGGATAGGATCCTCTTTATACAATTTCAATCAACATCCATTGACTTTTCCCGAAAATAATTCCCCATTCAGCTTCGCGAGCTGAACTTCGCCACCATCTATAATTTCCTTGACTACATAAGGTCCTAGCCAATTCATTTGGAACTTCCTAGGGAACTTTGCGAATTTTCTATCATAAAGTAGCACTAAATCGTTCACCTTAAATGTGCATAGCTTAATATGGCGATCATGCTAGGCCTTCTCGTGCTCCTTTTGCACCTGTTGGTGAAATCTTGCTAAAATTTGGTGTTCTTCTAGCTCTAGCAACTATGGGAGGTTCTCTTCCATAGTCTCGTGGTCTGCCATATCAGTTAATGTTCCAACACATAGGCTCAACACGATATAGTCCATTGGCATGACAACCTCTATCCCATATACCAATCTCAATGGAGTTTGTCCTGTCAACTTTTTACACGTCATCCTATATTCCCATACGACTACTGGTATGCATACATCCCAATCGTTCCTTTTCACATTATAGACCTTTTGTCAATGCGTTCTTTAGGATTTTATTGAATGCTTCAACTGTACCATTTTCTTGAGGGTGAGAGGGTGTAATCTTTTGATGATAAACCTGAAATTCTTCTAGCATCATGGAAGTTGTTTCATTTAGAAAATGCCTACCCCTATCACTCATCAGTATCTTAGGACACCCAAAACTTGTCAAGACATATTCAAATAGAAAATTAGCAGTTGTAGTAGTGTACAGTCTTTCACTGCTTGTGATTTTGCCCATCTTGTCAAATACTCAGTCACAATAATAATGTACTGTGTGCTCATCTTTTTCCTTCATAGTTATATCCGACCCAAAAAGTCAATCGCCCATTTGTCGAAACACTACAATGAAATCTGTCGATTTAAGGGTAGTTTGTCCCTTTGCGATGGCTTCCCTGTTCACTGACAAGCATTGCACACCCTCGAAAATGCCTTAGAATCCTTATTCATCATTGGCCATTATAACCCTACATGTAGAATCTTCTATGAGGTTTCTTTGCTGGCTATTTTCCTCCCACCACTCCAACATGTGCTTCAACAAGGATGCTAGATCATTCAAATGATGGAACATATCGACATAGTATTTCATCAGTGCCCATCTTATACAAAGTCCAACTATTACAGAAAAATTAGCAGCACAGACAACCAATTCCTTTTTTTGTTGTGTAGAATATCCTTTTGGGACTGTACCAGTGGTTAAGAACTGAATCATATCTGCAAAATGATCATCTGTGACACGTAGAGAAAATAGCATCACATCTAGCAATCCTTCTTCCGAACTAGTGGGTTCTTTTCCTGTGTCAATTCTGGATAGATGATATGATCCCACATTTAATCAACCGAGCTTGACAATCACCTCAAAATCATATTCTAGAAAGAGAAATAACTACCTATAGATCTTCCCCACTGACACGAGCTTATTGAATAGGTACTTGAGAGTGGTGTGATCTATATACATCTTAAAGTGTGCACCCAACAAGTAATGTGGAAACTTTTCTAGTGCATACACCATTGCCAACCCTTTGCACTCTATAGTTGAGTGATTATTCTCTGCCTTTGATAATTTCCCACTCGCAAAGGCTATAGGATTACCAATTTCACCTTCACTTGGCTAGGTCAATACCACACCCAACACAATAAAGGAGGCATCCAGATGAACATGAAACTCCTTCTTCTAGTCTGGGAACACTAGAATGGGCACAATCACCATCTTGTCCTTTAACACATGCAAATTGTTCTGACATTCCTCATCCTAGCAGAAAGTCACATCCTTCTTTAGTAATTTCTCCATTGGTGCAGTTATCTATGCATAAGCTTTGATAAAATTTCTATAGTAGCCATTGTGGTCCAACGTTGCGCGCAACTTCTTTACATTCTTCAGAGCCTCTAAGTTGACAATGAAAACTATCTTCACATGGTCTACCATTATTCCTTGCTTACATACCACATGGCCTAGAAATATCCCATAAGGCACACAAAATATGCATTTCTTTAAATTCAAGGAAATCTGGTATCTACGATAAGTATCCAACATAAGCCGCAGACCTCCAACGTGGTGCTTTACCAACCCAAAGACAGTCCAATCATCAAAATAGACTTCTAAAAATTTATGGATGAACTCTTTAAATGCTGCAATTACAACCATTAAGAATATCATGGGTGCATTCTTCAGTCCGAATGACATTACTTTATACTGGAAGCATGCACACTTTATCGCAAAGGTCATCTTACTATGATCTTCTGGTACGATCTTAATATGGTGGTACCCTGAGAACCCATCAGTGAACGAATAGGCTTCCTGACCTCCAACATTCTTCAAAACATAATCTATAAATGGAATTGGAAATGGGTCATGAACTCACCGATCCTTGAGCTTTCTCAGATCTACGCATATCTTGATTTGGCCATGTTGTCTCTTTTCCTGAACAACCATAGGGCTTACCCAATCATACTCTTCTACTGGCTCAATGATTCCAGCTTCCAGCATTTTGTCGAGCTCTTTGTGCACCTTCTCCTTATACTTGGGATTTAGATGGTAGGGTCTCTATTTCATAGGCTTCACATCATGCTTTAAGGTGATATTCATTACACCTAGATCCCCTACTATTCCTTTTAGGTCTGAGAAATTGGTAGGGAACAAGTCCTAGTATTCATGCAATAGTTCCATAATTTTATCAACTATATCTTCATCCCAATAATCTCATATCTTTGCAAACTTAGGCTTCGCCTCAGATCCAATGTTTACTTGCCTAGTATTCAGAGGTTCTATTATATCAGGGTTCACCTCTTTTGGTCCTTCAACCTCACACTATCCTTCGGTCTCTGGAATGTTGATATTCCATGGGACCACTTCTTCTACTTCTGCAGTCACGTTGTACCATTCCAATGCATGGTGCAATTGTGTGTTCCAGTTCAGTTGAACCCATTCTACCAGCTCCTTAGACATCCTAAAGATTCTAGCCATGATTTCTTGGAGCGCTTCATTAATGCACTTAAATCCATCCTCAAAATTGAAATTTAATAAAAGGCATTCCCAGAGGATGTCCCATTGAGCCATCCCATTGCGTAGCTTCATTTCCAAGTACCAATTCATTGGAATAGTATCTAGGGTATGACAAAAGATATGTACCTATTCTGGTTGAGGCTCTTCTCCCCAAGATTTAGTCCATCATGCCAAATTCTCGCGTAGATCATCCTTTCCACTCTATTTTCTAGTCATACGGGTATTAGTGTATCCAAACCTTAACTTCATCATTCGCTTGTATTCCTTCTAATCAGTGAATCTATCCTGATGCGTACCCCACCAACAAAAGGCATAGCACACAGTGCTAGATCAAGTGCCTGGAATCAATCCTCTTATGGCACCTCTCTTTTGAACTCATCCAAAAATAAATTGACATCATTTAAGCCATCATAATGCCGAAGATTTCTTACCTTTGTGGATATGCAACGAAACGACTTTGTCATCATATTACATTGTAGTGTAGAAACTTTGTGCAACCTATTATGCTAGTGCTCGTTTTCTTCATCTGAATTTGAGGTACATGAAATATCTCTATCACACGTGATTCATCCATCTAGGGTGGGATTGATGCAATATTCATTCCATGTAGTAATCTTGTATATCTAAGCCAAATCATCATGCTCCTCATAGTCATAGACTAGTTCAGTGTAGCATGCTGCTTCAGCAAGATCCAATGGCACAATAACCCTAAGCGCCTTCTTCTCAAATGTCATTCTTCACTTCTTCAAATTAATTACTGCATGCATGTCATAGGCCCAATCAATTCCTAACAGCATAGGGTAAGGATTTTTTTCATCCACTATTTCAATTACTTCAAAATCGGCCAGAGCGCTCGCTCCCTTAATGTCTACTTTTACCCCATACAAGTGGCCCATAGGAATGATATTCTATTGATTGGCCATGCATAGTTGTATAAGATACCATTGTAGCACAGGTCTCCGCATCCTTTCCCATGTCTGCTTAGTCACTATGTTTGCATCAGAACCCAAATCCAAGATAACTTGATCCATTTCATACACTCCAATCTGCGTGGTCAGCCTCATCTCGTGCCCTGTCCTCTTCTTATGTTTACCTAGATCTCTCATAGTGTGATGTTATGAAGGAATATTAATTTTTCTCGAAAAGTTATTAATTAACTCCTGGAGCCCTTCCACTACCTTCTTATCTCTCAACAGTTTCATACAAGTTTTTCTGAAAAGTGGCTAATAGTGAGGGATCCATGTCCTGCACTTCACTCTTTTTAGTGGATTTCTATTGGCTCCCTGACGTAGAAGCTTCAACAAAATTCTTCTTGGCCTCCACAAAAGATTTTTCTAGCCTAATTGAGATTAAATATAACTTCCTTTTTGGCAGCCCTGTGTAGCCATCCTTCGATCTCTAGCTTCTTTCCTTTATCTTATACTATGGCCATACCACTTTGCGTCACTATATTAATGTTGTGATCTTCCTCACAAGGCTCTTCCCTCATCATCTGTATGTTTTGGATCGGGTGTTGCGTATTTTTCTCCTGCACCTTGGCTATCATCACTTGGAAATCTTCTATCATATGGTCAAATTGTCTGCAATACTCACAAGATGGATGTGTTGTGTTCTGATAGTTGCACGCAAAATGTCATGCTTCACCACAGTTATAACAAATGATTTTCCCGTGACATTTGCCAGCCACACCTCATCTTCCTCTTCCACAGCCTTGAAATCCTCCACACGCTGCACCTATGCCCTCATCTTGAGGCTGATTTTCCACTTTCATTCGATATGTAGGGGTTCGCTGCATCATAAATTCATATCTTCAACAATTTCACTCATCATGCGCAACCGATTTACAGAAGGTGCAAAACAACTATTGAGGAGTCTGAAAAAACTTTTGTACAGGGTGGCAATGACCAGTCATGTGTTTCCCAACTATTTTGAAAATAATGCAACATAAGGGTACTACTCCACTCGGTCCCACAATGTTTTTAGGCTTCAAAGGAATGGGATCTCCTTCAATCAAATAATTTTGATACAAAGGGTAGTGATCCTTATCATTTCCTTTATATTTACATTTTATGCACCAAACTTCAATTCACACCTCTGGCTGAGCTTCCTTTCTTGTCTTTAGGCTCTACAATTCCATGTGCAGGCTTGCTAGCCACGACTGAATTTGTTGCACTCCAATATTCATATCCTATAATAGTGAGGCTTCCAGCCTCATCATGATCTCCAGGGCCTCTACTTGTATTCCTATATTCTACTACGATAATGGAAATCTTATATGCGGAAGGAAGAACGCGATGTACCAGTGCATATGCTGAGAATCCATGATCGACATGTTAGACTATCAGATTAGACACTTTAACCTCTTATCGAAGTCACATGCAGACTCATTTACCTTTTGTTGTATCTCCTTAAACTTTTTTGTAAACTGCACCTGAGACTTAGGATTTTTAAAATCATTGTTCAACGCCTATTGAGTCTCTGCCATTTTCGTGTCAGGTCTATATTGATAGAGCTTGATATACCAAGTCAATTTCCTATCCTGCAGCATCGTGACCAACTATGATTTCTTTATATTGTCATCAGTAATCTACCGTGCTGTCCACAAATCATCTACAACGAACTCAAATTTTTCAGGATCTTTGCTTCCTACCTCTTTAAACATTGTCATCTTCATGGTGTTTGCCATGTTGAATGGTTGATGCAGAGGTGGAGGTGGAGGTGGTGTGGATAGAAGAGGTATACCCACGATACCTTGATTTACCAACTACAGTGTGCTTCGTGGTGTTTTCAGAATAGTTCCTTCGTCGTCGCTAGAAGAGGATCCTAACAGTAGGCTGTATTTAGAGCCTAATTCTATGTTCCTTCTGAAGGGTTTTCCACTTCATGTAGTCCCAAACATCAGGGTAATGGCATAACCTATTTTTTAAACAACAACATCTTAATCCAGGTTTTCAGAGATTTTAAGTACTTACCTTGCAGTTCCTTGAAGAACCTGCTCTCTGCTTCACTATATATGATGGTCATATCAATCACAAGCTCAGTGATGAATCCGTGTAAGGTATGATCAATCCAGTGATCAATGACATGTGCAATGTTACTTTCTGAAGCTTCGAAGCGTTGCACCAGCACTAAAATCCACACAATATGGCTGTTAAGTATGCACTTACCTTGACTATCTGCTAGCTTGGACAACCAATCATGTAGTTTTCAAGGGAAGAAACAAAAGAAGGCTTCTATCTTGTATGTGTATAGGTATCTATTCAGCCATTGTTCCTTGGAAAAATTTCGGTTTTTGTTCTCCTAAGTTGCAAATGCGTGCAACTTTCGATCGATCCACTTCTCAATTTCCTTCTAATTACAAAACCACTTACTCGACATTGTACATTCCTAAGATAAATCCCGGTCCTAGAAACGGAACCATTTTTTGGGTTGATGGGGCCTCACACAGGTTTAGTGTTATTTGCGGCAACCAACAAAACCATAACTGCTGGCCCTTTTGGAAACAACCCATGTAGCGCAGGTTGTAGACTAACCCTAAGTAGTATTGGGGTATGATAGAACCAAGTTCATGCATCCAGATGGCTTCTATGATGGATTCCTGAAGTTCTTAAGGCTTAGGTTTACCTTTGTGCACCTTTAACTCTTCCAAATTGAAAACTACTATAAATCTATCTAAATGACTTCGAGATATTTGCAAAGTTCCTTAACTATCCTTAACATGCATAAAGAGTACAAATCTACTAGTTTTGTGTAGTAAATAAGAATTAATTCATACAAATCATAAAATATAGCGAAGATACATAAACTTTACAAAAGTAATAATTATGTCACAAATGCATAAAAATCGGCTCAAAATAGTATTTATTAAGTATAATCGTTCATATACAGACTTATTTTCCCTGTACACTCAACTGCAGGGTCCCCACACTTAGCCTGTGGTCTTACCAAGGTCTTCGTGCACTGAGCTGCAAGGGCCTTACCCTTCTATCTAAGTACAGGAAACAAACCTTTCCTACCTTAGGACTTGGCCCTTACAAGTATTCTTATCAAATGGATACATTCTAAGACTCATTATGGCTCATCTATATATAGCATTTGCCTTACAATACCATGGTCTGCGAACCATTGGCAGGTCTCAAAAACTCTCTAACACTTACCCACCTAAGGGACTAAAGCCCCTTTTTCTCATACTAGCTTAACACTCTGCTTCCACATTTCACAGAGAATTTCATTCATTACAAAAATATATTACAAAATTTATCAAAAGTTGACCAAAATGACCCCAGGGACCCTATCTCAACATGCATCACAACTAAGAAGAGCTTCTTGAGGATTCGATCATGTGCCAAGGTGGTACCTTGGTATTGTAGGTCTTTCGATATTTTTGAGAGGATTGGACCAATGGCCTATTGACTTGCACTACCTCCAAAGTGAAAGTCTGTGATGCTTTCCATGTGTCATTGCCTAAAAATAATGTGAAAGATGGTGATCATGTGATCGAGTGGTCTGTATTGTAGGTGGATCCAAAAGGAAAATTCTAGCCAAAACCTCAGCACATTTTGCAGCAAAAAGATGATCATGCTCCAGAATGGAGAAATCAGGCAATTTGAAGTGCATTGGAAGCACTTTTGGCCTGATGAATCTACATGGGAGATGGGTGATTAGGTGTAGGTCATATCCCTCTCTATTAACTATTTAAGTAGATATATTTTGATATATCTTTGATGTTGTGTTTTGGTTATGTCTATATATGCACATGTATGTAAATGCCACATCGAGTTGTGTTATAAAGCTCAAATAAGTGGCATGGTGTTCATGGTGTGATGGTCATGGTTTCAACAATATGATATGATGTAAATTTTGTATTGAGATGTGTTGTACGGATCCATAGGAAACATGTGTTTTTCTGGTTATAAGTGTCAATGAACATCAAGGACAACGTTCCCCCAAGGGGCAGTGGTTTGTAACAACCCCTAGTTGATTTTGATATGTAAATATAAAATATAACACCAAGGTCATGGGACACGTATTCCAAGTCAAATGTTGGGAAAAATATAGTGATAGGGTCACTCATGAGTAGATAATGGATATGGAAATTGGCAAATGCATTGGAAAAGGAAAATTGACCTTAATTGACATTTTGTTTATGAAATAATTGAAAATAGGGGAAAAGGGAGATGAAAGGTCACAAATTATCATGAGAGGAAAATTCAAGGAAAAATGAAGGAAAATGAGGGAAGTAGAGTCGTCAATTATAGAAAGGATTTTGAGGATTACTTCACAAACTTCTATGAGTTTGAGCATGGATCTCTCTTCTATTCTCTCACTCACTCATACTCTTGCACACGAATTCCTGGAACATGGTTGTATCACTCTAGCAAACATTGGATTTTGAGAAGGAAGGCAATGAAAAAGTAGGAAAACACAAGAGCACAACAGGATCAACCACTATAGCAAGATATCTTTGTAGGTAATAGGTTACATGTATGATCTCCTTGTTTATATATGGATGCTTAGAACATTCATGTGATTATTTGGTTATAATCTATGATTGGCATGGAGGATTTCTTGGATTGATAGTGGTGTTAGCCTTGCCTTGCCATTTCTTGGATAACCATGGTGTTGTGGGGTTTTTTTTTAGTTTAATTATTTTGCTTGGTTCTTATAATTCCTTATGGATGTGGGATGGAATAAACACTTTGGAATTCCTATAAAAACTTTTGTTGAGTTACTAGTCCTGGAGCCTATGTTGAACAAACAATTTGGAGCCCTTCATGGGTTGAGTTACTAGTCGTAGGGTTGGAAAATGCTCTCGAGCCTTGGAAGGTTGTGCGTTGAGTTACTACTTCCTAGAGCCATAAAAAATTGGGTACAGTACAATCTGGTTAGTGTTACTGACATTTGACAATGATGTGGAATCAATGGTTGAGGGTTGAGGAAGTTTAGCCTCTGGAAGTGTTTGTTTGGTTCTTTTTTGTTTATTCCATGAGATCCCATATTCATGCTTGGAATATGGCATGGGGGTGATTGGTAGAAAGAGAGATCCCGTCCAACCCAATTTATGATTGGGTGGTACATGGAAGTCCCTGACATAGTTTTCTTTCCATATGTTAAGAAGAGCTCTTTTCCTATTATATTCTATGAGTACTTGTACTATTTATTATGTGGCTTTCATGAATGTTTTATCATGGTTACTATTCTAGTTATATTTTGGTTATAAGTATGGTTCCATAATAGGTTCTAGCTATGGCACTTAATATGTTTTGACTAGTTGATGAATGGTTAATGAATGCATGCAATAACATATGTTATTGCAACTATTATTAGACGACATTAGACCATCTGGGTGAATCTCATATAAGTTTCAGACCCCTATGTTCAAATGTGCATTCATGACCTGTAGATTACATGTTCACCATATGTGTGACTAAATGACTATCATGGTTAGGCCTAGTTGGATCATGTCGTTGATCAAGTTTTATATTAATGGATTTGTCTTGATGTTATTTTCCATTTTATAAAGTCTCAATAAGTTCTAGGCAGTGGTCTAGATCCCATCCTGGAATGGTGGCTCAGAATCTGGGATTGTACCGTCTGAATTGGAGGAATGTTGGCTACAACTGCATGGATGCATTTTTGCGCATGTTGTTGGAGGCAGCCAACCACATGCTTTTTTTTTGTGGGTGCAGTTGTGGTCCGAAGACTAAGAAAAAGAGGTCCATATCTGGGTTTTTCCATCTAAAGTTGTTGCTCAACCCTTGAGTTACATGTAACCCCCATGGGATCTTGTGATTTGTCATTTTGCTGTCAGTATTCAACCCTACTTCCTTAAATGGATCTAGAAGGTCGAGTCTGGTCATAGTATCTCTTCCTCTGATGTTTACCCTAGGAAATTAGTGAAATTGGGTAAATGTGGGTGGGTGGTTGTAGTATGCCCCTCTAAAACTGAAATTTGACAATACCCTGTAATAGAAGTAAACTTGAAGCTTATCCCGTGGAGTCGAGTTCCGATACATTGTTTGGAATGCATATCATGAAAAGATCCCATCCAACATAAATGTAGACATATAAGACTTTGGTGCTTAGCTTTTCCTTAGAGATGCTTTAGCCTACCCAACATGACGTTGCAACTCAAAAGAAATTATATATGCCCAATTGAATATTTTGTTGCGGGTAACTACCATGTTGAGCATATGTATCCATTTTTCTTCAAATACTTAAACATTATTTTTTCCATGCAGCCTACAACACATATCAAATAGCTATTGATAGACATGACAACAAATCATGGTTTGGTAAAATACAGATGGGAAGTGTCAGAACTTAGTAGACTCTTCGTGCCAATATTTGATGATGTCACTAGTGTCGAGATCAAGCCATCTAGTGTAAAAGTTGTTATGGGCATACTATGTGGGATTTAGCATCTTATAATAAGTCTACATTTATTCTCCATAATAGGTGGCAGGCTTACCACAAATTTTACTACAAAGCACTAGATTTAAATGATACATGTGTGTTAGAATCCATTCAATTACCTCTGCACAAGGAATAAATAGGAACGTAGATGCAATCGTGTGTATCCTAGACTATTTGATGTTGATATATACTTACAAATGTTCCAAATTTTTAGAGAAATATTTATGCATGAATGTGTCTTTGATGTATTTCCATGTTACCTGAATGGATTTATCTATGAAGCACTATGTATCTATGAGAATAGGAATGTTGAGATTTGTAACTTATACTACTTCTTCAATTCTTGCATATGAATATTCTTGTGATGCCACTCGACATGTAGTAGGAGACATCATTCCAATATATGATGAAAGAGTAATGAGACTAGTAGCTTGAAAAATTATACATGGAAAGACACTCATAGTGAAAAATATTAGCTTGTTGAAATTTTATATCTATTACAAGCAATATCTTAGCATGTCATATCCAAAAATCCATCAAATGTAGCTGAGATTATAATCTTATCAATGATGAGACATGGTTACTAGCATGGGCAAGAAATCCACCTCAAAATAGGGAGGGCACTCTGCTTGAGAAGGAATGAAAGTTGAAGGATCACTTGAGGCTTCAAGGTGTGCTCATGTGCTCAAGGAAGGGAGAGAGATCATGAAGGTCACAGGGTACATTGTTAAATCACAAAGGAACATCATTCATGAGTTCAATGTGCACTCATATGCTCAAGGAGGCTAAGAGGGTGAAAGAGCACACTCCGAAGGGATGATAGCTAAGGTTTTAGGCCTTTAAGGTGAGCTCATGTGCTCAAGAGGAGAAAGAGGGAATAAGGGAACATGCTGATGAGACGAAAGTGACAACACTTATGTGTTAAGGTTGTGCTCATGTGCTCAAATAGGGCATAGTTCTTTGTGCCAAAGGAGTGTGTTCTTAAGGAAAACTTATCTTTTTGCATGAAATTTTCTTTCATAATTAGGCCTTTTCTTCCATAGGTGTGCTATATCTTACAATCGATAAATAAAAAGGAAAGAAATATGGTAAAATAATAGAAATGTTGAGCAGAAAGATCAGAAACTTTTTGTAGATTCTGTCACACTCATGACTAGAATATGAAGGGTTAAGCAATGTGAGGAGTCACAACCCATGGCAATGATTTGACACTTCTAGAAGAAGGAATGCGTTGGGAGGAAAAATGAGAGCGGGGGGGGTGAATTAGTATTTAAAAATCATTAAAATTTTCAATTTCATATCCATATTTATGTATGCGACTTTACTAAAGGGAACACATGTATGTACACGATTGTTATGCAGACAACTAGTGTATATCCAGTGAACTTACTTTTTAGTTAATTCATCACTTGTTTAGCTTAATACAATGTATCAAAACCTCATTAAACATTAATTAAGTAGTAACCATGTGTAGTAAGAAAAAAATAATTCATCACACATAAGCAACACATGAACACCAATATTTTTGGGTGGAACCCCAATGTGGGAAAAAACCACTGTTGCTTTTGTCTCTGTCTTATTTTTTATTATAAAGAAAAACTTCTTATATTATTTTACTTGTGAAGACTCATACTGACACGAAAGCACACACCTGCAGAAGGCTACAACCTTCTCTCATTCTTTAGAACCCAATGGAAGAGAGCTCCAACCCCCTGATCTTGTTTATGGAACCAACCTAAAGGGAGATCCAATCCCCTAATCAGATTTACCAGCTACCAATGGAATGAAGCTTTGAATTCCTTATTGAAGGATCCAACCCTCAACACTTTTGTGGAGCATGTTTCATAAATTTTCACCCTAGATCCACCTGCTACAAAACATCACAACTTGTAGGTCACGTTTAATCAATTTTTTAGACTGAACCCACTATCATCATTTAAGCCGAATACCAAATATAAAAACTGAAAATGAATCCTATAACTCGACCATTGAACCAACCAATCACTGAACCAAGTCAACCAATCACTGAATCAACTGAATCAAACAATCAATGAATCAACTGAATCAGCCAATCATTGAATCAAACTAATCCCAAATCAATCAACTTATCCTCAAACAACTAGAACAATTAGATCATTGTAACCAGAATACTAATATTGAACCCAAGAACTGCATCAACTTACTGAACCAAGTGTAAACCTTGATCAATAAAATATCAAAATATATGCTACTTTCCTTAAGGAAACTTGTGTGTATACGCGACTTCCTGGAAGCATACTCACGTATAGATCACAAAACATTGAACCCTGAAATTGAACCACTGTCATTGTGAAATAAATATTGAATTATACACAAATCCACTACATCATTATAGAACAATCACAAAATTGTAACTGATATTCAATCAAAATCATCTAGTAGCTTCATCATTCTTCAATCAATTAATCCTCAACACAAAAATCATTATTAATCCCAGATCATCAAGTAAGACTTCATTGACAGAAAACATAAACATAACAAGATTGATTAAACTAATCAAACATTTCTTTCAACAAAACTATAGCTTATATACGTGGTTTCCTCAAATAATTTCCACGTGTATATGTTATTTACATGAAACAGAAATGCGGACAAATCCAAATATATACCCGACTTACCAGTATTAATGTCGCATCTGCACACATCTTTTAGGTTTTGAAACTTGCGTACAGATCTACAATTACTGGCAAAAACCTTCATTGCATCACAGAACTTCATACATACCAAGATCTCAACATACACAGAAAAATCACACTTTAGGACACTATCATCAATGATCAACCCATAATCAAAACTATCATCTCATATCTATTGGATCTGATCCATCATCAAGTTCTTGGGTGCATACTTAGTTTTAGATCAAACAAATCAATAATAGCCCATTACATGCACACTTTCTTTAGATCTAACTATTCATGAAATATTCATCACTTGCATACCTCAAGTACTTTGATCTTCATCTCCTTATATAACTTATCCCTTGACCAATACCATCAGTCCAAACCATACTAATGCCGATGGTATTCTTAGACGGGATCAAATACCCATTACTAGGCTCAATACCATGGGTCAATTCCATGGTAAAGATCCTTGATATTTTGAATACCATGGTGTGGAAATGGTACGCACCTTTCCTTCTTACCCACGTGTGTATGCAGCTTTGTTTCATAGAAACCACATATACTTCTTGAAATTTCATCTTTATCATTCCTCGGTCTCTAAACTTCTATTCCTTTGACCAAACTCTCTATCACAAGTAGACTCATCCTATTGACATGTTCATAAGTAGGTTTCCATCAAAGGACAATTCATAAGTAGGTTTCCATCAAGGACAACACATTAGTCATAATGCCAACAATTTGCCCCTTTTGACTTTATGGAAACCACTTTGGTGTTTGGCCATCAACACATCAAGCTAAGCACCAAGATTTTTAAACACCAATTTACTCTCCCCCTTTGAAATCAAGGGCAAAGGGCTAACCAATGCTAAATGAAGGCTTCTCATGCTAAAATTTCTGAAAGATGTACAATGAAGTACATGATTTTAAGACTCAACTGAATATGACTTTTCCTATAACCAAGGACTCAAACCTACATCAATCACCCAATCATAGTGGGTTTACATATTTGTCTTAATTATTACATCAACCACCCAATCACAATGGGGTTATAAATTACATCACATGCCCAAAAAGACTTGACCACAATAGCCCATACATGACTGAATTTGACAATTATTACATCATAGTTATTTACATGACCTTTACATCAAATTATATATATGAAATTTATAACAAAGACTAGGGAACTATATAATGAGGTAACAAGACCAAGATAGTCTTTAGGAACCATCATGTACTATATAGGATTTGCACCATAAGCATATTTTAGTATCAACTCATCATCAATATCCAAGATAGGACAATGTAGCTTCAATATCATCAACATGTGACCAGGTATGCAGCAACAACGAAATAAGAGAGGACCAAACCTATCATCATAAAGTAAGGTAGAATAGTGTAGCAACATTCTTCAACATCATCAAAATATGCCATGTTCCCAAGTAACATCCAAAAGATGTAGCGGTAGTATATCAATAACCATGTATTTGTGAAAACTATAGCAAAATTATTCTCTTGGCCTAAATTCTTCATAAATCAAAAAATATGAAACCCAACTACTCATCCCATAGACTTCCTCCATGATAGTATCATTATAATCATAGCATGAGATAACAAGATCTACATGTTATTTCCACAACTGATAAACCTCAACCATAATTAGAAACTCATGCATCATCATTCAATAACTTCAGTAACATAAGAATCATCACCATTGATAAGCATCATTATGTACCAAGGAATTCTAAAGAAAACATAATGTAAACAATGCATTATTAAAAGCATAAGAAATGCTCCCCCTAAACGTGTGCCATATTTGCAGACTGTAACCAACCCATTCGAGAACCGACAAGAAAAATTGGAGTTTGTTTCTTTATCATACCAAGATATAAATGACTGTTCAGTTCAGAACTCATGTATATACACAACGTTTCTTTATAGGATCCACATATATAAAGTAAAATACTAAAATTTCTTACCATTATCTCCTCCTGAGCCTATACTGAATGTTCCCTTTTACTATTACTATGTAATATGCATTGCCAATAGTATAAGCAACATGAATATTGCAACAATCATGGAAATCATCATCAAGACAAAACATGTATTACTCCCCCTAAGATTACACATCACTAATCCTACAGACTTGATAACCATCTCTGATTCTCATGAGGTCATGTACCTCACATCACTTTTGTAGTCTCTCTTGGAATTATCCTTTTAATAATAATGGACTGCAATGGGCACCATCTTCTTTTACTCTAAGTCTAAATCCTCCTCCTATCTGTGATAATTCTGTTCTTCAAGCACATATAATTTGTCTAAGTTTCTGTATCCTGTCGCTGTGAATTTTCTAGTTTCTTCATCCATAACCTTGCACTTAGTTGATGTAAAAAAATTATATATCCTTTATCTGCCATTTTTCCTACACTTAGAATATTCCTTTTTACCCCTTGAACTAAGAGAGCATCAGCTACTCCTCTATGTTTATTTATTTTGGCTTTACCCTTTCCTAGAACTTTTTCTAGAACATTAGTTCCAAGAATAACATTACCATATTGATTTTTCTTCAGAGACTCCATCTTACTCTTATCTCCAGTAATGTTATGAGAGCATCCCTATCTATGTACCATTTATCTTCCTCTTTAAATGAGAAAAATGTAAGACCACAACTTATCTATTCCTCTTCTTTCTACTTTTTATGATAAATGTTGGTGGATCCATCTTTTTCAGGTCTTATGGCATCAATACTCTTATTTGGTTTCTTACCATGTTGTCTATGGCGATCCATAGACTTTTTTATGCATTCTTTTGCTACATGCCCAAAATTGTTACAAGAATAACATCTTATATGAGAAGAGGAAGCATAATATTTCTCTTTCATATTCCTTATATTGCAATCAATGGCTTCGTGACCAACTATATTGCAGGGAAAACAATATCCTTTAAAGTACCTAGAAAATGATGATTTTTCTTAGAGGTGGTTATTAGAATGAAATAGTCTACTTCTGGAATTAGGTGGAACATTTCCATAATTAGGAAATATAGATTATTCAACGTTATTGATTATAGGAGAGAATCAATTAAAATTTCTATAATTAGGAGTAAATTATTTTCTTTGAAGTTTCTTTTTCTTTAGCTTTTGATCAGGTTGACTTGTTATCTCTTTGTTGAGGATTTTAGGTTTTGCATTGTTACCCTTGAAATTCCTTGCCTCATCTTGTGAACTAGATTCTCCAACATTTTCATGAAAACCAAGACCAGATTTGATCGAGGGAGACCTTTGACTAATAAGAATATTACCCAAAATCTTAGTACTATCATGAAATCACAAATGTTTATCCTTTTCTTCTAATTTACCTTTTAGGATGTTTATCTCAACCTGATATTTCTTTTCTTTTTCTAGATACTGCTTCTTCATAACTTCTTCAATCCTTCTTCCTTCCTCCATTTGTTGCTTTAATATGAGAATCTCTTCTTTCAACCCATTTTCTTATTCTTCAAATGATTTAAGTAGTTCTTCATTTCACTTATCTATTTTTTGAAGATATGATCTCAGCTTCAAGACCTTCACAATATTGTTTAGATTCCACAACAAAATTTATCTATTTAATATGACCCTTGTTATCATATACCTGCAACTTATCCTCAATATCAATAATCCTTTTGAAAGCAATATCAAGTTTTGTTCTAAGATAATAAAAAAAAATCCCTTCTAACCTGTCTTATTCTTAATCAACAACTCCATTTGATATAAAAAAGGTTGACACATTGTTAAGGATAGGATTACCTGGTAGTTCCCTTGATGAGGAATCTTCCTTTGGGATTTCTTCATGGATTGCTTGTACCTTATCCCACACTTTCTTTACATTTATATAATGCATAAACTTATTTAATGTTGAATCAGATATGCTACAAAAGATTTCTTTCAAATTTTTATTGTTCTTTTGCACTTCCTCATTTGATGGAGGAATCTTGGTGTAGACATTGCATACTAGATACCATACATCAAGATTCATTAGATTATATTTCATCTTTTCTTTCCATTGTTGATAATTATATTTTCTTAGCATAGGAACATATGCATTGTCCATTGTTTCTAACTTTCCTTGATATTATGCTTTTAGAGGCATCATTTTTTAATATGTTTTCTCTTTAGAGTGCTTACTCTCACTTTTACCCATAAGTGCAAGTTCAGTTGTTTTAATGCCATCATCATGATAATTATTGCATATACAAGGAAATGGATCACAATTAGAAAAAATTCTCATACCTGATATTTCTTTGTAAGCCTTCTTCATTCTTGATCAATAAAAAATAGGCTGCTCCCAAACTTGAGTATTTGCTAACATCTATAATTGTCATTGGATCTGATATATCCATGTCAAATTTTCAATAAAAGTGTCTTTTTCTTCTAGGCCATCAAACTCATTACTACTTATGTCTTCAAATGCCATAAGTAATTGACATTCTTGATCAGATTCACCTTCTTCACCATTTGAAATACCATCACTATCTTCATGCATATAAAAACTTCTCCTGTTTTCAAACCTTCTCCTATTTATTTTTGCATCTTCTTTCCCCTTCTCATGATTTTCTCTATAGGGATACTTAGTAGTGTAATGACAAACTCTACCATAATAAAAACATTTGAAGGGAAGCTTACCTCTAAATCTTCCAGTACCCACTTAGAGTTTCTTTACGAAGTTTGTCTCTTCTCTTCTAATACATACCCTGATTCTTCCTTTTTTTATTCCTTTTGTAGTAGCTTTGAAGGTTTCTTATCTCATGTCTGAAGGGCCACCTTTCCTCATCTCAAATGCTGTCAATATTCCATGGAGTTGATCAAGTGTGAGACTTTTCATATCTTGCATTTCTTCAATAGCAGAGACTTTGGAATCAAACTTCGGAGATAGTGATCTCAAATATTTTCAACAACAGTAGCATCTTTCATTTCTTCACCAATATTTCTCATGGAATTAACAATTTCATCTACTCTAATAAAAAATGTTGCAATTCTTTCATCATTAAGCATTTTCAGTGCCTCATACTATATTCTGAATTTTTGGATTTTAGCATTTTTTACTTTGGTGTCGCCCTCATAACTTTGGATAATATTATCCCATATTCCATTTTTTGTGCTCAGCTGCATTACCTTCACAAAATTGAACTCAACTAGCATTCCCAAGATGGAATTTACAATTTTTACATTTATTTCATATTGTTTCTTTCTTGCAGTATCTATGGGAATGGAGGATGGATATTGATATCCGCTTTCAATGATTTCCCATACATGAGCTCCTAGTGCCTACAAGTATGATCTCATCCTAACTTTCCAAATGAAAAAGTTAGTTCCATTAAATATATGTGGCCTGATAGAGAGCACTCCTTCTTGACTACTCATCTTGATGAATCTTCCTTCAAGCGATCAAGCTTCTTCTCAAGAACCTGCTCTGATTCCAATTGTTAGCAAAAATACTGAGAGAATCGGTGAGCAGGGGTGAATCATTATTTAAAAGTCATTAAAATTTTCAATTTCATATCCATATTTTTGTACGCTACTTTTGTTATGAAACCAGCTCAAGAAAAGATAGAAAAGATAGATCAACGCCTTAGAATTCAGCCTCTTCGAGGGGGCAACCTCCTTTACATTACATAAATGAACAATTCTTTGATGATTCAAATGACAAAACCTCCTTTCTATATATAGGAGTCTAAGGAGTCACAATATAATCCAGCCGACCAAACAATAATAATATAAAGCCACAAAAATAACAATAGAGGGATTCTATGGGGCACAGAAATAACAATATGGGGGTAATAGGGGCACAACAATATAAATAAGGGGTATAACTACAATAGTAATGGGGTAATCACTAGTATTATAGGGACCCAACATGCCCCTCTCCTTCAAAAAAGTGTTGTCCTCAACGCTTGAGTAGTTCTGGATACTTCTGCATAAAATTCTCATCCTCCCATGTGGAATCTTCAGCGGATAAGTTCTTCCACTTGATAAGATACTCTGAAATTGATCGATTTCGTAGCTGTCGAGTTCTTGTTTCTGTGACTGCTTCCGGTTCCAATATAATTTTTCCTTCCTCGTCAAGTTCTGGCAATATTGTTTGAATTGGGAGCTTGTCGCCTATAACCTTCTTTAAACATGAAACATGGAAAACTGGGTGCAATCGAGAAGCTGCAGGAAGCTCCAATTTGTATGCCATAGTACCAATCTTTTGCAACACCTTGTACGGACCATAATACTTTGGTGATAATTTATTATCCTTCTTAGCTTGCTTTAGGGACATTTGCTTATATGGTTGTAGCCGTAGGAATACCCAATCACCTACATCAAAACTTCTTTCACTGCGATGTTGATCTGCCTGTTGTTTCATTCTATTTTGTGCCAACACGAGGTTATCCTTTAAGAGTTGGAGGACTTGTTGTTGATGTTCGATGTGATGTTCCACTGCCTGAACCTTAGAATTTTCTCTTAAATATGATGTGATGGATGGTGGTTGATACCCATAAAGTGCCATAAATGGGGTCATTTTTGTTGCTGTATGGAAGGAAGTGTTATACCACCATTCAGCCAGAGGCAACCATTTGACCCATTGTGTCTGTTTATCAGATACAAAGCAACGAAGATATCCTTCCAAACATTTGTTTACTATCTCAGTTTGCCCATCAGATTGAGGATGATAAGATGAGCTATGAGCTAACTGAGTACCAAGACAAGAAAATAATTCTGTCCAAAAATTTCCAGTGAAAATGGGATCTCTGTCACTTACAATAATCTTTGGGTTTCCATGTAGCTTTTGAACTGTTTCCATAAATGCAGTAGAAACTGTACTGGCTTTAAATGGATGTGATAATGCACAAAAGTGTGCATACTTGGTAAGTCTGTCAACTACCACCATGATGACACTCTTTCCCTCAGACTTGGGTAAACCTGTGATAAAATCCATTGAAACCTCCTCCCAACGTTGGCTTGGAATGGATAAAGGTTGTAATAGACCCGGTGTCTTAATTGTTTCAACTTTATTTTGTTGGCAAACCAAACATTCCGCCACAAACTTTTGAATATCTGATTTAAGGCCATCCCAAAAAAATTCCTTCTTAACCCTGTGGTAAGTTTTTAAAAATCCTGAGTGCCCTCCTAAGGGAGAAGTGTGCAATTCCATAAGAATCTTTTGTTTTAGCTGGGAATTCTTACAGAGGTATAAGCGATCTTTGTACCATAACGAATCATTTTGCCAGCTAAATGTATCAGAAGTACTGGAATCTTGTTGTAGCTTTCGAATAAGTGCCCACACTTCTTCGTCATTCTTCCATTCCTCCCTTGCTTCGTTTATCCAATCTGGTTGGATAATAGAAATGGCACACAACAATGCTTCCACATCCTCATCCTTTCTTGAGAGTGCATCTGCCACCACATTTTGCTTCCCTTTTTTGTAGATGATTTCAAAGTCATAACCCAACATCTTTGTGACCCACTTTTGTTGCTCTTCAGAGGATAATCTTTGTTCTAAAAAGTATTTAAGGCTATCATGATCCGTTTTTACCTTGAAGTGTCTTCCCATTAGGTAGGGTCGCCATTTCTTAAGTGCATGGAGTATTGCCAACATTTCCTTCTCATAAATAGCTTTGCTTAAAAACTTTCCCTTGATTGGACGACTTTCAAAAGCAATGGGTCTTTCATCTTGCATTAGAACAGCACCAATTCCATTTCCTGAAGCATCACATTCCACAATAAAGGTTTTTGTGAAGTCCGGTGTAGCTAAGACCGGTGCTTGGCACATTGCCTCTTTAAGATGTTCAAAGGCCTTTGTTGCTTCCGGAGTCCATGAAAATGAATCTTTCTTCAATAATGTTGTTAGAGGTGCTGCTATTCTCCCATAATTCTTAACAAACTTGCGATAATACCCTGTCAACCCAAGAAATCCTCGCAGATGCTTTATGGATGTGGGGATTTTCCATTCCTTAATGGCTTTAATTTTGCTAGGGTCTACCTTAACTCCTTCATGAGATACAATATGACCCAAATATTCCACCTCCTGGACTCCAAAGAAACATTTGGATCTTTTTGCATATAATTGTTTCTCCTCCAATAGTTGTAGCACCTTGTCAACATGTTCAACATGATCCTTCCAAGACTTGCTGTAGATTAGTATATCATCAAAAAATACTAACACAAATTTTCTAAGGAATGGTTTGAAAATTGAATTCATCAAACCTTGAAATGTTGAAGGTGCATTGGTAAGGCCAAAAGGCATGACCAAAAATTCATAATGACCCTCATGAGTTCTAAATGCCGTTTTCGGAATGTCTTCAATCTTCATTCTGATTTGATGATATCCCGAACGAAGATCCAACTTGGTGAAGTAAATTGATCCATGCAATTCATCCAGTAATTCATCAATGACAGGAATGGGGAACTTATCTTTAATAGTGAGCTTGTTGAGCTCCCTATAATCCGGACACATGCGCCATGATCCATCCTTCTTGTGCACCAATACTACTGGAGCTGAGAAAGAACTTTGACTCGGTTGAATTATACCAGCCTCTAGCATTTCTGCAACCATACGTTCAATTTCACTTTTTTGGACATAGGGATATCTGTACGGCCTGATGTTTGGAGGAACACTTCCTGGAATCAGATGAATAGCATGATCATGATCACGCATAGGTGGGAGACCTTTGGGAGTCTCAAATACCTTGGAATGATTGTCCAGGACTTTTTGGAGATCTGGAGAAATAGATGATTCCAATGTGGAAACATCTAGCGAACATAATTGTGCAATTACACCTCTTTGCTCCTTTTTTAGAAGCTTTGTCATGCCATTAGAGCTGATTATCTTTCCTGGTTTCCCTGCAATACCCCTTAATTCAACTTCCTTTCCTTCCGTAGAAAATTTGATGAAAAGTTCTTGAAAATTAAAAGCTATTGTACCCAAGGATTGTAGCCATTGGACTCCTAGTACAACATCGACACCTCCCATTGGAATGGAAAGCATTGGGCTAGTCAATACATATTCTCCCATGGATAGCTTGATATTATGGCACTTTCCAGAGCAATTTATTGTTCCTCCATTTGCAATCATCACTTGACACTCTGGTGCTGGATATAGGAAGCAATTCAATTCTTTTGCTACCCTACAATGAATAAAATTGTGGGTGCTTCCTGAATCAATCAACACTATTACCTTTTTCTTCTTGATTTGTCCTTCTATCTTGATGGTTTGAGGAGTGGTAATTCCCGCCAATGCATTACAAGATATGGTCGGATTTATTTGTTCTTCATCTAGGCTTTGTTCCTGGAATATATCCTCTTCTTTTGACCTTTCTTGCTCCTTTTCTTCTTCCTCTTCACAATCTATGTAGAATAATTTCTTCTCAGCACACTTATGACCTTTTGTGTATTTGCTATCACAATTGTAACAAAGCCCTTTTGCTCTTTTTTCTTCCAATTGTTGTGGTGTCAACCTTGTAGGTTGTGGAAGACTAGGGGCAACAACACTTCCGTCTTTATAGTTGTGAGTGGTATGCTTCCTAGTTGCCATAATTTTGCTTTCCATTTTTCTTGCTAACCTGAATGCCTTCTCTAATGAATCAGGTTCCCAAAGGCAAACATCATGTTGGATATTATCCTTTAAAGACCCTATGAACACATCAATCCTATGCTCCTCTGGAATATCTTTTACCCTTATGTTCAATTTTTGGAACTCCTCAATGTGCTCCATTATTGAACCCTTTTGTTTGAGACTTATCAATTGGCTAAAAAAAGTGTTGCTTTTTGTATCCTCATAATGTGCTATCAATTCTTCCGTAAAAATTGCCCAAGTGATAAATTGTTTACGAGAACAAAGCCATTGATACCATACAAACTGATTTGGTTCCAAATATACAGTTTCCATACGTACCTTTTGTGTGTTTTGCACATTATTGAGATCGAAGAATTGCTCCATCTGTAATATCCATGTGGCGGGATCCTTGCCATCAAACTTCCTCATATCGATTTTTGGAATATGGTGATTCTTCGATCCAACATTAGAGTCTATGGAATCATGATTAACATTTCTTTTGTTCTCATCATGAGTTTCCTTTACTACCTTTTCACCATTAGTAAGTATTTCTTGTAGAAAATTTGTCAAATCTGTCTTCAAATCTGCCATGCCTGTCTTCAAATTTGTGTTCAAATCTATCTTCAGATTGTCCATCTTAGCTTCCATGCCATTCATCTTAGCTTCCATGCCATTTATCTTAGCTTCCACGCCATTTATCTTAGCATCTGTTAACTTTTGTGAGCGTGACATTTGTTGCACTTGTTCTTGTAATTTTGATATATCATGTAGCATTTCTTCCTCTTCTTCATGAGTCATGCTAGAGCTTTCAGGTTCCTTACTAGGTTTTGCATTTTCTTTCCTCGGGGCATCAGTTACCGATAATAATGCTCTACTATGCCCTTTGAATTCCTTCAAAATAAATTTTCAAACCAAGCTTAAGCAAAAATTTAAAAAAAATCTACACACCTTTTTTCACTTTGTAGGAGCTCGATATTGCCTCTGATGTATCTCTGTACTTTCCAATCATCTAATTCTGAATTTGTGACTTGTAGTAGCTCTTTGTGTCCTCTTTCCAATGCCACCAGTCTGATCCAAATTGGATTCTCCAAGAAAGAGTTATGCACAATCTCCCAAGATGACCTGATTATAGACCTTTCTAGAAGAGCGAACTTGTATGAAGTGCCACGTGTACAATTTTCGATATTTGGTTCTGAAAAAGATATAAAAGAAACTACAGTCCATCCTCTTTCTGTACCTTCTTATGAAATTTCAATCTGATTCCCAGAGAGAAAGTTATGACAATTTTCCCCAGGTCACCTGTTTTGAATGTAATTCAGGAGTCTGCAAAAAGACCAACTTCCTCAGATCATATCTCCGAAAATATCATGCGAAAAGCTCTGAAATTTGGACCCAAGGTTCAGCACGATCTCTTCTCAAATGGGTTTTTTTTGCGACTTCTGAAACGTCACAGAAAAAAAGTTATAGCGAAAATGCCACGATGACCTGTTTGGAGCAGCGAAACCCTAGAATCCAAAGCTCTGATACCAAATGTTATGAAACCAGCTCAAGAAAAGATAGAAAAGATAGATCAACGCCTTAGAATTCAGCCTCTTCGAGGGGGAAACCTCCTTTACATTACATAAATGAAAAATTCTTTGATGATTCAAATGAAAAAACTTCCTTTCTATATATAGGAGTCTAAGGAGTCACAATATAATCCAGCCGACCTAACAATAATAATATAAAGCCACAAAAATAACAATAGAGGGATTCTATGGGGCACAGAAATAACAATATGGGGGTAATAGGGGCAAAACAATATAAATAATGGGTATAACTATAATAGTAATGGGGTAATCACTAGTATTATAGGGACCCAACAACTTTACTGAAGGGAACTCGCATATGTACATGGTTGTTAAGTAGACAACTAGCGTATATCTAGTAAACTTACTTTTCAGTTAATTCATAACCTATTTAACTTGAGCAACTATATCATAACCTCATTAAACATTATTTAAATAGTAACCATGTGCAGTAAGAAAAAAATAAGCCATGACAAATAAGAAACACATCAACACACATGAACAATAGGATTTTTAGGTGGAAACCGAATGTGGGAAAAACTAGCGCTGTTGTCGTCCTTGTCTTATTTTTATTATAAAGAAAAAAAAATTTACAATATTGTACTGGCATAGACTCATACCAACATGAAGGTACCCTCCTGCAGAAGGATGCAACCTATTGTCATTGTCCAACACCCACTGGAAGGGAGCTCCAACCCCCTCATCTCGTTTACTGACACCAACTCCCAGGAGCTCCAACCCCCTGATAAGATTTACCATCTACCACTAGAAGGAAGATTCAACTTCCTTACTGAAGGCTCCAACACTCAACACTTTCATGAACCATGTTTCATAAATTTTCACAATGGATCCACCTACAACAAAACATCACAACTTGTAGGCCACATTTCATCAAATTCTCAGACTAGACACCCTATCATGATTTATGCCTAATACCAAATATCAAAACTGAAAAGTGATCGCTATAACTCAACCATTTAACAAACCAATCACTGGATCAACTAAATGAACCAATTAGTGAATCAACTGAATTAACCAATCATTGAATCAAATGAAGCCCAAATCAATCAACTTAACCTCAAACAACCATAACAATTAGATCTTTGTAACCAAAATACTAATACTGAAACCAAATGCTGCATCCACTTATTGAACCAACTATACACCCTAATCAATAAAATATCAAAATATATATGATACTTTACTTAAGAAAACCCGTGTGTATACGCGACTTCCTTGAAACATATTCTCGTCTAGATCTCAAAATATGGAATCCTGAAACTGAACCACTATCAATTTGAAATAAATACTGAATTACAAACATATCCACTGGATCATTATGAAATAATGACATAACCATCACTTATTTTGAATCACAAATAGCTAGTAGCTTCATTATTCTTAAATCAATCAATCCTGAATCAAAACAGCATTATTAAGCCCGGATCGTCAAGTAAGACTTCATTGACAAACACCAAAAACATAGAAATACTAATTAAAATGATCAGACATCTTCTTCAACAAAACCCTAGCTTATATGTGAACTTTCCTCAAATAATTTTAGTGTGTATATGCACTTTTCATGAAACAAACCTACTTACAGATCTGAATATATATGTGACTTACCAATATTAAACCCGTGTGTGTACACACCTTTTGGGTTTCAAACCCAGGTACATATTTGCATTTACTGGGATAAACCTTCCCTACATCACAAAACTTCAGACATACCAAGATCTCGACATACACAGAAAAACCAAACATTAGGGGACTATCATCACTGATCAACCCGTAATCAAAATTGTCATCTCATATCTATTGGATCTAATCTGTTATGCTCCTATATCAATAGGTATCATATTTCATGATTGACATTGATGAGCTATGTAATATGTTCATCCCTTTTCTGGTTGTAAAGTTTCTCCATATTATGGAAAAATCAAAAAATTAAAAAAATGTAAAGAGTGTATACCCTAAAAGAAAAATTAAAGGGTAAAAAAATAAAATGGTCAAAAACAAAAATGAAAAGAAATGAACCCCAAATAAAAGACCAGGAAAGTATGCAAGTCCAAATGCGACTACTATTTCATTTTTTTTAAATAAAGCATCATCTACAGCTTGTTGAACTTTTTACCACAATGGATGAATGGCCAAATAGCTTAATCCTGGCCAGTTCATGTTTGATTTCCTGTTTTAGAGATAGAGAATATAAATCTGTCCAACTGTTCAAACTTGGCAGATAAGTAGATAGGTGGAGAAGCAAAGGAGCTCAACTGTTTAATCTAAGCCCTTGGAAGAAATAAGGGTAGATTTAGATAGGCTTACAATGCAAAGAAAAGAAAAGTTGAAAAGGGTTTGCTAGTCCAAATGCACCCAAAGAAAAAGAAGAAAAAATGTTAGGTACAGTAGGCTGGGTAGGTAGTTTTCGTGTTGCGGAATGAGATTTGTGATTGATTTTCTCTCTCAGAATGTTCATCTTACTGTTATCACAAGTACCATGGCAGATGTTTGGATACAACTCAAGCAAAGCATGACTAAATCCCCTTCTTACTTTCCCTAATCATTTACTAGATTCCCCCAGGGATATTAGGATCTACTTGATATCCTCTAAACCACTTATCTCATTCCATTTCATAAATGGCCTAAGTGAATCCCCATTTTACTTAGGGAAATGGCCTCATTTCTTGTATAAATCCATGTCTTTCCCCTTTTGCCTAAGTTTTGTAACATTATACTTAGCACGCATTTACTTTCAGAAAGTTTCATATTAAAAAGCTAACATTTATTATATTAAATCCCTTGTAAATAGACCCCTTCCCATACTATGTAGTTATAATATAATCCTCAAGTGTTAAATATCCAGCCTGGGTTTACTACAACCATAGCACTGTTTTTGTCTGGGATTAATAAGTTCAACTAGAACTTATTATGAACCCTTTCTGCCACAAATAAAGGAATAATTAACCTTCCAGTTTAATTATAGCCAAAACACGACAACCAATGATATTGCGCCCAAAACATTAAAACCATTATATATTATATTGGGGCCCCCGCTCATTAACCCCCCTTCACATCCATTGACCGCTAACAATGAGATCAATGGCCTCGCATCCGACGGCTGTGATCTATATCGCACCCCCCTCCATTGCTGAAAGTTAACGCCCGGGAGATTAGCGGTATCCCCGCTTGTAGCAGGACACGCGTCACACTCCCGCACTGCTCGTGGCCCCCTCGTCTGAAACCACTTTAGCCCATAAGCGGTGCGGGATAAACCACTTACCGCCCTCCTGCTGAACCCTCGCTGATGTCACTACCATGTCACCGTCCCGTATCCCCCACTAAACAACAAGGTGTTCTGTCATGCTGACATCATCCGCTCAATAAATGCCAAAAATTACTCGCCAAACCCAATTTCGTTAAAAAACGATGAAATATTATTTTCGTCATAATTCTCTTTGTTCATGCTCCCATGCAAAATAATGACTGGAGCCACTGTACCAGCTATCAACTGCCACCCAGCCGAAGAGACCATGGCAACGCGCTCTAAAATCCATCATTCGACCTGCAATTACTCAATTTGCCCCCTTAATCCAGGTATTTATCCATTTTACCAGTAACCCTGTAAATTTCAGTTCTTTGTTGAAAATTATACCTGTGAAAGCCACATTCGAGTAGAAAACAGTCTGTTTAGTCCATAAAGAGACTCCTAAACCTGTTGTTCAGTCCAATTTTCCACAAAAATCCCGAATTCCAGATTGAAAACATGGAAGTCCCCACAGCCCTGAATGTCGCGCCTATGAATGCACCTCATAAAGACTTAAATTATCTACCTCTTGCAGACAAACATTTTCAAATAAAGGACTTAACCACTGATTATAATCATCTTCAGGCCTTTTGCCAAATTAGGGATAGTTATCTAAGCAACTCTAATATTTATGGAGTGTGGGAATCAAACCTTCCCATGTACTTCCTTCCCTCAGTCCACGTTTTCCCAAACATCATTCACCAATGCTGTGCCAACTATGACCCTGTAAATAGAGCAAATATGTCTTCTTCCCAAACTGTCCTTTTTTCCATAACTGTTGAATCCATCAATGAGATGATATATTTCCATTCCATTGAGCCCCTTGCTCATCTTTCCATGGGATTTTTACTTGAAAAAGATTCTCAATTGCCTAACTCAGAGATAACCCGCATTGCTCAGATGTTCATGATACCAACGCACCATCCTACAGGCCCTCCTCCTTATCTGCAAGCCTTCTTCACTGAAACTGGTAAACTTATTGTTGACATGATATCATTGTTCTTGGGATTTAGGTCTAGTGAATATGTGGATGACATCACCTTGGTTCTATTATCTATCTTTACTCCAGGACAGCCCCCTACTATCAAATATGACTATGCCACTTTTATTACCAACAAAATCCATGATTAGTTTGTAAATTTGGATGGAGAAGGAGTCTTCAAATACACGTCTTTTATATACCATCTGTTGTTATATTATCAGCCAGACAACTTTCCATTTCCCATCAGGAAATTAGACTCAAAAGGAAATCGGAGGTCTGTGGTCTTTTGGAGCTCAGTCTTCCATAATACCTATGAATCCCCTTATACTTATAGTGAATTCATTGACTTACTTGTACACCCAGCCTCCACTCTGTTGATAGGAGCTGCTCCTCCTATCATCACTAGTGACATGAGGAAGATTTTGTAGCTTTCTAAACAGTACATGATAGGTGACTGGTACCTGTACCAAAATTACACAGAGATCAGAGTGTATGGGTGTGAACTTTGCCCTTTCAAGTTGCCTAAATATGTGCCCATGAGATTTTTTGCACTAGAGTATTTTAGACAGATCATCAATGCAGACTTGACCCATTTTTGTAATGTAAAGAAGAAGGCCCAGCTGAAAATCAAAAACCAGTTAGGCCTTTATGTTATCCATTCTAGGGATGCATGGAAAGATGCTAAAAAGATCTTAGAAGACCACTTTAGATTGAAGAAGAGTTTTCAGTGGGTGCCATATGATCCATGTAGTTTCATAAGTGACAGAAGGGTAAGGAATAGGATATCAGTGTATGCACATCATAGGATCCCAGAAATTGAATAGTATGCAAATTAGGAAGAATGGGTAGAAGGGAGATTAATAGAGGAAATTAGTGAATAGGAAAAGATGGAAAAAGCTATGAAAAATCTTGAAAAAACCCTTGACCTAGACTCTTTTGGACAGGTATCTTTCAAGTTGCCTCAACAATCAGGAGTTGAAACATCCTCTGCTGGAACTTCTCAGCAGCCTGCACAGAAAACAAGCACATCAGTCACAAGAACTTCAAAGGGTAAAGAGGTAGATACCACAGAGCATCCTATAGTGACAGATCAGTCAGCAATGTCAAAAGAACAGAATCAGGGGCAAATTCCTCCAGCCCAAACTAGAGCACTAGAAATTCCAGCAATACAGACTCCTCTAAATGAGGAAAGAAGTAGGAAGAGAGACAGAGAAGAGGCCACACCTATTAGTGGACCTGCTGAACAACTAGGAGCAAAGAGACAAAGAATGAATCCTCTGTCAGAAGAGGAAATTATTGAGGAAGCAACAGACAGTCTAAGAGGTGAGAGGGTAGTCAGCCAGTAGACTTCCCCAGTGGTAGATACATGAACTAGCTCACATAGGTAGGAGTTAGAAAGGCAGCACAGTGTAGAGGTATCGTCCACCAGGCCACAAAGCAAACAAGCCTTAGACATTAAGAAAACTTTCATAGATATAAAGGCTAGGAATGATCCCGTTAGAATTGAGATCTATAATCAATACTTGAGAATGGCCCCCTCAACCCAGCAAATATTGATGTCCGCCTATGACATTAAAGAAGGAGAAATGTTAATGAGTTATTTTAAGCCAAAGGTACAACAACCCCAGTCGACAACAGATTACATCAGAAAAAACTTGGAGGTCCTAGCCAAAGACATTCATCCACTGGACCAAATTGAACTTCACAAACAGACTGGGGAAATGGTTTATTCCACACTAACTAGCAAAGAAATGTTGGCCCACCAGTTACAAAGTTCTTTAGACAACACAACAGCTCAGTTGAATTGGGAGAAGGCTTCTTCTCTGGCCAAGGATAACAGAATCAAATCCTTAGAAGAGATCATCATGGAACTGGGACATAACCTCAAATATGCTAAAGGAATAAAGACACTAATCAAGAAGAAGGAAGAGGACATTGCTACCCTGAGGAAACAGTTGAAGCTACCTCCTTCAAGGCACCCTCAGACTGTAGAAATCATAGAGCAGAAATCAGAGGAAGACATGATGGACCTGCTCATGAAACTCAATGAAATATTAACTGATACAAAGAAGGCACTCGAAAAAGCATTAAAAGAGAAGCAGGGAGAGATGACCTCCAAGCCACCTGAGATAATCGCTATAGCCACAACTGTAGCCCCCTCAAAAATTGGATCAACATTGGCCCCAAATGTCCTAGCTGTCACAACAAAGATAATCACAGGTACATCATCAGCAGGAGTAGCATCAGGCAACAATATAAGTATGAGCACAGAAGAATTGATAAAAGCCATGGAAGAATTGAGACTCTAAGTGTCAGAGCTGAAACAAGTAAAGGAAAAATTGGCAAAAATATAAAAGAGTTATGATAAATCCAAAAGAAGTGTGGCAGAGAAAATAAGAGAGGTTAAAGCATTAGAGAATAAAGTGAGAACATTAGAGAAGGATCTCACTCTGGATAAGCCTCTAGTAGAAATCAATGGAATCCTTTGGACCAACATCAATCAATCCCTAAATAATGTTTGGCCATATATCCAAGCTATCTATCAGCAGATTGACTTAGTGAATGCAGCACATGGAGAAATTCAAAAATCAAGAGCTTTATTAGGACAAATGCTTGATCAAGCCAACCAGCTCATACATTTTTTTAATAACGGAAATAGGGAACAGCTGGAACAGCTCGGCATCCCAGACAAGACAGGCACCATTTTGGAAATCAAAAGAGTTCTAACCAAGAGAACTTTAATGCAGAATCTAGAAAAAATATGCTAGGATATGCAAGTAGAAATTAATTCTTTCATGGAAAGGTTTACAGTTTTGCAGGATAAAGGGCTACCAAGTCTTTTAGGAGATAATGACCAACTTATGAAACACACAAATTATGTACATAAGTTGAACAAATATGGTGTTGGTCAAGCTAGTTCATCAACAAGTGCTTTAGGAGTAAAAGTACTCCCCACGGGCCAAATTCTCTATGATAACTTAGAAAATTTATTTTATATTGAGCATGAGGTAAAACATTTGTTTCAGCTCCAGCCTAATTTGTTCAGATATAGAGAAACTGATGAAACACTGAGGAAAATTCATAGGCATAAATTTCCAGAGCAACAATGGTGGGAAGACATGTTGGGAATTTTGTAAGTTTCTCTTGGGTAAAACGTAGATTTTGGGTTATTTTTCAATGATAAAGATAAACAGAGATAAATGAGGCTCAAGCGTGTCAAAGTATATCTGACCAAGGTCAAAGAATGTCTAGCAATGATGGAGTAGCCAGCATAGAGTATCAGTGGAAGACAGCTATAAACCAACTCGCAGAACCTTCCTCTGGTACATCCGATAAAGATGGAACAACCAGCACAACATCGATTCATCTTTTCCCTATTTTCGAGACTATTTGTCTTTATCTTTTGTAAAAAGGGATTAGTCATCAATATATATTATCTCTATTAGATATTTTGTAAGATATTTTGATATTTTGTATAAATACCCCCCCAAACGAACTATTTGGGTTTGGTGGGTATTCATATATTTTGCTGTAATACTGAAACTTTGGAATAAAAAGCTGTTGGAACGATTTGTCGTCTGGCCTACTGGATGAGGAATTGACGCAAAAGACTTGTCACAGAATTCTTGAATCAAACTCCAGATCAATAAATCCCCTATATCTCATGTTTTACAGTTTTCTGGTTTGCTATATCATCTGTGTTTCATAATCTAAATGGTAAAGAAAAGGATTAATTTAGAATTTGCTTAAACTGCACTCTGTCTTCAATCTTTATTATTCTCTGTGTTTTCTTCAGAATTAATATAGGCAGTGAATTCTTAATTGCTCCTGCTTCTTGATGCTTGCATTTTGACTATTTGCTAAGGAATTCTTAACTGCTCCTTAACAATAATCATCCATTTTCCCTCTTTCAATATGTTGAAGGATTTTTAACTACCCTTCCCCCATTTGAGTCCATTCCATTTGATTTCAGCCTAAATTTGTTCCTTGTTTGACTACCTTGCTCTGTGGTACCATCCTCTATTAAGAGACCAAATCCAAAAAGCCATCCTCTTGACTCCATCATGCCCAATGGACTAAACTATTCAGTTTGCCTCACTGTTCTATTGAATTCCACCATCCAAACCCAAAACAAAACCTTTGAACTTCATAACTAGCCTAACACATTTCAAAACAAAGTTAAATCATAAAGAGAGAGCCCTCTCTGGATGCAGATTGGCTAGAATCTGTATCTAAAATATTGGTTTGTGGTTACCTTGGCCGTATTCCCTTTCTTACAACTTTGGGGAACAACTTGAGTGATAACATTATTGGTGACTCCGCTAGGGAACTGAATAATTTGTTTGTTAATACTATCTGTTTTGAACAATTGTTTCAAATACTTGATCAGTTCCTTTTTTCAAAAGTCTGTTAGGAAAGTTCAAAGTTCCAATATCTAAAAAATTCATAGAAAAGACTGTCATAGTTGTAGTTTTGAATTATTCCAAGAAAAAAAACATAAATACCACCTAGAAACTGGCTCCAAAGAAGATCTGTTACACTAGATCAAAACCGGATCCTAATCCTCCTCCTGTCTTTGAAAATCCTAATCTGATTCCTAGGATCCTTAGAAGACAAGAGAGCCAAGAAAGTTCTGCTAATTCACACCTTCACAAACATTTGCAGAACCCTATCCAAACTGAGCTTACCTCTTGGAAAATGCCAAATCTTTCTGTCATTGTTGCAGCTTCTTCAAGTTCTCCATCAGCACCTCAAACTATCCTTCCCACTCCTCCATCTACAGCATACATTTCCACTGTTATCCCCACTCTTCCAGTTGTCACACTTATATCTGCAAACATGGAAAACCGATATGCTCCCCTACAATTACCTGCAAATCCAGGGGCCATGCCTCAAGATTATCAAAGTAAAATCACCTATTTTGACAGTACTGGCACTTACACAGCTCAACAATATCCCAAGAAAATGATAGATTATTTTGAGAACTATGAGATTGATGATGATGATGTTAGAATGGAAGTTTTTGTGCAAAGTTTAACTGGAGATGTTAGAACATGGTTTAGAGCCCTCCGTGCGAACACTATCAATGACCCACAAGCTCTTTATTAGACCTTTTTGAACAGATGGGAAAAGAAGAAAGACCCTCTCCACATTTTATCAGAATAGAAGGCTTAAAGAGAGGTACCCAAGAAACTGTTCAAGATTACTGTACCGGATTCAATAATGTCTACAATGCCATTCCTCAAAATCTTAGACCTCCTCCAGATTTGGCCTTGATCAAATTCCCTGATGCATTTGATTCTGATATGGCATACCAAGTTAGGGAAAGAGCTCCTCGATACTTAGAAGAGATGTAGAGTATAGCTGTCAGCGTTGAAGCCTACCTGATTTCAAAATGAGCTCGAGCCAAAGCTGAAAGGAGGATCCCTATCAAAGAAGAACTTTCTGCCTCTGAACATAAATTAGACGCTATTATTAAAGGAATGGATAGACTTGGTGATAGAGTAGAAACAATTGAGAGGAAATCCCCTTGGGATGGTCAACCAAGCTATACTAGGAGAAATCCAAATTTCAGAAAAAACCAGAATCCTAATACTGGAAAGACTGGGCCTGACCAAAACATTAGGCCCCCATTCTAGGAAAATTATGCTGAAGCCTCAACTTCTGATCAACCAATAGAAGACACTCAAATTAACTTAATGGGTCTCAATGATGAACAACAAGTTTTCCTAACCCAAGAAGACTAAGAAGCTCACACCCTTAAACAATTCCAAACTCAATTAGGTGAATCATTTGATTTTAGGGAGGGATATAATACAACCATCTATGAAGTTCACAAGTAATACAATCTAAGGAGCAGAAGAATAGATGTCCCTGAGGCCAAAAAACAGAAAGAAACCAAGCAACCTAACAAAGCTAAGGTCAATAACACGCCTGTAAAAACCCTTCTCATAACAGCTCCTAACCCAAATAATCCAATAGTTGAAGATGTATCAGACAATCAACAACCTAAGAAAAAAGCTTCCATTTCCACTCCCCCCAAGGAAATGTGGAAGAACCTCCAAAAATTGACTTGGAGGCAACTTCAGCCCATGACACCACTCTTGAAAAAGAGAAAAACACTGAAAATACAGCAGAAAAAGAGAATTTCACTGCTCAATATACAAAAACTCAAATTGAAAAACCTTTCAATCTTGAGACTGAAATAGGCAAGCTAAAGGTAGCCATTCCATTGTCAGAATTGGCTAAACATGATGTCTACAAAGGTCAAATTAGCAGATCACTCCAAATTTCAGAGAACAAAGATTCAGTAAATCTCTTTGATGACCAACCTGAATTAATTTTTGGCCCCGAGGTAAATGGAAAATTAGTAGATGGAGGGGTCCCTCCTTTCTATGTAAGTCTAAACATACATGATAAAATACTTCATAATGCCATGTTTGATTCTGGTGCTTCTCATAACTTAATGCCTAAAACTGTAATGGAGAAGTTGGACCTAGATATTACCGGGCTATATAAAGACTTATTCTCTTTTGACTCAAGCCAGGTCAGATGTCTAGGATTGATCAAAGATTTATGTGCATCATTAGTTCAATACCCCGCTAAGACCATTTTAATGGACATAGTGGTAGCTGATATTCCACCAAAATATAGCATGTTGTTGTCTAGATCTTGGGGTGCAAAGCTCCAAGGATCTTTATAGTTGGACATGTCCTATGCTACTGTTTCAGTATTTGGTCAACCAAAGAGATTGTTCCTAGAAACTTTAATGAAATATGTGGTAAGTAATCAGGAGAAAACCCAGAATTTTCCCATCTACTCCATGCACTCTAGCATGGACTCCTTCATTCTGTACAATGCTGAAATTAATCCTCCAACCAATGTCAAGGTTTTAGCACTTGAACAAGAATAAATTATACACCAAAAGTCTAGTGTTCAAATTCAAAGAAATTTCTGAGAGCAACGTTACATCAGACACTCAAGAGAAACCAGATGAAACTAAAAAACTAGATCTCCCTAGTGAACAAATTTCTAACACTCCTAATACTAAATATGAACATGAGATCCTCTGGTACTTAGAATTTGATAGATCAGTTTATAAATTAGGGGTAGGAGTAGGGATTTGGGTACATAATCTAGAAAATGATCATGCTGAAGGGCATGCTTACATATTAAGATCCCAAATCCCAGATTAAGATCTTACAAAGGAACATCGATTGAGATCCTTAATACATTTATGGAAACACAGCTTGCCAAAATTCCAAGAAAACATAATTTGCATGCTCACAGTTTGGCAACATTCGCCAGCACTTGTAAATTAGCTTTTGAACCTAATCATCAATTTACAGCTGAGATTGGACATAGGCCAGCTACACCTGAAAATGTAAATAATTGGCAAGTGTTTGATAATGATATTCAGATTAACAATTCCTTGACCCTAGAAGAAGAGTTTTCTACCACTAATATAGACACGGACATTGTTAGTGAGGGTGATCAAATAGATAAAATTGAAACAGACATTACAGCAGAAAGTGCAACTCAAAGACTTCACCCAACAAAATTTACCAATAAAAAGTTGCAAGATCTTAAAGAAGTAGACATCGATGAGATTATTGGAGGAGAATTTGAAGTTATTAATTTAAAAGACAATTATTTGACCACAGGGTTAATTCCTTTGGAAGATTTCTTTGATTCTAATGATATCCCAAAGAAACCCAAGATGCAACCTCTAAACATAGACATTGAAGACTGTGACATAAGAACTGAAAAAAATCTGAAAATGATAAAATTATCCAAAACTTTACCCCCTGATCAAAAGCTTAAATATGTTGAACTCATCAAAGAATTCTAGGATGTTTTTGCCTGGAGCTATGAAGATCTGAAATCTTATGACACCTCTATAGTTCAACATACAATACCCCTCAAAGAAAATCAAAAACCATTCAAGAAAAAGCTCAGAAGAGTGAACCTTTTACTACTCCCCTTAATTGAAAAAGAAATAAAAAGAATGTATGAAGCAGGGATAATTGCTCCTATCAAGTTTTCAGAGTGGGTGTCTAATTTAGTACCCACTAGGAAGAAAATAGGAGAAATCAGACCGTTTGTCTATTTAAGAAACGTAAATAAGGTTTCTTTGAAAGACCACTACCCCTTCCCCAAGATGGACCACATTTTACAAAGGGTTGTAGGTGCCTCCAGGATTTCACTTCTAGATGGGTTTTTAGGCTTTAATCAAATTCTAGTCCATCTTGATGACCAGGAAAAGACTGCCTTTACAATACCATGGGGAACCTTCAAATATGTTAAAATGCCATTTGGACTTAAGAATGTTGGGGCAACCTTCCAACGAGCAATGGACATAGCTTTTGCAAAAGAAATTCATGATTTTCTGGTCATATATCTAGGTGATCTTACTGTGTTTTCTAAATCAGATCAACAACATTTAGATCATTTGAGACAAGTGTTTTTAAAATGCAGACAGTATGGTATTTCCTTAAATCCCAAGAAATCATTGTTCAGTGTAGAGGAAGGCAAACTGTTAGGCCATATCATCTCCAAATAAGGCATCAAAATTGATCCAGATAGAATAGAATCCATTCTACAAATACCCCACCCCAGAAATATCAAAGAACTTCAAGCTTTCCTAGGAAAAATTAACTTTTTAAGAATATTGATTCCTAATTTGGCTAAATTAATTAGATTGTTGAACAACATGTTGAAAAAGGATTCCAAGTTTAAATGGACATTAGAAGCTAAACAAGAATTTGAAGAAATTAAAATGGCTTTAACCAGAACACCAGTCTTTACAAGCTCAAAGTTTGATAGAGACTTCATAATATTTTCAATTGCATCACAACACACCATTGCTACTGTTTTACTACAAAAAGATGATCAAGGATGTGAAAAGCCAATAGCCTTTTTTAGTAAAGCAATTAGAGATGCACCGCTAAAATACCCAATCATGGAAAAATAGGCTTATGCGTTTGTGAAAGCTATTAAAGACTTCAGAGTCTACATATTATACTCCCATATAATATCCTATGTACCAAGTGCTGTTGTCAAAGATATCTTGACCCAAGATGGGATTGAAGGCAAGAGAGGTAAATGAATTGCTACTATATTAGAGTATGGCATTGAAATAAAACCAACAAAGCTTATAAAAGGATAGGGATTGGCTAAACTCATGACTGAAACCAATTGCCAAGCCTAATGAATTAGATAATGAACAAGAGATGGCGACTCCACAAATCAGCCAGGCCTTCTTAGAATCACCTTGGTATGCTGATATAACTCATGTATTATTAAACCTGCAGGCTCCTCCAGGGTTATCCAGAACAAAAAAAATGTTTTTAAAAATGAAAGCTTCAAAATTCTGTATTTTAGATGGTGCTCTTTTTTAGAAAAATCATGAAGGTATTCTATTAAATTGTTTAATAAAAGATGAAGCTGGCAAGGTACTCAAAGAGTTTCATGCATGGGACTGTGGTGAAAATATTTACTGGAAATCAACTGCAGACAAAATCCTAAGGGCTGGATTTTATTGGCCAACCTTGTTCGCTGATATTAAGAAGTTTGTAACAGCGTGCCATAAATGTCAAATTTTTGAAGGCAAGAGGAAACTTTTACCTCTACCCCTTAGACCAATTTCCACTGAAAGACCATTTCAGCAATGGGGTTTGGCCTTCATTAGGGAAATCCATCCTCCCTCTTCAGGCCAACATAAATGGATCCTCACTGCCACATATTATTTCACTAAATGGATAGAATCCATTCCTTCCAGACAGGCCAATGATACAGTGATTATAGGATTCTTAGAAACCAACATACTATCACGACTTGGCTGTCCTAAAAAGATCATAACTGATAATGCTGCTGCTTTCAAATCTAAGAAAATGATAAATTTCTGTAACAAGTACCACATCACCTTAGGTCATTCCATAGCCTATTACCCTCAAGGTAATGGTCTAGCCGAGTCCTCCAATAAAATCCTAATTAATATTATCAAGAAAGTGTTGGAAGAAAACAAGAAAAACTGGCACAAGAAACTTACCAATGCACTATGGGCAGATAGATTAACTACCAAGAGATCTATTGGGACTAGTCCTTATGAATTAGTCTATGGTATGGAGGCTGTATTTCCTTCATCATTAGGAGTCCCTGTAATGAAATTACTACAAGAAGCTCAGGTACAGCCCAATGACATTCAAAGGAGAATAAATCAGACCATCCATTTGCAGCAGACCAGAGAAGAGGTATACTAAAGATCCCAAGTGTTACAAGAAAAACTAAAGAAAATATTTGATAAGAGGACCAAGGCAGAAGATTTTTACTTAGGAGACAAAGTTTTAAAATGGGATTCCAAGAGAGAAGAAAAAGGAAAACATGGCAAGTTTGACTTCCTATAGAAGGGACCTTTTATTATCCAGGCCTCACAGGGGAACAATACCTACTTTCTGAAAAGCTTGGATGGTACAGAAGTAGAAGATGGACCAGTGAATGGTTGAATGTTGAAACACTATTTTGATCCAGTTTGTTAATACATCCTGACTCTAACATGTACATAAGGAAGTCCAGTTTCTGCAGCCTCAAAATAGTGATTGGCTTGTTTATTATAGTTATAAGAATGAGGAGGAATGAGCAGAAAATTTTGAAAATCAGTGAGGGAACTTTACCATTTCTTGTTTTGCCTCACTTCAGTTTATTAGAGATTGCAGAAGAAGACTTGGGAGAAAAAAACATAAGAACAAAAAAACAAAATCCAACCAAACTATCCAAAATAGATGTACAGTTGTTTGAATCAGCTCAAGAATAATGTATATATTTTACATGATCCTTTTGTATAGTTTTCTACTTTCAGCAAAGGAATATGTCAGAGCAGAGCAAAAGTTGTTCATAAGGCCATCTGACCTACTGATCTTGACTTTCCACTAGGAAAATCCATCCCCAAGTGGAGCCAGTGTTATGTTCCTATATCAATAGGTATCATATTTCATGATTGACATTGATGAGCTCTGTAATATGTTCATCCCTTTTCTGGTTGTAAAGTTTCTCCATATTATGGAAAAATAAAAAAAATAAAAATACGTAAAGAGGGTATACCCTAAAAGAAAAATTAAAGGGTAAAAAAATAAAATGGTCAAAAACAAAAATGAAAAGAAATGAACCCCAAATAAAAGACCAAGAAAGTATGCAAGTCCAAATGCCACTACTATTTCATTTTTCTGTAAATAAAGCATCATATATAGCTTGTTGAACTTTTTACCACAATGGATGAATGACCAAATAGCTTAATCCTGGCCAGTTTATGTTTGAATTTCCTGTTTTAGATATAGAGAATAGAAATCTGTCCAAACTGTTTAAACTTGGCAGATAAGTAGATAGGTAGAGAAGCAAAGGAGCTCAACTGTTTAATCTGAGCCCTTGGAAGAAATAAGGGTAGATTTAGATAGGCTTACAATGCAAAGAAAAGAAAAGTTGAAAAGGGTTTGCTAGTCCAAATGCACCCAAAGAAAAAGAAGAAAAAATGTTAGGTACAGTAGGCTAGTTAGGCAGTTTTGGTGTTGCAGAATGAGACTTGTGATTGTTTTTCTCTCTCAGAATGTTCATCTTACTGTTATCACAAGTGCCATGGTAGATGTTTGGATACAACTCAAGCAAAGCATGACTAACTCCCCTTCTTACTTTCCCTAATCATTTACTAAATTTCCCCAGGGATATTAGGATCTGATTGATATCCTCTAAACCATTTATCTCATTCCATTTCATAAATGGCCTAAATGAATCCCCATTTTACTTAGGGAAATGGCCTCATTTCTTGTATAAATCCCTGTCTTTCCCCTTTTGCCTAAGTTTTGTAACATTATGCTTAGCGCGGATTTACTTTCAAAAATTTTCATATTAACAAGTTAACATTTATTATATTAAATCCCTTGTAAATAGACCCCTTCCTATACTATGTAGTTATAATATAATCCTCAAATGTTAAATATCCCAACCGAGTTTACTATAACCATAGCATTGTTTTTGTCTGGGATTAATAAGTTCAACTAGAACTTATTATGAACCATTTCTGCCACAAATAAAGGAATAATTAACCTTCAGGGTTAATTATAACCAAAACCCGACAACCAATGATATTGCGCCCAAAACATTAAAACCATTATATATTATATTGGGGCCCCTATGCATTAACCCCCCTTCACATCCATTGACCGCCAACTGTTAGATCAATGGCCTCGCATCCGACGGCTGTGATCTATATCACACCCCGCTCCATTGCTGAAAGTTAACGCCCAGGAGATTGGCGGTATCCCTGCCCATACCAGGACACGCGTCACACTCCCGTGCTACTTGCGGCCCCCCTGTCTGAAACCACTTTAGCCCATAAGCAGTGTGGAGTAAACCACTTACCGCCCTCCCGCTGACCCCTCACTGATGTCACTGCCACATCACCATCCCGTACCCCTCGCTAAATGACAAGGTGTCCCATCATGCTGACGTCATCCACTCAATAAATGCCAAAAATTACCCGCCAAACCGAATTTCGTTAAAAAACAACGAAATATCGTTTTTGCTGTAATTCTCTTTGTTCATGTTCCCATGCAAAAGAACGACTGGAGCCACTGTACCAGCTTTCAACTACCACCCGACCGAAGATACCACGGAAACACGCTCTGCAATCCATCATTCGACCTGCAGTTACTCAATTTTCCCCCTTAATCCAAGTATTTATCCATTTTACCGGTAACCCTGTAAATTTCAGTTCTTTGCTGAAAATTCTACCTGTGAAAGCCACATTCGAGTTGAAAACAGTCTGTTTAGTCCATAAAGAGACTCCTAAACCTACTATTCAGTCCAATTTTCCACAAAAATCCTGAATTTCAGTTTGAAAACACAAGAACCAAACATGGAAGCCCCCGTAGCGCTGAATGTCACGCCAATGAATGCACCTCATAAAGACTTAAATTATCTGCCACTTGCAGACAAAGATTTTCAAATAAAAGACTTAACCACTGATTATAATCATCTTCAGGCCTTTTTCCAAATTAGGGATAGTTATCTAAGCAACTCTAATATTTATGGACTGTGGGAATCAAACATTCCCATTTACTTCCTTCCCTCAGTCCACGTTTTCCTAGACATCATTCACCAATGTTGTGCCAACTATGACCCTGTCCTTAGAGCAGTTATGTCTTCTTCCCAAACTGTCCTTTTTTCCATAACTGTTGAATCCATCACTGAGATGATACATTTCCATTCCACTGAGCCCATTTCTCGTCTTTCCATGGGATTTTTACTTAAAAAATCTTCTCAATTTCCTAACTCAGAGATAACTCGCATTCCTCAGATGTTCATGACACCAACGCGCCAACCTACAGGCCCTCCTCCTTATCTGCAAGCCTTCTTCACTGAAACTGGTCAACTTATTGTTGACATGATATCCTTGATCTTGGGATTTAGGTCCAGTGAATATGTGGACAACATCACCCTGGTTCTATTATCTATCTTTACTCTAGGACAGCCCCCTACTGTCAAGTATGACTATGCCATTTTTATTGCCAACAAAATCCATGATCAGTTTGTAAATTTTGATAGAGAATGAATCTTCAAATACACATATTTTATATACCATATGTTGTTATATTATCAGCTAGACAACTTTCCATTTCCCATCAAGAAATTAGACTCAAAAGGAAATCACAGGTCTGTGGTCTTTTAGAGCTCAGTCTTCCATGATACCTATGAATCCCCTTATACTTATAGTGAATTCATTGACTTATTTGTACACCCAGCCTCCACTCTGTTGATAGGAGCTCCTCCTCCTAGGATCATTGGTGACATGAAGAAGATTTTGCAACTTTTTAAATAGTACACGATAGGTGACTGGTACCTGTACTAAAATTACACAGAGATCAGAGTGTATGGGTGTGAACTTTGCCCTTTCAAGTTGCCTAAATATGTGCCCATGAGATTATTTGCACTAGAGTATTTTAGACAGATCATCAATGCAGACTTGACCCATTTTTGTAATGTATAGAAGAAGGCCCAACTGAGAATCAAAAACCAGTTAGGCCCTTATGTTATCCATTGGGACGCATGGAAAGATGCTGAAAAGATCTTAAAAGACCACCTTAGATTGAAGAAGAGTTTTCAGTGGGTGCCATATGACCCAAGTAGTTTCATAAGTGACAGAAGGGTAAGGAACATGCTATCAGTGTATGTACATCATAGGATCCTAGAAATTGAACACTATGCAAATCAGGAAGAATGGGTAGAAGGGACATTAATAGAGGAAATTAGTGAACATGAAAGGATGGAAAAAGCTATGAAAGATCTTGAAAAAATCCTTGACCTGGACTCTTTTGGACAGGTATCTTTCATGCTACCTCAACAATCAGGAGATGGAACATCCTCTGCTGGAACTTCTCAGCAGCCTGCACAGAAAACTAGCACATCAGTCACAAGCACTTCAAAGGGCAAAGAGGTAGATACCACAGAGCATCCTATAATGACAGATCAGCTAGCAATGTCAAAAGAACAGAATCAGGGGCAAATTCCTCCAGCCCATACTAGGGCACCAGAAATTCCAGCACTACAGACTCCTCTAAATGAGGAAAGAAGCAAGAAGAGAGACAGAGAAGAGGCTACACCTATCAGTGGACCTGCTGAACAACCAGGAGCAAAGAGACAAAGACTAAATCCTCTGTCAGAAGAGGAATTTATTGAGGAAACAACAGACAGTCTAAGAGGTGAGAGGGTAGTCATCTAGCAGACTTCCCCAGTGGTAGATACATGAACTAGCTCACATAGGTAAGAGCTAGAAAAGCAACACAATGTAGAGGTATCGTCCACCAAGCCACAAAGCAAACAGGCTTCAGACATTAAGAAAACTTTCACAGATATAAAGGCCAGGAATGATCCCGTTAGAATTGAGATCTATAATCAATACTTGAAAATGGCTCCCTTAACCCAGCAAAGATTGATGTCTGCCTGTGACATTAAAGAAGGAAAAATGTTAATGAGTTATTTTAAGCGAAAGTTACAGCAACCCCAGTTGGCAGCAGATTACATTAGAACAAACTTGGAGGTCCTAGCCAAAGACATTCATCCACTGGACCAAATTGAACTTCACAAACAGACTAGGGAAATGGTTTATTCCACACTAACTGGCAAAGCAATGTTGGCCCACCAGTTACAGAGTTCCTTAGACAACACAATAGCTCAGTTGAATTGGGAGAAGGCTTCTTCTCTGGCCAAGGATAACATAATCAAATCCTTAGAAGAGATCATCATGGAACTAGGACATGACCACAAAGATGCTAAAGGCATGAAGGCACTAATCAAGAAGAAGTAAGAGGACATTGCTGCCCTAAGGAAACAACTGAAGCTACCTCCTTCAACGCACCCTCAAACTATGGAAATCGTAGAGCAGAAATTAGAGGAAGACATGATGGAACTACTCATGAAACTCAATGAAAGATTAACTGATACAGAGTAGGTACTCGAAAAAACATTAAAAGAGAAGCAGGGATAGTTGACCTCCTAGCCACCTAAGGTAATCCCTACAGTCACAACTGCAACCCCCTCAACAATTGGATCAGCATTAGCCCCAAATGCCCCAGCTGTCACAACAGAGATAATCACAGGTACATCATCAACAGGAGCAGCACCAAGCAGCAATATAAGTATGAGCACAAAATAATTGATAAAAGCCATGGAAGAATTGAGACTCTAAGTGTCAGAGCTAAAACAAGTAAAGGAAAAATTGGCAAAAATAGAAAAGAGTTATGATAAATCCAAAATAAGTGTGGCAGAGAAAATAAGAGAGGTTAAAGCATTAGAGAATAAAGTGAGAACATTAGAGAAGGATCTCACTTTGGATAAGCCTCTAGCAGAAATCAAGGGAATCCTTTGGACCCACATCAATCAATCCTTAAATAATGTTTGGCTATCTATCCAAACTATCTATGAGCATATTGACTTAGTGAATGCAGCACATGGAGAAATTCAAAAATCAAGATCTTTATTAGGAAAAATTCCTGATCAAGCCAACCGGCTCATACATTTTTTGAATAATATAAAGAGGGAACAACTAGAACAGCTTGGCATCCCAGACAGGATAGGCACCATTTTGGAAATCAAAAGAGTTCTAACCAAGAGAACTTTAATGTAGAATCTGGAAAGAAGATGCCAGGATATGCAAGTAGAAATTAATTCTTTCATGGAAAGGTTTATAGTTTTGCAGGATAAAGGGCTACCAAGTCTTTTAGGAGATAATGGCCGGCTTATGAAACACACAGATTATGTACATAAGTTGAACAAATATGCTGTTGATCAAGCTAGTTCATCAACAAGTGCTTCAGGAGTAAATGTACTCCCCACGGGCCAAATTCTCTATGATAACTTAGAAAATTTATTTTATATTGAGCATGAGGTAAAACATCTGTTTTAGCTCTAGCCTAATTTTTTCAGATATACAGAAACTGATGAAACACTGACGAAACTTCAGAGGCATAAATTTCCAGGGAAGCAATGGTGGGAAGACATGTTGGGAATCTTGTAAATTTCTCTTGGGTAAAACGTAGATTTTGGGTTATTTTTCGATGATAAAGATAAACAGAGATAAATGAGGCTTAAGCGTGTCAAAGTATATCGGATCAAGGTCAAATAATGTCTAGAAATGATGGAGTAGCCAGCACAAAGTATCAGTGGGAGACAGCTGTAAACCAACTCACAGAACCTACCTCCGGTACATCCGATAAAAATGGAACAGCCAGCACAACATCGATTCATCTTTTCCCTGTTTTCGAGACTGTTTGTCTCTATCTTTTGTAAAAAGGGATTAGTCATCAGTAGATATTGTCTCTATCAGATATTTTGTAAGATATTTTGATATTTTGTATAAATACCCCCCCAAATGAACTATTTGGGGTTGCTGGGTATTCATATATTTTGTTGTAATACTGAAACTTTGGAATAAAACGTTGTTGGAACCATTTGTCATCTAGCTGACTAGATGAGGAATTGATGCAGAAGACTTGTCACAGAATTCTTGAATCAAACTCCGGATCAATAAGTCCCCTATATCTCATGTTTTACAGTTTTCTGATTTGCTATGCCATCTGTGTTTCATAACCTGAATGATAAAGAAAAGGATTAATTCAGAATTTGCTTAAACTGCACTCTGTCTTCAATCTTTATTATTCTCTGTGTTTTCTTCATAATTAATATAGGCAATGAATTCTTAATTGCTCCTGCTTCCTGATTCTTTCATTTTAACTATTTGCTAAGGAATTCTTAACTGCTCCTTAACAGTAATCATCCATTTTCCCTCTTTCAATATGTTGAAGGATTCCTAACTACCCTTCACCCATTTGAGTCCATTCCATCTGATTTCAATCTAAATTTGTTCCTTGTTTGACTACCTTGCTCTGTGGTACCATCCTCTGTTAAGAGACCAAATCCAAAAGGCCATCCTCTTGACTCCATCATGCCCAATGGACTAAACTATTCAGTTTGCCTCACTATTCTATTGAATTCCACCATCCAAACCCAAAACAAAACCCTTAAACTTCATAACTCACCTAACAAATTTCAAAACAAAGTTAAATCATAAAGAGAGAGCCCTCTCTGGATGCAGATTAGCTAGAACCTGTATTTAAAATATTGGTCTGTGGTTACCTCGGCCGTATTCTGTTTCTTACAACTTTGGAGAACAACCTGAGTGATAACATAATCCATCATCAAGTTCCCAATTGCATACTTGGTTTTAAATAAAACAAATCAATAATAGCCCATTACATGCACACTTGCTTCAGATCTAACTATTTATGAAATATTCATCACTTGCACACCCCAAGTACTTTGATTTTCATCTCCTTACATAACTTATCCCTTTGCCAATACCATAGGTAAAAACCATACTAATGTCGATGGTATTCTTATACGAGATCAAATATCCATTGTTGGTATCAATACCATGGGTCAATACAATGGTAAATATGTTTGGTATTTGGAATACCATGGTGCAGAAACTGTATGTTCCTTTCCTTCTTCTTACCTATGTATATACATGACTTTGCTTCACAGAACCTGTGTATAATTCTTGAAATTTCATCTTTATCATTCCTTTGTCTCTGAAATACTTTTCCTTTGACCAAACTCTCTCTCACATGTAGACACATCTTGTTGACATCTTCATCAAGTAGGCTTCCATCGAAGGACAACTCACCAAGTAGGTTACCATCAAGGACAACACATTAGTGATAATGCCAACAAAAGGAACTAAAACTCTAGTAAATAAACTAAAAAGAAGTGAATCATTGCCAAGGAAAGCAATATCAATAGAAAAAAAATAAAAGGAAAGCAATAGAATCAACATCCAAAACTTACTTGAAATGAAGATCAACAAAGAGTTCCTTGATCCAAATAAGTACGCTCAACACATGATGAGAGTGATTATTAGAAATAATGATTAGCAAGATATATTATAAAGAGATTACATATAAATCCCTTCCATGCATGATCACCACTTGATGAAGGAAGGATATCTTAGTTAAGAGAAGGGAAGTGGGCTCCTATTTTCTACGAGTGTGCCCACATGCAATAAGAAGGCACATACATGAGTTTGAAAGGGTGCAAGTCTTTTTCAAAGGAGCCTAGCCAAGTGAGGGAGCAATAGCTGAGCATGAAGGAGTGCACTCGCTATAGCACAGTTGCTCATCACTCACACTTTGCCATATTCAAGTGCTCTTTTTCCATAGAAATTGATTTTCTCTACTTTTGTGTGATTTTGCATGGTGAATAAATCTAGTTACTAATTCACACCTAACTCAAGTAAAGCTATGATTTCACCTATATTTTATATAAGATAACACAAGTGCTTCTAAAGGTAAGGTGAAGACGCTTAGAAAACATTGACTTAGGAGGATGCGGTGCTTAGAGGAAACATAAGGATAACTATAAAAATAATGTGATGATAGTAGGTATCATGGAATGAAAGTTTATATAGGCTCCAAAATTGAGTTAGGCAAAAAAATTTGGAGGGTAATTGTCGCAGCGACAACACTTGGTGACATACTGGGAGAACCCAAACTTCACTATTTTTCTTTCACTCATGCACGAAGTCTTAATTTTCCAGGAATTATTGATTCAGTCAGTGATTCACATAAGCTCCCCATTCTACCCAATTAAAGATATAACCTTCCTTGTTCCATTGATCAGCATAACACAACATAAAGGAAGACAAATAATTTGATGAGAATAAGGGTAATATAGAACCACATGTCAAAACTTGTTAGATTATGATATTACATCTCTGTGGTTTCTCTGCTACTAGTAAGCCTAGATAGTAACCTAGAGGAGTCATCACGAGAGCACAAGCATTGCTTCCCTTCCAGTGAGCCTGGCTAGTACCTGGATGAAGTCTCTTACTTCACCTCCCTATGCAAGAGGCCTTTCTCTTCTTTCACCCTTTATTTATTTATTTAAAAGACTATGCTTAGGCACTTATTATTATTTTCAATAAGGTAGAAGAGAGATCTCGACTTATTGAAAGCAAAAGAGGTCACTCCTTAAGAGATAGGTTTATGGACCTCTGATAGTTATCTGGCTAAATATTTCCCCCTTATATTTCTCTACTCAAATAGACAGGAAAGAAAACACTATAAACTAACAAAACCAGGCATAGGAGTGAGAATCCTAGATAGATACATGTATTATATTTTGGTTTCTTGGTTGAAGGATCATATTTTCCATCCAAAAATAATTAACCTTAAACATGTAAATAAAATCACATAAGAGGGTAACAGATAAGCCAAGTTTGCAAGTTATCACAACTTTCCTTTCATAAAATATTAGCCATGTAGTCTTGAATCTCAAACAAACTTTATGAAAATAGTACGAGAAGCAAAAAAACAAAGTGTGGACAATAAAAAAATAAAACTAAAATGCTATGAAACTAACTAAATGCAACCTATCCTAGCCTAGGCTAATAGGTACAAGGTTAGTTTAAGTGAAATCGGGATTCCAGTGCAGCCATAGAAGTTGCTCCTAACATTTAATCCAAATATATGAGCATGTAAAATCGAAGTAAGATATAGTGTAGTGAAGAGGACAATATCACTGACGGGTATAAACAAAAGGTGCAGGTAGAACATAGTGACACACTTAATTGCTCTATCAGATGGAAATATGCACAACAACAACATTTACTATTCTCATGCCCACACAAGACTTGATTGAACACATTGAAGAACAAGCCAGAGACATGGGTCCTAAGTGATTAGAATCTTTAAGGGAATCTACAATAGGATCATGGATAAAACCTTTAGGAAAAATTTGAAAATAAAGATTAATCAAAGACACATCCATATTATGAGAAAACTCAATAGGTTGACCACAATATGTGTTGTCATGTGAGTTGGAATTTACGTTGGATGATGCAGTAGAGATTTCATATTGGAGGATTTGACAATCGCTAAAATCACTCTTTGTTTCCACATTACAAATCAAAGATTTTCATGAAGAGGGATGTGACAATTGAAATTCAAAAATAAGATTAAACATACTACTTCAAGGTTTTAAAAATTTAATATGTAAAAATAGAGAATCCAAATCCCATGAAATGACATTAATGACGAGATTTTGTGATAAAATATTAAATTGACGAAAATCACAAATACCGTTGGGGTGATAGCAACATGACACAACCATCAACTTAGGTTGAAGTGTCCTATTCACTTGACATGACTTTGGACTCTGAAAATATTGAAAGTTTGATTGTGAAAATATAATTAGTTTCTTTTCTAAAACAATGACAGATTCAAATCATGAGATTCATAAAGCAACTAAAGTTCATCAGATGCATTTTTTGGATTACATTAAAAAATCCTCAATAATAAGCATGTAATCTTTTCGATCAAACAAAGATATACCTGAGAGGAAATATTAAATAACCACATCAAGCTCCATTTGAAACCTTTACAAATTTGAATCTTCCTAGGAGAACAAAGATTCATCCATGAAACTTGAACAATCATCACCATACAATTTAGAGAAAAGGAAATGACCAGGATCATCGTTGTTCAAGGATTCATTTTTATTAATGGGTTTAGTATCGACAAAGGGACTATCAATATTCGAATATTGATTCATAGGATCAGGAAAATCATCATCTAGGGAAATATGTCAAATAAAAATTGATTCCTCATTGGAAAATTGATCTTTCAGCTCACTAATTAGCTCAAGTCCAACATATGGATCATGAGAAGGAGTGCGACAAGGAATAAAAGGAACATCAAATTATTCTTCAAGATGTTGAAATTTCTTTTGAATAGGGATGTATGATAAATTTTATTCAATTTTTTTCTTCAAATCTTGACCAACAAGCAAAGCATTTCATCCAAGAATTTCTAGTCCATGTCCTCATCCAGAAATTCATAGAAAAGATGAACGAACCATTCAACGAACTGTTCAAAAGTTTCATTTGATTTCATTATAAGTGGATTGATTTCATTAAGAACATATTGATATTCATGATTGTCAAAAACATGACAAAGCTCATTAACCAATTTCTTAAAATATGAGATAGAAGAAGTGGGTAGAGAATAACACCATTTCTTAGCATGACCATCCAACATAAGGGTGGACAAATTTTTGAGGATTTATTAAGAGAAAAATCCACTTGAAAAACAAAATTAAACAAACTCAAATACATAATTAAGGATGAATTTTGTACCCTTAACATTGAATTTTAAATGTGACAAGTTATGTAGAAATTCTATGAGGATTACAAGATCTAAAGCTTTAGAAAAACATCTTACGATTATGATTTGGGATGAAGCCATTTAAGGTAAAATATTCAAATAGAATTTATAGGATGAGCTTTTCATCTGGCCCTACTTCTAGTGCCAAAATGTTGACGATGTTGGATACTGCCAACTTGCAAGGGATATCCCTGATGTGAGGTCCCAATTATACCTCACACTGTTAGGTGTAGGAGTCCCATATAGTTATATGGTCTGACCACCATTACAAAGGTTTTAGAGATATGCCTTTGTTACAACACATACACAAGATATCACAAGCACCTCTTTGGGGCAACAAGCATGTAAGCTTTGTGGGACGCCAAATGTAGAATGCATATGAATCTTCCACAACTGGTAAAGTGAAATAAGCCTCTGGTTAGCGAAGCAATAGTACTAGGGAAATAAGGGAGAGAAGAAAAAGAATTTGTTGATTTACCTGCAAATTAATTCACGAGATAAAATAAAAAAAGAAAAAAAAATCACGAAAACATCACAGAACTCATTCAATAATATCCATATCTAAGCAATGAAATATGTTAGAAAATTATATATTACGGAGTAATGGAACACATAAAATATTGCAGAAATATAAACACAGAAAACACATAAAACAAGAGAGACACAGATATACGTGGTTCACCCAGTTTGGGCTACGTCCACCCCGAACAGCTAGTCCTTCCTTTCTATTATCTAGCAAAATGAAGAGACACAACCTACAATAGATCCGCTATAATATCCTCTATTTTCTCTCACAGTCTCACTTCTCTGTTTCTCGCTCACAGAATACACATCTATTACACAGCCTCAAATACAATGCCCTCATACAAAGAGAGGGGTTGCCTTCTAGGGCAAAAAACCCTAAACTAAACATAAGTTCTACCGTTAGATCATCCGCCTAATGAATGGCCTAGATTGACTAGAAATTACTATACTTTTACAAGGCAAATTTACATCTATTTCTAGCTTCAGGGGCGCTACCCCTGGACCCCCCAGCCAGGGGGGATCGGCCCCCGCGGACCCCCACGAGGGGGACAAGTCCCCCTGCACCCCCCCCGCATGGAGGTGTGTAAAAACTTCCTGGGGTATACATCTGGCTGAAACAAAGACCTCTGAAAAATCATGCTCCACACACAACAATCTCCCACTTGGAGAATGATTGTAGCAACTCCACCACTGCTTCATTTGCTAGACAATGACTCCTCTTTGGACCTGGTTGTTTCTCATCTTCATCGTCATTCTTGAAGACCAATTGAAACTAAGCATGTTCTCAGTTTCTCCTTGGTTACAACTTTTGTTAGCATATCTGCAGGATTCTGGCTAGTGTGTATCTTTTCCAGCTTCAACTCTCCATCTTCCAACACTGATTGAATGAAATGGTACTTGATCTGTATTTGTTTAGTCCTGGAATGAAATGTTGAGTTCTTTGCAAGATGAATGGCACTTTGGCTATCACTGTATAACATGCCCATATCATGTTCCTTACCCAATTCACCCATAAACCTTTGTAACCAAATCATTTCTTTACTAGCCTCTGTAGCAGCAACATACTCTGCTTCTATTGTTGAAAGTGCAACAACACTTTGGATTTTTGAAACCCAACTGACAATTGTTCCACCAACAGTAAATACATATCCTGTAGTGCTCCTCCTATTATCTCTGTCACCTACCATATCTATATCAACATATCCCTGTAGGGAAATGTTTGAACCACCGAAGCATAATGCTTGATTTGTGGTACCTTTCAAATATCTGATAATCCATTTCACTGCCATCCAATGTTCCTTTCTTGGATTGTTCATGTACCTGCTTACAACTCCCACTGCATGTGCAATTTCAGGCCTTGTGCAGACCATTGCATACATTAAGCTTCCAACTGCTAATGCATATGAAACTTTAGACATATAATCCATGTCTTCTTGGGTCTTTGGGCACATTTCCTTACTAAGTTTGAAATGGCTAGCAAAAGGTGTACTAACTGGTTTTACATCATGCATGTTAAATCTTTTCAACACCTTTTGTATGTACTCATTCTGAGACAATGTTAATTTGCGATTTTTTCTGTCTCTAGTTATTCTCATACCAAGGTTTTGTTTTGCAGCGCCCAAATCCTTCATTGCAAATGAATTTTCCAATTTTCTTTTGAGCACATTTATTTCCTGCATGTTAGATCCTACAACAAGCATGTCATCTACATAAAATAACAATATAATATAGCTTCCATCATTTTTCTTTTTCAGATAAACACAATGATCAGAGTGACATCTAGTATAACCTTGTTCAGACATAAACTTGTTAAATTTTAGATACCACTGCCTTGGAGCCTGTTTTAAGCCATACAAGCTCTTCTTCAACCTACACATTAGTTTCTCCTTCCCTTTCACTTCATATCCTTGTGGCTGCTGCATATATATCTCTTCCTCCAAATCCCCATGGAGAAAGGTTGTCTTTACATCTAACTGTTCAAGGTGCAAATCTTCAAATACCACTAGACTTAAAATAGTTCTGATTGAAGTCATTTTAACAATAGGAGAAAATATTTCATCAAAATCAATACCTTTCTTCTGTGCAAACCCCTTCACCACAAGTCTAGCTTTGTACCTCTGTTTTCCTCCATCTTCTTCCTTCAGCCTATAAACCCATTTATTCTGCAATGTAGTTTTACCTGCAGGCAACTTGACTAAGTCCCAAGTCTGGTTATGCATTAAGGAGTCCATCTCTTCTTCCATGGCTACCTCCCACTTCTTCCTGCTTTCAACCTGCATTTCTTCTTCATAACATTCGGGTTCACAGAAATCAGTCAGGGGGTCTACTTATCCTGGTAGATCTTCTAACAACACTTTCAGGTGTTTGGGGTGCTTGTTGCTGTTGTGGTGGTTGCTGCTGTTGTGGTTGTTGATTATTATTATTTTCAAGCACCTTTACTTTTTCAGTGATTTCATCAAGAATTGCGTATTCCTTGTTTTCTTTTTCCTGTTTCTTTTCCTGCAACTGATTCTTATACAAGACCTTTTCATTGAATATTACATCTCTACTCCTAATGATTTTGTGATTTTCATAATAAGCGATAACCAAAGTCATTAACACCATATCCAATAAAGGTACATTTCTTTGACTTTGCCTCAAGCTTTGTTCTATTTTCTTTATCAATATGGACAAAGGCCTCACAACCAAAAGGCTTTAAGAAAGAGTAGTTTACCTTTTTACCTATCCATGCTTCCTCCGGAGCACCACCATCCAAGGAACTTGAAGGCCCTCTGTTTATTAGATAAACAACAGTATCTACATCATCTGCCCAAAACTATAAAGGCAATCTTGCATGCAATCTCATGCACCTTGCACACTCCATGATTGTTCTGTTCATCCTTTCTGACACACCATTTTCTTGTGGTGTTCTTGGAACTGTCCTCTCTCTGCGAATTCCATGCTCTGAATAGTACCTATCAAACTCTTTGCTGCAATATTCACCTCCATTTTCTAATCTAAGACACTTCAATTTCTTTCCTGTCTCAATCTCAACCAAAGCTTTCCACTTCTTGAAAGTATCAAATACATCAGATTTATTCTTAATACAATAAATCCAAGTTTTTCTAGTTGCATCATCAATAAAAGTAACATAATAACAAGAGCCACCGAGAGATGATACCTGAGAAGGTCCCCATACATCTGTATGCACAAACTCTAATTTTTCGTTCTTCTTTTCTTTCCCAACTTTGAGAAATCTGACTCTCTTCTATTTTCCATAAATGCAATTCTGACAAAAGTCCAAATCAACATTCTTCAAACCTGGCAACAAATTCCTTGAGTGAAGAATCTTCATCCCCTTTTCACTCATGTGTCTGAGACTATGATGCCATAATGTTGCATCTGCTCCTTTGGAAGTTAAAGCATTAACAAAGTTAGAAATACCATTGCATAAATACAATGTACCAACCTTTTCGCCTTTTGCTATTACTAGGGCTCCTTTGGTGACCTTCCAAGCTTTATCTGTGAAAGTTGTCACACAACCTTCACCGCCTAACTACCCTGTTGAAATCGTATTTTTCTTTAGATCTAGAACCTGCCTTACCTCCTTTAGTAGCCATTGGTTTCCATTCTGCTGTTTTACAAGAACCTTACCCATTCCAATAATTTTACAGGGTTTATCATCACCCAAATGAACTTGTCCAAAATCTCCTTGAACATAGTCATGAAAGTATTTCTTATCAGGTGTGGCATGGAATGAGACCCCTGAATCTACCACCCACGAATCAGTAATATTTCCGAAAGAAAGAATCAAAGCATCTTGTAACACCTCACCTGTCACATTTGCTTCATGATTGTTTTCTTGTTGTGAATCTCCTTCTTTTCCCTTCCGAGATCTACAGTCTTTCTTTAGGTGTCCTTTCTTTCCGCATTTTCAGCACACTATCCCCGATCTGGACTTGGATATGCCTTTCCTTGATTTACTGCGATATCCTGAGCTCTTTCCTCTTTCCATTTTTCTTCCCCTAGACTCTGCACTCAAAGCATTTCCCGATGTCTCACCGAAGCTTTTCCGTCACATTTCCTCACTAAGGATAGCACCGACAACATCATCAAACTTTAAAGTACTAGATCTAGACACAGAGTTACTAATGGCCATTACTAAACCATTCCAACTTTCTAGAAATGAGCACAAGAATAATAGAGCTCTAACTTCATCATCAAAGTTTACCCCTACAGAAATAACATAACTGACTTGTAACAGTATTAAAATAATTTAAATGATCTACAACATATCCACCTTCCGACATCTTCATATTAAATAACCATTTCATAAGAAATACCTTGTTTGAGGCCGAGGGTTTTTCATATAGTTTCTCCAACGCCTTAATCAAACCCTCTGTCGTTGTTTCCTTCAAAATGTTGAAGGCGACTGACACTGCAAGGCACAACCGTATTGTTCCGAGTGCCTTTCTATCAAGAAGGTTCCATTCTTCATCTTTCATACCCGCCAGCATCTTTGCTTTTCCCCCTAATGGTAAGTATAGATCTTTTTGATACAGATAATCTTCCATCTGCATCTTCCACAGTGAGAAGTTTTGGCCATTAAATTTCTCAACCATAAACTTACCATCTTCTGCCATTGCTCCCACTCGAACGAGGAACCCTTCTTCCTGTGAGTTTATCAGCCAAATAGACCTTCGGCTTTGATACCAATTGTTAGAAAATTATATATTACGGAGTAATGGAACACATAAAATATTGCAGAAATATAAACACAGAAAATGCATAAAACAAGAGAGACATAGACATACGTGGCTCACCCAGTTTGGGCTATGTCCACCTTGAACAACCAGTCCTTCCTTTCTATTATCCAGCAAAATGAAGAGACACAACCTACAGCAGATGCGCTGTAATATCCTCTGTTTTCTCTCACAGTCTCACCTCTCTATTTCTCGCTCACAGAATACACATCTATTACACAGCCTCAAATACAATGCCCTTATACAAAGAGAGGGGTTTCCTTCTCGGGCAAAAAACCCTAAACTAAACATAAGTTCTACAGTCAGATCATCCGCCTAATGAATGGCCCAGATTGACTAGAAATTACTATACTTTTACAAGGCAATTTTACATCTATTTTTAGCTTCGGGGGCACTGCCCCCCAGCCCCTGCCAGGGGACCACTGGCCCCCAGACCCCCCAGCCGAGGGGGATCAGCCCCCTTGGATCCCCGCAGGGGGGACAAGTCCCCCCGCACCGCCCCGCATAGAGGGCTGTACAAACTTCCTGGGGTATACATCCAAAACAAAGACCTCTAAACAATCATGCTCCACACACAACAAAATAGTTCATTAGTCCTAGTATGTAATTATGCCAACAAATACTGCAAGCATAACAAGAATAGTCTTACTACATCCACGATACATGCCTAAACAAGTGTTAGCTCAAGGAGATTCTAATTATGAATGAAAGATTCCAGGTACACTGTTACATAGGTGAAACGCTAGATCTAGTAGTGGAACATGAAGCCACAACTTGCTTCTCCAAATAATGATTTATCTGCTATGTGATACAAGAGAAGTCAAGGAAAAAATCCAATAATCCAAGCTCTTTATTTGAGTTAAGTTGATCTATTTAAATTAAATGACAATAACTTTTGAGTTTCCTCGTGACACTTCAACTTCTATGACCTATGGGCTTCCATACAACCTTTCACATTATATACATGACCCTTTACATTCTGAATGTGTCTTTTCATATTCCACATGTGTCTCTTAGACTTCATTACATTTCATTTATTACAAAAGACAAAATACATATAGGATGATGGCTATATGAGACAAAACTACTAATAGGACAAATATTTTTTCAAAAAGACAAGTATGTTACCTATTCATGGAATTTATTGGTAATGTATGCATTCAATGATCTGAATTCAATAGGAATGACTGTGATCCAAATCAGAAAGTCAATATAGATATGGAGCTTAATTGTAAACTATTCCATATCCATGCTAGCTTTATGTGAGCTTTAGATGGTGTGATGTGTATTGTAGAACAATGTCTTTAGCGATCTCCATGCCTTCTTGTGTTCATCTCTGCCTAATTTTCTCACTGTACTTCCTCACTTCCTGGAAGATGGCTTCTCTACCCCTTATCTCTCTAAATGATTCCACTGAAGTAATACTGTGCTTCTATGCTAGAGACTCTAAGCCATTGCAAAGTCCACTATAGGCAATAATAGTGTTAGAAATTTTTTCTCCAAGCCGAACATAATTATGATGGTGGAGTCTCAGTTGTACTCTGTCTATTTGAGTGGAAATGTTGTCTTTTATAGCCAACTATCATGGAACATCTGGATATTTAGTAGCCAATTCCAGAAGTTGATCAACAACTCTGTTTTCCACATTTAGGATTTTATAAATTCTTGTGCCTTCTTCTATATACCAATAAGTGGAGTCACTACTTCATGTAGAAGTATCATTTCATTATACAATTGTGCCATGGTATCCTTCATTAGCCCCAATTCCTCTTGTATGGCTGACTACAATTCTATTGTATTAAAGCCATGGGATGATAGTTTATGTTTTTTCGGAGTGAGATGTTCTTCTTATTAATTTATTGCAGCTAACTCTTTCCTCGATATTGCATTTTCATTCAACATATACTCTGATTTATCTTGTGTTGTTGTAGCAAAAGAAACATTAACTGCCATGATTTCTTGGTGATTCCTTCTAGTTATAGAAGTTATCACCGTTTCTATGGATACTGCAATTAGATTATGAAGGTTATTTTGGAAGTATCTTTAGCTTTTTTGCATGGTCCTTTTCATCGGCTGATCAAATGTGACATTACACACATCCATGGATTTATCTTCAGGTGGAGTTTTTATTCCCATTTCTTGAAATGACAGATGGCCATCTATAATAGGAGGTTCTTTTCGAGAACACGGTTCATCATCTATGCGTAGTATGGTATCATTCTCCTCCAATTATTCCTCTATTTCCTAAGTCAATTGTTCTTACTCCAACAGCTTTGTTACTTCCTCCTCTTGTGACTGCCTTTTTTGCTCTTACTCTACTCTCCTTATTTCCTCTTCTTTTTCCTATTTCTTTATGAGAAATTAGTCCTATCTCCTCTTCTCCTCTTCTTCATGTTTCATATTTTCCTCTAATTCTCTCATTTCATATTCAAATTCAATAGCTACCCTATTCAATGGATCTGCATTCCAATTTCTTCTACTTTCTGATGTTGGATCATGTTTTATCCTTCTCCTGGGAGTTTCAATATTTATATGAGTAATTGTTTATGGTGCCTCCTATACCTGTAAATCTTGAGCTGGTAAAACTTCGGGGGAACTGACTTCAATTACTAGATGTGTTCTTCTTATGACATTGTACCATTTTCTTACCTTCTCATCTTCTACAGTACTCATTGATGAATATCCCGAAGAAAGAAAAAAATATTGTCACAATGTTGCTTGCACACCCTCCTAAGATCATGTCCATGAAATTTCTTGATTGTAAAATGTAAACTATCTAGCTCTTGTATTTCTAAATTTTCTTCCTTGTGGCTCTTCAACTCATACACTCCGATCCTCAAAGGGAAAGTGCACAAAAGGGCTTTCTCCATTCTATGAAGAACTCTTGAAAACCCTTTATCCAAATAATAAGCTACTTCTGGTAGGACCACCTTATTAGTCACATATTGCAGTATGATATGTGGATAAACCTGACATCAAGAGCATCTAATATATTTACCTTATTGTGCAGCAAACCAATCTGTGATATCATGTAATGACTCCTTCACCTTATCGGTCATGTGACGAGGATCACTATCATATATCATATGAAATATTACTGTGAAGAAATGCTCTGCAAACCTTTCATATGCCCCTCTAAAAGTCAAATCTAACAATGCCCTGCAATGGAAGTAAACCATAAACTTATCCTATGGAGTCCAGTTCCAATACATTCCCGAGAATGAATACCGTGCACAAATCCCACCTAATAGAAATGAAAACATATAAAACTCTAGTGCTTGGTTTATCCTTAGATATGCTTTAGCCTTCCGAACATGACACTCCAACTCAAAAGAAAGTATATCTTCCCAAATGAATATTTTTCCACAGGTAACTACTATGTTGAACATACATATCTAGTTCTCTTTAAACACTTTAGTGTTCTTTCACACATGTAACCTACAACACATATTAATGAGGTAATGATACACATCCATGAGAATCCTGGTTAAGTGAACTGCAGATGGGTGGTGTTAGAACTTAGTGGTCTCTTGACACCAAGATTTCATGATGTCACTTATCTCAAGATCAAACCATCTAGTATAAAATATGTTATTTGTGTACGATGTGGGCTTTAGCATCTTATAATAAGTCTAAGATAAACTGTGTAATAACTATTGGGTAGCTAACCACGATTCATTGTAATGTCACATTTCTATTTTAGAAGGCTTGACTGTTGTTTGAAATCCTCTATTGCCTGCATTATCTTTAAAAATTGAAATTGAGTTTTGTATTATAACAATGCTTAATTGGTAAAAAGGAGTTTTGTATGATAACAATGCTTAGTTGGTAAAAAGGAGCTTTGTATGATAACAATGCTCAATTGGTAAAAGCGATCACTACATGTAACCCCAATGAACTCCTACTTATACATTATATTGTAATTATAAACACCTTATGTATCCATTTAGTATTTACAACATTGACCTTTAAGTATTCCCTATCGACTTCCTTTTATTTCCTTTCCTAATAATATCCCCCTTTATTCAATTACCCTAAATGAAGAAAAATAATTACTTTTACTTAGGTATATGACAATTACCTAGTCCTAATTTCCCTACTTAATAATTTTACATCTCACAAAAACGGCATCAATACTAACATTGTTCAACATACTTTTGTTTATTTTGTTAATTATATAAGTTTTGTAATCCTTGGATAAGTAGTTTTACCTATGACAGTCAGTGATATATGTTAAATGATTGTTTCTATTTATTATGTAACAGGGTAATGACCAATTGAACTAGCCAATATTTATTACACATTGTATCAAGTGAAATGTACATAAGGCTGCAAGCCGATAACTAAATAACAAAGGAAATTTCGTAAAAATACTAGTCCAAGTATCAAATTATGTGGAAATCATGGAAGTTTTAACGAAAACTACTTCAGTCTCAAGCATGCTACAAGGCCAAGGCCTTAGTGAAACCCTAGAGTAACCTTTACAGAGAAAATAAAGAAAATATTATAACAAGAAACTCTCTTAGGTTCATCACTAGTTGGGGACCTACATCATAAAAGGGAGATGTTACGCATTTCTATTTGTATTGAGATTTCTTTAGATTTCACCTCACCTTTCTAGCCATTTTTTCCATCCTTTTCTATAGATCACATCTGGAAACTACTTTGCATGCTTGATGACTCCATCTCAATGAAGTAAGAAATTTTTGTCTAGAAAACACTTCAATGGGACTCATTTTAAGAGATTCTTAATAGCTTTTTATTATAGGAAAGTTCAAGAAATTGTAATTAGTGAAGCATATCTTCGATAATTTGGTTAGTTCTTTCAGTTTGCCCATCTGTTAGAGGATGATAGGAAGTGTTGAAATTCAATTGTATACCCATGCTTACAAAAAGTTCTTTCAAAAAATACCATTAAATAAATTTTGACGTCTAAAATGGGCCTCCTAAGAATATTGTAAAATAATAGAGGAAATAATAAATTAATATTAAATTACATCATTAAATTTTAGAGGGAAATAAGAAAAAACTACTTTTTCAACTTATTTCCCTACAATTTTACTCAAATTTTGAGAGGGAGTACTTGCTCGATGCAAAATTTAATTCTTTATCTAAGAATTTCCCATGTTTCATAATTTCGATGGACCCTGTGAGATAAAAAATGATAAATACATTAAAAAAATTGATTACAATCATGTTTTTCATGTATTTCTCATTTTTCGTGTGGCAGGGTCCATCAAATGTGTGGAAATTGGGTACTACTTGGATGAATAATTATAATTTGCATCCAATCAGTGCTCCTACTCTAAGTTTGAGTAAAACCTTAGGGAGATAAGTTGAAAATATGAGTTGAATAAGTAGTTTTTCTTTTTTTTTACTCCAATAATCATGAATTAGCCCCCATGGTTGACATCATCATCTTTAATCCTATTGGTTTTTGTAAAGTTGAATTTGGTTGTCCATTTTTGTTTTGAGGACCATTTTTTTACCTCAATACTTCTCTAATGGAGGCAACCATTGCATTTTTGTTAGGTATAACTTTTTTTGGTACTCCATGTTGTTTAAAAATATATTTCATAAAAATTTGAACTATATGAACAACTTTATATGTTAGTTGAACTAGTATAAACTGGGTTGTTTCAAGCAGTTTATCGAATACAACCATGATTGAGTCATGTTGACTTTTAGTTCCAACTAGCCCCGTAATAAATCTAAAGAGACAATTTCCCATTTCCATTTAGGAATGGGCAAGGGATTTAATAATCCACCATGATGTTAGAATTGCACATTGAATTTTTGGCATTCCAGACAGTTTTCTAAATATTCTACTCCCTCTCCTTTCATTCCTGGTTGGTAGAATTCCTTCATGACAAGTAGAATTTATTATTAAGTGTTGTAATAACTTCCTAGTATCTTGGATGAGCTAAAAATGACTTTTCACAATGCTCATCTAGGATGAATTTCTTGTGTTTAGGCACATTAGGAATGAAAATTATATTTCTGAAAGTTAACAAATCATTGTTATTTAATGCATATTCTATTTTTTCTTTTTGGACTACTTCATTTATCAGTTATTGTTTTAATTTTCTCAATAAAATATATTTCAACATTGCTTACAAAAATTACACAAAATTGTTTTACACTTCTTCTTAATTCATCTACAACTTTATTTTCTTTTCCTTTGATATGTTTAATAACAAAATAAAATTCACTTATGGAATCCATCCATATCATATGTCTAGAATTTATATCTAGTTGGATGAAAAAAAACATCAAGCTAATATGACCAATTATTAATATAAATTTATATCCTAAAAATTGATCGAACCACATTTTTAAATTATGTATTACCATAGCCATTTTCAAATCATACACAACAAAATTATTTTCATGATCTTTCAATTTTCTAGACTCATAGACTATGACATGGTTATCTTGCATCAACATCCCTCCTATCCCTTCTACGAAAACATTTATACAAACTATGTAGCCATTATTAAGATCTACAATTTTAAGTATAGGAGCTATAACTAATAGATATTTTAGTCGTAAAAATATTTATCACAGTTATGAGTCCAAACAAAATTAACTCTTTTTTTGTAGTGATGTTATAGGATAGGACAACTTAGTGAATCCTTTTATGAACCCATGATATTATCTTGCATTCCCCATAAAAAATCTAATGTATGTTATATCTTTAGGGATATACCAATTAAGGATTGCTATGACAATTTCAAGGTCTACAATACTTCCTTCTTTGGAAATTACATGTCCAAAATATGTAATTTGATCATGGTATACCTGAAACTTACTCAATATAGCATAAAGGTAATGTTGTCTAAGTAGTTGTTGCACTATTATTAGGCATTGTTTACATTCTTTAGGTCTCTCAGAATAAGCAAAGATGTTATCAATGAAAATGAACATAAATTTCTCCAAATATTGGTTGAAAACATTGTTCATTAAACACTTGAAGGTGGATGGGTATTTGTGAGTCCAAACAAAAGTAAAACAAACTCATAATGGCCATATCTAGTTCTAAAAATAGTTTTATGTATTCCATCATCCCGACCTCAATTGATGATAACTAGATCTTAAATCTATCTTGGAAAAGAAAGTGGCTCTCCTTACCTAATCATACAAGTCATCTATTATAGGTAAATGGTATTTGTTTTTTATTGTTAGCTTATTTAGCTATCTATAATTAAAAGAAATTCTAAAAATACCATATTTTTTGCTCACAAATAGTATAGGTTCTTCCCAAGGGGAGAAACTTGGCCTAATGTATCCCTTATCCAACAAATTTTGAAGTTTAATTTTTACTTCCATCAACTCTAACACGCTCATTCTATAGGGTTCCTTTGACACCAATATGGCCCTAGGTACCCACTCAATAGTGAAATCAATATCTCTTTTTGGTGGTAACTCAAGAATTTCGTCCAGAAACATGCCCTTGAACTCTAGTACCACCTTGAAATCATCAAAAATATTTGCCTTAGTTTCCTATGAGAATTCATCTATGCACACAACAAATAATTTACAGCCTTTTTTCCACATATTTCTAGTTTTAAGGCTAGTATTTTCCCAGTAGAAATTGGTCTGGTTTACCTGTAGAAATTCCTACATCTCCCTCACCTATGGTCCAAGTGATGGTCTTGTCTAAGCAATATATAGTTGATCTACACTTTTCAAACTATTTCGTTCTACCAATACATCGTAAGATACTAGGGATAAAACATTTAGGTTCATTGTTGTTTTATATCCATTCAAGTTAACAAGAATGTATTTAACTAAGATAGTAATTTTCTTTATTTATAAGTTGCTAACTGCACCTACGAAGAATGTTAATATTTTTCCATGTTCAACTTACATTTATCCACTATTTCTTGATTGACATAACTTAATCTAGCCACCAGATCTATTAAAATGGAAACATATTGGTTTAGGAGATTACCTTTTATTTCTACCATGCTAGAATGATGGTCAACTTCGAGATCTTCCAAACCTACATCGATTGTAGAAATGTTTCTAGCAATCTCATTCATTATAGAGGCTTCTTGTACATTATACAAGGCTTGAATTGATTTTTCATTGTAGAAGAAATTCTAAAGTAGATGAGACTGTCGCTAGCCCCAAGACTTCATTGGTTCTCTCTTTATTTTCCATTAATTCCTTTATTGTTCAAATCAATTGATATGGAGACTATCGAAGATTGAGTCCTTTGGTGTTGCTCATTATTGTTACTAAAAAAAAATTTCTCGTAATTTTTTCCAAAATATTTAACGGAATAAAATTTAAACCCTTTCCTTCCTAGCATAAATCTCTCTTTTTTCTTATTTTTTAAATATCTTTTATTTTCATTCCTTTTCTCAGGTTGTAGATAACAGATTGTAGCCTTCCTAAGGGGACGGAAGATGATAAAACACTGAACTTCATCTTTCTCCTCACTAATATAGGGTTGGTATTGCAAGAAATCAATTAATTTTGCAACAAGTTCATTGTTGGGTAGCAGAGGGCCCACATAACATTTTTGGGGCTCAAAGCCCACATTTTTGGGTAAAATTATGGTAAAGACTTCGCGAAGTGCGCGGAGCGCGAAAGGTAATGAGTAAAGTCAAAGGGTTGTCCGCCCAAGAATAATGTAAAATAATAGGAAGTGAGTCAGCCTGCCCATGGTCTGCGGACCATGGAAACGTATAAATAGAGCAAGGAACTATGGCTAGAAGTCAGTTTTTGGTTTTGGATCTTGATGTTATGGGTTTGTGAAGGAAATATTCTCTGCGTATGTAAGTTTGAGTCAAGGGTGTTGGTAGATAGATAGAGGCTCTGAAACTATGTGCACAAAGGCCCGGTAGAGTCTGCAGTTGTGTGCACAGACCCCTGCAGCTGAGTGCGTAGGGTGGATCTGGTTGTATTGATAGAAGATATTAATAAAGATAAGTGGTTTCTGAAATATTGTGAATCTATTGCGTTCTAGTTTATGCAATTGTTATATGAGTTTATACCTTTAAAGAGTTATGATTGCACACATTGGGCTTTATTGGTAAATGTTTGCTTAAAGACTCTAACAAGAAGATCAGATCTGTAACGATTTCATTAATAAGAAAGTACACCTGTGTGGATCTACGGGAAAGCTCGATAGTAGTACAGAGTGGCACGAGGCCACATAACAGTTCGTGACCCCTCCAGACCACATCAAGACATCCCAAGGGCGCGGAAACTTGGTTCTAGCACCCTCCCCTACTACCTCGGGTGAGACCTCAGTCTGCGCTCTACGGGCTGTTGTCAAAAGGGCCGGTAGCTGCAAGAATTGTTTGGCTAATAACTCTTCCGAACCTAGGTCAGGGCCCAATAAGACAACATTCATCCATGATCAATTCACCAAGCTTTGGCTCATGAAATTCCTTTGATCTTTGAAATTCTTTTCAAAATCATCCCAACTCACATTTGTATCCTCTATATTATGCATGATGCTTATCTCCTCCCACCACAATGATGTGTTTCATTATAACCAATAAGTTGCTAGTCTAGTTTTTAGATTGCTAGGATACCCATACACTTGAAAATATTTGTTCATATTGAGTAACCATGCCTCTGCTACCTCATTTGAATCACTGTCAAAGGTTCAAGGTCTAAAATTTTTAAAATATCCTTATAATTCTACCATTTGTTTCTTACCTTATTGAGGTGAAATAAGGTGCATTTTAACTTAGTTATATTCATTTTGTTCTTTATCTTAGGTCTAATGGCCTCACTCTCATCCATGCCATCTAGATTTTTGCTCTTCTAGGAATATTCCCTATCCTCATATTCTGGAGTTGGTCCATTTTTTATCATATTGGTTATACCAATTAAAATAGTTATGGGACTTTCTTAATGACCACTATATTTCAACAACTTTTCATCCTCTGCCTTAATACTCTCTAACTCCATTTTCAGTCGTTTTACAATTTCCAATAGTTGCACTTTGTGAGGTGTTGCTTCACCTCTTAGTTGCACCCAAAATTGTTCTTTTGATTTAGGAGGCCATGTATATGTTTCTTCCATGACTATCCTCTTCTTTTCTCCTTACTCTGTGTAAAACAAGTGTTTATTTTTGTTAAATCCTATTTGTAATTTGGCCCATAGGGCTTGGTCTTATAACCTATAGTTATGAGACCACATGTAATATACCTCCAAACACATAAATTTTTTCTATAGACTTAGTTAAATTGTGGCATATTTTCATTTGCCTATTGCAACAAGAGTACTCTTAGTATGATTTATTTCTTTGTAGGATAATTTCACTCTCTTTATTTCTAATATTCCTTGTAATTGATCTTTGAAGTCTTGTGGAGATACAGGTTGAGAAATAAAACTCTTACAGATCATCATTTGGACACAATTTTGCATAGATAATAATTCTATGATAAGGTAACCTCAACATATATGTATATATATCAAGAGGGATTTATTGTCACTACTATAAAACTGTCCAAAAATTTTGTCGTGCTTGAATTTTGGAGCCACCTATCTATCATCATAGTAAGTGTTTCTTTTTATTGTCAACTGTTGTTTTATATTTTTGTACCTATTTCAAGTGACAATGTCCCTTCCTATGTGTCATTTGATCATTAAGAATAGCTATCGCACATTTTTTAGTCGTAGTGCACATTCTAGTCACAAAATGACACTTAGGAGACATAATTTCTCATGTCATTCCTGTTACACTTGGAAATGTTTGTGAACTAGAAGTTTAATGTATACTTTTTTAGATTTGGGTCCTGTTTGATTTGTATTGATGAGTTGAGATGTATAACGCTTGATCTTTCTCCCAACGCGTTGTGTTATTCCATGTTTTATCCTTCAATACTTAGTTATTTTTTTGACCTTCCAACTCCTCCTCTGGGATAAGAAGAGTGCAATATGTACTTCTAGAGTGTTAGGTCCCTATACTACTAGTGTAACTCCTTATTGTTATTATTGAAACCCCTTTATTATATTTTTGTGCCCATGTAGTTGCCATATTTTTATTATTGTGCCCCATAGAAGCCCACTATTGTTATTATTGTTCCCTTGCATTATTATTGTTATGTCGGCTCTAATTATATCATGGCTCCTTAAACTCCTATATATAGAAAGGAGGTCTTGTCATTTGTATCATCCAAAAATTGTTCATTTGTGTAATGTAAAGGAGGTTTTCACCTGTAAGAGGTTGAGTTTTAAGTCATTGATCTGTCTTTTCAGTCTTTTTGTGAGCTAGTTTCATAACATTTGGTATCAAAGGTTTGGATTCTAGGGTTTTGCTTCTCCAAACAGGTCATCATGGAATTTTCGCTATAACGTTTTCGCTACGAAGTTTCAGAAGCTACAAAAAAAATCCATTTGAGCCTAAATCATTCTAAATGTCAAGTACAAATTTCAGATATTGTCTCGCTATATTTTTAGAGATATTAGTTGAGGAAGTTAGGGTTTTTCCAATCTCCATAATTCCATCTCAAACAGGTCATCGTGGAATTCTCACTATAAGTTTGTTTCTACAAAGGTTCAAACTTTGAAATTAAAACCCATTTGAGATAGAATTGTGGTGAAGCTTGGGCCTAAAATTCTGATCTTGTTTTGCCATATTGTTGGAGATATAGTCCAAGAAATTTAGGGTTTTGCAGGCTCACAAATTACATCCCAAACAAGTGGCCGTGGGAAAATTGTCATAACTTTCCCTCTGAGCATCAAATTGAAATTGTGTAAGACGTTATAAAAAGAGAACGAAATGTACTTCTCTGTGTATCATTTTAAGGTCCAAAGGTCGAAACAATGACATGTGGCACTTCATACAAATTCGCTCTACTGAAAAATTATATAATCAGGTCATCATGGGAGATTGAGCATTACTCTTTCTTGGAGAATCCAATTTCGATCAAACTTGTGGAATTGGAAAGAGGACACAGAGATCTACTATAGAACACAATTTTAGACCTTAAATATCCAAACTTTCATAGATACAACAGATTCAAGATCGAGATCCTAAAAGCAAGAAAAAGAATGACTCGAATCAAGAAAATAGAAACACCTAGTAATCAAAATTGGATGGATGATTTGAAGAATGCGATCGAAGCTAAGATAAATAGTTTTATCTATGCCATGGAAGCTGATATCGATGGTATGGAAGCATATTAGAAGAAATGCATGGAAGATTTCATGAAAGACATGGAAAGTTTGAAGGAAGGTGGGACAAAGCTACTACAAGAAAGGCCTCCTAATGGTGAAAAGGTAGTAGAGGAAACTCATGATGAGAACAAAAGTAATGTTAATCATGATTTCATAGAATCTAATGTTGGATTGAAGACCCAACATATTCCAAATATAGATATGATGAATTTTGATGGCAAGGATCCTGTAACATGGATACTACAGATGGAGAAATATTTTGATCTACATAATGTGAAAAACACACAAAAGGTACGTATTGCATCTTTATATTTAGAACCGAATCAGTTTGTATGGTATAGAGGGATTTTTTATTGTAAACAAATTTTCACCTAGTCAATTTTCATGAAGGAAATGATTGCACATTATGAGGATACAAAGACCAACACCTTCTTTAGCCTATTGATAAATCTCAAACAAAAGGGTTCAATGGTAGAGCACATTGAGGACTTCCAAAAATTGAATATAAGGGTAAATGATATTCCACAGAAGCATAGGATTGAAGTCTCTATAAGGACTTTAAATGATAACATCCAACATGATGTTTTCCTTTAGGAACCTCCTTCATTGGAGAAGGCATACATGTTGGAAAGAAAAATTGAAAGCAAAATTATGGCAACAAGGAAGCCTACCACTCATAACTATAAAGATGGATTTGTTCTTTCTCCTACCCTTTCACTACCTACAAGGTTGACACCACAAAATTGGAAGAAAAAAGAGCAAATGGGCTTTGTTAGAATTTGTTGGGTGTTGAGCCTGATTATCTTCTTTATTCAGAGGTATCGCTGCATTGGACCCCAATTCGTAATGTGGCCGAAATACCGCCCGTAATATGTGCGCTACAACGAGGGTCCAGAGGGGGGAGGGAAACAATGATCTTTAAGAGCCCCACCCCTGGTAGGTGATCGGGGGAAGCGCCCATGAAGCTAAAAATAGATGTAAAATTTCCTTGTAAAATGTTGTAATTTCATAGTCAATCTGGGTCATTCATTAGGCGGAGATCTGATAATAGAATTTATGTTTAATTTAGTGTTTTTTCCCTTGAAGGAAGTCCGTCGCTATATATGAGGGAATTGTATTGCATCTATGTAGATCTATATTCTGAGTGAGGAAGAGAGAGGAGATTCTGTGAGAGCGAAGAGGGAATTACAATAGATCTACTGTACATTGTATCTCTTCGGTTTGCTGGATAATATAAAAGGAAGGACTAGATGTTTCTCCATGGATGTAGCCCAAACTGGGTGAACCACGTATATTTGTGTCTCTCTTGTTTTATGTGTTTTCTGTATTTATATTTCTGCAATATATTTTATGTGTTCCATTGCTCTATAATATATAATTTAGCCAAAGTTTTATTTGGAAGATAAACTTGCATGAAAGAAGGGCTCCTGGTTCGAGTGGGAGAAATGGCAGAAGATGGTAGGTTTAGGGTCGAAAAATTTAATGGAAAAAAGTATCAGTTGTGGAAGGTGTAGATGGAAGATTATCTGTATCAGAAAGATTTGTACCTACCAGTGAGTGGAAAGACAAAGAAGCCAACAAGTATGATAGACACAGAATGGGATATTCTTGACAAAAAGGCACTTGGAACAATACGGTTGTGCCTAGCGATGTTGGTAGCATTTAATATTTCAAAGGAAATGACAATAGAGGGTTTAATGTCGGCATTGGCTAAACTATATGAAAACCCCTCGGCCTCGAATAAGATATTTCTTATGAAGTGTTTATTTAATATGAAGATGATAGAAGGTGGATCTGTTGCTGATCATTTAAATGAATTTAATATAGTTACTAGTAAGTTAGGTTCTGTAGGGATAACTTTTGATGATGAAGTTAGGGCTCTGTTATTTCTATGTTCATTGCAAGAAAGTTGGAATGGTTTAGTTATGGCCATTAGTAACCCTATCTCTGGATCTAGTACTTTAAAGTTTGGTGATGTTTTCGGTGCAATCCTTAGTGAGGAAACGCGACAAAAAAGCTCTGGTGAGACATCATGTAATTATTTGACTTGCAGAGACTAGGGGAAGAAAAATGGAAAGAGGAAAGAGCCTAGGATATTGCAATATGCCATGGAAAGATAGATCCAATTCCAGATCAGGGATAGTGTGCTGTAAATGAGGGAAGAAAGGACACCTGAAGAAAGACTGCAAGTCTCAGGAGGGAAAATAACGAGATGCTCAGCAAGAAAACAATCATTAAGCGAATGTGACAAGTGATGTGTTGTAAGATGCTTTGATTCCTTCATTAGAAAATATTATTGATGCCTGGCTGGTAGATTCATGGGCCTCATTCCATGCCACACCTGATAGGAAACATTTTCATGATTATGTTCAATGATATTTTGGATAGGTTCAATTGGGTGATGATAAACCCTGTAAAATCATTGGAATGGGTACAGTTTTCATAAAATAGTAGAATGGAAATCAGTGGCTATTGAAGGAGGTAAGGTATGTTCAAGATCTAAAGAAAAATATTATTTCAACAAGGCAGTTGGGAGGTGAAAACTGTGCGACAACTTTTATAGATAAACCTGGAAGGTCAGTAAAGGATCCCTGGTAACAGAAAAAGGAGAAAAGGTTGATACATTGTATTTATGCAATGGTATTTCTAATTATGTTAATGATTTAACCTCTACAGGAGAAGATATGGCATTGTGGCATCATAGGCTTGGGCACGCGAGTGGGAAGGGGATGCAAGTTCTTCACTCAAGAAATTTGTTGCTAGGTTTGAAGCATGCTGATTTAAAACTTTGTGAGAATTGTGTTCATGGAAAACAAAAGAAAGTTAGATTCCTCATAGCTGGGAAAGAAAAGAAGAGCGAAAAAATAGATCTTGTGCATACATATGTATCGAGGCTTGCTCATGTATCATCCCTCATTGGCTCTTGTTATTATAATGTTACTTTTATTGATGATGCAACCAGAAAAACCTGGATTTATTGTATTCGAAATAAATATGATGTATTTGATACTTTTAAGAAATGGAAAGCTTTGGTTGAAAATGAGACAGGAAAAAGGTTGAAGTGTCTCAGATCAGGAAATGGAGGTGAATATTGCAGCGAAGAGTTTGATAGGTACTGTTCAGAAAATGGAATTCACAGAGAGAAGATAGTTCCAGGAACACCACAAGAAAATGGTGTGTTAGAAAGGATGAACATGACAATCATGGGGCATGCAGGGTGCATGAGATTTCATCCAGGATTGCCTTCACAATTTTGCGAAAATTTTGTAGATACTATTGTTTATCTAGTAAACAAAGGGCTTTCAAGTTCCTTGGATGGTGGTATTCTATAGGAGGCATGGACAGGTAAAAAGGTAAACTACTCATTTTTAAATACTTTTGGTTGTGAAGCCTTTGTCCACATTAATAAATAAAATAGAGCAAAGCTTGAAGGAAAAATCAAAGAAATGTACCTTTGTTGGATATGGTGTTAGTGATTTTAGTTATTGCTTTTATGATTATGAAAAGCAAAAGATCATTAGGAGAAGGGGTGTCATATTCAATAAAAATTCTTTGTATAAGGATCATATGTAAGAAAAGAAATAGGAAAAATGAAACAGAGAGTACACAGTGCTTGATGAGATCACAGAAAAAGTGAAGGTGCCTGAAAATCATAATGATCAACAGCCAGAACGACAACAACAACCACAACTACAAGCACCTCAAATGCCTAAAAGTGGTGCTAGAAGATCTACCAGGATAAGTATATCCCCTCAATGATACTCTCCTTCATTATATTATGTATTTTTGACTGATTCTGGTTAGCAAGAATGCTAGAAGAAGCAATGTAGGTAGAAACTAGGAAGAAGTAGGAGCAAGAAATGAAATAAGAAGTGGACTCCTTAGCACATAACCAAACATGGGACTTAGTCAGGTTGCCTATAGGTAAAACAACATTGCAAAATAAATGGGTTTACAGGTTGAAGGAAGAAGATGGAGGTAGAAAATGATATAAATATAGACTTGTGGTGAAGGGGTTTGCACAGAAAAACAGTATAGACTTTGATGAGTTATTTTCTCATGTTGTTAAAATGACTTCAATCAGAACTATTTTAAGTCTAGTAGCATTTGAAGATTTTCATCTTGAGCAGTTTGATGTAAAGACAATATTTCTCCATGGGGATTTGGGGGAAGAGATATATATGCAGAAACCGCAAGGATATGAGGTAAAAGTTAAGGAGAAACTAGTGTGCAGGTTGAAGAAAAGCTTTTATGGTTTAAAACAGGCTCCAAGGCAGTGGTATCTAAAATTTGACAGGTTTATGTCTGAACAAGGTTATACTAGATGTCACTCTGATCATTGTGTTTACCTCAAAAGGAAAAATGATGACAACTATATTGTATTGTTATTATATGTAGATGACATGCTTGTTGCAGGTTCTAACATGCATGAAATAAATGCGCTCAAAAGAAAATTCGTGAACTCATTTGTAATGAAGGATTTTGGTGTTGCAAAACAAATCCTTGGTATGAGAATAACTAGAGACAAGAAGAATAAAAAATTAACATCATCTCAGAGTGAGCAAATACAAAAGGTGTTGAAAATATTTAATATGCATAATGAAAAACCAGTTAGTATACCTTTGGCTAGCCATTTCAAACTAAGTAAGAAGGTGTGTCCAAAGACTCAGGAAGAAATGGCTTATATGTTTAAAGTTCCATATGCATCAGCAATTGGAAGCTTAATGCATGCAATGGTCTGCAGAAGGCCTAATATTGCACATGCAGTGGGAGTTGTAAGCAGGTACATGAACAATCTAGGAAAAGAACGTTGGATGATAGTGAAGTGGGTTCTCAGGTATTTGAGAGCTACCACAAATCAAACATTACTCTTTGATGGTTCAAACATTTCTCTAAAGGGATATGTTAATGCAAATATGGTAGGTGATAGAGATAACAAGAGGAGCACAATAGGGTATGTGTTTACTGTAGGTGGAACAACTGTCAGTTGGGTTTCAAAATTGCAATGTGTTGTTGCATTCTCAACAATGGAAGTATAGTATGTTGCTGCTATAGAGGCTAGTAAAGAAATGATTTGGTTACAAAGGTTTCTAGATGAATTAGGTAAGAAGAAGGAGTTGGGGAGGTTATATAGTGATAGGAGTGCCATACATCTTGCAAAGAACTATGCATTTCATTGCAAGACTAAACATATACAACTCAAGTACCATTTCATACGGTCACTATTGGAAGATGGACAATTGAAGCTAGAAAGGATACACACTAGCCAGAATCTTGCAGATATGTTAACAAAAGTTGTAACTAGGGAGAAACTGATATTATGCTTAGTTTCAATTGGTCTTCAAGTATGATGATGAAGATGAGAAAACACTAGGTCCAAAGTGGAGTCATTGTCCAGCAAATGAAGCAGCGGTGGAGTTGCTATAATCAATCTCCAAGTGGGAGATTGTTGGGTGTGGAGCCTGATTATATTCTTTATTCAAAGGTATTGCCACATTGGACCCAAGTTCATAATGTGGTGGAAATACCATTCGTAATATGTGCATTGCAAGGCGGGTTCAGGTTGGGCAAAAACGATCTTTACGAGTCCCCCTTGTGGGGGATCGGGGACAGTGCCCCCGAAGCTCAACATAGATGTAAACTTTCCTTGTAGAATGTTGTAATTTCATATTCAATCTGGGCCATTCATTAAGTGGATATCTGACGGTAGAAGTTATGTTTAATTTATGGTTTTTTTTCCCTATAAGGCAACCCCTCACTATATATGACGGAATTGTATTGCGTCTATGTAGATCTATATTCTGAGTGAGAAAAAGGGAGGAGATTGTGTGAGAGCGAAGAGATAATTACAACAAATCTATTGTGGGTTGTATCTCTTCAGTTTGCTGGACAATATAAAAGGAAGGACTAGTTGTTTCTCCGTGGACGTAGCCCAAACTAGGTGAACCACGTATATTTGTGTCTCTCTTGTTTTATGTGTTTTCTGTGTTTATATTTTTGCAATATATTTTGTGTGTTCCATTGCTCTATAATATATGATTTTCTAACACAATTGTGATAGAAAATACATTAAAGGTCATAAGTGTGCTGAGAAGAAATTAATTTACAAAGATTGGGAAGATGAGCAAGAAAAGGAACAACAAACATAAAAAGAAGAGGATATACACTAGGAACCAATCCTAGAGAAAGAAGAAATGAATCTGATCATATCATGTAATGTGTTGACATGAATTACCACTCCTCAAAATCTCAATAGAGAAGGGAATATCAAGAAGAAAAAGGTATCAATGTTGAATGATTCAGGTAGTACACATAATTTTATTCATTGTAAGATAGCCAAGGAATTGAGTTCCTTCCTATATTGAGTACTAGAGTGTCAAGTAATGGTTGCAAATGGAGGAACCATAGATTTCTCTATAAAGTGCCATAATATCAATATATCGATGGGAAAATATATATTGAATAGTGAAATTTTCTCCATTCCAATGGGTGGTGTAGATGTTGTACTAGGACTTCAATGGCTACAATCTTTTGATACGATAGCTTATAATTTTCAATAACTTTTCTTGAAATTGTTTTAGGAAGGAAAGGAGGTTGAATTAAGGGGTATTGTGGGGAAACCGAGAAAGATAATTAGCTATAACAGCATGACAAAGCTTCTAAATAAATAACAACGGGGAAAAATTGCACAATTATGTTACCTAGAAGTACCCACATCAAAATCATCTATTTCTCTAGACCTCGAAAATTTTTTGGACAATCATTACAAGGTATTTGAGACTCCAAAAGGCCTCCCACATATTTGTGATCATGATCATACTATTCATTTGGTTCCAAGAAGTGTTCCCCCAAACATCATGCCTTACAGATATCCATATGCCCAAAAGAGTGAAATTGAATGTATTGTTGCAGAAATGCTAGAGGTTGGTATAATTCAACCCAGTCAAAGTTCTTTCTCTACTCTAGTGGTATTGGTACACAAGAAGGATGGATCATGGCGCATGTGTCTGGATTATAGGGATCTCAACAAGCTTACTATTAAAGATAAATTTTCGATTCCTGTCATTCATGAATTATTGGATGAATTACATGTAGCAATTTACTTCATCAAGTTGGATCTCCATTCAGGATATCATCAAATCAGAATGAAGGTTGAAGACATTCCAAAAACAACATTTAGAAATCATGAGGGTCATTATGAATTTTTCGTCATGCCTTTTGGCCTTACCAATTCACCTTCTACATTTCAAAGTTTGATGAATTCCATTTTCAAACCCTTACTTAGAAAATTTGTGTTAGTATTTTTTGATAATATACTATTCTACATCAACTCTTGGAAGTATCATGTTGAACATGTTGACAGGGTGTTCAAACTATTGGAGGAGAAACAATTATATGCAAAAATCTCCACTTTTTTCTTTGGAATACAAGAGGTGGAATACTTGGGTACTCAGTAAGCTCATAGTTCATCTTATCATCCCGAATCTGATGGGAGAACTACGATAGTGAACAAATGTTTGGAAGGATATCCTCATTGCTTTGTATCTGATAAACATACACAATGGGTTAAGTGGTTTGCTCTGGCTTAATGGTGGTATAACACTTCCTTCCATACTGTAGCAAAAATGACCCCATTTATGGCACTTTATGGATATCATCCACCGTCCATCACATCATCTTTAAAAGAAAATTCTAAGGTTCAAGCTTTCGAGGATCACATTGAGCATCAACAACAAGTTCTCAAACTCCTAAAGGATAACCTCACTTTGGTGAAGAATAGAATGAAACAACAGGTATAACAACATCACAACGAAAGAATTTTTGATGTAGGTGATTGAGTATTTCTACGACTACAACCATACAAACAAATGTCCCTCAAGCAAGCTAAGAAGGATAATAAATTATGACCAAAGTATTATGGTCTGTACAAGGTATTACAAAAGATTGGTAAGATGACATACAAATTGGAGCTTCCTGCATCTTCCCGAGTGCACCTAGTTTTCCATGTTTCACGCTTAAATAACGTTATACGTCAGAAGGTCCCAGTTTAAAAAATATGGCTAGAACTTGGTGAGGAAGGAAAAAACATACTGGAACCTGAAGTATTAACAAAAACAAGAAATCGACAGCTACGAAATCGATCAATTTCAGAGTATCTCATCAAGTGCAAGAACCTTCCCACTGAAGATTCCACATGTGAGGACCAAAATTTTATACAGAAGCATCTAGAACTACTCAAGTGATTAGGAAAACACCTTTTAAAGGAGAGGGGCATGTTAGTTCCCTATACTACTAGTGTAACCACTTATTGTTATTATTGCAACCCCCTTATTATATATTTGTGCCCCTATAGTCTCCATATTGTTATTATTGTTCCCCATAGAAGCCCACTATTGTTAGTATTGGACCCTTACATTATTATTTTTATGTCAACTCTAATTATATTATGAGCCCTTAGACTCCTATATATAGAAATGAGGCCTTATATTTGTATCATCCAAGAATTGTTCATTTGTGTAATGTAAGGGGGGTTGCCCCCTCGAAGAGGCTAAGTTTTAAGTTGTTGATCTAGATTTTCTATCTTTTTGTGAGCTTCTTTCATAACATAGAGCCTAGTAGTGACCCCCTTTGTTAGTTTCAAATGCACCCTGCACTTTTATGAGCCTTATCTCTATAACTTGTGTACTACACAATTCTATTTAGCAAGGCTCCTTTCCTTGTTGCTTATTCTTCTTCCTTGCTAAGTTATGCCTCTACCTCCCAATGTAGGACACTACACACCTTCAATGGGAAATGATTCCCCTCCCTGTGCCTTGGAACAAAATTATGGACATTCCTTGTGGCCCCAATTTGCCTCCCTAGCACATGGCACAAACCTAGTGAATAGTCCCAATAACCTTGCATCTTGGAACTATGCTATGCACTCACCATGCCTACTACTCCTCCATAGCTACACTTGGCACAGTCTAAGTCAGTAGTCATTTCCCCCTTATCTCCTACATGTGTGCTCTATTCCTAGACCATGTCTCTCTCTCTCTCTTGCACATTGTGAATCCATGATCAATACATTACATGAATCATCATAGAGTATGTTATTTTTTGGCTAATGTTTGCTTGCAATGAGCGATATATACATGGAGGTGTTCTCAGTAAGCATGGAAAATCAGTGTGAGAAGATCACCCAAGAAAAGTTGTCCAAGGAGGCGTTTTGAAGACAAAGGAACCATATTGTGATAGCTAAAGGAATGATGGAATGTGATGACCGATGTGACTCATAAGACTCCATAATATCTCTAGACCATTTGGAGGGTAGAAGGAAACTACAATGAAAGATTTGTTACAAGTATTGAATACATAGTGGCATTGTCATCACTTCTCAAAGAACTTCATGTTACAATTCACTAGGTTCCAAGTCATTAATATCAATTACTTGTCTTGTTATAATCACATGATGATGTAATTTTGGAAAATATTGTAAATAGAAATATGAGGAAGTCCAAGAGTCACATATGGATAAAAGAGTCATTAGGAAAAGTCTAAAGATCTTGTGGAAGTCCAAAGCTCATGAGGGAAGGTCAAGAGTTATGGCGATATGAAAGGGAATCCCTCTTGTTATGAAAGAAGCCTCATTAATCAAACAAAGGACTTTTCACCTTGGCTTCTCCAACTAGGCATTAGAGATAAAGATTGTTCTTTTGGGGAGAAAGTAGTGGCTTAATGTTCCACTATTGGAGGTAGTGGTGTCCCGTTATAACCATTTATGTTGGAACTTTTCTTTAATGATTTGAAGTTCATTGAGCCAACCGACTTTCACACAAGTTTTGTAAATATTTTAAGACCATTATTTAAATGTTTGCAGTAAGTGTTTATGTTTTCATGTACTACAGAAATTGAACTATTTCATTGGATTTGGCACTTATGTTTTGAATGTGTGTTGCATTTTATTTTATTATTGTTATGTCTATGTGAATTATTTCACTAGATGATTGATGGTTCTTTCATATGTATATGCATGTGTGTTTATTAGAATAGTACTTCTACTTTTCTTCTAGAGACTCACCTTCTCTTCCCTCATGTAGAAAAATCCTGGATACATTTTGTAATTGAACATTTCATAAAGCTTACTTAGTTACTCATTCGAAAGTACATGCATTTTTCTGTCTTATGCTAACTAATGTTGTGAATGGAAATATTTAATATAATGGCAACCTAGCCACATTCCAGACGGGGCTCCTATACCAAATAACGTGTAGTCTAATTAGGACTTGATATTAGGGAGACCCCCTATTTGTTGGTGGTTTCTAGCACTATCAACATTCTAGCACTAGAAGGAGGGAAGCCCTTTTATGGTTCAAAATTCACATCATTCTAAAATATAACTTGTCATGCACAATAGTAATGCTATGATTTCAACTCCAAATAACATTCTTGAGATAGGAGACTCCTCTCACCTAAGTCTAGAACATGCTTTTGAAGTCACTTACGATGAACTCCAGACAATCCAGCTTATTACTCATCAGTTTGTAAGATCTCTTGGCTTACTTCCTGTTGTTGTTATTCTTCCTCCTAAGCTAATAAAGAAAGAGAAAAATCACTGTGATGTGTTGGTTTCTTTAGTGGAAGATTTGGTTATTGCAACCCTTGAAGATTTAGTTGATTCTACTAAAAGAATGCATCAACAAGGGAATATTCCACCTATTGAAGAAAATATGGACTATGATGAGGAGGATTTTCCATTCTCTGATGAATATCACCCAAGAAGGGAAAAACATCCTGATTACCCCAATTATTTGATTGATGAAGGGGAATACTCTTCAAAATCAAAGTTTGAAGAGGAGGAGGGAGAAAAACGCATGGCTGATGATCAATTGGATTGGATCGCCCAATGGACTCTTACTCTTCTAGGAAATATTCATCGTATGCCTAAGCACCTAGAAAAATTGCTCCCAAAGTTTGATCCTGATAAGAAGATGAAATTTGAAGACCACATTGAGGACTTGTACATGCATTTGCAAATGCTAGAGATAAATTTTGATGTTGTTTCTTGTATACATTTTCCATAAACTCTAGAATGTATAAGATCAATTTATCATAGTATTCCACCTAATTCAATCCATAGTTAGCGGGAGTTCAAAAAATTGTTTTTAGATATTTTTTTCAATGATAAAACCCTTGGCATGTTGCTCAAAGAACTCAAAAATCTTAAAATGGGGGACAAGGAAAAAGTAAACTATTTTAGTTAAAGATTTACATGTTTAATGAATAAGATCCCCACTAACCCTCAACCACCTGATATCATTACCAAATATTATTACGTCGTTGCCTTGCTTACTAATATTTTCATGTTTGTTAAGAGAGCAGAAAAGGACACGTTGGCTTTGAAATTTGCAGAAGCAATTATTTTTGAGAAGGACTTACGTTCTATTTGGGATATTAAGGATCATGAATATTTTAAGGAATCTAAAGACACTATTAAGGAATATGAAGCCTATTCCATTAAAACCAAACATAAAGATTTTTTTGATGTGGAAAGCTTGGCTAAGCCTTTGACTTTTCTCACTAATGAAGTATCTAAACTAAAGTTAAATTCAAGTGAGGAAGCTACCAGAAGTAATTCTTTCAAGCCACCTTTCTTTAATAAGAATAATAATCAATCAACCAAATCTGCACAAAGCTCCAATGTTGGGTTTAATGTTGAATGTTGGGGCATATAAAAAAAATTCACATTCCATCATGAGAGGCATTCAAAGAAAACATGTCCACAATGGAATCACAACATGAATGATACGGTGACTAATTTCATAGACACTTTATTAGTAGAAGAGAAATTTGAGAAAACTAAAGAAACAAGTGAACCAACTGTGGTAGAGGAAAATTCAGGTGTTGGTTATTCAGTTAGTGCATTTGATGTTATTTATAACATTGATAAATAAAGTGTTGATCAACCAACAGAAAGTGGAACTCCTGCACAAAAAGAAACTCAAAGATACAATTTATTGAGAAAAGGACCAATTTCTAGGGAAAATCTTAGGAAGAAATTTTTTAGAAATGCTTTATGACCTACTAATCTTACTCATAATTCACATAATAAATCGAGAAGTGCCCCACCTCCTAAGAACACTTCTACAAGCAATAATATTAAGTTCATCACTCTTTTGGCTTCAAACAAAGCTACACCACTTGACACTTTAGCACATCCTGGTAAAGATGAAAGTATTGATTACAACATCATTTACGATATAAAAATCACTTGTGCTAATATTTCAATCTTTGAGATAATAAAAATAATAGGATAGTGGTAACTATTCATCTAAGAATTTGCATCACAACTTCCATCAGGTAATGAAGTTTGCCCTTCTCAGGCCTTATCTGATAAGTTTCGTGATATTCTCGAGTCTATAGTTGAAATTGCGAATCTAAATGTTGATACCATCCACCCCCTAGTCTTTTAATATTTGAAAACATTAAATATAATGTCCACAATTGTCTCATTGATTTTGGTGAATGTGCAAATGTCATGCCATTTTCTATTGCTAAGAAGATTAATGGAAAATGGGAAAAGGTTTATGCCTAAATCACACAATTGACACATTATTGGTCCAGGTAATTGGTTTAGCTTGATAATGTTATCATCCGTTTATAATCAGACCATAGGGTTCACCAATGCATAATTTTTTTTATTGTGGACATTCCTGAAGCCTATGGCTTTCTTCTAAGTAGAGATTGGTGTAACAAGATATTAGGATACTTTTCCATAGACTAGACACATTTATACCTTCCTTATAAGGGCATAAATAATCAAATTCAAGTATAGAGTGAACCCTATATGAAGCATATCATGATAGCACTTGAGGGACATAACGAACCGCTTAGCTTTGCACATTTCATTTTTCAAAATTTCTTTCTAGAGGTTGACCACGAATTTTATCAAGAGCAACCATCCCTTGTACCATTTGATACGCATTTGGAGCTCCTTCCTTGTAGTCCAACTTGTGATAATGAAATTTTTAAAATAGATGTACATCTTAGTAGTGTAGGAACTAACCTAGTAGCCACAGATATCTGGACCTTATATTTTGATGGTTCTAAGACTTAGGATGGTTCTAACACTGTATGTATGCTTACTAACCCTCAAGATAAAAGGTATATATTAACATGCCCCTTAAATTTTGAGTGTATGAAGAATACTGTTGAATGTCAAGCACTTGTCTTGGGGTTAAATAAGGCAATAGACCTCTAGCTAGAAGTACTCAAGGTAATTAATGATTTAGATATTGTTACCTGCGAGGTAGAGAATTGCATTCTTTGTGTTTCACCTAATTTTGAAAAATATGAACAAGAAATAATTAATTTTCATTCTTTAAGTTATTTAATATCTTTTTTGTTCCTAGAATTCGTAATGCTACCACAAATATTTTAGCCAACGCATGTGCTAGGAAGTCACCATTAAAACATGGATATTCTATAGAGATTATTTATAAGCCATTTTTGCTTAATGCCATAACTAAATTCCCTATGTTTAAAGGTGAATAGAAAATACTGCACTTCATGGCCAATGCATATGTTTTCAAAGCTACAACTATTGAAGAAGATGACCATGAAAATGCTTTGCAAGAATCAACTCAAGCAACTAAGGGTAACCCAATGCCTAAAGGTGTGGTATCTCTTGAGAATCTTTATGAACTAAAAAATAATTTTAAAGGACCAATGAACAAAGAGACTTGGAGCTCAATGTGATCTCATGAACAAGTCAATTTGGGAACTGAAGAATATATGAAATTTGTGAACCTTGCTACATGTTGTTCCCTTAAATAATGAAATGTTTCCATCTATATTTTCAAATAGTATCAAGGTATATTCACATGGATGTATAATGGTCTAAGGAAAGATGATATATGTATCATCCAACATGTATTTCCTATCAAATAAGGGATGAAATTTCAACAAAATCTATGGAAAGTGCACCCAACGGTCAAACCCCTGATTCAAAGGGATCTAAGGAAGTTGTTGGATGCTCATATCATCTTCGAAGTGTGTCCAGCCTAGTTCCTGTTAGGAAAACACTTGGTGAGATACATTTGTCTATTGATTTTCATAACCTCAACTGGGCTTGATATAAGGATAATTACCTCATGTCATTGATGGAGAAAATACTAAAGACAATACTTGGGTCAAAAATGTTTTCATTACTAGATGGATAATCTGGATAAAATTAGGTTCTAGTAGCAGAATGAGATAAACTAAATACCATCTTCAGGACGAAGTTGGAAACTTTTGCTTTCAAGTGCATACCATTTGGATTGATTAATGTTGGTAGTACATTTCAATGGGCCATGGACATCATATTCTATGAATTGACCAACTAGAGTTTGGTCATATATTTGGATGATGTAATAGTGTTTTATAAGAAAATATATGATCACATTTGTAATCTAAAGAATATCTTTGAGCGATGTAACAAATATGAATATCATCAAATCTGAAGAAGAGAATATTTTTTGTGTGTGAAGGTAACCTTTTAGGACACATTATCGCTAAGAGTGTAATCAGGTTGATAGAGAGAGGGTCAAGACTATCGCAAATCCTTACGAGAGATCAATTTTTTACGGAAATTTATCTTTGACTATTTGCAGATTGTTAAACCATTACAGGATATGATAAAGAAGGATTCCATATATAATTGGGAAACAAGGGAGAAATATTTGTTTGCTCGAATCTAGTAGGCCATTATTGATGCTCCAACCTTATACAATTGAGACTTTGGCAAATATTTCTCGCTGTACACTTTTGTTTCTGACATGTCCATTATGGCCATGTTAACAGAGAAAGATGATCAAGGAAATGAGAGGCCTATATATTACATGATTTTTGGTTTACAGGGATCATAACGGGATTATGTTTCCATTGATAAGAATGCATATGTAGTATACAAGGTGGTCAAACATTTCAGGCCTTACCTCTTGAAAGTCCATACTATTATTTCTTCACCTTACCCAAAAGTCAGATCACTCATTGTGCAACAAGAGCTGAGTGAGAGGAGGGAAAAATGAATGAAGTGATCATACGAAAATGATCTTGAGTTCAAGTTGGTTGATACCATTGAAGGCCATGGTCTCTTCTAGCTCACAACAGAAGCAATGGATTCACCAGAAGAGGATTCTCCCAGGTGGGAACAAGATATCGAGATGTATAATGTTAAGAAAGTTCCTTCTACAATTATAACAACATATTGGTATGGATACATACTGCAATACTTAGAGCATGACACCTTTCCTTCTCATTTATCAACCAAACAAAAGAGGGAAATAAGGCTTAAATCTTTATATTACAAAGTTGGGCATGGTGTGCTTTTTTGAAAGCATCATAATGGTGTCTTGCTGAGATGCCTAGAGAATTCACACTTGGAAAGGTATTAAGAGATCTAGATGATGGAATAGCATGTGGGCATTCCATAGGTGATATAAATACTCATAAGGTGTCGAGCGATGGTTACTTTTGGCCCACATTATTTAAGGATGCTCACATCTATGCCCAAAAGTGGCTAGTTTTTCAAAGGTGTGCTACTCATGATTAGAAGGTAGCCACCCCATTGCTACCCATAGTAGTTGATGAACCATTTCAACAGTGTGGATTAGATTTTATTGGTGAAATATTTCCTCATTCATGAAACAAACACTGCTACATCTTAACTTATTTATTTAAAGGTCAAGCAAGCAACTTCATCGAGATAATCAATAGGCCTGCTGGTAGTGAAGCAATCCTTGTGATTCCTTGAAGTGACTTCTCTGAGGTAATAAATAAGATCAATAGAAATGGGGTGACACTGGGGAATGTTCATGACATCTGACTACCAAAATATCAGTACATTATTACCTTTTCCAATTGAAACAGTTAAGTTTTGAAATGCCTTTGAATCTGTTTGAGTAAAGCAAAAAGGAGAATCCATGTGGTAAACTAGGATAAGTGGTGAAGCTAGTGTGATCCACATGATGATTCAATACTTCTTGAAGGGCTATACTCTCTGCTAAATTCTAGACCTTGACAGAGAAGTTGAAGTTCATCTAGTGTGTTTCCAAGTGTTATTGTTGCTACAACACCGTCAAAATTTCTAGCTATGTTTAAATTTTGGAGCCTACCTCTCATCATGTGAAGTGTCACTTTTGGTTTTAGAGTGAAATATTATGTTTCCTTACATGCTTCAAGTGTCCATTTCCCTTCCTAAGTATCGTTGGATCACTAACAATAGTTATCGCATACTTTTGAGTCATAGTGCACTTTCTAGTCACAAAACAACACTTATGTTTCACAATTGCTTGCGATCTTCCTATTACACTTGGAGAATGTTTACAAACTAGAATTTTGATATCTATTTCTTAGTTTTGGGTCCTTTTTGAGTTGTATTGATGGGTTTAGATGTATAATGTTTGATCTTACTCCTAAATCATTGTGTTTTTCCACATTTTATCGTTTCATACTTAGTTTTTTTTTTCCTAACCTTGCAACTCCTCTTGCGTGCTAGGAGGAGTGCACTATGAACTTATAGAGCCTAGGAGTGACACCCTTGTTAGCTAAAAATATGATCTATGACATTTTTGGATTCATATCTCTCTCTCTTATGCACTGCTCAATTCTAGTTATCAAGACCCCTTTTATTGCTACTTACTCTTCGTCCTTGTGCCAGTCCTAACTTTTCCTCCCATTGTAGCACACTTTACACTTTTAGTGGTCAGATATGTGCCTCCATGTGCCTTAGAACCATGCCATGTTCTCTCCTTTTGTCCCTAACCTGCCTCCCTAGTGGATGGGGTAGTTCTAGTGAACAGTCCATGTAGCCTTGCCTCTTAGAACTGCCCCATGTGCTCTCCATTCCTCATCCTCTTCCAAAGTTGCACATGGCACAGTCTATGTCAACAGTCCTTACCTATCTATCTCCTCTAAGTCCTATTTATGCCCAGAAGGCCCCTATCTCTCTCTCCCTTGTGTATTTTTTATCCACAATTAGTACATTGTATTAATCATCATAGGATAGGAGATTTACAGGCCAATGTTTGGTTTCCATGAGTGACCTATACATGTAGTGTTTCTCAGTAAGCATGGAAAAATATAAGTTAGGAGATCAGTCAAGGAAAGTTGTCTAAGGAGGCACTTTGAAGACAAAGGCACAAAGGAACCATATTGCAACAGTTGAATGAATGATGGAATGTGATGATCAAAGTCACTCATAAAGACTGCATAATATCTCTAGACCCTTTGGAGGGTAGAAGAAAACTACAATGAAAGATATGTTACAAATATTGAAGACATAGTGTTAGTGTCATCACTTCTCAAAAAACTTCATGGTACGAGTCACTAAGTTCCAAGTCATCAATGTTAATGACTTGTCTTGCTTTCATCACACGACGATGTAATTTTGGAAAATATTGTAAATATAAATATGTGGAAGTCTAAGTGTCACATCTGGAAAAAATATTCATTAGAAAAATATCAAAGGTCTTGTGGAAGTCCAAAGGTCATGAGGGTAGTTCAGAAGTTATGGGGATATGAAATGTCATCCCTCTTGTTATAAAAGAAGCCTCATTACTTAGGTAAAGAAATTTTCACCTTGGCTTCCTCAAATAGGAATTAGAGAGAAAGATTATTCTATCGGGGAGCAAGTAGCAGCTTAATACTCCACTGTCGGAGCTAGCGGTGTCTTATTGTAAACATGTATCTTAGAACTTTCGCTTAATGATTTCAAGATTAGTGAGACACCACACTTTCACACATGTATCATGAATATTGTAAGACTATTATTTAGATGTTTGTGGTATGCGTTTATGTTATTATATACTAAATAAATTCAATTATTTCATTGGATTTAGTGTTCATCTGGCTGAATGTGTGTTGCATTTACGTTAATGATTGTTATGTCTATGTGAAATATTTCGCTATATGGTTAACGATTCTTTCATATGCATTTGCACGTCCCTATTAGAATAATACTATTACTTTTCATCTAGAGACTCACTTTATCTTCCCTCCTCATAAAATAACCCTTATACATTTTGCAATTGAATATTTGAAAAAGCTTACTTACTTTCTCATTTGAAAGTACATGTGTGTTTCTCTATTATGCTAACTATTACAGCCAAAGAAAATATTTAAGGTAATGGAAGTGAGGCCATATTAGGATCGAGATCCTATACCAAATTCTATGAGGTATAATTCGAAATTATACTGGAGAGACCTTCTATGTGTTAACGATTTCTAGCACCGTCAATAGGATTACAACCATATAGTTTTTATATTCAAAAAATGTGTCCCCATGCCCAAATTTTTGTAGTCATGGTTACATTGTATGTCAGACAAAAAATTATTTTTGTTTTTTAAAACATAGGATGTAGGGTCCCCATACAAGTTCTCCATGCCTTAACCAAAGGGTACTCCATGAACCCATAATTTTAATCCACCACTTCAACACTACAGAGTAATAGGTAGGGTCTTGTTTCCTTATGTATCCTCATAGATTAAGGGTTGAGGCACATCCTTGTCATCACATCATCGGTGGATAGATTCAATTTATCATCCATATCGAGAAATGGTCATGTGGTATCAGTACAATTAGTAAGAATGACTATGTTAACCCGCTTTCACTTGTGGTTTCTTCCTTTGGTCACTCGTACACTTTGTCGCTGCGTAGGGTTTGGTTATAGAGGCATTCTTTTGGTTATTTATGGTAAAATATATTACTTAGAGTGTTCCACTCCATGGAAAGGAATTCCCAATCCATTTATAATGCTTAGAACTTATTCTTTCACCCTTGGAGGTTGTTTTACTAGTTAAATTTTTTGTATTTTCTATTGCCATAATAGCTAGTTTCATTGTAGTTTTCTTTGTGTATTAATAGGATTTGGTTTCAATGTTTAAGGTCCTTCAGGGGATTTCATTTTTGGACCAATTTGTTTGGTGTTCCTAAGCCAAATCACATGATTTCATTTATCCATCTCTAAAGGGGGAAGCTATATTCCAAAACACCCATTCTTCGCTAGATTTCACCTTCGTGGTAGCCATAACTAGCTCTAGACTTAGTCAATTTGAGTATTTTTTATTAATTTACAAATTTTAGCATAGAGCATTTAAGGTAATATTAAATTTTAGGGCTTTCATTACTCTCCTATTTCTTATGCACAAAAACCTAGTTTTGATCCATGAGAACCTTTTATATAACAATTCTGTTCTAGAATTTGATACATCTTTCGGTAAAAATCACATTGCAAAAATTACGTCGCCGCGTTTCAAACCATCTAGTGTGGTACACTGTTAGGACAAGATGAGCCACACTGGATGGTTTGAAACATGTCGACATAATTTATGCAATGTGATTTTACTAAAAGATGTCTCAAATTCAACTTATGGATCACATAAGCTTGAATTCAAAAAATAGGAATAAATAAATAAATTTTATACTATTTTTTTTGTTCCTTGATAGAGTTTATTCTAATGGAACATCGTAAAAGTAATATCCTCTAGTTTTCCAGGTAAGGATTCCGTTCTATTTTATTTTCTTCTATCCTTGTTTCTCAAGGTATGGCCTCGCCATAAGGGTTTTACATTTTTTATTTATTTGGGCTTCCACGCCCTAGTTTATTGCTCAATGTGATTTACATTTTGTTAGTGTCGGTATCTTCATACCTCCATCAGTGATCAATTTGCTCTTTTGCATGCATATTAGGTGTCTCATCCGATCAGCCGCATTCCATTAGGTCATGGATCAACTGATGGTAGTGATTTCATGTCAATTTCCCTCATGCCATTCATCTACTAACCTATTCACACATTTTTTTTAGTTATTTAATGTCATCCTATTTCATTTCACTCATCAAAGTCAGTTTTAGGGTTTTAGTCTCACTAGGTCTAGGGTTTGTCATCATGGTCATTTGAAACTGAATAAAAAGTGAGTAGGCACATGAGGAGGATAAATAAACTCATAAACTATAGATTTTACTTTTGTTATGCTCAATAACTCTTTTTTACCTCAAACTCTATTTTGAGGTGAAAATAGGGATTTTTCCATCATTGTAAAAATTTCATGTAATTTCAATATTTCTATATGTAATAAGTGTTCATAGCTGTTCCTGGTGACCTAGTGACAAAGTCAACTCCTGCCATTACAAAAAAAATCAATGTAAAAGTCCACCTGCAAAAAGGCAAAAGTCAGAATGTAAGTGAAACAAAGCATTTGTGAATTTAAAGCTAGCAAAACATTAGAAAAGTGGGTTTTGGTAATGAAAAATTATAAGAGAGGGATATAAAAGCCAATTCGTGTGTTTGAGTCTACATTGTTGCAATTGAAAGAACCAAAAGCATAAAAATCATGTTTTTGAAGAAAGAGGGAAAAAATAGAGGAAAAATCCCAAAATCTTGCTGGTGCTATGCACCTAGGTGTTGGTGCTATGCACCCACCCGGCGCTGCGAACCTGTCGTAGGTTTTCCACTACATTTTGGTCTGGCGCTACATATACAAAGTGCGTTGCACACCTGAGAGACAGCGTTGCGCACCTATACATTGAGCATCAAAATGATTCAAGCCACCCAAATTCACTTCAAATTTTGTAATTGGCCTCTCATCAAGTAAGTAAAACTTCTCATCTTGTTTAGCGAGGGTTTTTCATCAGTTGTGGTGATTTTCATGTCTCAAAAACCTAAACCCTAGCTATCCTCCAAACTGTCTCATATATTTGCAAAGGGTACTTGTTTTCTGTTGTTTCTATTCCCTTAAATTATTTCCCCTAAACCCTATTCCCTTAAACTATTTTCCCTAAACTCCATTCCCTTAATCTATTTTCACTAAACTCTAACCCTCCACTTATAAACCCTTCTACATACTATTCCCAAACCCTGACATTATACCCTAACCCTATACCCTCAATTCTTAAAATCCTAGTCATCCCCTTCATACCCTATTCCCTCAAACCCTACATTACATATCTCACTCATATCCTTGTCTCATCCCACTCATTCCCTTTCTTTTGAAAATCTCTTCATACTCATCATTCACCCACACTACCTTTCCTTCCTCACTGGCATTTACAGTCAATCAAGCCAATGGACAGTGATTATGGAGATTTTGTCCTTGTGGACCATGAGGTGGCACAAGAGGTGATTTTCATGGACTTGAATGCTCAAAATCCAAGGAGTGTCAAAGATTTTATCATCAAGGAAAAAGATTTGTGATGCAAAGACAAAGAGGCTAAAGGCTAAGCAAAAAAGGGCTTTGAGGAGAAAAAAAGAGCAAGATAAGCTCAAGATCTTGACTGAAGCATCATTGGCCTAGCAAAGCACCTAACAAGGATCACTCATGCCAAATTTCAAGAAATTTGGAGCAATTTTTGCCATTTTTGAAATTTTTAATGCAAAAAACAGGGTTCTTCAACAGGTGCGTAGTGCCACCGGCGCTGTGCTTTTGTTGGGGGCATCCATTTTCAAAAAAGTTTATATTTTTGGAATCAACATGAAAAAATATGCAAGCTCGGAAATGGCTGAGAAATTTGGACAAGTTCTAGGTCTCCATAAGGGCAAAAAACACCCAAAAAGTGCCCTCTCTGCCATTTTTTTGCCACACAGGAAGTAGTCTTGGGAGAATCAATTTTTGGAGCGGCAAATGGACTCCAAATTCAAAAAATTCAAGTTGTTCCAGAAAGTAGACTCATCAAAATTTCCAACGAGCTATCCTGCACTTGATTTGGACTCCGAGAAGCCTTCCAAAATTGGCCTAGAAAAAGCGTTGCGCATAGAATCAGTGGTGTTCCGCATAGGATGAATTTTGCCAGTTTTGCCTGATTTTCCAGATTTCGTCGAGTTTTCTCTATAGTTGGCTTTTTCTTCTTCTCTTTGTGAAATTAGTTTGGTAAATGATGTAATCTGATGTAATTATGGATGTAAAACACTTAATAGAGTAGATACATCAGGTCAAAGTTGGTTTTGAGTTGAATGAATTGGCTTCCTTCATTTTAGAGGTACACTGTTCCACTGCCTATATTCTTGTTCCTAGTTTAGATATGGTTGAAACCACCCATTTTCTCATGGATATGACCCTGATAGCTAGCTTGAGTAGTTTCCTTGCCTATATCATGTACTTTTTGATTCATTTGTAAAGGTTGGACTTTGGCAGAAGTGTTGGACCCACTGAACATTTTGTATCAACAGTTGGCAAGGAATAAAACTAGGTTTCACAGCTATTTTTTGTGGGATTCTTGTGACAGTGAGTTTATGTATTGTTTCTTATTTGTAATGAGTTTTTCTAATGTTATATATGTATCTACATCTCTCTCTCTCTTCTAAACTAAATGGATCAAGCTGAATAGACAAAATACACTAGATTTGCAATGCTCTGTCTTGGGATTGCATTTAGTTTTCAATGTCTTCACTGTTTGAAGAGGATTCATAGTTTCTTGTGCCCTCCTCAACTCCTCAGCAGTCTTACTCTACCATTTCAATCCTTTTCTAGCACATAAGGGCTTGTCTACCTCGTCCCATAGGACATGACTGTATCCTTGAGTTGATTTCTTAGACCCAAGCTGCCCTCTCTAATTGATCCAGCAACCAACCATCAAAATCAAACAAAATCCTTTGACCTAATATACCTAGCCTAAAATTAGCATTCATTTCAGTCATCTCAAGCCCTAGTTGCCATATTTTACTTGAGATTGACAAGGAGAGAGCTCTCTCCCGACATGGTAGGGCTAGCTACCAGGTTAAGCATGGTTTGATGTTACCTTAGACCTGCCTTCCTTCAGCCTGAGGTCGATTGAGGCACTAACACATTTATTCTTGTAATTGTTCTATTTCTATAGTGTTTCCATGAGGCTTCTCTTTCGTTTGATCCTTTTAAGACCAACATAGGTTCCATCTAAGAAACATCTTTTTTATCAAGTAAATACCCCTATCCTTTTTCTTCCACCTAGTTAGTTTAACTTGCTTTCGCTTCTGGGTCTTATAAGACTGAGTTCTTTGTATTTCGATAACTTTCTTTCTTATTTTTTGTTTTTGGGGTTACTAACTATAACCCTTTGTCCATAGGTTTTTGTGAGCTACAATCATGAGGGACCTCTTGCCAAGTAAACTTTAGATTTAATTTCTTAAATTTCATTTGTCATTTTTCTTGAAAATATTATTTATATCCTTCTAACTAAGGATCCATGTTTCTAGTCTTTCGAGGTTAATTTGTAAACACTTTTCAAATGAAAATACTATGTATAAACTAACCCACCTTCTAGATACATAAATGGTTGTGAAACTCTTCTTCCACTCTTCTTTGCATGGTTCACCTAAGGTTAAACTATCACAAGTTTAAGACCATCCTTACTTTTATTTTTACAACTACAGTTGGCATAGGTTCATCCTTAAATACTATAGTAGCTTTCATTGTCTTTTCCACTCAGTTCTATAAATTGTGCCCAACTTGAGTTTTTATATTCAATTTTATGTACTTAAGTAATGTTTCTAGCTAACTTTGTAATACCCAACATTAATTACATAGTCTGTATGTAAGTCAGATTCTCCTTAATACAATTACTATGATGTTTTTTTAATTAGTTATCGAGGGCAATATATCTAGTTCAAAAATAATTATTTTTGTGTGTACTTTTTGCTTGTATCTATGGATAGTTACTTACTTGATAGAATTTTTTTTTTCTCTAATACATTAGTACGATGCTTAATTTCTACAATCAAACATTTACACTCAACATATCTTATCTGAGAAACTCATTTACCAATTTTAGCTCTACAATTTGTTTAAATATTTTACTTCATCTCTATTATTATTTTCTTTTGATATGCATAAACATAAAAAAAAATTGTAGGTTTGACAATTATGAATTAATCATATTCGTAATTCCTAAAGTTACTTGAGTTACATTGTTCACCTTATTATTTGACTTGTGATCCAACCCATTTTGTATCTTTGTAACTATGTATTCTATTTCTATGGATTAATATCAATTTCTTATACATAAACAATTACATCAAGAGCTATAGAAGCTCTTTTGCCTACATAATTACTAATTTTAATTATTCCACTTGGACAACCTCCCATCTATGTCCAAACTTGGGTTTCTCGTGAACTAAAATTAACCAAGTATAATGACAATAGGAATGTACAGTATGTATACTGTGGGAATTCCAACCAAAACCATTTAAAAATATTCTATGGATAATTTTGCAGAGAATGTATAACATATAGGAACTATCTAGTTATCTACTTTCCATGTCAACCCACATAGAATTTTATAGAACAGATTTAATTCACATATTTTCTATCCCATGTCTCCTATATGGATTAACTTTTCATTACAAAGGCATACTTAGGTTACATACAACCTTACTTCTACATGCATATCCATAGTTTATATCCACGTTGTTATGATTATGGTTTCAATCTGCATAATTACTACATGCATACTAAACTTCATGCATTACTAGACTCTAACTCTTAAATAACTTGCATATACTAGCTTATACTAGGATTATTGTATATTTTCCATACCTAATATTTGAAATAGCTATTTCATCAAATTCACATTAGAGGAAATTTTAGCGTAAAAGTACACATGAAAATTTCATGTAATTTTCATGTAAGCCAATCAAAACCTTTAAATTTAAAAAGAGGTACATGTAATTTTTTTTAGGGAAAAAAATAAAAACTACATTTTTTAATTTCATTTTTGTATTATCTCCTTATAGGATGACTCATATTTTGATTGTAGACACTTGTTAGATGTAGAATTAAATTCCACATCCAACGAGTACCCATTATGCATAATTTTGAGAAGACCCACATTGATTAAAATTGAAGATACATTAAAAAGACATGTTCAATATTCTTTTTAATGTATCTTGAATTTTAATCAATGTGGGTCATCTGGAAAGTATGCATAATGGCTACTAATTGGATGTGGAATTTAATTTTGCATCCAATGAGTGTCTACAATTGAAATTTGAGTAAACTAGTAAGGAGATAAGCCAAAAATACAATTAAAAAAGTAGTTTTCTTCTTTTCCTGCCAAAATTCATAACTCCTATTTTATTATCTTAACTATTATTTTATTATTTTTCCATAGGGCATCACTTTGAGGCTGGAATTTCCTCTAATTCTATATTAACACATGGTTAATTACTTAGGTATTCAAACACTCCTTGCAATTAAACAATTTACCACTAAAACCAAGAATAACAATTATATTAAAACACAATCAACAGCTTATTTGACCAAAAACATCTCTTGTGGAAATATTATAGGAGATGGAATTCTCCTCCCAACCGACAAGTTGCACTTCTAGCAACTCCCCTCAAGTTTAGGCTTCTTTCTTCCTCCTTGTTTTCTCAATAGTCCCCAAAATGTTTCACTTAGTGGTATTTATTATTTTCCTTTCTAACAGATTCTTATAGTAACATCTTGCCTTTAAGGTCTTCTAACCTTTTATATTTACCTAAGATTTTTTTTTTCCTTTGAAAATAGGAAAAAATATAATTTTTCCTTCATAAGCCTACATTTTTCTCTAACTATGCTTATCTTATATTTTCACCCATCTTAACATTTCTCACTAGCTATGCTTATCCTTCCACCCAACATAACATTTCTCTATGATTATGTACTTTCCCAATGGAAGTCTTTCTCTAATGAATTTAGGAAGAATATTGGAAGGTTACATATGTCACCCTTGCTAGTTTCCTCTTTTTTGTCCACCATCCAGAATTAGCCATTTAAAAGTTTCTTGGACAACGAAGAATCCCAAAATACTCATGTGTTATTCCTAATATCATTTCCAATTTAAATAAATATTTCTTGATTATACAAATTAGTTACATAATCATTCAACTTTAGTATTGGTTGTACAACCAACATTTCCACTCAATATTTACCAGTAATCATACATTGATAATGTCTACAAAGGAGATTTCACTAGGGTTATTACAATAATTACTTCTCATGGATCCTTTTGAGTAATTTAGACACAAATTTGAAGTAATTTATCCCTCCACATTATGACTCAGCTTGTTTTCTAGAGACACAACTACTGATTTTTTTGAGTAAACTTATGAATAGATTGGAAGATAAGAACAATGAAATTACATACTTGTTGATTTGTATGTAATGTTTTAGTCAAAATTGTTTTGGTTCGGGAGCCATTGTCTTTTCAAGCACAAACATTGAGCTATGTGGCTTATTTGTGGAGAAGATAACTGGCCTAATAATTTATCAGTAAGGAACACACCCAAAGGAGGAGAAGTAGAGTTAGTAAAATTGTGGGAGAGAAGAGTTTAATTAGCTATGGAAAGTAGCACATCCAGGGAGAGAGTTGTGTGATGTGTGTTGTGTGTTGTTTCCATTAATGTTTTAGACATATTTGGTAAGGTTTTCATCAAACCCAAAGGGGCATATTGTTGAAAATATCTTTTTCATTGATTGGAACTAGAGATTTTATGCAACCATTAATGTCAAAGGAACTATCAAGATAGTATTTTAGGTCTTTAGATGAGGACCATCATAGTAGTAAAATAAGGAGTGAATTTTTAAAGACTATGATTTTGACTATGATTGTTGATAGTTGAGGTATTTAGTTGGGAAACATCATACTAGTAGGATCAGCAAGGAACCCTTAAAAACTATAATTTTTGGGTGTTGAGGGAATTGTTGGAGAGTACTGAGAGTTCCTTTTTATTTCTTTCTTGAACAAGTCTTCATGGAGTTCCAGGAAATCACAAGAAGGAATTTTATGTGTGGAATATCAAGCTAGGTGCTTTGTAGTTTTCATAAATGGATAAATATATTGCAGTAGGAGAAGTTTTTATGTCTCTCTTAACAAAATCCTCAAACCTCACAGGCTAAGTGAGATAATGGGACAAATTTCCCATTGTTTGACACCCTAAGGGTTTATGACTGATTAAGATAGAATTTATATGTTCTCAGAACACAAATAATGTTTTTTCAGTAAATATAAAATATAAATTAAAACTAGATATATATATATATATATATATATATATATATATATATATATATATATATATATATATATATATATATATAGAGAGAGAGAGAGAGAGAGAGAGAGAGAGAGAGAGAGAGAGAGAGAGAGAGAGATTTTGCAAAATTGTATGAATAAACATTGTACACAACAATATCAACAAACATAATTAGAAAAACTAGACTTTAATTAGCAGCAAATTAGCCGATATTTTGAAGCCTTACGACACAAAAAACTATAGATCCTTAGCTGCAATTTAATTTATATAATTCAAGAGGAAAAATTGTAGACAAATGTGAAATTTTTTGAGATAAATATGCATAATAAATGTAGCAAAAAATGGTTGATTTTATTAAGAATATGTTTGAGTACAACAAATCACAATGACACGCTCCTACAAGAACCTTTGGGCAAACTAAATTCTGGTATCTGCATTTTAACATAAATCATATACAAATATTTTGAAAGTAGTAAAGTATAAGACAACTCTCAAACACCCTCAAGTAGTATGATAAAAATTTAGAGAGCCTATTTTTCTGCAATATTGATGGATTTTAGGGCTAGTTAATGACAAAATAGACCTTCTACCAGCAAATAAATTCTAGGAAATTCAAGTTACCTAAAAAGAGTACACAAAGGTTGAGTGGAATTACCTTTAAGTTGTGTCTCCCCTTCAAAAGTAGTATGCTACCACCTTTTGATTAACTTCTTAAAACACTTCGAAAAATGAAATCAAAAGGAATAAATGACAACTGAAGATTATTGAATTCATACCTCTCCTCACAATGTTCTCTTTTCTCCTTCATAGCCTCCATCCTCTTTTAAAGGCTTTTGAGGTAGTTTGGGAAGTTAAACTACTTGAAAAAATTGCTTAGGATTTTTCCTAACAAAGTGTTGATTATAATGCACGGGGGTATTTATAAAGGAATAAGTTAAAATAGATTTAACTTTCTATTATTATGTTTTATATTTTATTTTAGTAGGTTTGACCCTCGTAATCCATAGGAATTTACTTCATCTTTTAATTTCCAAGCAATGTTGTTGATAAATAAATAAATAATATGAAGGTAGTCATAACCCATCCATATACATGTATATGTGTTAAAAACATCTTTATATAAACATCATACCAGAAAGTAAATCGATTAAAAACATTAAACCCATTACTACTTGTTGCTTTGAACATTGTGATAACATCTATATGTATCTATTTCATAAAAAGTAAAATAAGATAAAATATTAGCCGAGAGCTTGTATTAATACTCTCAGCAAATGTATTCCATATATCACAAAAATTGAAACAATATGTCCAAAAATATATGTTGTCTAAAAATCATTACAATGGTAGTACCATATGAAAACTAAAAGAAGAGTATAGACTATACATGATGCATACTAAAAATGTAGTGTTGAAAACTGAAGTCAATCCACATAAACATTAGTTTTGAAAATAAGAAGAACCTGAAACTAAGAATGATGTTTCCATGAGAGGCAACCTTCCTCTTTACCATGCTTTCATCCTTTTGTTCTTACTCATCATGGTGGGAAAGAGAGGTGACAAATTACGAGGAGCCATAGGATGAATTAGACTTAGTAACTTCATGTTTCTACTTCCCTTAAGTAATTCTAGGTTGAGAATATTGATTAGCAAGATAGGATGACTCAAATGTCTACTGAGAGGTGGGATTAGCTCATGAGGTAGCATACTATAGATGTCATGATGGATTAATTAAAGGAAAAGGTGGTGGAGGAGGCAAAGTAGTTGTAGCACAATGTTGAAGAGGTTGGTTATGCTTGGGGTTGTATGATGTTTTTCCGACCATTATTGGGAGGGACAAAATTTTCCCACATATAGGCTAGGGGAAAGGAATTCTAATGAGAAATCAATTATGAATGGAAGGTTGAGGGAGTGGTAAGATAGGTTGACCAATCAAGTTAACTAATCCATTTTGAAGTAGTTATCTAAATTGTTAAAAACCTTTGTCAAAATGAGTATTGATCTCCTACTTCTTCTTATCCCAAGGCAAATAAAATTGGCATTCTATTTATGCCACAACAAAGTTACTTATTTCAAAATTAACAAATTTACTATACAATACTTCTAATTACTACACAATTGGAATAGTTCTGTAAGGAGGTGAAACTTCTTAATATAAAATTAAAGTAAGCAAAATTCACTATTTATAAAAGGATGCCTTGTTATAGATTCCTTTTATTTCACGGATTTTATGTGCATCACAATAAATCTAAAGAAAAATGTGTATTCACCAATATTCATGAATGATATTGAATATATGAGGTATTCAAACAAACATCAGTTTATACACGCCCATTAAAAAAAATTCAGATGAAAAGCTGAATAATGTACAGCTATAAGAATAATAAAAATGATGGGAAAGGAAAGACTATTCCCTTTTTACTTTTTTAAATTTTGTGTTTATTGAAAACAACAGGATAGGGCTCATCAAGATAGGAAAATTTTTCCTATGCGAATCTTGCATACTTAAAATAATAGAAGACCTTGGTTATATATCGACGGATCACCAATCATAACATTAAACCTTGAAAATGAACTAATCATTTGAGTTTTTCAAATTCAAATGTGAATCAAAGAAAATGTGAAGGCATCTATTGAGGATCTCACCTCAAGTAGCATGGAGAGTCTAACAAAGAATTTAAGTACGAAGCAAACTTGTGAACAATTTCAATGAGATTTAAGATACAAGACACGATAACAAGAGAGTGGGGGATTGGAGGAAAGGACCCATTAATTTTGACGGAATGGAATTAGAGTTTCGTTTTTCCTAAAACCCTATATGGTCTCAAGGTCTCACACTCATGACATGGAGCCTTTTAATGGACAATAAATTCTACCTCCAATCCTATACATATTGGCGTTGATGCGTTTTTTTTCTTTTTTTGAGGTAGCATAGACCCATAAGTCCTCACCATGCATGGATTTATATTTTATTTGATTGTTTGTTTATCATAGGAATGATGATAGTAGTTCTATGAATTTCAAGCAAAAAAAAGGTTTGATAATGAGGAACTCTGAGCCCGAGAGAAAACTGATTTATTTTGTTTTCTTTCGACTGTAAGTCATTGGATTTACATATTTCGGCCTGCATGTTTTTCAAGGAGAACAAAAGGAAGGATTTTGAAATGACCATGATACATGGGTGTATAAGAATAATTTGAGAGTTTTCTTGTAATGTTTGGTAGTTCATAGAAAACAAATGGGAAAGAGACGAAATGGGAGAAAAACAAAACTCATTGCAGATTCAATTTATTAAATATCAAGAATAATATACTTGTGGTTCCTTATAATGAGGACAAAGCATACCTTTCCACTCGGGTTGTATTTAGCCAGAACCTTTTGGCTGTCATTTCAAAAAATCCTCGAGTATTAGCTCAAAAGTCGAATCCATCTCCACATTAACTAGGAAACTATATAGGTCTTAAAGCACTTGTACACAACTAAATTCTTAGTAGCCATGTCAAAAACATGAGTTGGCTATGAAGACCTATATGTATTGCCAAATTGGATGAGCAATGCATTTCAACGTTGTCTTCCATTACTAATTTCAATTGTTGGGTGTCTACATTAGGGGTCATGTATGATCCTATGTAACAATCATTCACGTGACTAATCACAAGTAATTCTCCCCAGTCTGTTACATAAAGGTTTCTCAAACCAAATAATATAGTAGTTATTACTGACACCAATAAAGGATAATGGTGTATTATTCACGTTATAGGGTATTTAAAACAAAATCCAATGTGGAGGTATCGAAATGGAAAAAGTACATACATACACCATGATGAGCCAGTCGTAACCAGGCACATTTGCATCGTGTGGGATTGTTTTATATATATATCCTATGGTTAAATGCTTGGAGGTGTGAGTCTATTGGAAAGTCTTAATCAAGCAATTCTCTCTCTCACTATATATACATATATGTGTTCTATAAACCATAATATTGAATAAGAATACACTTATTCAGCAACCATATAAATATGGCATGGTATATATTCATAACTTAACCCTGATAAGCTCTTAAAGGGTCGGGTCACCACATAGCATTCATTCGAACATTTCAAAAACCTACAAATCTCATGGTATATATATATTCTCTTTATAATAACTTCAACGTCCCATTATCAAACCTTGTCATGTTTTTTCTTTTATCGTTAAAACTATGCTATTTCTATTATTTACAGTAACAAGAGAAAACAGTTACAGCCAGGAATACATATCGCCAGAGACCAAGGATGGCACTCTGGATTGATAGTGCTCACAAAAAACAACCCGCGCGGGGGCATCCTCATCGATACTGAACGCCCACACAGGGGCAACACCATTGAGACCAAATACCCATGCAAGGGCACCATGACTGAGACTGGTAACCCACGCAGGGGCTGTAGACCTTTGGAGAACAGAAAAAGCAAAATTATCTATCCCACGCAGGGGCAAAAGAGAGAAAAGGAAGTTCTTCATCAATTTCCCTTGTGAGGGCGTAGTCAAGCACTTAACTACGTAATTATCAAGCCAAACAGAGACATTCACGACATACATTGAGCACTTGTGATAAGAGTAACAGTTCACAAAAAAACCTGAGCAATGTCTGAGGGCAAGAGCTTGGTTGAGCCGGCTCCTATTCATCTGAATCTTCCTCATAAATCCAGTACTCGCCTTCCGGGGGAGGTCCCCAGTCAACCTTGGCCTTGCTTGAAGCGGGCGCCGGTTGAGACGATGGTGGAATGACCTCCGGCTCAGGTTGTGCCTCTGCCTTTTCCTCAGCTGCCCTGGAGCTTTCAGCAAGATGAATTTGGGCGCTGGGTTGCTCCCCAACCTCCTCTTTCGGTTCCTCCAAGAATAGGACCGAGACATGAGCATTAATGTTAGAATTGCCCTGGGCGCTGCTGAAGGAGAATACCGCTGTTCCAAACGCAGGTAGCGGGGCAGAGCTCGAATCCGGAGTCCTGGCGTCCATAAATTGGTTCGACTGAATGGGGTGTGCTTCCGCCACTTGGTGGCACAGACAACGGCAGTAGCTTGAAGGTGGATTGGCAACCGGGGGACACGAAGTTCCACCTCTTCCAGTGCCTCGATGGCTGATGAGCCTCTGTCTTGGCGGCACCATGCTTTCCTTGATGCCCAATGAGCGTAACAGAGCAGGGGAGAAGGATAAGGAGGGTGTGAAACCGCCTTCACCCACCCTTGCTGCCCTGTGTCCACGTCCAATTGCCAAAGGGAGCTCTTGAGCCTGTGTTCGGAGACCTGACGTCCAGAAACCCAATTCCACAATTCGAACTTGATCCGATGCATAACATTCCCAATTCTTAACATGTTTATGCTTCTTTGGTTTGCCTCGATCCTGGTATGCCATAACTCCCCTCTGAAACAGTTAATGGAGCTCAGACCCGGCAATGAATTGCCGTCCTCTCGCGCCTCTGCTCTCACGCTTGCCATCCAGGGCGGCGGAGTGCAGTTAATGACCCTTCCAAACTTGAGGCCGCCCATGCTTACCATGTGGCGAACCGTCCTTCTCCTGCGTGGCACCCGCATCCGGGTAGGCATTGTCATTTTGGATCAGCTTATCCAATTCCTGAGCTTGAGCATTGTCTGTGATAATGGTTAGGGCTCCTGTAAGGAGAATATGATCATTATCTGCCCCTATGTTGGCGAGAAGGTCGGCGACCTTGTTGCCTTCTCTTTTTGTATGAGAAAAAGAGATTGCCCTGTTGCTGCGAAGGGCATGTTCAATGGCTTCTAAACGGGCCGCCAGTCTCCAACTGTTTGAGATTTTTTTCGCTTGAGAACCATTCTGCAATCTCTTGGCCATGTTTATAAGAATCTGGGAATCTCCTTCCACGATCAAGGGCTGCAGATTGAGGTTTCCGGCTAAGAGGAGTCCTTGCCACAATCCTTCAATTTCCGCTGAGTTATTGGTATCCCAGCCCAAGGATCCCAAGAATATCTTCAAGGGTGTACCTTCATGATTCCTGAGGATGCCTCCAAAGCCTGCTTTTCCCGGGTTACCTTTGGAGGCTCCATCAAAGTTGAGCTTGTAAGAATATCTAGGTGGGGCGCTCCAGGTGTCTTTGATTGAACCGCTGCTTGTGGAGGTGCTGTTCCTGTGTTGGGATTGAGGAATGTTCAATTGCCAGTTGCTTAGTATACCTTTTTCATTATCAAGAGAAGGAAGATCTTCCGTTGTCCAGGAGTGGAGGATCAGCGTCTCATTCAGGTTCCCACATAGTTTGGTCCAAACCTCTTCGATCCTTGAGCTCTGATTTTTGAATATCCGCTTGTTCCTTTCTTTCCAAATACTCCAGGATATGAGACCAGGGAGAAGGTTCCACAAGCAATTGAGGAGTTCACTCTTATAAGGGTTCTGCGGCCAGTGCCTTAGGGAGTCAGTAATGTCGTTTTTTGTTCTGCATCTTTTTTGACATCTGAAGCCCGCTTTTTCCCATAGTTGATTAGCTAGAGGGCAGGAATCCAAAAGGTGTTGAAGCGTTTCCTCATTTTGGCAACAATTGGGGCATAACGATGGTCCATGGAAATTCCTTCTTCTTAATTTATCCCAGGTAAGGATTCTTTTGTGACTGACTAGCCACAGGAAGTAGGAGATTTTGGGCCATGAGCCAAAACCCCATATTTTGCTCCATATAGGATCAGAGTGGATATTATTGTTACAGATTATCTTGTAAGCTTCTGAAGTGGTGAAGTCGCCTTTTGGTCGGTATCCCCATCTCAAGATGTCGGTGCCTTCGTCATATCGGATTCTTCTTTTATCCAGCTCCTTCTCCAAAGCCCCTGTATCCTGCAAGTTTGTGGTGATAGCCCAATGATTTCCTTGTTTCCATTTCCTGAATCCATGTTCCATCTCTTGCCCCCAGTAGTAATGGATCTTTTCTTGCTGCTGCTCCTGCCTGACATGATCCAGTGGTAATTGGAGGGTGTGGATGAGCTTTGGCATCTGATTCCATGCATCTGTCCAAAATCTTGTTGTTTGGCCATTCCTAACCTCCCAAAAGCTGTGTTGCTGTATTAAGTGGTAGTGCTGTTTGGCCGCATTCCATATGAGCGAGCCTTTTTCCATGGGGATAAACCGGATGAGCTCCTCCTGGGGTCTGTTGTTGGCATATTTAGCTGTCCAGATTCTTGCCCAAGGCTTTTCTGGATTAGTGATCCAGTGCCACCAAATTTTGGCACTCATGATGGCGTTACTATGCTCTGGGTCCCTCAGCCCAATACCCCCTTTCTCCTTTGGTTGGCATACTGTTGGCCATTTGACCAATGCCCATTTCCGATTAGTTGCCGACCCTCCCCAAAGAAAGCTGCGTTGAAGCTGCCTGATTCTCTTTAGGACCCATTTGGGTGCTGCAAGGATTGAGAATAGGTACAGCGGCATTGCCTGAAGGACTGATTTGATGAGCACAACCCTACTGGCTAGGTTGAGAGATCTATGAGTCCAAAGGTTGAGACGAGATTCCATTTTCTCTATGAGGGTACGCCAAGTGGAATGCTTTAGAGCTGAGGCCGTGAGAGGGGTGCCAAGGTATTTTGAGGGAAGGGAGGTGGCAGGGAATCCGAGGATGCGAGTGACAGCTGATTTGACAGGGGGAGGCGTATGAAAAAAGAATATCTGCGATTTGGCACAATTTACATCCGTGCCTGAGGCTTCAGCAAAGTCATTGAGCAAGGATTTGAGGCAAGTGGCTTCCTGGGCTGAAGGGTAACCAAAAAGCATGGTATCATCAACGAATTGCTGATGGGAAGTGGCAGGGGAGTTATGAACTGAAAGACCCTTGAGCTGTTGAGATTGAAGAGCTTGTTTGATGTGACGTCCTAGCCCTTCTGCCATGAGAACGAATAGGAAGGGAGATAGGGGATCCCCTTGCCTGATTCCTCTTGATGGTTTGAAGGGCCTTGAAGGGATGCCATTCACCAGGATGGAGAACTGAGTGGAGTTTATTAGGCTCATGACCCAGCGGATCCACATGGAACTGAAACCAAAAGCTTTTAACATTTGCTGTATGAAGATCCAGCTGAGTTTATCGAAAGCTTTAGAAAGATCTAGTTTAAGAATCATACATGCCTGCTTTGAATGTTTGAGGGAGTGTATGATCTCGTGCGTGAGGAGAATGTCGTCCATGATTTGTCTGCCCTCCACATAGCCTGACTGTTCCTGAGATATGAGCAGCGGTAGCAAAGGCTTCAGCCGATTAGCCACTACTTTAGAAATGACCTTGTATATCACATTACAAAGTGCAATCGGCCTATATTTGTCAGGCGTAATAGCGTCCTCCTCCTTAGGGATTAGGGCTATAAAAGTTGTGTTGAGAGAGGGCAGCATCCAGTGGAGGGCTCTCGATTCTTCCACAATTTGCCATACCTCTTGTTTAATCAGCTCCCAAAAGGTATGAAAGAATGTGGAGGTAAATCCGTCTGGCCCAGGTGCCTTTCCTTCTTTGAGCTGGAACATCGCTTCATCCACCTCCTGAGGCAGTATTGGGCGGAGGAGAAGCTCATTGTGTTCTTCCTTGATGATTCTAGGCACATTGTTAGTAATTTTTTCAATTGCTATCCTTCTGTCTCCCTCCGGCTCTTGAAGGATCTGGTTGAAGTGATTGCGTAATTCTTCCTCTATTTCCTCATGCTTTTCTATTTTCTCTCCCCCTTGCTTCTGGATAAACGGGATGTTATTGTGCATTCTTCTTTGAATGGTGGTTCTGTGGAAGAATTTGGTGTTGCGCTCTCCTTCCTTCAACCATCTTATTCGGGACTTTTGTTTCCAGTAAACTTCCTCCTGCTTCTGCCTTTCCTGAAGCTGACTGTGGATGCGTCGTTCCTGTTCCAGGGTCCCTTCAGTGTGTCCCTCTGTGGTTATCTTCTGATGGAGGTCCATTAATTCCCGATTGAGATCTTGCTGAGCTTTGAAGATATCTCCAAAGGTTTCTCTGTTCCATCGCTTTAAGTGGCCTTTAAGGTACCGGAGCTTCTGTTGGAATTGGTACATCTTGGACCCTTCTGGAGGAGTGAAGGAAGTCCATGTGGTTTTTACGAAGTCTTTGAACTCAGGGTGCGTGAGCCAGAATCCTTCGAAGCGGAAGGGTCTTCGCGTTTGATCACCAGGTCGCTGCCATTGAAGAGCAATCGGCCAGTGGTCCGAGCCAGTATGCTGAAGTATTGCGGCTGTAAAGTCTCCTCCCAGGTGAATCGCATTATCTGAGATAAGGATGCGATCTAGTTTGGATGCGATTTGGTGTTTTCCAGCTCTGCGGTTGTTCCATGTGAACGTTCCATTGCAGAAAGGCACATCTATGAGGGAGGCGTTTTGGATGAAATTCTTGAAGTGGGTGGTTTCTTGTTCCAGCCTGTTTCTCCCCCCTTTCTTCTCTTCTAGCTTGGTGATCATGTTAAAGTCCCCTCCGATTATCCAGAGTGGGTGCCTTCTGTCGTTGTTCAGTGCCTCGATGGTGTCTAGAAGTGCTATTTTGCTTCCTGTGTCCTGTGGGAAGTATACATTTGAAAGATTGCCATGAACATTCGTGCCCAAAATATGGAAGGCTGCCTGTATCAGGTGGTGGGAGGCATGGAAATCTGAGAGGTCTATTGCTTGAGTATTCCATGCAATAGCTAACCCCCCTGACGCTCCAGATGCATCTACCGCAACTGAGCGGCAACCTGGCCAAGCCTTTGTGAGGATACTACCTAAAGTAGTACTATTACATTTGGTTTCCTGGAGGAAGCATATTTGTGGCTTCTCCATTTTAATCATGTTTTTCAGCATTCTAAGTTTCCCTGGGCTGTTGAGCCCTCTTAAATTCCATGAGACCAGCTTCATAGTTCACTATTTGCAGTGGGTTTGTAGTACTTTGTCAATTTCGCATACCTGCCTGAGTCTAACAGGAGCTTCCCAATCTCGATGGTTCTCTGTAGATCTGTTTTCCTTCCTCTCTTTTTGGTTTCCTTTGGGGGTTGGCTTCCATCCCACTGGCTTCCTGGCTGAATCCCTAGTTGTTGCTGCTGATAAGCTCTTGAAATGACTACCTCCAGCCTGTTGAGTTGGGATTCGGATATGCTGTCATATGCCTTTGTTTTGCATGCTAGTTCCAGTTCTAGAATATCCAGGCCATGCAGGTCTATGCTCTCAGGTTCTTCTTCCATTGGTTTCACCTGACTGCTCTCTTCCTCATTTAGCATTGAGCTAGAGGGAGGGTCTAGCTTTCCACCCAAATCCATTTCCTTGTCTGTCTCTGCCTGTTCCTTCCTATCTCCGGATGGGAAGTCATGGGTGATCTCCGGGGAATGGCATTTGGGGGAGGAGGTTGGGGGAGGAGGGGGAGCAGAGGAAGATGGATGGGAGGGGTGGGAATCAGAGATCGGGGGAGGATCTTCGGAGGACTGAGCTAGGACTTCGAAACTATTCTTAGAAGCTTGGCCGCTAGAGGGTCCTGAGACGTGGCTTTGGCGTTCAGGGGACAATCACGGAATAGGTGCCCAAGAGCGTGGCATCTCCTGCAGCGGAAGGGCACATGCTCATAGTCCAAGGGTTGGATCCATTCTTCATCCCAGTGGGAGAGAGTTACCGATTCTGGTAATGCTTCATTCAGCCTCATGAAGACACATATGCGAGCATATGAGATGAATCTGCGCATTTTGGTCTCTTCTGCTGTCCTGATGTATTCCCCTAATCCATTTCCAATCTTCCTGAGTGTGTCCTCGTCCCAGTATTCGTCTGGAAGGCCATACATTCGGATCCAAACTGGTGCCCAGGTGAGGTCTTCCTTATCCGGGTTGAATCTTGGTATCCAGTCTCTCATGTACAAACCCGCTGCGTTGAAGAAGTGAGGCCCTGTTCCCAGCACCCTGAGTTTGTCTTCAGTGCAGTAAAAAATTACTGTGAAGAAGCCCTTTGGCCCTAGTTGCAGGGTGACATCTCCTTTCGGCTTGCATTTGGCAGCAATCCACCCATATAGGGCTCTTTCCGTTGGCCAAAACCCTATGAACTTCCCTATGATGGCGTGATCTCTCATGAACTCGATTCGAGCATCAATCTGGTGCCCCGGTAGTTCTATTCTTGGCCTTTTTGTGGCTATTGGTTTACAGGTAGTCGAGGTTACCTTTGGCGCTTCCTCCGGGTTTTTCCCCTTATCCTGAGTGACGCTAGCATGGCTTTGTCGTCCTCCTGATTTCTTGTTTTCTTGCTGTGGCCTATTTCCTTTGTTCAGAATCTCCCTGTCAATCGAACCAAACAGGAAAGCTTGTTCCGGATCGTGCTGCATTGGGGAGGGCCCTGACGCCCCCCCTGCGGCTGTTCCATAGTGCCGGTCTAATGCTGTACTGTTGCACTTTTCGCCCAGGGATACGATCTGGTTTGAGGGCAGAGCCTGCGCTGCACAGTCTGCGCCGTCTGAGCGAACAGCAAAACCCTAATCGCTTCAGTCGCTCGCCTTCTCTAGCATCAAGCTCCACCTGGTGTTACTTTCACTCCATGTAATATTTTTCCAATGGAATCATCAAACCTTGTCATGTTATCTATTCAATAAAGGTTTAATATATTATATTCCTTTTAAAATGCAAATGTGCACTCAGACTTTCTTTTATATTTTCATAACAATGTTCTCTCATCAAATACATTCATAAGAAAATAGGTTTCTCATTGGTTACAATCATAATTAAGACTCAAGCGTATGCATCCTTTTACGTTTTACTTGAAAAATCACTAATGGATGCCCCCATACCTCACATGCAAGGGAAACTTCTTATAACACCAAGTTGAGGTAGGCGCCACTTATTAGTATACATTTTCATTTTATTGTTCTTATTCATAATTTAATTAAAATAAAACTAAACTAAAGCATATTTGAAAATAAGATGGGTGGTTTCTCATGATTTATCCTTAGTCTACTTCTACTTATGACTTGAGATGAGACATTTGTAGTATGGTACAACATATGACCGTTTTCATATTTCAATAGATAAAAATTAAGTCCAACGACAATAGAAATCAAGAAGTGTCCAATCCGAAATTTATATAATTTATGGTGCTTTCCTTTTATTATTTGCGTGGAATACCAAAGGAGTACATTTTGATTAACATAGAAATTAACATTTTTTGATCTTTTATGGAGAATGATTTTGTTATTTATCAAGTGCAAACAATGCTAAGAACCTTCATGGAACGTTAGTGTAATTAAGTTCTTGCTATTGCATGGCGAGGCACACAAAGTTTAATTCTAATTCAATGTGAATAACTACCTCTTGGCCATAAACTAGCTGAAAAGGAGAAGTATTAATGTTAGAGTTTATTATCGACAATCAGCCCAAAGAGCATATTTTAAAAGATTATGTTAGTTGTGTGATTTAAGCGGAGTTTAGTCAATTGTGCAGAAATAAATGCTAGACTATTATTAAGAATTAACTCTATGGAAAATCAAAATGAAAGTAAATATTATTTTCCATAAATTTGTTGACTTGTTCATCTTTGGCTTTTTTTTATTGGAATAGACTTTGCATACTTTGTAAATTTGTCAATTAGTCAATGTAAAGAAGGATAAAGATATGTCCTACAGATGGCCATGCATTAATCAGGCCAATAAATTCTAGGCCTCACTTAGAAAATGGAAATTCAAGAATGATGACCTGTAAAGGCATAAACTGAATATTTCCTTATAAATTTCTTGTTGGCATTCGTTACAGATCTGCACATACTTACAAGTGTCATAAAAAATAATTCCAGTAGAAGCCAAAATTCAAGATTTTATGTGTAGTAGACATCGTAGAAAAATGGCCAACAACATGCATTTAATGATAAGTAGAACCATGAGATATTGCTAAATTTTTTGAAGTTCATCATCAACACAGTGTAATCCATCGAATGATCTTTGAAAAAGCATAGTATTAAGGATTTGATATTTTGAATATTCTAAACATAACATTATTTTTTTATTTTATCAAGATATTCAAGAGACCTTTGATTTTGTAAATAATAAATCAAGTCCTTGTACCAAGGACGATATGTAACATCAATTTGATTTTTTTAATTAAAAATAAAGTAGAAAAGGATTCTTCATCATTATCTGGTTCACTTGGTTCAGGGTATTGAGGTAAGTGAAGTGCCGAGTCACGTCCCTTCATCATCTTTGTAGTAATGACGGATAATTTTCCAAAACGTAAAGTCTACGAGAGAAAAAATTGTGATGAAGGGTAGTGGAAATCTTACCTCTGTATGCCTCTGTATGCTTGCTTAATATATAGCACAATATTTTTCAGTTGATTTGACAAGAGAAAAAGCATGTTTTTCCATGAAAGAATACTTAAATTCATCATTTAAACAACTTTGGCTCATGAAATCAATTGGATTTTCAATTTCGTCATCATCCTTTTGCATGAGGATGCTATAAATGAGTTCTTCAGTGGCGTTAGTATAAATTATAAATTCTTTATCAAAGTCTGCCTTTGCTAGCACTCGTGCAGACCCTATAGATTCCTTTATAGCAAGGAGAGCTTGCTATGTAGTGTCATCCCATTTGAAAGTGTGATCATGCTTTAAAAAATTACGAACATGCCTAAAAAGTTTAGCAAAATCATTAATAAAGATGTCAAGAAAATTTACTTTTCCCATAAAAGCTTGAATTTCCTTTTATGAATTAGGGGCTCTAATTTTTTTAATTTCTTCTGCTGTATTCAAATCAATGCTAATACTAGATTCAGATACAATATGTCGTAAAAGTTTACGAGAAGTAACTACGAACATATATTTCTTTCGCTTGAGTTAGATATCGAATAACCTAATACAAAATACTTCGGATGTTCAAAATGATTGTTGCAACACTTTGAATATACAACCATATCATCGAGCTGTATCTAAATGATTTTCCTGATGAGGTCCTCGATGTTTTATTGCAAAACCATATGGAAAGTCGCAACTGCATTAATTAAACCAAAAGGTGTTGATTCATAGGTGAATGTTCCCAAGTGTGTAGTAAATGTAGTTTTATTCTCAAAACCATCCAAAAGGGAAATCATTTACTATCTTACCACTTCTTGTAGAATGTAATCCATATTAGGGAAAGGGAAATTTTCCTTTACGCTTGCTTTATTTAATGAGAGATAATATATGTGAAAACGTATGTCCTCATTTTTCTTTCTTAACGAGACCATGTTTAACACCCTCTCAAAGTTCTTATCCATATGTTATCAATTTACTTTCTAAGATTCGAGAGAAGGGTTGAATCATCGTTACCTCTCCCTACCTTGCTTGGCTTCTTCTTTCATAGGAATGGCATGTGGGATAATACTAGGGTCATAAACATGAATATATTTATAGGGCTAGGAAAATACATTTGAAAACTCTCTAAAAAGGATAATTAGACTTTTCTTTTATTCTTTTGTACACTAGGCCCCAACTTGCAGTGCCTTGGGATATTCAGCGTTCCTAATTTCTACTCAGACGATTTCTTTGATTTTGCATTTAAACTCTTCTCTATGTTTCCTGTTTCAGTTGGGAACATCACTTAGTGAAAATGAATTTTCAAGACTGGAGAGACCAACAAGATATTTTTTTAACTTTAGTGACATTGTCTCATTCTCCTTAAAAGACTCATTCTGTATGAAATGTCAACAATTTCTGTCATAAAAAAATACTTGCTAGTCCTAGTGATTGTTAGGGAGATGAGGCCTATAAAGGAATTATAGAATATAGTTGGGCCTCTCTGGTAATACTTGATGCGAGGTACTAGTGGCGTAGAAAATTAGCCAATATGTAAAGGAGTTAAGCTCTCTTCGAACATGAGAAATGTTAAAAGTCATAAATTTAGAGATCCTTTCCCAACCAGTATCAACGTATCATTTGATAAACTTTTTAGTAGGATAACATATTTTCCTGATTAAATTGACAACAACTTCATTTTCTCCAAATGCAACTAAATACTTACATCCCAAGGTTATGTCTTCCTTTATTCCTAAGAGAAGTGCCTCAGATTTTGTGATATTATTAGTGCACTGAAATGCTAGCCTAAGTGCATACTGATGCATTTATCATGATGGGAGTATAGAAGAATGATGGCACAATTAACCTCATTGTAAGAGGCCCCATAAAAATTATAATGCCAAATTTGGTCTTCTCGATGGATTTCATTGGGAGGAGGCATGCCGTCATCTATAAAAAGAGTGTATACTCCAATATCTTCCTCCACGTCATTAACATGTGGTTGAAAACTTTCAATATATAGCATAATGTGACCTTGCCTATAAAGAATGATGTTTTTTAAACTTTTGAGCAAGGTCATATGTGTACTTTCAAATGAGATATATCCACTTGTTTTAACTTTCCAATATCTACCCAATATTATTGAAAATTTAAACATTGGCGTGTCCATAACCTCTTTGTTGTAAGTCGTCCAAATATTTGGGTGGGTGAATACAAAAGTGTGTATTGCAAGAATGAATTACTGAGCAGGGGGGGGATGAATCAATGATACTGAAGTTCTTTCGAATTTTAAGTATAAGTCTGTAAATATTTTCACTACAGTCAATTACTTGTGAAATATTTCATACACAATACAAATGATCATAAAAATAAGGCATTTACATGTACATACAATCCATCACATGAGACACATACAGATATTTAGACAATTATTTTTATGTTGAAACCAAAGGGAAAAAAACACCAATCTATTTGTTGTTATGATGTGAATTAAGCACCTACTTAATTAAATAAAAAAAAATTTGAGCACCCACTCACATTAGGCACTAACCCCCTTAAGATATCAAGCACCTAATTTCCAATAGGCACCAACCTCTTATGAATGTAGGCCAGCACCTGCTCTAGCCATTCTTATACCTTTCATACAATTTTAAAACATAAAAAATGGGCATATACATATACAAATAAATTCCAATATGGTCCACAATAGTTCTCCTAAAAACTGTGCTCGTTGTTGCTCCTTCAACTATAATCATAGTCCTTAGAAACACTATGTCTCAGTTTAAACAATTGGGCTATTCCCACTACTTTCACATACTCCATTCCACACTCTTCAGCTCACACAACAATATTGTATTCCCCCCATTTTTGCTCAACTATGCTCCGTGGTTTTGTTCCTCTCCGGTGTAAGAAATGATTCTCTCTCTGTTGACCATTAACTTGGCATTCATGTTTCCCAAGAGTACTCTTCCATGGCTGTCCATGCTATTGTTGCATCAAATTTCTTGATTTCTTCAACCACATTAAACATTGGGAATGGGCTTCTGAGATTTTTCATGATGAGAAATAAATCCTCAATCAACTTGCACTTTCCAACGAGTCTCCCCATCCTTATTCATTTGATCAAAATGGTTAGAATGTAATCCAAAATGGATCTATTATTTATATAATTAATCTCATGTCATTGATGCTCTGGCCTTCATTCAATTCAATGAGGCATGCACGGGAGATCAGTGGAAGCTTACTTCAACTCGAGACAGGCCCCATTTAAATCATCCTACCCAATTGTGGTCCTTGGTGCCTTGACCCAATGATATTTGTCTTTGCCTCCATTACTCCAGCTACCAGCTCTTCTATGCATAGTTACATTTTAGTTTTCGACTCATACATATTTCATACACTTTTGTTGTAATATGAGAGCCCAATTATTTCGTAACTTTATTAAGAATATGTTACTATATTACAAGATACTGATCCTGACCATTATCCCCTTTTGTTTTTCACCTTATTATTTTTCCACCATGGGACTAGGTGTTGTGACTAGTGGCATCAGAACTCCTTATATCGAAAATTTCTCAAATTGTAATTAGAGAGAAGCTACAAAATTACCAAAATATCAGACTAACCTTTGGCTCCATTTGCTTCATCATCTATTGTTTCTCTGCCATAGGACCAGATGTTGTGACAGGAGACATAACACTTAGGTGCTAAGACCTCTAGGATCCCACTGGGGACCTATCTCCTTATGTATTTACTCTCCTCCCTTGGTTCTTTTAGCTTCCATGGCCAAATGCCAACACATTAGAACTCCTTAGTATTGGAATTTTATTCAAATTACAATTACATAGATGTTACGAAATATCCAACCTCTTAAATACCTACGTGGCGTCTCCATAACACTTAGGTGATAAGATCTCCAATACGCCCTTGGTTCTTTTGTGCTCCACGATCAAAGAGACATATCAGAACTTTCTCCAAAATGTAATTACAAAGGTGTTACAAAATCCTAGCCTTTGATATGTACTTCCCTAATGATGTGATTCTCTCATCATCAACCCATGTGGCGTCTCCTCAGTGGTGACACATGTCACTAGGATTTTCTCTATTGGGCCACCTAATAATATTGAATCTGACTGCCACATCTCCTCTATACATCCATGTCATGATGAAATCATTTGCCACTGTTAGCTCTTGAGGCCCAATTACATGCTATCATGTGTCATGTCCAAGGAGAGAGAAAGGGTCCCTTGGTCCATGGTTTCCTTTGTAATATCTTCTCCTTGCAACCCTTGGTGTTGTAAATCGAATTCAATGAATAATACATTACAAATTAATGTAATTATGAGGTTTTGATATTTCGAGGTTCTTGCCTACTCTGATATTTGCTTACTTCGATATTCAGCCCTGTTATGATATTCACCTGCTCTGGTATTTGCCTGCTTTCTGTGGTACCAAAATTCTGATGGTCAGCTCCCTGGTATTGGATCAGAACTTTCTCAAAACGAAATTATACAAAGTCTTAGACCTTTCATGTTCTAACCTCCTGAAGTCCCAAGGCTTCAACCCTCTGAAATTTGTGTTTATGAAATTAAGCTTTCTCCTCTAGTTTTGAAATTCAGCCTGCTTCTGAGGAATTCAAGCTCCTTACTTCATCTATCAATAAATTTTGATCTCGAAATCCATTAATGGACTTCCACATACCGTTGGAAATATCTTTCCGAGTACTAACTAATTGTGCTAACTCCAAGAGTGTCTGAGCTGATATCTTGTGGTATAATCACCTCCAAAGTGTGGGACTACCAACCATCATAACCATCATTTTATGGCTTCTCTAGTAATCCTTCTACTTGATGATTCTCTACAAAGAACTACAACAACCATGGGACTCCCCTGAGAACGAATATGCTCACATCAATCTTAACATTTGTTGCTTCTACCCCAATGCTAGTCCGATTGACATCAATGCCGACATACCAAGAGCCACCAATCAATCCAAAACTTTAAATTGTCTAACAATCTCCACCTTTTTCATTGGTTGAAAGAACATAAGCTCCCCTTGAAACCAAGCATAGTCTTCTTCATTTTTATTTCTTCTTTGACGCAACAATAATCATCTCCGCCTTTGGCATCAATGTCAGAGGATGCTCTTGAAAACTCCCCCTAAACCACTACAACCTACTCTTCAATTGATCCCACATGCTGATTAGTTGCCAACACACATTATAATTGAGTCATTTGGGAGGATGAGTGACAACCCCTATCTGCTACTTTAGATATTGAAAGGGTTCTCTTGTGATTGGTTTAGTAAATATGTCTTCAAGTTCGTCTTTAGTGGCCACATATTCAAGTTAAACAACATTAGTTGCAAACTTCTCTCTTAATAAATGGAACTTGATAGGGATGTGCTTGGTCCTTGAGTACGTGACAAGATTCTTAGAGATACTAATGGCACTAATATTATCACACATTATTGGAACGGGATTAGTTAGCTCTACCTTAGTTTTCTTCAAGGTATGCTTCATCCATAGAATTTGCAAGCAACAAGTGGCAACTACAATATACTCTGCTTCAACAGTTGATAAAGAAATGGAGTTATATTTCTTGCTAACCCACAACACTAGGTAGCTTCCCAAAAATAATGTTGCACCAACCGTGCTCTTCTTGTGATCAATACGACATGCCCAATCAACATCAGTATAGGCCTTCAACTTAAACTCTCCACTTTTAGCATACCATAGTCTATAATCAACTATTCCTTGAAGGTATTTTAAAATCCTTTTGACAACAATGACATGACTTTCATGAGGGAAAGTGTTATCACCAAAAAATGATCACTTGGCCATTTCTAACTGCGTGGATCGAAATACACCATTTAGGATTGATTTTACCATAGTAAAATCACTTTCATCATGGGAAATAATTTAGTAAACCAATTTTATTAAAATGTTTTCTGATTAAAATTATAAAACACCATGAGAATAATTAGATAAATCATTATTTATTTAATTTTCTCTAGGAATAATTATTAAATCATTATTTGATAGTTATTATTTCTCGCATTTGACTAAATCCCCTAGGAATAATTAAATAAATCGTTATTTACTTATTATTCCTTGATTCCATTATTGGAATAAATGTTAAATCATTATTTAATAATTATTTCAATTTCACACAATTATTAATCATTGTGAAATAATTAATAAGTCATTTTATCTGCTAATTATTTCTAAATAAAGATATTTGACCATTTTGAATATGTTTTCCCTGTCCAAAAATATAATAAAGTATTCCTCATGATTAGATCTTGATTTGGTTAATATTATTTTATTATTCTCCATTTTCTAGATTAATTAAATACTTTATTATAAATAGGATGGTTTTCCATTCATTCTTCACCAAGATCATTATCATCATCACCCTTATCCTCTCTTTTCACTTGATCTCCCATTTGAGTTATCCACATTGTTTTGGGTTTTCCACACATTGAGAGAGAGAATTGATTATTGAAGCATCGAGGAAACTAAAGGACCCATTCCACGGAGGGGGATTTGCAGACCTTTTTGTATGTCTCCTTCACCAAGTGTTATCAATAAAATATTTATTTATTTTAAATTCTTTCCATTTGGGTTATTGCACTAGACATATGTATTGTTGTTCGTTGTTTTTGATCATATTTGTTGTTTTTCTTGCAAGTCTTTTTAGTTTTATTACAGATTTAAGGTGTTAGAAGCCACAAATAGTTGTTAGGGTCATGTGTCACCTAGCAACATAGGTGAAGTTCTTTTGGTACACCTTGCAAGAAATTTGACACTAACAAATGGTGACTCCACTAGGTCTTTAAGCTACATTTGTCATCAACAAATGGTGATTGTAATAGGTCTTTAAGTTACATTTTTCATCAACAAATGGTTATTCCACTAGTGTAACAACAATGTTCTTGGGTGACTGAAGTTTTAGTAAATTTTAGGGATTTATACAACTATTTTTAGCTTCTCAATTTCTATTTATAGTATTATTTCCCTTTTTGTCAAATTTTTGGATTCTGGTTGTTTACGTAGGTCATAGGTACCAATCGAGTAGGAGATGAAAATTTTTGTGGGAGATCTGCCAACCAAGATTCCCATGAAAAAAAACCAATTTTCAGCCCTAGATCTGTGTTCTAGAGTGCACTTTGTGGTCCAAAAACTATGTTTTCCACTATTCAATGTCAATTACCTACGTTTTGAAATTTTTCTTGAATTTTTTTAGAACTTTTTCATATTTTTCGAGAATGATGTGTGTAGACTGGGAAGAGTTTCTTATCTATGTTTCAGTCTCCCATCGGTCTATATTCTCTTAGTGTTTCTCTTTGAGGAAGGAAAACCGCCCCTAAGGTTTAAAGTACACCTCCACATTGTTAGTAAAATATTGGTTGGGTGAGGAGTCCAAGGTTTTAGCTTTTTCAACCACTGATTTTAGAGTCTGATCCATTACATTACAAAAATTTTGGATAGCTTTATTGTACCTTTTCTCCATTTAGAGTTTGGGTTTTTCCTTTCCCCCTTAGGGTACCCTTGAGCATCCTAGGTTTTGGAGATTCATATCGATCACTTGCAAAAACTTTCACCTCTCGTTTTTGTTGTTTGTCTACACCATTTATATCAAATTAGTGCCTCTAGATCTCAATACCTTGACATTAGTTATTTTAACCATTTTATGTGTATTTTATTATCTTGTATTCCTTCTCTTTCTTAGCTTCTTGATAAATGTTTTCAGTGGGATTTTGTGTTTTTGATTGGCTATTTATTTTTCTGCCATTTTCAACATTTTTTACAGTATTTTAGCACTTTATTTTCAGCAGTGTATGGGATCATAAAACATGCTCAATTAACTCATCCACTTGACACATTATTTTCACAAACTCAGATCCTAAGCGAACGTGAGCTTTATTAAAACTACTAAGCCAATTGTTCAAATACTACACCTTAATAACTCAATATACATAGATTAAGCCCACTTGGGCATTAGGGCCAAACAATCTTTGTTTTTTAGGTGTAGGATCGATGGGATAGACTTCCATTAACACTCATCAGTTGCTTACACTAATACATAGAAGTTATCATATTAGGGAGCTTAAAATACTTCGCCATCCCATGGTCTAAAGTTAGAGTGCGTTAGAAACACAATTGAGAGGTGGTTAGGCTAGGTCATTGTGCAAGCAGCTCTTGTCGAGGCTACCCAACCCGTGGAAGGGAATCCCATTCATTGGATGATCACCAAGAAGCTCAAGACTCGACCACCCCTGTGGGAAGAAGGTAACAATAATGATTAATCTTAGGAAAACACCTTATAAGGTTGGTTGTGGGAAGCAGTTGGTTCTCTACCCTACCTTCCTATGGACATCTCTACTTAAGGGCCTAAGGTTTTTCAAGTAAGAAGTTCTTTGGAAGGTCATTTGAAACAATAGATTTAAGATTCTTTGAGGATTTAGACAACCTATAGGATAGAGGTATATTTTCTTTTATAGGATGTGTTTTCTTGTATTAGAATAACATCAATAATATAGTTAGTTTACAATTGGAACCACTGCGATAGGTCTTTTCATTTTGTTCATTGCTCTTTTATTCCTATCATCCCCCTTTAGTCCTTAGAGTCATCATTGTCTTGACATCATTAAGCCGCTTAAGCCTTTGGCATGGAGAATTTGAGGCCTTTTCTTCATCAATTCCCATTAGGACATATTACTCCCCCCCGTCAAGTTAGAGCACATCCTCCCAGACATCCATTGATTCATCATTCTAATTATAATTCTATTAATTCTTCCAGTTCTTCCTTTGATTCCTTGTCCTCTCAACCATGTACCATCACCATGTTAGGCACCAATGTGGGTGCATAAAACCAAGGTGGTAACCTAGGTACCAACCTAGGTCACCCCAAAAGCAGAACACTCACTGGTATGGTCAGTCCTCCTCCATTTCTTCCTTTCATGGTTGGTTTGAGTCTCCTTGATTTCAACCAGCTCATGAACGATCCTCTTCCCCATGATCCTAATTGGCTAGCTATGCCTACTAAAATTAATTCATACATCCAAAAGTTTGAAGGTAATAATGGAGAAGATCCCACAAATCACATTCTCTCATTCCATATGTGGTGTTCCGATAATTCTATCACTGAAGACTCCATTCGTCTTCATACGTTCCAACATAATCTTACTGGAGCTACTGATAAGTGGTACATCAATCAACCTAAAGACACTCATTCAATTTATGTGAATATTGCCAAATATTTTATTACTTATTTCCAGTTACCTCTCCATTATGATATTGGTACCAAACTATTGACTTCTTTCCATCAAACTTCTTCCACCCACCTATCCAACCATGTTCAGGAATGGCATAGAAGGATGAGCATTTGTAGAGACCTTGAATTCGAAGACCACGTCTATATGGATTGGTTCCTTAAATGACTTTTTCCCCCCATTGTTAAATATGTTGTTGCACACGTTCCCTAGGCTAAGGAAGATGCGCTTGAAGTGACCCTGAAATTTGATCTGATCCATGTGCAAATAGGTTATGTATATATATTCATCCTTGATCTACCTCAGCCTAATGTTGCTAATGTACCAAGGGCATCTTGTTTCATGGATGGTATTGTTGTAACCATTTCACACCCTCAACCACATGCTCCACCTCCGATGGGTTATGGAAAACCTCAAGGAGGGGCCAGTTCCTCTTTCATTTATCCCTCCCCCAATCTTCCACATGGCAACTCTTATCTAGGTCCCAGCACATCATATTCATATCCCATCGGCATCAATAAATAACAAGGCTAGTTGTTTCTCCACCTATTTATCCCATTATTTCCCCATCTCCTTATTATCTATATGCACCTCCTAGTGTTCCATCCCCTCTAACACCAACACCCTGAACCCCAATGCTTGCCCCTCCTCTGCCATAGAAGCAACCTCATCCAAAAGATCAAGTGTATGCTCAACAGAGTTCACCCAATCCCCCCAACTTGAAGAAAAGGAACAAGGGGAAATGTAATGGGAACCAACAATCTCAAGTTAATCACAGTAGCCAGGGTCAACCACCCAATGCACCTCAGGTACTGCAGCCTAATCCCTCAACCCAGCAACAGGGTGGCCATCCCAAGGAAAATACGGGTCTTCGTATGAACAAACCTTATGCATGTTGCAAAATATATGGTCATTGTACTCATGAGTGTCCCCTTTTACCTCAGGTTCATCATGTATGGGAAGCTCAGTCATCTTCTATTAGAGGACTGCAACCCATAGCTCCTCCTCCCCCTCCTACTTAATCTCAACCGATTATTCTTACTAACCCTTTTCCTCACCGAGGATATCTTACTTCTCAACCTACAGAAGGTCAAGTAGCTCTGCTAGCTCCACCATCTAGTCACCATGATTATCAAATTCTTATGAGGCCAATAATGAGCAAGTCAACCTCTAGACTTGATCATGCCAATTTGAAAATCTACCTGCTAAGTCAGCCACTGATTCCCAACCCCAAGTTTCCACCAAGCCTCAATCATCATCCAATGGTACCTTATAGATCCTCCCACCTAATGTAGAGGTTATTCGCAAGGTCCCCAAATGTCCATTATGTCAAAAAGTTTCTTTTGTGCAATCTCCTAAATGACTTGGCGCAGTTTGCTACTACCATGTCAATGTTGGAAGTCCTCTAGATGTGCCCATCCCAAAGGAAATCTCTACTCTCTACTTTGGGTGTTGTGGATCCCTAAGACGATCATATGATTTTATTTCATGTTGACAAGTCAGAAAATCCTCCCCTGCCTTCATCTGTTGCATTTCAAATATGAGTCTCCATAAGAGATGCCATTGTTCAGTGATGTATAATAGATGAAGGCATCTCCACCAGTGTGATGGCTGCCAGTGTTTGGAAGCAACTTGGTTAAACTGACCTATATCCTTCCATCATCACTCCTCATGCTTGGGACGGTTATCCCTCACAACCCCTTGGCTTATATCACAATTGTCCTATCACTATTGTTGGCAAGACTATCTCGTTTGATATCGAAGTCATCGATGCCCCATTAGATTACCACATCATTTTGGGTCGTAGTTATATTTATGTTATGTCAGCATGTGCATATGTAATTCACCGTAAGATGTGCTTCTCTCATAATGGAACAATCATCACCATCGATCAGTTGATGTACTATAATCCCAAATCTCAGACTTCATCTCAGTCCAATATCTCATCAGTGAGTAATAATCAGACTATCTCATTCCTCACAAATGTCTCTCATGTAGTCTTCAAAGATTCCACCTTGCTTGGTGCTTATTATGGTCCACCACCTACTCCTTTTAAGACTAGCGCATCCAGCGTTTTCATGCCCCTAGCATCACGGGCCAACAACAAATGGTCTAATATGCCTTCACAGTGACCAACTCCTCCACAACATGTTGTTCCCAACTCAACCCACCCTTCTAGTATTACTCCACAAGGTCCCCTTCCTTCTGGTAGTATCTCTCCTAATCCTTTTCATCCTGGAACCATTCCCCCAGGTCTTAACCATCTTGGAGTAGTTCCCCTAGGTCATTACCCATATGGTCAAATATCATTCTTATTTCCACCCCCTGGATTTTATTCTACACCTATCATGGCTATGTTGAGTTTACCTAACATTACCTTGGGGATCACAATATGGTACATTCATCCTGCCGCAATCACTCCCCCAAATCAACTCAAACCTTGCACTTATTTGACCCTTGTCCAACCTATTGTTCCTACCCCTACCATTGCTTCAGTTCCACAACAACCTTAATAGGAACCTACTCATGTTGTGAAAGTGTCTAGTGAGGGGGCTAAATCACAAAAATAGGGAACCAAAGACAATGCACTCCCAAAAACTGTAGCTCCTCCTAATCTACCAAAGCCTATTCCTCCATGTGCTTTGTGTGATGTTGTTGGTCATGCCACCAATAATTTTCCTAACCTACCTCATATAAATAATGTGGTCTTTGATACCTTCACTGACTCTAACATTCTTGAGGTCCATGTCACCTTAACTGAGTCAGCTAAGAAGAATAGATCATTACTCATGAATCACTCATGTGCTTTATGTGATAATTATGGCCATTATTCTCATCATTGTGCCCATTTCGAAGATTTTCGTGATAAAATTAATTTTCTTTAAAAATTAGTGGCTCCTTGTAATGAATCCACCTGTGCTCTACCTGCAGATGTGGGTCCCTAACCTATCCCAAAACATGAGGTCTCTCAACCACCCATTGTGATCCATCCCCTTGATGTTAAGATGACGAATATTACCATTCATATTCTCTACCTATCCTCATCCATCAGATCGATGTGTTGGGACTCCCTTAGTGTCTCCTATTGTGCTTCTATTGAACCTTCTTCGATGAACACTTCAGTCTCAACATCGGTAGATCTTCCATCTACTAGTCACTTGTCTCCAAGTCTTCACAGTGCATATGTGAACCTTGCCTCTCATGAAGATGCCTCGGGTATCTTCTCTTCATCAAGTTCTCTCTCTTCCTCCATCCTCCGCATATTCCATTCTTATGAAGACATCATGGAAGCCATGAACACCCCTCATTTTCCTTGGGATGATATGCACCATCATGTGTACTTCCTTCAACGACAAACCCACGACCAATATTATGTGGAGTCTAAAGAATTCATCCATGGTGAGGTTTATTGGTTCAATAACCCCTTAGATCGAACCCACAAATTCAAACCACATACACCTTGTGTCCATTACATTACCACTCAATGTTTTGGTAAGGGGGCATCCATTTTTGAGACACTAGGAGAAGAATTTTTCCTTAACCATCTTAGTGCATATGGTAGTGTCAACTCTAGTACCATTATTCTTCTACATTTAGAAGAACCTCTAGAGTTTCATATCACTTCAGATCACCCTTGGGATGATCCACTTACTCATCCCTCCATATTACCGCAAAAACCCAGTCCCTTAGGCATTGTCTTTTTTTCAGCCGCCATGTTTTCTAGGTGAGCATCACTTCACTATATCTGAAGCCACTCTTTGGTATAGTGACACCATGTATGTGAACCTAGAAATCTAGTCACTTCAGATCACCCTTGGGATGATTCACTTACTCATCCCTCCATATTATCGCAAAAACCAAGTCCCTTAGGCATTGTTTTTTTTCAACCGCCATGTTTTCTAGGTGAGCGTCACTTCACTATATCTAAAGCCACTCTTTGGTATAGTGACACCATGTATGTGAACCTAGAAATCTAGTCCAACGAGATTGGTAATCCACCATTTCCTTTCTCTAACTATATTTATTCACTCTTCCCAAAATAAGACATATATAACATAAATAAATGGTGAACCACATCATCAAAATGTGTTTGCACTAGTAGAAAATTATGAAATTAGTGAATAGGTGACTAAAAAATTTATTCACTACAATTATTTCAAGTGAATTATTACTAAATTTGAGCAATTTTAAGTGACCGAACTAAAAATGACTAACTTAAATGACTAATTTAGTCTAGGGATAAAATATACGACTAGATAATAAGTGACCAAACTAAAAGCGACTAACTTAAATGACTAATTTAGTGAAGGACTAAAATATATGACTAGATAATAAGTGATAAAATTAATAATGATTAACGTAAATGACTACTATAGTCCAAGAATAAAAATATGACCAAATAACAAGTACACAAAGTATATGAATTACTCATTTATATTAGTAATTTTTAATTATGTCACTCCGAAAATGGAAAATTGCAATTTTGATACTGAAGTGTTACATTTCACTACAAGGGTCTCTAAATCCATCTGCAGTGTTAAATTTAGAGACAAATGGGTCTTTGAATCCATATACAATGTTAAAATTATTAATACCCTTTTGTCTCTAAATTTTAACACTGCAGATGGATTCAAATATCTCTTTCTATGAATTAATCTGTAGTGTTAAATTTAGAGACAAAGGGGTCTCTGAGTCCATCTGTAGTGTTAAAATTTAGAGACCCCTTTAAGAGGGTCTCTAAATCTATCTACAATGTTAAAATTATTTAGGTAGATGGATTCAATGATCCCATTAAAGGGGTCCATGAATCCATCTATAATGCTAAAATTATAAGAATTTTATACAATATAGAGTATAAGTTTAGAATATATAATAGTTCTATACTCTCTTTGGAAGGAGGGACAAGAAAGAGAGACATAATTCTTAAATACTTGTTCAAGAAGATTGATCATGTGAAGATTCAAATATGACCCAAGCACCTTATGATTCTTCTTTTACCATGGTTATGACCCCAAGTGCCATACATGGTGCAAAAAAATCCTAATGATATTGAGGCTAAACATAGAGTCCCTAAGACCCAACTATGGCACACAAAACCTTCAAATAACACCCATAACATCACACTTGAAGGCTATATATATATCTTAGATAAGATATGTGTGGTGGATTGAGGCCTTATTCATGTCCATTGAACTACTAAAGAAATTTTGTTTAGGGACTAAGCATCTTATTTTCCTTCCCTATCCATCGTAAAGGCCATAAACCCCATTCTTATTATGGAAAACGTACTAATTGTGCTCATATTCCCATTATAATATTTTTTTCATTGACATTAAACATGAGAAATAATTGATTTAGGCCTAAGTCCCCTTTTCATTCCCTGGGCAAGATATAAGCCCTAATTCCCATATATTATGTGGAAAACCTCGTCATGGAGCCCTTATCATAGATGGAGGCCTAAATTCCCTCAAAGATGATTTATATAATTCTTTATGGCCTTTTTCATGCAGCGTAAGCTAAAGAAGTTTCATTTTGGGCCTAAGGCCATTGTTTTAATTCCTTTGCCATGGTACAAGCCTAAGACCCATAATTCTTACTATGTAAAACATACCAATGACACTAAGGATCTCCCATAGAGGCCTAATATCCCCTATAGAGGTCATGTGTGGTTCTTTGAGAACTACTTCACAAAGCTTAATCATCAAAGATTAAAATAAGGCCTAAGCCCCTTCTGTGCTTATTTTGACCAACTCTACACTTGTAAGCATCGTATGTGATTTTAAAACTCCCTAATTTCATTAAGGTCCAATGATAAGGCTCCAAGTCCAAATCATGATGTGAAAAACATTTTAATGGAAGACACATCCCTCATAGAGGCCAAATAATATCCCTTAGAGAATATAATTAATGTGGTGGTTTGAAGCCTTTTTAATGACCACTGATTATTTATGACTTAAGTCCCTTTTATAAAATTTCCTTCCTTGGCCATAGTAAAGGCCATGAGACCCATTCTTATTATGTAAAACACACTAAATTCCCATATTCCCAGCAAGAGGCCTTGTTCATGGATGTTGAGGATGAGAAAGATTGATTTTGGGACTTAGTCCCTTGCTTTCCTCTCCTGATAATAACATAGACACCAACTCCCACATGTGGTGATAAATACCTCTTATGGTGCCCATATAATGACTTAAGACCAAAGATTCATTAAGGAAGATCTATGTGGTTTTTAAGACTAGCTCAGAACACTTGAGACCAAAAAGCTTCTTGTAAGGCCTAATGCCCTTGATTACCTCCCCTACCCATGGTACATTCCTTGACTCCTATACATGGTGTGAAAAAATTCCTAATAGAATTAGTATCCCATATTATCCCTAAAATTATTTAGAGATGATCTATGTGGTTGTTCAATGTCAAATTCATGGCCCTTGAGCACGAGAGGCTTCATTTTAGAAGTAGAGAGCTTTTTCACCTTACCCCATACTAATTTTTATTATGAAAAGAATAATGAGGCCCATATTCATAGTGTAAGGCCCTTTTCACGTCCATTGGTAAAGGCCTTGAGAATTATTCCAAGTGTGAAAAATGTGTTAATATTAGTAAAGATAAAGGCCCCAATAGAAATTTCTCCATTATTCATAACATTTCATAATGTTAAATGTGCGCAATTGGCCTCATTGTAATTGACTCCAAAACTCGAACTTGGATCCCTTCTGTATACGAATTCTGTTCTTCTAGGGTTTCTGGTTCTACAGCTACGCATTCTGTTCTTCTATCTAGAAACGGAACGGCTAGGGTTTCTGGTAATGGCAGCACCAGAAGTAGAGCAGTAGTTAAGAAGATGATTATAGATGGGAGTGCTACAGGAGGCATGAAAATTAACGGTTCAGTCAGCGACAAGATGTAGGAGAGTGGTGGTTCTGAGAGGGTCAATGAGCTCAGGCAAGAGGTGCCATGGTTTAAGCAGGACTGACGAGAAAATCTTTAGAGGTCTTTGAATGTAGAGATCTTGTTTTGAATGCAGAGTTCTTGCACGGGCAACCAGGATCGAGTGATATTTTCTTTTTGTTTGAAGTAAAAGCCGATGATTTATTTTTATCTAGAGTAGGATTTGATTCTCGCTACTAAAAGCAGGATTTTTCCTACTAGGGTTTCTTCCATATTAAAATTCTTACTGAGACTCTGTGGCTGGGTTCTAGATCTAATCTTCTGTAGCTAGATGTAGATGTAGATCTAATCTTTTGCCTTATTTCTCTACGGCTTGGTTCTAGATCTATTCTTCTGCGGCCAGATCTAGATCTAATCTTCTACCTTATTTCTCTGCGGCTGGGTCTCGGCTCCCACGCTGTGTTTCGGCACTCTCCGTTGTCTCACATTGTGGGGTTATCAAAGGAAACAAAGAATTTCATATATGAACCACCTGTTCAATCTTCTATGGCTAGATCTAGATCCAATCTTTTGCCTTATTTCTCTACGGCTGGGTTCTACGAGAAAATATGGCTCCCAGCTTCACAAAAATAGTCGCTAGCTCAGTTCCCTCTACTTTTGGAGGGCAAGCTCCTGCCCATATCGTCAGTGAAGCCCCAACTCCCACTTTCCAGCTAGTCCAGGCCTCACTCGATGAGGCTTTGAAGTTTTCCAAAAGTGCCCTAATCTGTCAGTTCAATGTTTTTTGGCCACAGCTGATAGCTCTCCACAATTGGATATCGGAGGTATGGAAGCCTATCATTTCTGATGAAATTATTATCTACCACTATGTTAGGGGTTTCTTTATAGTAGATTTTGAGAATCCTAAAAGCAGACAATGTATTCTAGATTCCAGCTCTTGGTTTTGGGAAAACTCAGGCCTATTCATGAAGCCATGGAACCCATCATTCGATTCCTCAACAATAGTCATAGCCTCAACACTAGTTTAGGTGAGATTGCCAACCCTACCCTTGCATCTCTAGAATCTCTCCTTGCTAAAAGCCATTGGAAATGCAATTGGGAAATTTTACTACAGGTGCCCAGAAACAGAGGAATATACCAGAACCACATATACATTCATCTATGTAGAAATTGAATTCAGCACTGGATTCCCAGCTGAAATAAACCTAACAAGTAAAGACTATGTGGAACCAAAAACTCAATTATGAAAGTGTCCTTTTCAGATGTCGATCCTGCTTTGAGACAGGCCATCTAGCCAAAAATTGCCCAAAAGCCTCCCAGAAAAATTCTGCTAGAAAAAACCACCACAGATCTACATGGTGGGAAGGAGCACAAAAAGAACACTACACTATCATCAAAGAAGAATACTCTAGAGAAAAATTTGAATCACAAGAAAGAAACAACTCACAAGACAAGCAGGGAGAAAGCCCTGCCCAACAACAAAAATGTGAACTCAACAACCCCTCAAGCATCAACAATTATGAGGACTCGAATACCGCACAAAATAAATCTTCATTTAACAGCAAAGCAGATCTCCTAGACCAAGCTTCTTCTCTAACTATCTTCAAAAGGACGAACACAATAGTTCGCGAAGCTAAGATACCAATGTCCCAAGAACCAGAAGAGATGAAGGAGATGCAAGATAAAGGAAGTTGGAAGACCGTAGAGAAAAAAAAAGAAAGCTACAGCATCAATCTCGCGAAGAAAGACGAGGAGCCAGACAATTAAAAACTAAATTATAGGTCCAATAGACCAATTTGGTCTCAGTGGACATTAACCACTATCATCATCATCATCATCATCATCATCATCAATAGGAGGAAGCTTAGGTCAAAAAAATAATAACTGTCAAAGTTTTAGGAGAGGGTATGTTATCATACATTTCTATGTCTATGTTGAAACAAGAAGAAACCTTGACATGATTTTAATGTTGAGTCTTTTAATTTATCTCAATACATGAAAAATGGTGGCCACATAAAAAAAAAAGTATACTCTTTGACACACATAAATATCATTGCATAGAACCACAAATTACATTGATTAAAACTTAAATTTTACAAATTAAATAGTTTATATACAACTAATATTGTGTTTATTTTTTTTTTAATTTTAAATTAATACTATGTATAATTTTATTTATTTTTATAAATATTATTATCGTATTTAATTTTTTCTATAGAATTGGATATTCAACACAACGAATTTTCTCGCTCACTTTTAGTTGTTCCCTCTTATCATAATTGACACTTGGAAACCACATATAAAACCCAACTATATAAAACCCACATATAATTAACATGTGGAAACCCAGATATAAAACCCAACTGCAATTGCAAAATCTTTTGCAACAGAAAGAGCGGCAATTGATTTTAAAATATTTTGCAATAGAAAGAGCAGCAATTGATTTTAAAGCATGATCACATCTCAGAAAATGGAATTGTGGGTAGCACTAGTGCCCCTCAGATCTAGGACTCATCCAAGCTGCTTGACATCTTGCCTAAAACCATCTCACGACATAAAATTTTCAATCAAAGTGCACTACTTTTGAAGGGCGTAGAATGTGGTGACTGAGACAATGCATGGACTCTTTCAAAAATCCCCGGGATCTCCACAATTTTTACATCTTATCGAATTATTTCCTGCCACCAACACATAAAATTCTTGAGATACATTACACTAGTGATACACATCTGTAGCTATGGAAAGACATGTTATATGAACCCCCGAAATTCATACCCACATTATTTTCTACTGCTTTTGGGTCCCTACACAATTCATCACTTAGACTAGCAAAAGTGTTCCTCGTACAAGATTTAATTATAGCCTACTACACTCTGAGGCCTCTAGGTAGAAGACATTTTTCCCACCACAATGGAAACCTCATTAATAAAATCTGCAAAGATATTAGGTGGGGCAGATGGGATCTCTTACAATAGGATGAAATGCCTTCCACATTACCCCCATTGATGACCACACAAGTTTTGTTGAGGACACAAATAGAACTAGCAATGGCCTTCCAATTCTTCAACTGGGCAAAACGGAATTTTTTTTTACAGAGCTGGTGCATCATGGTCAATATTCTAAGCTTTTCCAGAAGGCTTTAGATGCAATAACCCTAATTCGCCACTCAATACGAGGTCATGAGACCTGCAATAAGGTATTTGATGGGCTTTTAGAGACCTCAAACTGGTGCAATTGAAATCCATTGGTGTTTGGTTTGCTCATCAAGGCATATGTGTAGCGTGGGAGGACACATGAAGTTGCTCAGATATTCAGGCTAATGGAAGTTATTGATTCAATTCCTCACATCGCTACCTGCAATATCATTCTGAATGGTTTATTGAAGTCCAATTGCATCAATCTGTGCTGGGAAATCTATATTGAAATGGGTAAGAGACAAATACCTCCCAATGTTTTTACTTTCAATATAATAATTCATGCTTTATGTAGAGAAGGTAAATTGGAAGAGGGCTTTTAGTTTCATATTGTAACATATAATACTCTCATTGATGGGCATTATACGCCCTCTCCACTATATAGAAGCTAAAAGAGAACCCTCCAAAATATGGTACTCCATGTGTTCGATAGAATTGTAGTCACACAAGGGTGGCAAGCCTCATCACTCCCCTCTTTAATTTCATGTAGAGTCGATGAGGTGAGGGGTAACCTCCTTGGAACCCATTTGTCACATGTGTATCCACCCCATAAGGGAATAATTAAATTACATTTTTAATAATATTATCTAATTTCATTGATAAGAAAACCAATAATATATATATATGGTAAAAAAATGATAATATGTGGTTCACTCATGAGCTCACATAGTAATATGCTTATGTAATAAAAACATGTTCACATTTTAAAACATATATTCGTGTCATTTTTATGCCAAAATGCATTTTCTCTATAGAATTGGCTGGGAAGACACTGTTTAGCCCAGCCAATCTCCTCGCTCCCTTTTTGTCATTCCCTCTTATCATAATTCAATGCATGGAAACCATTCATCATTCACTTCGTACATGGTTCTTCGAGTCTCATTTAATCCACATATAAAACCCAATTGTAATTCCAAAAGCTTTTGCAACAAAAAGAGTGACAATTGATTTTCAAGATTCATCTGATCTCTGATAATGGAATTGTGGGCAGCACTGGTTCCACTTGGATCCAGGACTCATTCGAGCTTCTTTATGACTGCGTCAGAGATTTTTTCATTGTGTCTCACATAAAACTTTAGACACTTGAGAAGGAAGACTGCGTTGAGAACCATGAGCCATGCCAAGGTTTCTAACTTGTAGTCGAGGAACTTGTGGTAGCTGCTCCAGATTCACCATTCGTGCTTCCTAAACTCCTCCACAACCACTCAGTCAAACTTGAGTTGGTTGATTCCTTTTGAAATTTGCAAGCAGGTTGAAGTTTGTTGCCCTCCATGTCAAATAGCTCAAATCTCCAATGATGATAGGGGTCGACAGAAATGGAATGAGGAGTGTATACTTCAGGTTTCACCGCTAATAATTCATTGGGAACATTAAAAATCAACATACATAATTCCTTCACTTCTTCTTATTCTTCTCAACAAAAAATTCCCTTGATTTGAATAACCCAACCGTTCTCATCAATCTTCAATTGAACATTAGTTGTGGACTCCATGTTTCTAAGTCAAAAGAAAATAGTCTCACAAGAAAAAAAGGAGAAGAGGTGGGAAATATGTGAGGCAGTTGAACAACTATGAAACCTTATATGGAGCTTATCTGGTTAATGAATACATAGATCCAAACGGAGGAAATGGGTACTAAAATCTTTCCTCATTTCCTTCCTTTGAAACAACACCCCACATGGGTCCTTATATAATGCCTTTGTTGACAATATATTTCACATGTTTAACACAATTTTTAATTTACGCTGAAAGGTGTTTTCTCTATAGAGTTCATTGGGCAAACACAGTTTAGCCTGACAAATCTCCTCACTCCATTTTCATCTTTCCCTCCCATCAAAATTCAACACGTGGAAACAATTTTTTCCTTGTCATCAGTCCCTTCATCTGGAAAAGGGTTCTTCGAGTCTCGTTTACTCCACATATAAAAAATATAGAATTGTTTGCTCACAAGTTCAAGTGATATAAATTCCAACACCATTCTTCAAACGCCTTTGCACCTTCAACTTGTTCCAACAAGTTCAAAAAATTTGATGAAGATGATTACGGAAGGAAGTTCCAACATTTCCATGAAGATTGCTATGGGAGGGCTGCGGAAGGATAGATGCTTCCCAACACCGATCTACAAAATACAATAGTTGAATGTATCATTGTTTTTTCCCTATTTCTACACCAAAAATCACCACCTATTCAATTTGGTTGGACCCCTTGGGAGCCTTCACCTTCTTAACGGCCTTGGGCCCCTTGACATTTGTTTTAGGCTCTGTCGTAACAACTTTCTCGGTGGCAATAGGAACTCCTTCCACAGGAAAATTCTCTACAGATGTTGGGGGCATGGTTTTGTTTCACAGGATTCAGTCACAAGAAAATCTCAGAGAATTGCAGGGGACTGACGACTCCAACACACAACAATGCAAACATGCGAAGACAATCGAAGAATGAGCATGTATAAATTCAAGAGAGCAATAAGTAAATTCAAGATAGCATAAGGAAGGAGTTTATTATGTGACTAATGTGACACGAGTGTCTTCTAGTATGTACATTAATACAATGAACTGGCTTGACAACCATGCATGACAGTGAGGAAAATTTGTGAAATGGCATGTATGAACCAAAATAGAGGACAACCACTTGAATTTTGATTGCCAAACAATGCCACTGAGGTTTCTCTTCTTCACATCCGATGTCAATACAAATTGAATCATTGAATGTATACTTTAGAGACATGAGGATTATTCAATGAACAGAAAGATGTGCTCTCATAGTTGTCCTCTGTATTCAACGCATTAGAGTCTGCACAATCATGAACTCCTGTATCATTTTGTGGAACTCAAAAAGATTTCAACCATTCTCGGAAATGTGAAATATTAAAATCAATTTCAACACATGGTCATTGGTAAAGACAATAGCTTGATTTTAGGGTTTAATTTTGAGTCATGTTTCAAAAATATAGAATCGTAGTGTAGATATCATGTTCATTGTTTACTATGTAGGATGATATTTCTCTCACAATGATCATAAATTAGACTTCCACAAATTTGAAACGGGCTAAATTGATTTAGTGTATAAGAGGGTTTCCACCATTAGCCACTCACCTCTTGGTTTAAATGGTAGAGTCACTCATGGTCGTGAAATTGAGTCATCAGAGGGTGGTGATTGTATAACACACAAAGATATTTGAAGTCCCTTGGAGTATGTAAAAGTTTTAGGTTGTAGGTATTCTAACACTATAAACAAAGGTGAAAGCTCTGCTACAGGGCAAACATTAAACAAGGAGGTGGATAAATGCATTAAGGCTTCTCTTTTTTCGACTTGGATTCAAGGAAGGAGAGCTCTTAATCATTTCTTTGGGCCATATTGGACTTGAAGTATTGGGAAAGGAAGACGATTCTACTATGTGGATAGATAAATTGTACAACACTTTAGACCAAGAGGGTCGCGACAATGGATTGACAATCCACGACAACTTTTGGTTATCGTATTTCTCAGCTTAGGTATGGTTCTTACTAATTATTTCTCAAACTTGGAAACCGTAAAATATTCTCGTCACAAACATTTCATTTTGATATCCAATGAGATGGAAAAAAAGATCGGCGAAAACCAATTTGCACAGGTGAGCCACTCTTCTCCTGATACCATTGGTGCTTTGTTATGGTAAAATGGTTGAAACTTGAAAGTATATATTTTTAGGTTATAAGTCTAGCTCCCCTTTGTTTTGTGTTGGAGTTGAGGTATTTCTCCCACTACCACTATATCGGTCTTCTAATTTCCTCTTTACCAAACTCCTCCAGGGTGGAGTTGACTCAAGTCTAACACTAATCTTTGGGGAAATAATCAAATCAAGCCCATTAAGAGATAACTTGGTCTGGAGAATTGTCGCAATAGTCAAATTATCTATAAAACTTTGTTCTATCTCTAAAAGGACAAAAAAAAGTCATTATCGTTGTTTATTTATCCAATTTCATAACTTGGTCTCATAACATACAAATGGAAAACCACCTGTCGATGCTATAAAACAATAAGACTCAAGTAGAGATCACATCCATTGACATGACCCCTTTTGATTGCAAGGACTAGAGTGGTTCATGAGGTCTGGAGGTTAGAAAGTTTTTCCCCTTCAATGTGGCATTGTGCACCCCATAAGGTAACACTGATGATGTACCCTGACATGTAGGACAAGGAGATAGTTTCCTTCCACATTCTCAGCTCCTTCTTTTGGCGTTCCATTGAACCTCTTGGTGCAATTTCTAGTTTTATAAACATTTTACTTGAGGTGGGCTTCATCCCATCCTATCCTAACCATTATTTTTGTTGGCGTCCAACAAATTACACAATGACTTCTAGGGAAGTTTCACAGAATTTAGGTGATTTTCAACCATTCAAGTCGATTTTTCACCTTGTTTTAAGAAATTATTCAACATGACTCATAACTCTTGGGTGATATTAGTAATCCATCGTGAATGATTGATTTGATAAATTTGCAGGTTCCACTCTTCTATAGCATAGGGACCTACATTGTGCATACAAAACCCTCCAGGGAATGAAAGAAGGAACCACAAACCCATACCCTCTAGTCACTCAAACAAAGCATCAGCTTCTAAAGAAAGAAAATACTTTGAGACTAGAATTTTTTATAGTTTGGCATGGGGATACTTCGACATTGCATCCATGAGACTAGTCTGCGTGATTGATGAACCTATCCATGAACAACTAGAAACATTTGTTAGTCTGATGACCCTAAATCTTTTTAATAACAAGTTGAGTGGGTGGTTTCCACTGAAATTGGGTACACATTCTAATATTTGGCTGATCGATGTTTCTGGAAACAATTTTGAGGGCCCTCTACGTAGAAATCTACATAGGGAGGAATTTTTTTTGAGTTGGTTATATTTGCGAACAATTTTTGTGGGAATTTGTATCCCTTTGACTCTTGTATTAATTTACAATATCTAAACATTGACAACAATCAGTTCAGCACAATGATTTCTGCATAGATTGGACATCTGAGGAATCTCTTAAAGTTTAGTGCAAGCAATAACCAATAGTTCCGGCCTCTTCCTGACGATCTTGCATACATTCCACACCTTTTGAACCTCAATCTTACAAACAACCAGTTAAAAAGTGATATTTATGCATTGTTAGGTTCCTTGGAAAATTTAAGTTTTGTCAAACAATTAACTTGATGGGGACATTCCTCCTGAATTAGCATATCTAAAATTTTTAACCTTTTATAGCATATCTGACAGTTAGTTGTCTGGCTCATTTTCAGCTAGTTTCAAGAATTTGCATTATAGATATAGTTTTCTTTCCAATCCCTACCTATGTGCGGATCTGGCTTTGGGGCTTAGGGTTATACCAAAATATCAGGAAGAAGGTCCCGAGTGAAAGCACTCTCCCAGGAGACGGACTAGATCCTCCAGACCTCAACAATGTGCATACTTCCCCAGGCAATGACTTATTCGACATTTGACACTTTCCACCGATCCTTCATGGGGAAAACAAGCTTTGTAGGGTTTAATTTAGTGTTCTTCATTCAACCTCAAATGTTAGGAGAGAAAGGATCACCTTCCAGAGAAATAAAAGCTTGTGAGATTATAATTTTTTGTAGTTCAACATGGGGATACTTCAACATTGCATCTATGAGACTAGCCCACATGATTGATGAGCCTATCCATGAACAACTAGAAACACTTATTAGCATGACAACCCTAAATCTTTATGATAACAAGTTGAGTAGGTAGTTGCCACAGAAATTGGGTGCACATTCTAATATTTGTTTGATCAATGTTTCAGGAAATGATTTTGAGGGCCCTCTACCTTGAAATCTACGTGGGGAGGAACATTTTTTGAGTTGGTTATATTTGCGAATAATTTTAGTCCAAATTTGCAACCCTTGGACTCTTGTATTAATCTACAATATCTAAATATTTACAACAATCAGTTCAGTAGAATGATTTCTGCTTATATTGGACAACTGAGGAATCTCTTAAAGTTTAGTGCAAGAAATAACCAACTATTTGGGCCTCTTCGTGACAAGTTTGCATACCTTCCATGCCTCTCGAACTTTAATCTCGTAAACAACTAATTAACAGGTGAGATTTATACATTATTAGGTTCCTTGGAAAATTTAAGCCTTCTATATCTTTCAAACAATCAACTTGAGGGGAACATTCCTCCTGAATTGGGATATCTAAAAAATTTAACATTTTATAGTGTATTTGGCAAACCAATTGTCTGGCTCAATTTTAGTCAGTTACAAGAATTTACATTATAGATTTAGTTTTCTTTCCAATCCCTACCTATGAGCATATTTGGCTTTGGGGCTTAGGATTAGACCAAAATATCAGGAAGACACTCCCTAGTGAAATCCCTCTCCTATGAGATGGACTAGGTCCTCTATACCTCAAAAACATGCATACTATCCCAGACAACGATTTGTTGGACAATCAACACTTTCCATTGAACCTTCATTAGGCCAATAAACTTTGTGGATTTTTCTTTAGCAACAGACTTTGCAGAGTTTTCTTCAGTGTTCTTCATTCAACCTCGCATGTTAGGAGAGATGGGTTTGATCCTCAGACACATTAGCTCATGATCCTCTCTGTCAGGCATTCCATTCATTGTATCTTTTATGTTCCTGCATTGTGTCTTTTATATTCATACATTATATTTTGTATAGGAGATCGTTTGATTGTCCCACATTGTATGGACATCATTGTACTCAATAGTCCCTTGCACATCATTCTACTCAATAGTCCCTATGACCTACTTTGTGGTCAATAGCTGGACATAAATATAATTATCTTATCTTATCGTATCTTCTCTCCCCTACAACCAAGTATTCTAGATTTCTCAAACTAAGAAGCCTAGAAGGGAGAGACCAAAAGAGAAAATTAATGCCCACATCCAACAACTATAGGTTTTCATAGTCCCCCCATTTTTCAGGAAAAATCCCATAAGAAAATTCATTTTAACACTCATGTGAGCCATAGAAGTTGGAACACATATTTTATTGTGAAAGTTCTTGACAAGACTATTGAATGAGAGTTTGAACCCCACAATCCTCGCACATTGTGACAATTCAAGGCATTCGAATCATTTAAGACTCATAGACTCTCTTGTGGCATTTGTAACCAAGACATTGAAGGGCTTTGTTTGAAGTTTGAAATTCCTGGAGGGGTATTTGAGTCTATAAATCATTTTGTATGTCTTTTAGTTCCGAGGTCAACAATCTTATCACTTTTCTTAATGTGGCTACTTGCATCAAGCATACAAGTCCCTGAATTATTCAACCATTAAGTAAACAGGTTTTGTCAAAGGCAATTTCATCCATGGTGATCTTGTTATCTCCAAAGAGAGTATTATGTCAACCAAATAGGCACTTGGATATTAGTAAATATCTTACCTATTGTAAATGCTAGCCAACAAATCCCATCGTACACTGACATCGATCCCATCATTTACGAAGAACCTTAAGCATAGAATTATCAACAAGAAAAGAAGAAAGAATAAGATAGTTTTGTATATATGCATACTCGAAGCATGGAATAGTTGGCCTACCAATAGATAGCTTGAAGGCTGATTCCAAGAGCAATTGGGTAAACCAAAGTACGTAAAAGGTCCTTTTTCGATAGTGCATAAAACGAATTTTAGTGGGGTTCCATTCTTGATATGTCTAAAGAAGTCAAAACACGTTCTTCAAATGCCTCTACAACTTTGTGTTAATGGCCAACTATCAGTAGTGTTTCTGCTTCACCATTCCACTGGACAGGGTTGCCTTTTTCCTATTATTTATATGTTTTCGTAGTCAATCCTCTAGGGTATCCTTTTGCAATTGTTGAACTCAATTTTTTTTTTTTTTGAGGAACTCACTTCTTAATGAAGAGCAGTTACCATTTTGTTGATGGCTCAGTTCTCACTCCCAACCTATCTTGTAACTCTATTAAAGACAACCTATCTTATGATTATGTTAAAGATGTAGAGCTATGTGTTGACTTGAAATTTTTGCAAAAGTTTCTAGAGCTATTGTCGGGAAGGAAAATATGGGCATTCATCAGAGAGAAAGAAGGCTTTCTAATGTGGCTTAACATATAATGGAAAATAATCAAATCGTGGCATATGGAAATACCTGTTGGAAATCACCCTTCAATGTTGGGTAGCCCAATATGTTATGTTTTAAAGCCGAATCACTATCATGTTTAGGAACCTGGCTGCAAGCTTGTAAGTCATGTTTTTACTCTTCCTATCTAATTCGTAGTGCAGGATGCCAGCAATGGAAGATGTTTCTTTGACCCTTCTCTGGGAGAAGTAGAAAGGCAGGAACATTAACCTATTGTTGTTTTTCTTGAAGCTCTACTTATTATCTAGAAAGGATGGAAGGATTGGATGGATAGATATTTGTATTGAAGGGATAGAGTCAGTGGAAAAATGGGTTATTAGGGCCATAGGAAGAAATGTGACTTGAGAGATACTTGTATAGAATTGCATGTGTAATCACACATGTAGAAGATATACCAGAGAAATATGAACGTTGCACAGTGAGCTGAAAGATTTTAAGATATCAAGTTCATTTATTATTATGTAGATATGGCAAGCATGTCTATTGGTTTCCCAACAATTGTGAACATTGCTATGATGACTGCCATCAATACTAGAATATTTCAATGTTTCTTTGTAGCCTAAACAACTATCTCATGGAGCAGGTCTTGGTGTTCTCACTCCCATAGTTTATGCGCAAACCATAAAATTAGTGACCAATTTCTTGTATTAATTTCCATATATAGGGGAGTCTCTCCCTCATTTGAGCATCGTTCAAGAAGTTAAAATCATCTCTTAGGTATTAACTATCAACCTTATATATGCATTGCGTTTTAGCCATGCTATCAAAATGAGAGTTTGAGTGCTCAATTTTATGAACATGCACATTGGTGTCTGTGGTAGTGAAGAATAGTACCTATAATTGAAAAAAAGCTCTTGATTTTGCATGTGTTTTGTGGATGTGTTGTGGCTAGCAACAACCCCCCTTCTTATTTAGTAGAATTCCTAATACTAAATAAGTGGGGACCCTTAGCAAAAAAATTTAAAAATCAAATTAGTGTTTAAATTTCCTTTTTCGAATAAAATTACCATCATAAGCTTAGGAAGCCCCACTTGAAAATTCATAAAAATCTAAGTTTTATGATAAGGTAAAACGCAAACCTTTCCTTAGGAATATCGCATCGCAAAAAGATAACGGGATACCTCCTTATGAGTTGAATTTTAAACATTGCGAGATTTCGATATGCTATAATGAAATATCGCATCGCATACAACACAATTTACAATGAAACAATTTAATTTGCTGATATGCAATGACACTGATCGCAAATCACATTTCGCAAAAAACAAGTTAACGAAGTTTATCATATATAACGTTTCTGCGATCTACGATATTGCGATATTGCGATCTCGCGATACAACGACAATGCAATAATGCGATATCATGAGTGACCAACTTTGTGATGTTACAATTTTGCGATGTTACGATTTTGCAATGTTATCATTTCGCGATGTTAGGATCTGCGATATTGCGAAGCAAATCACAAAATCGCTCCATCGCAGATCTCTCGGGCATGTTATTCAAGAAAAGTATTTTCCATAAGCTGACACCTGGTTATGCGCTTTAATGCTAATAAATGAATTAGTTGCCAGTTATTAATGGAATATGGGTCCGTGCTTATCGAAAAAATCATCTCACGTAAGGTGGTATATTTGATGTGTCTTGTGCATTTAAAACGTTCCCATCACCCTTCCTTGTCATTCATTTTCACTTCACTTGTGAATTGTAGGAACGGGGAGCAGAGGCCAATACAAAGCAATACGCAGGTTAAAATGGGAAAGAAAAGCAGAACCCCAAGCTCAGAAGAAAAGGAAATGGCACCCTTGTATATAGATACGGCCTATAACAGAGGTGCGGGAATTGCTACATGGGAAGGCATGTATAATCTGCTTGAAGAAGAGAATCCCAGAGTAATGGAAGTTGTTGCTACTACGGGCTCAAACAGTTCATCTGAGGCATCCATCACAGAGCTAGCTTGCTCATTCTTACACCGGATAGCAGCAAGGCCCAAAATTCTCCCATACACAGACATGGTGAAGTGGATACTGGACAACACAGATATCAGAAACAGATAGTTTAAGACTTAAGGTCAAGAGTTCACAGAATTATTATTTTTACAAATTTTGGACTTTATATCCACTGGAAGAAAAAAGCACAAAAGGCGAAAAATGCATCAAGGAATTCCGGATCAAGAAACGGAGGTAGTTTTCGATGTGCGATTAGCGCCACCTAGCGCTAATTGCACATCGCTGAGAATTTTTTTTCGAAAAGGCAAGATGCTAATTGCACAGTCACCTACAAGCTCCAAAAATTGCAAGAAAGCGATGAGATAGGCTGATTGGAAACAGAAGGCCCAAGAAAAGGCACAAGCAATCCAAGGATTAACCAGGTTAAACTGGGACTATTACTGTGCATATTTAGTAAAGCCACATAGCCAATGGATGACTATTGAGTGAATCATCAATTCGGCTGAAAAGATGGCACTAGCTCTCGTCGATTCTGTTTTCTCAGCTCAGTTAAAATCGGAAGTCGGCCAGCCGACTCTTCTCAAACAGATGCTGCATGCGTGAGAGTTCAAGGACCAAATTTTAATTTTAGATTCAATTTTAGTTTAATATTGTTTTATTTTCCTGAAAGGAGGACGGTCATTTAAACCACATCCTATATTTTTGTAGTAATTTATTTTTAGATGTAGTTAGTAGTATTTAAACCCTTTTCATGCATTTAGAGAAGGGTCCTGAAATTTATCAAAAACTTATCCCCAGAACATGCACTTCTATACCCTCTGAGGAGGTTTTGATGAATGAATGGAATAAGATCTATTGATGTTTGCATTTGATATCTGCTATTGATGTTGCACTTTTGTACTCTTAGTAGATATTTGATAAAGGATAGATAAATCATTATCGCTTGAAGCTCATGAGTAGGACTAGTTATAAATGGTATTTCTATCTCTTAACTGTTTCTGCCTTGTGTTAAAGTGATTTTCATGTTTAGTTATTTATATATTGATGTATGAATGCCTGAGTTATCATTTGGCACTTTTGTACGATGATAGCTATTTATTTATGCTTAGTGTATGAATAGCATATTATGCGATAAGTTTTTCACAACTGTTTCGTCTAACTTTTATACGAAGTGGCTCATCTTCATTGAATTCTTTTCTCATAACAGATGAATGATATTTATTACCAGTTGTTATTTGAAATCATTTTAGATCGCATAGAAGAAAGATCTCACCCCAGGTTAGTATAGATCTAGATATTTCTGCTTATTAGAATAATAATTTCCTTATTATTAGATTAGAATTAGAGTAGAAGTATTCCATTTAGAAACTGTTAGAAACAGAAATATCCATGTTTCTCACACACACACATAAATTGGGAAACTGGTCCAATATCCCCAGACGGACCTGCTATACCAAACATAAAAGGAGCTGCCAACCAAGGTCCGGACCGGGCAAGTATCCCCCTTGTTGTAGACCCGATTTTGGGGGCCTCAACATATTTGATGCTAGAAGGAGGGCCCAAACTGTGAATGGCAAGAAAATCCAAATCTAAATACCATTTTGAGAGTAAATCACCCTCACCATCTCCTCCGACTTCTCCATTGCATTCAGAAACCTTAAATCCAGAGTTAGAAGTCATTGGAGCAACAGTCACTGCTACAAACCTTGATATTTCAGAACAATCTACTATTGAACCTCCTGAAGTTGAATCTTTGATTCACAAACTTCAGCAATTTTCTATATCTCCTCAAAAATCTGATAAATCTCAAGGCAGCGTGACTTTGCAATATAACCCTGCTCATCCTCTTACCAGGTTAAAGAGCGAAAAGTTTGGTGTTCAACCAACTAAATTACCTCTACCTACTAGGAAGAGAGCAAGGAAGTCTCCTAAAGGATCTAATAACGAGACTCTTTCATCATCATCATCCATCTCAACCTCTTCACCACGAAGTCAACCATCCACTCCTCCACTTCAGATCATTGTCCATCAGCCTATTGCAACTTCCTCAACTCCTTCTCAACCATCTGGAGTCATAATATCCTCATCTTCTCAACCACAGGGATCATCTTCTACACTTTCCTCTGTTAGTAGTTCAACAATGGCCCAATCTCCATGGAATAACCCAGGGGCAGTCTTAATGCCTGCACGCTTGAGTCAGATACCAGCCCATCCTGAAAAATCGCTGCCTAAGTTTAATCTCAAGGCAGGCATGCTAGCGGAAGAACATATAAATAACTTTATGTTATCTATAAATCTCAACGAAGTTGTTAATGAGGATGTTGTTGTTCGACTTTTCCCTTATACTTTGCAAGGAACACCTGGATCATGGTATTTCTCGTTACCTTCTGGATCTATTACTAGTTGGAACATCTTCCAAGAACAATTCCTGACCAATTTTGGTGATGACAGGTCTACAACGACACTGATTAATGATTTGTCTAACCTTAAGGCCAAGTCAAGAGAACCTATCAAAGATTTCAATTTACGTTTCAATAAAATTTTAAACAAAATCGCTACTGCTTCTCAGCCTACTAAAGAAGTGCGAAGTGAATGGTACATTACTGCTTTACCATCAAACTTAGCAATCTTTGTTGATAGGGCTAACAAAACAACCTTAGTTGAAAATATGAAAGAAGTGATAGTAGTAGAGAAACGTATTACGGCCCTATAAAAGAAAAATGCGATGGAAGAATGAAAATCTAAGAAGGTCTCTTTCAAGGAAGATCCCAAGAAAAAACAACCGAAAGATCCATTCAATTTAGAAGGATTACAAAAAGTTTTGAAGACCATGTCTAACGAAATGGTCAGCATCAAGAAACAAGTGGCAGAAACTTCTTCTAAAAAGCCATACCGAACTTTTAAAAGAAATCCTTCAACTGATTCCAACCCCCCTAACGCTATATCAAATGCTGAGTCAGAAGAAGAAGAAGAGGAAAACACTACTAAAGAACATACTGATGAAGAAGAAGTTGTAGAGTTACAAGGTATGTGGGATTTCATCCTCCCAAATGAACAAGATCAAGAGGCATTCCCAGTTAGTACTCGCAACAGAAATCAACTTGATCCTCCTCAACCTACACCTAATCCAAAGAGTGCAAGCTCAATGTCTAAGGATAAAGTCGTAGCCAAGAAAACATCACCTAAAGCGACTCAAAACAGCCCAGTCCAAACAGAAACATCTACTCCATCTAAAATGCTAATCGTTTTGGATGAAATGGAGTATAACATCGTAGAAGATATGAAAAAGTCTAGGGCCAATATTACTCTTTGAATTGAGCAAGTTAAAACACCAACAGAAAGTAATTTTGAAAGAATTACATGCTGTGCTAGTTGCACCTTTACCAGCTGTTGTAATCTCTCAAGCTTCCCATGATATGGGAAGAACTCCAACTAATGCAATAAATAAAGTTGATCCAAATGATATCACATTAATTGGAGGAAGATCAAGATCGCATACTCCCCCATTTCTCCTTACTTATGAAATTTTCAGTAAAAACATGCATAAGTTCTTAGTTGATTTTGGAGCTTCATCGAATATTCTACCAAGATCAATTTGCGCAAAATTGAACGTTCAACCACAGAAATCCGCTATACGCATAGTCCAATTAGATCGATCGCAAGTCGAGGTGATTGGCGAACTAAATCAGGTTACCATAAGGTTGTCATCCAACCCAAAGGTATGTCAAGTTATCAACATTTTAGTTGTTGATATTCCTGAATTTTATGGCTTAATTCTTAGCAGAGATTGGTCAGAAAAACTTCATGGATACTTTGCAACTGACTGGTCACATATGTGGCTGCATTATAATAGTAAACCAAATCAAATAAAAGTTGAACGCGAGCGACATCAGAAATACATAGTAACAGAGCTCGAGGGAGAAAATGAACCAGTAGCATATAATTCTAATATTATTGGCAACTATTCAGTAGATTCTTTCTTAGGAAATTTTAATGCTCACACTTCACCTTAATTAGAACATTCTGTTTTATCTCAAGTAGAAATTTTTTCTCAAACAGATAGTTCTAAATGCATTAATTTTATAGATAGTCCTATAAATAAATCTTTGTTTTGGAAACTATTTTTTGATGGTTCTAAGTCTAATGAAGGAGCAGGAGCAGGATGTGTGTTAGTAAGTCCAGAGGGAGATAAAATCATGCTAACTTGCAGACTCGAATTTGAGTGCACCAACAATACCGCAGAATACAAAGCTCTAGCCCAAGGCTTATACAAAGCAATCGGATTAGACGTCAAATACCTGCAAGTTTTCGAAGATTCTAAAATTGTAAGAAGATAGGTACGTAATACTGTACACTGTTTATCAGGTCATTTAAAGCATTATCAATCTTTAGTTCAAGATTTGACTGAACATTTTATAGCATTTAATATTTCCTCAATTCCCAGACTCCAGAATGCTAGCGCAAACCTCTTAGCCAACGTAGCTTCCAAGCTCATTCCTTCAGAAGATTTTAGCCCTGACCGATTTTTAATTGAGTTAATTTTTAGACTATCTATTCTTGATAACATTACCAATTGGAGGATTTTCAATGACGATCCTGAGATCATGAGTTTTCTCACATCTAAAGGATCCTACACCAATCAAATAATTGACGAAGACCAGCATGACCAACAATTGCAATAGGATAGTACTAACAATGCTATACCTAAATCAGTGGTCAAATTAGAAGACCTTTATGATTTGAAAGATCAATTGAAAAGATCTACCAATTCAAAACTCCAAAGTTCAACTTTGAATTATGAATTAGCAAATCTGGGAACTGATGCCAAACCCTAGAATATCAATCTAGGCCTTAGCCTATCCCCTGAAGAGAAAATAGCATATATCCGTCTCTTGAAATAATACAAAAGTGTCTTTGCTTGGAATTACAGTGAATTCAAAACATATGACACCTCCATCATCCAACATACTATCCCAATGATTGATAATGAAAAACATGTCCAACAAAAATTGAGGAAGATCCATCCAAATTTAAAAAATCATATCAAAACTGGACTCAATAAGTTATTGAAAGCCAAAATAATCTTTCCCATTAGACATTCTAAATGGGTCTCCAATATGGTGCCTGTTAGAAAGAAAAACGGAGATATCAGAATCTGCATTGACTTTCGAAACCTTAACAAGACCTACCAAAAGGATAATTTTCCTTTACCTCCCATGGAACAAATACTGCAGGCAGTTGCGAGCTCATAATTAATGTCATTCTTGGATGGATTCTCAGGATACAACCAAGTGTTGGTACATCCCAACGATCAATTAAAAACGACATTCAGAACTAAGTGGGGCACATACGCATATCAAAAGATGCCATTTGGTTTGATAAACGCGGGTGCCACATTTCAAAGAGCCATGGACATTGCATTCAAAGGGTTAGTTAATAAGTCAGTAGTAATCTATTTGGATGATATTACTGTTTATTCCATGAAACAAAACAACCATCTCAGGGATTTAAAACAAATCTTCCAACGTTGTTTAAGGTATGGGATTTTGCTTAACCCGAAAAAATCCTTTTTTGCATTAAGTGAAGGAAAGCTTCTAGGATTCATTGTGTCAAAATCTAGAATTCACATCGATCCTGAAAGAATCAAGGAAATTTCCGCAGTTCCCCTACCTCACAACAAGAAAGCCATGTAATCTTTCCTTGGCCAGATTAACTTTGTAAAGAGATTTGTGCCAGACTTTTCAAGAATAGTGTCTCCTTTACAAGCTATGATTAAAAAGAACACAAACTTTAAATGGGGCCAATATGAACATGAGGCACTTAATTTGGTCAAACAAGAAATTATCAATGCTCCATCTTTAGCAACTCCAAATTTTTCCGATCCTTTTATTTTGTACACATTTGCCTCAGATAAATCATATGTTGCAATACTCACTCAAGCAAATCAAGAAAAGGTGGAAGCCCCAATCGCTTTTTTCAGTTCCAATTTACAAGGTGCTGAATTAAATTATTCAGATGTGGAGAAACAAGCTTATGCTGTTTTCAAAACAATTAAATATTTTAGACCTTTTTAACTCAAAACAAATACCAAGATCATAGTACCATTTCCAGCGGTAAGAAATCTTCTAGTACAGAAGGATGTGGGTGAGAAAAGGGCCAATTGGGTTACTGCCTTTCAAGAATACGACATAGAAATCAGACCAGCAAATATTGTAAAAGGTCAAGGCTTTTGCAAAATGCTGGCAGGAGCATCGCTAATGCCCGAAAATCCATCTGAAGAGATACAAGTATACGAGGTAAGCTTAAATGATGCTGAGTCATTATATGCTGATATTATTTATTATCTAAAGAATGGATATGCCCCTTCAAACCTCGATCATACCAGGAAAAGAGCCCTGAGGTTAAAAGCCAATAAATATCAACTCGTGAATGACGTTCTTTTTAGAATAAATTATGATTCTGTTCTCCTTAGATGTCTTGAGAAAGCTGAAGCTAAAAATGTCTTGCAGGAACTCCATGATGGGCCAGCAGGCGGACACTATGCTAGAGACACCATTGCTCATAAAATTTTATGTGCAGGCTATTACTGGCCCACATTATTCAAAGACGCACACAACTACGTAAGGAAATGCCAAGTCTATCAAACCACTGCTGGGAGACAAAAGAAACCATCCTTGCCACTGCAACCAGTTATCATTGAACAGCCTTTTGATCAATGGGGATTGGACATAATAGGTGAGATCGTTCCTCGCTCTTCTAAACAGCATAGATACATCCTTACAGCGACAGATTACTTTACTAAATGGGTAGAAGTAGTTCCACTCAAGACGACTAATGCTGAAAACATCATTGAATTCATAGATCAGTTCATAATCACCAGGTTTGGATTACCTTCCACTTTAATGTTTGATAATGCATCATACTTTTTTGGAAATTCAATGACTGAATTTCCACTCAAAAGGGGTTTCAAGCTTAAATACTCAGCCAATTATTATCCACAAGGGAATGGGTTAGCTGAATCTACAAATAAGAAGTTAATTAGAAACATTAAGCGAACCATTGACCAAAATCAAAAAAATTGGCATAAGTCTTTAATATATGCTTTATGGGAAGATCGAATAATGTAGAAAGCCTCTATCGGCACTTCTCCCTTTAACTTAGTTTATGGGAAAGAAGTGATTCTTCCAACACATCTAGCAATTCCCTCTTTGTCCTTACTTCAGTACATTAATGAAGTACCAACTTCCTCTTTACAACTTAGGCAGCTGGAATTAATTAAATTAGAAGAACAATGAGAACCAGCTAAGAGTACTCACATTCATCATCAAGCATTGGTGAAGACCTCTTTCGATTCCAATATGATATCCAGAAAAAAATTTCAGATGGGAGATTTAGTTTTAAAATGGGATAAGGCTCATGAGGAAAAGGGAAAACATACAAAATTTCAAAGAATGTGGCTTGGTCCTTTTCAGATCATAGAAGTCATAGGTCCATCTACCTTCATGTTACAAGATTTAACAGGAAAAAGAGATTCTTTACCTATTAATGGTCAAGTACTTAAGAAATATTTTCCATAGCAGAACATTCTTCTATTTTTGTAGAGTAGTTGTTTTTCTTTTCATAATAAAACCAGTTGTAAATGGTTACAATAGGCATTTACGAAAAAGACAACAATTCTCTTTCAAATTTTGATCTTTCGCTTGTATAAATAGAAAATCTCTTGGAAAATTGATATTTATTATTGAAAGATACAGTTAAAAAACTCTAGCCTAGATATGATACTAGTTCAACTTCATAAAATTTTATGAAAACAACCTTTAGTGAGAAATTGTTTTATATCAGTGCAATGAAAAGTATCAATAACAAAATAAAGATTCTCTGTAGAATAGCTATTTTCAAAATCTCTATTATTGTCGTCCAGAGCTATCTTAAGGAAACAATGGCTTCCTCCCTACTAAGGAAATCACAACTTTCAGAGGAACAATCCAAGGATACACTTTATCTTAAAGAGTGAGAGGTCTCATCATGAGCCGGCTTATCATGATCATAGATGTTATAACTTGCTGACTTTGCCAATACTACATACCACAACAGGGCAATGACTTGAGATTGCTAAAATCAAAAGACAAGGGGTCTCATCATGAGCCAGCTTGTTCAGCAAAGTTATAAATCAGTGAATGACTGTGTCATGAATTGGATAGAAAACCAAGACATTGCTCTTTAAGAGTTAAAAGAAAATGAAAGCACAAAGTGTGGATGTGGATTCTTCTTTGGGAATTGTAGGTTTCTTTAAGTAGGAAACATGATCATTGCTGGGTAATAGGTAACCCTATCGAAGCTATAAACGCTTGCTGGTAGCAGAGGCTCTACCTACGACAAATGAGCATATTTAAAACTGGTTTACAGAGAAGACATTGTTTTATCTTTACAAGCCAAGTAATGACTGATGTAAATACAAGGACTAGCTTGAGGTAGCAAATAATCAAAGTTGAAAATAGTTGAAACAAAATGACATTGACATGTTAAAGTATAATGTACTTTATCTTTCTATAATAAAGTTTAACTTTCTACAAAATTTTCTGTTTTGGAAGTTTTGAAAATTCAAAAAGCAGCAGAGATAACTGGTTCTTCCAAGTGAATCACCAATTGTTGTGGCCAGCAACAACCCCCCTTCTTATTTAGTATAATTCCTAATACTAAGTAAGTGGGGACACTTAGCAAAAAATTTAAAAATCAAAGTACTGTTTAAATTTCCTTTATCGAATAAAATTACCATCATAAGCTTAGGAAGCCCCCCTTGAAAATTCATAAAAATCTAAGTTTTATGATAAGGTAAGACGCAAACCTTTCCTTAGGAATATCACATCGCAAAAAGATAACAGGGTACCTCCTTATGAGCTGAATTTTAAACATTGCGAGATTGCGATATGCGATAATGAAATATCGCATCGCATACAACACAATTTACAACGAAACACTTTAATTTTCCGATATGCGATGATGCCGATCGCAAATCGCATTTCGCAGAAAACAAGTTAACGAAGTTTATCATATATAACGTTTCTGCAATCTACGATATTGTGATATTGCAATCTTGCGATAGAGCAACAATGCAATAATGCGATATCACGAGCGACCAACTTTGCGATGTTACGATTTTGTGATGTTATCATTTCGCGATGTTACGATCTGCGATATTGCGAAGAAATCGCAAAATCGCTCCATCGTAGATCTTTCGGGCGCGTTATTCAAGAAAAGTATTTTCCATAAGCTGACACCTGGTTATGTGCTTTAATGCTAATAAATGAATTAGTTGCTAGTTATTAATGGAATATGGGTTCGTGCTTATTGAAAAAATCATCTCACGTAAGGTGGTATATTTGATGTGTCTTGTGCATTTAAAACTTTCCCATCACTCTTCCTTGTCATTCATTTTCACTTCACTTGTGAATTGCAGGAACGGAGAGCAGAGGCCAATACAAAGCAATACGCAGGTTAAAATGGGAAAGAAAAGCAAAGCCCCGAGCTCAGAAGAAAAGGAAATGGCGCCCTTGTATACTGATACAGCCTGTAATAGAGACACGAGAATTGCTACGTGGGAAGGCATGTATAATCTGCTCGAAGAAGAGAATCCCAGAGTAATGGATGTTGTTGCTGCTACAGGCTCAAACAGTTCATCTGAGGCATCCATCACAAAGCTAGGTTTCTCATTCTTACACCGGATAGCAGAAAGGCCCAAAATTCTCCCATACACAGACATGGTGAAGTGGATACTAGACAACGCAGATATCAGAAGCAGATAGTTTAAGACTCAAGGTCAAGAGTTCACAATATTATTATTTTTACAAATTTTGAACTTTATATCCATTGGAAGGAAAAAGCACAAAAGGCGAAAAACGCATCAAGGAAATCTGGATCAAGAAATGGAGGCAGTTTCCGATGTGCGATTAGTGCCTAGCGCTAATTGCACATCGCTGAGAATTTTTTTTCGAAAAGGCAAGCTGTTAATTTCCCAATCACCTGCAAGCTCTGAAAATTGCAAGAAAGCGATGAGACAGGATGATTGGAAACAGAAGGCCCAAGAAAAGGCACAAGCAATCCAAGGATTAGCCAGGTTAAACTGGGACTATTACTGGGCATACTTAGTAAAGCCACATAGCCAGTGGATGACTCTTGAGGGAATCATCAATTTGGCTGAAAAGATGGCGCCAGCTCTTGTTGATTCTGTTTTCTCAGCTCAACTAAAATTTGAAGTCGGCCAGCGGACTCTTCTCAAACAGATGCTACATGCGTGTGAGTTCAAGGACCAAATAGAGAAGTAGTTTTAATTTTAGATTCAATTTTAGTTTAATTTTGTTTTATTTTCCTGAAAAGAGGATGGTCATTTAAACCACTTCCTATATTTTTGTAATAATTTATTTTTATATGTAGTTAGTAGTATTTAAACCCTTCTCATGCATTTAGAGAAGGGTCCTGAAATTTATCAAAAACTTATCCCCAAAAAATGCACTTTTATACCCTCTAAGGAGGTATTGATGAATGAATGGAACAAGATTTATTGATGTTTTCATTTGATATCTGCTACTGATGTTTCACTTTTGTACTCTTGGTAGATATTTGATCAAGAAGAGATAAATCGTTATCACTTGAAGTTCATGAGTAGGGCTAGTTATAAATGGTATTTCTATCTCTTAACTATTTTTGCCTTGTGTTAAAGTGATTTTCATGTTCAGTTATTTATATATTGATGTATGAATGCCTGAGTTATCATTTTGCACTTTTGTATGGTGATAACTATTTATTTATGCTTAGTGTATGAATAGCTTATTATGCTATAAGTTTTTAACAACTGTTTCGTCTAACTTTTTATACGAAGTGGTTCATCTTCATTGAATTCTTTTCTCATAGCAGCTGAATGATCTTTATTACCAGTTGCTATTTGAAATCATTTTAGATTGCATAGAAGAAATATCTCACCCCGAATTAGTATAGATTTAGATATTTCTGCTTATTAGAATAATAAATTCCTTATTATTAGAATAGAATTAGAGTAGAAGTATTCCATTTAGAAACTGTTAGAAATAGAAATATCCATCTTTCTCACACACACACATAAATTGGGAAACAGGTCCCATATCCCCAATCGGACCCGCTATACCAAATGGAAAAGGAGCTGCCAACCAAGGTCTGGACCAGGCGGGTATCCCCCTTGTTGTAGACCTGATTTTTGGGGCTTCAACAGGATGACATGTGACAGTTGTCAATTCACTCTATCTAATTATTTTACATATAAAGGCATTGTCAAACAGAGAAGTGAAGATCCTGAATGCAATTTTAACACCCATGTATATTGTCATTTTATTTGAGACTCTGTTGATGACTAGCAATAGTGTGATTGTTATGGGAGGCCAATATAGGACACAATACCTATGAATTGTAGAAAAAATATCTATGTAAAGACTACCACTAAATGCAACAAACTTGTGGGTTGTCACACTTGTGGATCCTATTTTAGCTCTATTGCACCACAAAAATAATGGGGTGAAGATACAGAGAGGAAATTGGGATTAATCTCATTTCCCTCTTTAATACTAATTCCCTGTGTTGTGTTGAAAAGTATTGGCCAACCTAGAAAAAAATTGTTGAACCAATAGGTACAACCATGTACAAATGAGGGAGAAATCCCTTAATATTTGTAAGAAACAACTCCCTAAACCCAATTTTCAGTCAATTACTTGCATGCCAAACCCCCTCCCAAGGAACATGTTATATAAAACACAAGGTGTGAAGGTATGTATGTATTGACACACTCCACATTTGCATCAAGGCCACACAACGAACCGCAATTGAGGCCTTAAGAATCTGATTTCCATCTATGAGCAATATGTGAATCAGATAAATAAAGGCCTCAACCCCCGATGGAGATTGGCTATTATTCGATATTCACATTTACTACATTATGGTAGATTACTATGTATGTCCTCCCCACTAATATCATCCATTATGGATGCACTACTTGTCTGTCCTGATTTCCATCCTTAATTCAAAATTTCAAACTTCAACATCTTTCTTCTTCTACCATTGAAACACGTTGCTAGAGATACTCTCTATATTGACCACTCATATTAATATGTTCAATTCCTTGATTGGAGTCCACACTCTGTATGCCCTAAAGAACATGTTTTGTGTTCTTTCAAAAGCTTTGCTACTATTTTCAAATATGAATCTAGGTGTTGCTTCACATGCCATTTGTTCTATGATAGACATTTTCATTGTTTGTCAATCATGATTCCTTATCCTTTGTTATGTGTTTCGCCCTAGAAACGACTATCTTTCTTTTTCTCCTAGAACAAACAAAAATATCAAATACACAACCTCTGCATTTATAAAGAATATGCAAGTTCGACATCTGTGGTATTGTTTTGTGTATCATTGTATCTAAAATTTAAATTATTTGGCAAAAACCTCATGTATAAATGGGTTTCGATTTTAGATGTTCTATTGGCTCTTTCAGGCAAGAAACTTCTATGAAATGGTATGACTGTAGGCTATCCAAGAATATTTTTTTTGCATCCTCCTAGGTTCACTTGTAATTATAAACATAACAAACTGAATTTCAATGTACAGCCTAAAAAAAATGCCATGTGAAAGATGCAATATTTAAGCAAACTCAAGCACCATATTCTTTGGCAGATTTCTCACTTGATGAAGTGGAGAAGTAGTAAGAACACTTGGGCTTTGTTTTAATCATGAGTGGCTCCTTGTGATTGGCAATTCTCGATGACCATTATGAAAATGTGACCCTTACTGTGGGTATCCTCCATTGTGACTATAATGTGACCTCTCAAATGCCATGACTGACAACCTTAATAGTGGCAGTGCCACACCAAGCCTAACCTCACATAAAAATGCTCTCCACACAAAGTGATCACATGTCTTCTCCACACACATTATTAGGCGAGAGTTCTCTAACCTAATGACCAAATGACTTCCACTCCAACTCAGCCTATGTGCAACTTAGAGCCACGAAGCCAGAGTGGCCTCCTCCTTCCACACAAACATTGAGAACGTGATCCTATGCAGACAACAATTATCACAGGGCATATGTGCCCTGATCTTTATGAAGGGAAAAAAATCATGACTGGAAATTATTTTATTTCTTTGTGCATTATTGTTTGAATACTCTATGTGGGGAGCTTGTAGAGATATTCTATGAGAAAATAGACTTGATATGTCCATCTACAAACTAATTGTAGATACAGTCTAATTGATAACAAAATAACATTGCAACTAAATAATACTAGCTGCCATTCTATCTGGTTCTCTGGAGCAAAGTGGTGTGTCGTGACTAAAGGCAGAGTGAGATGCCTGTAGCACTGAATAAGAAATCAAGTCTATCTCCACCATTTATATGTTAGAGGATGCACTATATGAAGTTGCATTGGCTTGTGGGTGTCCACAAGCATCCAATCCTACTAGTAGAAACCCAATAGTGATGTTTGGTTTAGGGATATTTGGAACTAGGCCCATAGGGATGGCTAGCTTGGAAGTTTGCTAGAACAATTCTGCCCATATGGGAACAACTTAAGCAATTGAATCATGGTTACTTGAGTTAGAAGGTAAATTTATAACTTACCTAAGTGTACCAACACCCTCTTGGTGTCTATTTGTAATCTTAGTTTAGTTCTTATTAGGCATTTAACCCTACCAGAATTTCTTCTAGCTATTGCCTTCATGCCATGAGTCCTTATCTTAAGAGCAAGGAATGAGAAGCAAAGGCATGGCTAGTGACTAGAGTGAAGTTGCAACAAGTTATTTGCACTAGAAGATGCAATTGAATCACTACCTTCAAGGAGATCTAATGCTTGTGAGGTATTTTGGTTTTGTTGAGCTTGTACCTCAAAGGAAGTTATAACTAATGGAAGTTTTCTTTCCCTTCATCTCGGTGCTTTTTTGTCCACCACATACTTGATTATGTTTGAAATTTGAAAATCCCTCTATAGATGAGAAGTGAAAATCCATTCTTGTTTTTTCTAGCTCGTTTAGTTTTGGATTGATGTCATCCACTTTACTATTGTTAATTATCAAGATTCATAATCTTGCATTGCTTTAATGACATCAAGAGTAACATAGATTATATTTGTAGGATTTCACTGTTAAGTGCACCTATAGAAGGTATGATACCAGAATAGACAAATAGAAACTCCATTATGTTTATGGAATTCCTAACTATTAGCTACTTCTAGATGAGCAAGTTTAGAGATGCTGCCTTGGAAAGTTAAACTTTTAACATGAACTTATAGTCTTCCAATGATAGCAATGAGCTTTGAAAACAATGAAACTGATTAGAACACCATCCTCCCCATAAGTAAACCACAATTAGTAAATTATGAACAAATTACTTGAATGGTGCTTAGGTTATGTAACTAAGCTTTTTGAAACTGAAAACAAATTAATGTTTTATGCCATACTAAGTGAACAATGCTACTTAGAGTAATGGCTAACTTCTCTGTTTCTTTCTAGCACAAATAACTCTCGAACTTTTATATAAGCTAATTGAAATTTGATGGTTTTCCAGATGAAGTAATAGTTGTTGACCTAGACTGTGAGTAAACTTGATTTTTTTAGGCATCATATGGTTTGTACCTTTAAATTCAAATGAAATCGAATATTTTCAAAGTAATTACCCCATTATATCTTGTAAGAAAAAATTTCTCTAGCCATCAGTGTGGAAAGGAAAACCTTCTCTTCTCTCAGTTAATTTTAGTTTTTCCCTCCTTTTGGTATCTATTTGAGAAAATCTTGATTATTATACTGAAATTCTCGAGTATGAAAATTGTTGGCAGGACTATATAAAAGCAATGGATACCTAATGGACTCTTGCAATGGAGGCTTGGATCAGATGTGTGCTACAATATGCATGTTGGTTTATCTCCACCTTTTAGAATTATGCATGATTGTCCTTTAGCTAGGGCCTTGATTATGGTTCTCCAAACTCTGTAATTATTTACTTCATGTTGTCACTGTGTTTGCTGCATTTTGTTTTGTGACTGTTTTGTGATATATTATCATTTGATCAAGGCCAGTCTTTTTCTCATGTTAGATATTTGACATGGTTACAACTATCTCAATGTGACTATGGTTGTCCCAAAGTTGGACAAGGCTTCATTTTGGGCAGATCCCAGGTGTTTAACTTCAGTGTTCCTCCTATTTGTTAATAGATCTTCAGTATGCTTTACTGATTGATTTCAACATTCAGTATTGATTGGCATTAATTACTTGTGGGGTTGGTTTATCCTTAATGTTTCATTTTGCAAAATTAATCTTTAATTTTATGTGAACAGTGAATTTGAAGACATTTTTGATGTGGATCAGTTTATCACATCTCTCAAAGGCAAGTTTCAGATAGTAAAGAAGCTTCCTTCAAAGCTGAAGGCAAAGGTAGAAGATGGGAGGAAAAGGCAGAAGATGGGGCAGTCTTCACCATGCCTCCTACGAGATGGTCAAACATGTCCTATTACCTGCATCAAGTTGAGTATCGAAGACTATCCTTTAATACTTTGGGCTTTGCACAGAATGATACTAAAAAAGTTTCCTACCATGATACAAATCCTTCCCCTTATAAGAAAGAACAAAGTTTTGCATTTGAATAAGACATATGCACATCTAGAAAATAATAGCCTGCCACTTGAGGTTTAAAAGCTATGTTGTCATGTGAATTACAACACTTTGCTTTTCACTTCAAAAAATGATGAATTGGGTCAATATTTTTTTAAATATCACAATAGCATGGTCCTTTTGTGGCTCCTCATCTTTGTTATGAAATGGATATATTGGTTTTTTCTGGTTGCAGTCTTCACTGTACCATTGAATAAGTTGAGAAACTCATGAGACTGAGGTATATTACATGTTTGGAAATCATAATATTTTCCTAGTCAAGTCAAAATTTTTATTGTTGACAATGTTGATCCTATTATCTTCTTGTATTTCTTTCACAGGCATGCCTACCCTTGGTGGAAGGAGGTCATAATTTCTTAAATGAAGAGGAAGGTTGGAATGTGTCTTGTAACACCAGAGGAGACTCCATTAATACTGAAAGCTTTTGATTTTGATCGAAATATGTAGATATGTATTGTTGCTGAAGAAATCTATGGGGTAGAAAGAAGGATGCCTGCCCTCTATTCAACTTACCCAAATATTGTAAGTTGACAGATTCACTCACTTCAACTCATTTTCCTTTGAATTTGGATTTTCTTATGTCATGCAGTCATGCTGATCAACAAAAATATGCAGGAGAGGAAGGAGACTCTTCTTAGTCCTACGGATTTAAATCCATTCAAAAAATGGTTGCACTGCATTACATGGTGTCTTTGGCTAGTGATGTGTTTATTCCTACATATGATGACAACATGGCAAAAGTTATGGAAGGGAATTGCAGATAATCTTATATTTTTTTTGCATATATCTGGCAGAGAGGATATATTGGTTGCCTAGTGGTACAGGGTGTAGTGATGACAAATTTAGTTCTCTTATAACATACCTTTGTAAGTAGTGTTAAGAAGCCTTCCGAATCAGGTCACAAGTATTATTAGTAGTTTTCTAGTCAGTTGTCTACATTATTTATTATATGTTGCCTTTTTCTTTCTTCATTTTGTTGGATACTTTCTTGATTGAGTTTCAATTCATTGTAAATTGTGGAAATGCTTTGATGTGTTAATCTTGTTATCCTAGTGATGCATCAACATTTGAGAATTATTGTTAAGTTAATATTTTAGAATAAGGATCCCTAGTTGTGAAATACTTAAATGAAACTCTTAGAAGTCCATTTCTAATCAACCCTAAAGGGCCTCAATTTTAGCTTAAAGAGTCACTCTAAGTTGGAATTATTTTTTGAAGTGTGACAAATGCCTTGGAGATTGATTGAGGGCTCTCTTAGCCTTTGAATCTCCATCTCAAAAATCCTTGGAATTGAAGTTGCATGGTATTGGGAGAGGGGTACATGCTAGAAACATGATCCCTGTCTCAACCCCATCAAAAAAGTAAAAAGACAAAAAAATTGAAATAGGGAAACAATATCTATCTGTCTATCTATAAATATAAAATGGTACAAGAAGAAAGGATAATTGAGTAAGAAAATTTAAATTTAGCCTCCAATAATATCCACATTGTCCAAAATGCAAAGAGCATGGTTGTTGTAGCTATAGAAAACACTTTTGCCTAAAATTTGTTGAAGAAAATGTGAAGAAATGAAGTGTGGAACAATCTTGTTGCTCACAACTATCTTCTGATTGTGACTACCAAACCATATCAAAATGCTTCGCACACAACAGAATTGCTTCTTGTTTTTGTAGGAGATACCTTTGCTCAAATAATCTAGAAGAAAGTGCGAGGAAAAAATAAGTGGTAAATTGTATTTAGAGAAACGACAGGGTTTAATGGTTTTCTTGAAGCTTATTCAATGTGAAATTAGTGTCAAAATTTATGTCAATGCCAATTTAAAGCACTCAAGCGAAGGCAAACTTATCATATCTCATTCTTCAACTGATTCTCCAAAGTGATTCCATCACAACGCTACATCCAACGGAATTCTCCCTCCATCCATGTTGCAACCACGCTGCATCCATCACTATGACAATACTTCTATCAATCTCATGTTGCAGCAACATCATACAGCCCTCCAATAGTTTGAGATCTCAGCAGTTTTATAATGCTAATGATTTGAGCCTTCAAATATCCATACAAAATTGAGTGTGATGTTATGGCATGTGGCCTAACACACAGTCTTTAGGCAGTAGATTCATTGTGCTTGTCTCTTCACATAGTGACCTAGTCAACCTACAAACAACAGTCACAATCACCTCATTACTGCAGATTCTTCTTCTCTTCAAATTGACCTCAGGAACAATACTAACATCCCCAAACAGTTATGCTTCCACCTATAGCAATGTGACAATATCATAGATCCTTTGCTGTAATGTAATTACCCTTGCTACGGTTTAGTTGTAGCATCTAAGGTTGCTTTCATACATAGATAAGGGCTCCTTCAATTACAACTATCCTCCTTTATTTTCTATAGCCATGATGTCCTCCTTTAGGACTGGGACAAGGGCAACAATAGTCCTACTTTGACAGTGAAGAGGGCACACCTAAATGCAACTTAAGCTCCTTGATTGGTAAAGGATGGAACCTCCTTATTGGACTGTGGCTAGGGTAGATAGGAGCCTTATTAAACTGCGGATTAGGGCTCCTAGATTAGGCTATGTATGAGTGCCTCTTCACTATGTTTAGACTGTGGATGAGATCCCTTCCTTGGACAACATATAAATCTCTTCCTTGACAATATCTAGGGCACACTAGAACACCAGCTCATGACAACGTATAAAGCTTCATTGACTGTGGCTTTGAGTAGCATATAGAAGGCCAGATCTTGCTGCAAAGATATTCACCTTGACTGCGTCCTAGATGTCTTCTATGACTCATCTAAGACAGTGTTTAGGTCACATAAGGATCTCTACGTTTATGGAAAATTGACAGTGTTAGAACTTCTCCTTGATGCACTTATAAAAGCCTCCCCCATGACCGCATTCAGGTATTTCTTTCATGACTCTGAAGGCAGCGTTATGGATTCTTCATTAGGGCGACATTAGGGCTTTATTACGTCAACGTTAGAGCTTCTCCATTAGGGCAGCATAGAGCCTAGGGCACTCCCTCTAGATCTCTCCTTCATCAAAACCCAAAATAGAAATGGAGAGTGATCACAAGAGTGTGTGAAAATTACTTGAAGGTCACCTCTATTTATAGTAAAACATGGAGGACAATTTGGGGTAATTTGGTTGTTGGTTGACCTTGACGAATTGTCACATAGCACAAATAAATTCATATCTCCATGAATACATGTCAAATCAGATGATCTTTCAATCAATCCTACACCTCTCGACGAGAGGAATCCAAGAAAAATATCAACTGCCATGAATAAGATGACCCACATGGAGTTTGGCCCTAGTTGCCAATTTTAAAACTCCATCTCAACCTGGGAGAGCTCCATCTTCTAATCCATCTGCTAGTCCATACCATGTTTGCCATCAATGTCCTGCACTGCTCTGCTCTGCGGAACTATGAAGAAGAAGAAGTGATCGAGAATGTATCATACCATCATCTACTGACCTGAAGTTAGTGCCATATAAAGGGGAGTGTCTCATACCACTATTACTAACCCGAAGTCAGTTCCAATAAAGAGAGTGTGTCATACCACTCCTAATGATCTGAAATCATTTCCAAAAGAGAGTGAGTTATATCACTCTTACTGATTCGAAATCAGTGCCAAAAGAGAGTGAGTTATATCACTCTTACTGACCTAATGTAAGTTCCAATTGATCCCATATCAATATCATCCTAGCATAGGGAGTATGATAGTGCACAATGCATCCATCGGTAGTACTATGGCCCCTATCCTCATTTCCCTGCTCATTGGCAAGATAAGAGGTACTTCCCATGAGTCCTAGAATGCATGGGTAGGATGTCTCAATAGGAGAAGGATGAACCACTCAGCCTGCCTACATGTCACCATGAGGTATCTCAGGGGAAGGTTGAACCACTCACCCTATACAAAAAAAATCACTAGGGGAAGGCTAAACCACTCACCTTATGGCTGTGTCTCAACAGGAGAAGGATGAACCACTCATCTTGCCTACATAGCAGACCACTAGGGGAAGGTTGAACCATTCACCGTATGGTTTCTCATTGCTACAAGAAGTACCCCCAAGCCCCCCAAAGCTCTCAAAGCTCAATGTCCATATTATACTAGACCTTTAGGAGGGAGTCTCTACACGACTCCTAATTTTTCATAGAAAGTAAAGAATTTGACCTTTCCAAAGGACTTCATCTAAATATTGGCAACTTGCACATTAGTCCAGAATGATGGAGCCTTCTTTCTCCCTGTTGTACCATATCCCAGATAAAATGGTACCTGATGTCTATATACTTGGACCGATCATAGAAAACAGGATTCTTCAACAATCGAATCCCCCTCTGTTTGTCACAGAAGATCACGATGGTATCCAACACACGTATAAATAGGTCACTGAAGAGTTTCCTAAAGCAAACAACTTCACAGGAGGTCATATTCACAACTATGTATTCGACCTCATTAGTGCTCAAAGCAACTGACTTCTGCTTCTTTCTCATCTAGGATATTGAAGAAGAACCCAAAGAGAACTAGCACCTAGGAGTGCTCTTGCAATCCTCCACACTATTTGTCCAATCATCACTGGAATAATAATGTAGCCTCACAGCTCCAGTAGTGTATCTCAGCACATGAGTGATTGTGGCTTGAAGATATCTTAGAAGATTATTGGCATCAATCCAATGAGGCTCAACCATATATGAGTTCAACATGCTAACTGCAAAACATATATCCAGATGGGAGTTCACCAAGAACATCGATGCTATTATGAGTTGAGGAAACTTAGAGGCATTTCCCAAATAAGGTCTGGTAGTACTACCACATAACCTCTCAAAGTTAAGCTCCATCGGGGTAGTCACGGGCTTTCAGTTCACCAATCCAAATCCAGAATCTAGCTCCCTATTACTTTAGTAAATGAGAGGGCCTGAACCTGCCAAAAAGACATCATCCACATAAGGTACCAGTATGAGAGGTCTATCATCCACAACCTTAAAGCAATGGTTTGGATCAGCTTCACTCCTAGTGAATCTCAGCTTCATCAGATAGCTATCAATCCTCTCACACCAAGCTTAGGGTGCTTGCTTTAAACGATAGAGAGATTTCCTTCACTTACATACATGAGATTCCCGATCATGAATCTCAAACCCCTTGGGTTGTTTCAGATCTATGGTCTTGCTATTATGTGAGGGGAATGGTCCCCTTGTAATATTTTCTTCAGTACATCTTGGACATGTACCTTCATGCTCTTCCTTGAATTCAAGCATCCTTGTCACCATCTGATGGGTAGGGCCCCATAATGAAGATGGGCAGACCTCCCGTGCCATAGAAGAGATTAGTCAACTTCCTACAACTTGATACAAATTGCCAACCCTGAACCCAAGAGTAAAAGCATCTTTAAAATTCCTTTTTCAAACATGTACCTTTCCATCAATGAATGCCACCCTATAATCTTTGACTTCCATTGCCGAAATGGACAACAGGTTCCTTTTGAGATCAGGTACATAAAGAAATTCTTGCGAGTTACCCCGATCCTTTTGAAGAGAAACATTTCCTGCATCTTTTATGGGATAGGTGGCATCGTCTCCAAGAATGTTTCCTTCTCTATCATATTAGAGAGCGCTTCCTTGAATCCAGTGAAGTTCCTTGAGGCACCACTATCAATTTTCCCAACGAGTTTGGTGGAGAGGACTGACATAAGATAATGCTTGGAAATAATATTTGATTCTTCACACACGGAGTTCCTTGCTTTCCCCTTCTCTTTGCCTATGTAACATTCCTTTGATCATTGAAGAAGCCCCAGGGATGATGGTTATCATCATCAAGTGATGCGTCCCTTCTATTCGAACACTCATTTGCATAATGTCCATACTCATTGCAAGCAAGGCATTTGCCTTTCCTTCCACCCTTAGATCTCGAATTTCCATTGAGATGACCTTTTAGGTAGGCCACCAGACGCTTCCACTATGCCACTCTAATACTCTTCTTTGTTTTGACTTCACCCTTGGTGAATTTAAAGTGGGATGAGGAACCCATTGAACCTTTTGTCCTTTCCAACTAACTTCAGTGATTTCTCTTTCACTCTTGCTTGGAATTTTTCTTCACCTCACGTCTGATACCATGTTAATTTTTGGTATTTTTCATATTAGCTCAATTTCAATTCTAGATTAGCAATCACATTTAGCATGATAGTAAAATGTAGATAGAACATAAACATAAATCACAGAAGACAAGCCAAGACAAGAGGACACAAGATGTGGCGCTAGCCAGGGACAAACCCCAATGTGGGGAAACCCTTGATCAATTCTTCTTATAATCTTCAATATTTTAGTAGAGAGAGATACTACATATAAATCAGAAGCCAACAATTTGACTTGTCAAAATAAGCAACCAGACATCTGATATCTTCACCATGAAGATGACACAATAGTTTTGATGACAATGACTGCAAATCTGAACTCAAGTGAAGGCACACTTATTAGATCTCATTCTTCAATTGATTATCGAAATTGATTCCATCACCATGCTGCATCCATCCATGTTGTAACCACATTGCATCCATCGTCTATCCAGACATGTTGCATCCATCACTATGACAATAGTTTTGTCGACCTCATTTTGCAGCAACATCATACAACCCTCCAATAGTTTGAGATCTCATCAGTTTTATAACACTAATGGTTTGAGCCTTCAAATATATATACGAAATTGACTATGATGGTATGGCCTGTGACCTAACACATAGTCTTCAGGAAGCATATTCATTGTGCTTGTCCCTTGACACAATGACCTAGCCAACCTACAAGAAACAATCACAAGCACCTCCTTACTACATATTCTTCTTCTCTTTAAATCAACCTCAGGAACGATACTAACATGACCAAACAATTATGTTGCCACCTACAACAATGTGACAATATCACAGATCCTCTACTGTAATGTAATTACCCTTGTTGCAGTTTAGTTGTAACATCTAAGGTTCCTTTCATACATAGATAAGGGTTCCTTCAATTACAACTTTCCTCATTTATTTTCTGCAGCCAAGATGTCCTCCTTTAGGACTAGGACAAGGACAACACTAGCCTTGCTTTGACAGTGGAAGAGGGCACACCTGAATGCAGATTAAACTCCTTGATTAGTAAAGGATGGAACCTCCTTATTGTACTGCAGCTAGGGCAGATACGAACCTCATCAAACTACAGATTAGGGCTCCTAGATTAGGCTGCATATGAGTGCCTCTTCACTGCATTTAGACTGTGGATGAGATCCCTTCCTTGGAAAACATATAATCTCTTCCTTGATAGCATCTAGGGCATGCTAGAACACCACCTCATGAGAGCATTTAAACCCTCATTGATTGTGTCTTTGAGTAGCATATAGAAGGCCAGATCTTGTTGCGAAGATACTTTCCTTGACTATGTACTAGATGTCTTCTATGACTCCTCCAGGACAACGTTTAGGTTGCATAAGGATCTCTACGTTTAGGGAAAATTGACAGCATTAGAACTTCTCCTTGCTACACTTATAGAAGCCTCCTCCATGACTGCATTGAGGTCTTTCTTTCATGACTGCTAGGGCAACGTTAGGGCTTTATTAGGTTAGCATTAAAGCTTCTCCATTAGGGCAGCGTAGAGCCTAGGATACTCCCTCTAGATCTCTCCTTGATCAAAAACCAAAACGGAAATGAAGAGAGATCACAAGAGTGTGTGCAAATGACTTGAAGGTCACCTCTATTTATAGTAAAATGTGGAGGACAAATTTGGGTAATTTTGTTGTTGGCCGACCTTGACATATTGTCAAATAACAGAAATAAATTCATATTTCCATGAATACATATCTAAATCGGATGATATTTAGATCAATCCTACATGTCTTGATGAGAGGAGTCCAAGAAAAGTATTAGCTGCCATGAATAAGATGACCCACATGGAGTTTGGCCCTAGTTTCCAATTTTAACACCCATAAGTAGTACAACTCAGAAACAAACTCCTATTCAAAATTTATTTCAATTAGTTGTTTGCATCCTGAATTTGGCTAGCTTTGCAGAGGTCATAGCTCATAGAAAAATAGATGAATGAAAACAACAACCTTTAAGAGCAATATTCCATCACATTATTAGAATGAAATTTCCTCTGGCAGATCAAAAAACCTTCCAAACATGAAATTTGTGTACTTGGAAATCAAATCATCTATTGCAGTTTTTGATGGCTTTTTTTCTTTATTTGATGGAAATTTATCTGAAAGAGTTGCTTCCACCAATTTCAATATCTCCTCACCTGATAGATACTTCTCCTTGACATTGACATTGGTGAGAAAGGAAGAAATATTATTTTTTGTTAACTAAGAGGAAAGCTCCTTGGTAACTCTAATAGGACCAAGAGACACTGGACCTGACTCATATGGAGTTACAAAGTTTCCATTTTGGTATCCAACCAAAAAGTGATAGGAAACTTGACCAGGTGTGAGGCCGTTAGCTTGAATATGTTGTTTTATTATTTTGAGTGCTCTATGTAGCTAAGTAACTCTTATTGTTAGGCTTATCTATACTAATAGAGATTGGATGCACAACCTTAGGATTCCCCTTGGTTCATTCAGAGTGGGTGTTAGGCGCCTATACTACTAGTGTAACCCCTTATTGTTATTAGTACAACCCACTTATTATATTGATGTACCCATGTAGTGCCCATATTGCTACTATTGTGCCCATAGAAGCCCACTATTGTTATTATTATGCCCTTACATTATTATTGTTATGTCGGATTATGTTATGACCCCTTAGACTCCTATATATAGAAAGGAGGTCTTTTCATTTGTATCATCCAAGAATTTCTCATTTGTGTAATGTAAAGGAGGTTTCCCCCTCGAAGAGGCTGAATTCTAAGGTGTTGATTTCTCTTTTCTATTTTTTTGTGAGCTGGTTTCATAACATTTGGTATCAAAGCTTTGGATTCTAGGGTTTCGCTGCTCTAAACATGTCATCGTGGAATTTTCGCTATACCTTTTTTTTTCTGCGACATTTCAGAAGTTAAAAAAAAACCCATTTGAGATGAAATCGCGTTGAACCGTGGGTCTGAATTTCAAAGCCTTTCACGCTATATTTGCATAGATATGATCTGAGGAAGTTGGTCTTTTTGTAGACTCCTGAATTACAGTCCAAACAGGTGACCTGGGGAAAATTGTCATAACTTTCTCCCTGAGCATCAGATTGAAATTTTGTAAGAAGGTATAGGAAGAGGAAGGACTATAGTTTCTTTTATATATCTTTTAGTTCCAAAGGTCGAAACAGTGACACATGGCGCTTCATACAAGTTCACTCTTCTGGAAAGGTCTATAATCAAGTCATCTTGGGAGATTGTGCGTAACTCTTTCTTGAAGAATCCAATTTCGATCAGACTGGTGGCATTGGAAAGAGGACATAGAGGGCTACTATAGGTCACAATTTTAGAGCTTAAAGATCCAAAAGTACAGAGTTATAGTCGTTTCAAGATCCAGCTCCTAAAATCAAGAAAAAGCAAGATGAGGAAGTTTGACGGCAAGGATCCGGTAAATTGGATACTTCAGATGGAGCAATATTTTGATCTACATGTTGTACCACTATTACAAAAGGTATGTATTGCATCTTCATATTTAGAACGGATCAATTTTTATGGTATGAAGGGCTTTGTTCTCGTAAACAACTTGTTATGTGGTCAATTTTCACGGAGGAAATGGTAGCACATTATGAGGATACAAAGAGCAACACCTTCTTTAGAGCAACACCACAACAATTGGAAAGAGTAAAAGGGCTTTGTGACATAGTGGAAAGAAAAATTATGGAAACCAAGAAGCATACCCCTCACAACTATAAAGATGGAAGTGTTGTTTCTCCTAGCCTTCCACAACCTACAAGGGTTACACCACAACAATTGGAAGAAAAAAGAGAAAAAGGGCTTTGTTACAATTGTGATAGCAAATGCACTAAAGGTCATAAGTGTGCTGAGAAGAAATTATTTTACATAGGATATGAAGAGGAAGAAGAAAAGGATCAAGAAACATCAAAAGAAGAGGATATACGCCAGGACCCCACCCCAGGGAAAGAAGAAATGATTCAGACCATATCTTCTAAAGCAATGGTAAGAATAACCACTCCTCAAACTCTCAAGATAGAAGGACACATCAAGAAGAAAAAGGTGCCAGAACTGAAAGATCACATGGAGAAAGAAGAAATGAATCCAACCATATCTTGTAATTCATTGGTTGAAATTACCACTCCTCAAACTATCAAGATAGAAGGACATATCAAGAAGAAAAATGTTCAAGAAGTGAAAGATCACATCGGGCATCAAGAAATGAATCTGACCATATCTTGTAAAGGATTGGAAGAAATTTCCACTCCTCAAACTCTAGAGATAGAAGGACATATCAAGAAGAAAAAGGTTCAAGCAGTGAAAGATCACATCGAGCATCAACAACAAGTTCTCCAACTTTTAAAGGATAATGCCACTATAGTGCAAAATCAAACGATGCAACAGGTAGATCAACATCATAGTGAAAAATGTTTTGATGTAGGTGATTGGGTATTTTTACTGCTACATCTCAAGCAAGCTATTTATGAGAAGGAAATGTTGGCAATACTACATGCACTTAAAAAATGGAGACCTTACCGAATGGGAAGAATCTTCAAAGATGAGGATGTGGAAGCATTTTTTTCTGCTATTTCTATTATCCAACCAGATTGGATAAACGAAGCAAGGGATGAATGGAAGAAGGACGAAGAAGTATGGCCACTTATTCAAAAGTTGCAAAAGATCCCAATTCAAACAATATTGCCAGAAATTGAAAAGGAAGGAAAAATCATATTGGAACCTGGAGCAGTCACAGAAACAAGAACCCAACAGCTACGAAATCAATCAATTTCAAAGTATCTCATTAAGTGGAAGAACTTACCCGCTGAAGATTCCACATGGGAGGACAAGAATTTTATACAGAAGCATCAAGAACTACTCAAGCGTTGAGGACAACACTTTTTGAAGGCGAGGGGCATGTTAGGCCCCTATACTACTAGTGTAACCCCTTATTGTTATTAGTACAACCCACTTATTATATTGATGTACCTATGTAGTGCCCATATTGCTACTATTGTGCCCCATAGAAGCCCACTATTGTTATTATTGTGCCCTTACATTATTATTGTTATGTCGACTCTGATTATGTTATGACCCCTTAGAATCCTATATATAGAAAGGAGGTATTTTCATTTGTATCATCCAAGAATTTCTCATTTGTGTAATGTAAAGGAGGTTTCCCCCTCGAAGAGGCTGAATTCTAAGGCATTGATTTCTCTTTTCTATCTTTTTGTGAGCTAGTTTCATAACAGTGGGCTCCCACTAGCTTTGGTTTAAGATAGCTCACAACATTACACACCTAAAAGGGAATTTTCTGCTATGTGACTTACAAGATTTCAAGCTGGGGGAGCACATTGCCTTCAAATGTTCCATCTAGTAGGAGATAGCATTGTTACATATTTATTGGATATATTCTTGAATGATAACACTTGTTGTTTGGTTGTTTTTTCATGACTCACATATTATTCATAAATTTTAAAATTTTGTTTGTTGCTTAGAGTCTATAGCCCAGGGACCAGGCATTATGTCCTTCCTAGCTTTCCATTTCAAATCTTAAAAGACAAAAATGATATCATTTTGCAGATATATTTTTTTAGTGTTTGAAGGACAACTTTGTAGTCTTATCATGGATTCCTCCCTTATGTTGGAGGAGAGCTAGCCTTATGTGAGAAGGATGATCACCAAGGTGACAATGGGTGATGTTGTCAAGTAACTTTGGGGTTTATAGTTGATAATTGAATCTATATTTTGAAGCACAGATTTTAGAGGTAGAAATGAAGTGCTTTTCTCCTTGGATTGATGGAATGAGTTTAAGCACTTATTCCATTTCTTAACAAACCATCATTTGGTTGATGTTATGGTTCTTTTTCTTTTGAGAAAGAAGCTGCCACAAGATATTTGAAAGCTTTTGTGGCTGCCTCAAAGGCTAGATCAAAGGAGGAGAGGGAGCCACCCCTCCTTAGGGAAGTCATGGCTACCCCTAAGAATAGAGAACTTGAGAGTGAAAACCTAGTTGTGCAAGATGTCGTCTCTATTAATTGTAGGATTTGAACAATCAAATCTATCTTTGACAACATATTTAGCTTTGAACAATTTGCACACTTAATGTAGGTGTCTTTTTGTAAAGTAACAACCTACAGTGCTTTGTATTAATTGGGGCATTGCTCCATTCTATAAGTTAAAACATCCTTTCAGTTATTGTGGCATTCATTTTTACCATTTAGAAAGTCATGACAATTAAGCTAATTATACATTTGTGTCAATTGTGTCAAATTCCTGAATGCATATATTTGCAATATGTTGAAGTTTTCATCTGTAGTGTGCTCTTCCACTTAGTCTCACCTTGGAAGGGATCAAATTTCCAGTTCCGCAGTTTGAAATAATCCATTTGGAAGGATATGAAAAATAATAACTAGTTTTATATCTGAGAAACATTGCAACGAAACATATTTTTCTTGTTTCTATCTGGAACCTTTTCTTTGTAATATTGTAGACATTTACTCAAACATCCTTAGTAGTCAGGCTTCAGCATGCCCCCTAATTTTGATCATCAATAGTCAGAAGGTTATCTACATCATAAAATTTCATGTTGGTATGTTGTGATAAACACAATGCTTAACAACATTCTTCATGTTTTATAGTGATAAAAATACTTTTGTAATCGTGAAATGGATTTCACTTTAACTTTTCTTACATTATATATTGTAAATTTGACAAGTTGAGCTCCAATATATGCATGGCTATGTAGGGGTCAGTACAAGCATTGTATTGACACCATCTCCAATAACACATTTCTCAGGAGTAATTGGAAATGAGAGTCTTTCTGTAGAGGGTGAAGTTTCTTTCTACATTGCATCAGGAAACTTCTTGGACTATGATGAAGGCTTCAGTATTTCAAAGCTTGATTTTGTTTCTTCTTTGACCTTGTAAGACTTGGTCCTTCCCATTCTTCTCAACTAAAATATTGAATTTAGTGGTTTTTTTGGTAAAATTTAGGGGCAATTGCAAACTATCTTATGAAGCATTGCATAGAAAGTTTTTTGGTGTCATACTGAAAGTGACTCATGCTTTACAAAATTGGTAAGGGTGATACCTTGAAGGAATCTTTCTTGCACACTGTTAGTCCTCTAAAAAATATTGTTGTTGGAGCAGAGATATGACATATCTTTTCAAGGAAAAAGAATATGTTCACCATAGGCACTCAACATGCTTTGGACCCACCAACAACAATTAAGGGGTGCCTCAATAATTATGGAATGACAACTACACTACTTCAGCATGAGTAGAGGCCTAAAATTTTTGTTACTCTTTCTGGTGAGGTCGACACCAAAGCCTTTCACAACCATGTGAATATGGGGTTATCTCTGGTTTTGAAGACTTGAAGGATCTATCATGGATATGCACTATTTGGTATAGATTTAAGTGAAGCTCTCTACCAAATTTTGATCAGAATTTTTTATTTTTTCCTTTCAAAATAATTATTTTAGTTCATGTGTTTTCTTTTGATGCAAAAATCATCTCAACACCTTGAATTAATTAGCAATGTAGTTTTTTGAAGTCAGATGTTGTAAATTTTATAAGGCATACACTCTTGAAAATGGGTGTTGCTAAACTTGGTTGTCCGGAGCTTCAATCTGGTTGAAATGTTGTGAAACATTTTTGGTTTTAGGTAATGGTAAGATTATTAACCGATCTCTTCAGTATTTGATATACGTGGGGTTTTGTTCAGGCCCTTCATTTCATATTGTTTCAACATTTGGATGAGGGCTTAGACCTTCCCATTTCGATTGAATTAATAATCTGAGGGTGTGTTGGCTTGCCCAAATTTGCAGTGAACATCAGTTAGCATCAGTGCTCGACCTTCAACCAATCCAATTTGTTGTCTTTTTTCTACAAGAAAAGGAACTGGAACTACTGTGTGTGTAACACATTCACTTTTAGCCAATAATAATTTGTTTTGGGACTGATATTAATACCATAGTTGATATTTCGACTTTATTTCCATATGATATTCAAAGTTGATTTAATATTCTTTCGCATAGGTGTATTCAAGTGCCATAGAAAATTCTAAAGAAGCATATTTCTTTGAATCATACGAGGCCACACATTCCATGCATGACTTGATAGCTACAATAGCAAAGGTATTTTTCCATCCAGTTCAGGATCTTGTGATATTATTTTCTCGGTTGGAAAATGGAAATTTGTTAATGAATTTGGCTCTACCTTTTCTTAGAGGCCATGGCCAAGGGTATCTCTTCCATTAAATTCATCCAATATTGCATCTTTCCTCATCTGTTGAGATATGCCATAACCATGGGCCATCAAGGTTGCTAAGACTTCCACCCACTTTTGAATGGGGTAGATAACTCCATTGGCCACATTAAATTCATCCAATACTTGCATCTTTCCTCGTTTGTTGAGACAGACCACAACCATGGGCCATCAAGGTTGTTAAGACTTCCACCCACTTTTGGATGAGGTAGATAACTTCGTTGGCCATATTAATTTAGTAACATGTCTTCGGGTGGCTTTGAACCCAGTTTTGTGCATTGAAAGTGCTTTGATTTAACCAGTTGACCATAACCCACCTAAGAGTATTTTGGGTAGTTCGCTTTGATTTATTTTAATGTATAATTTAACTGCTTATTTACTGAATAAATTGTGAGACTCTTGTGAAAATATCCTTGACAGATCCTGGGTGAGGACCAGATCCAGGTTTACCATGTCAGAACCTAGGTTCATTAAGATGGCGACCTTGTTTTGAAGATATCCACCACACAAACTAGGACCAACCATATTTATCGTTGCCATCTCTCTTTCATCATCAAGAATAACATACTGAGGAGCTGTAACCCATGGAGGCCCATGGTAGTCATTGCAATGCAATTTATTAGAATACATGTCATGTCCACAAGTTTTTATATTTAATCTCTACATCCAATGTGGCAAGTTCTTATTATGATATTTACCACATCCGAAAATGGCATCATTCACATCATTTTGAAGAAGTCTACAAAGGTCAACATAATTTTTTTGACATTGACAAGTTCCCTCACATTTGTTGGTTCTTAAAGCTCGAGCACTTTCATAACAAAGATAGGCAAAGTCAAGCAACAAAGATGGTCCACTCTTTTTTCATCTACTAATATTAGACTGGAGTTTTATTAGAGGCATTGTTTGTTTGTTTTGGTTAGAAAAGGTTTTGCTCTTGGTTTTATGTGACTTTTAATTTATCATATGTAGCATGTTGAGAAATGGGAAAGAATAATGTGTGACATTTATCTTGCAGAAATTGATGTTGAATGAAATGATACCGAGTTTAACCAAGCTACAGTTTGCTTTGGTAAAGGCAGAGGAACATCTTAAAAAGTTGCCTAAGAATACACCATATACAGAGTTTGAACATGAGTAATATATGTATTTTTATTTTGTGGATATGTTATGTTTTATACCCAATATATCATAGAAAGAAAAATATATTGTAGAAATTGTTTGAGGACGTCATTAAGGTCAATTTTTCTGATGTCATGCTTGATTGGTACCTTCTCATATGTTAGGAAGACTTTAAATATGAAATAATATGTTCACGAAATAATTTAGATTCAAATTTTATAGATAGAAAATATAAAACAAATGTGAATGTCTTTGTTTGATTGTTACTTGACTATGTTGTGGGCATGTTATAGGAAATGTGATTGGAAAAAGGATGGGGAGACAATGCAGAGCATGTATCGGATATGATTCATTTGTTGTTAGAAGTCCTCCAGGCACCTGAGACATTGACTTTGGAAATGTTTCTAGTAGGGATTCCTATGGCTTCTAATCTTGTGATTCTTTCACCTCATGGTTATTTTGGGAAAGAAAATGTCTTAAGAATGCCAGACAAGACATCAATGGACAGGTAAATAATTTTTTTATAATTGCAATGTCCATTCCATGATATCCTCTCTTTATTATTTGATTGTATTTTGAACGTATCTTATGATTTTGTTTTGTCTTTTAACTATTAAATTGAAAACACTTGGTATCATGTCAATCTAAACAACAACCAAAGCTTGAAGATGAAATTAGTATTACACGATATTTGATTGGAATCCTTATGTTTTTATTTGAGCACATGTTGTTTATATACTTGACCAAGTTCATGTATTAGAAAATGAAATGTTGTTGTGACTAAAATGACAAGGATTAAACATCACAACTTAGATTATTTGTTTTCACAAGTTACCTACAATTTGAACTTTCTAGCATGTAACTTAGTTGGCATGATTGTGCCTAAGCTTTCCCTGAAGGTTGAATAATAAGTTACTAAGGTGTTATTTTGTATGGTGACATTTTATTTGCTTTTTTTATATAGGTCATCTAGCCACATTATAGTGGCCACTATTTCCCGATTGAAGAAAACTTATTTTGGTTTCTTGCTTGTATGGGGAAGATGGATTCGACATTAATGATGTTGAGGTATATGTCGTATAAATTGTTTATAGTATACTTTAGTTTATATTTTACTGTTCATTGTATATCATGTCTTACACTCTGCATTGTATCTTCTTTTGTTTTTAGAAAATGAACTCAGTATTGATGCTAAGAAGCAGGAATTGAAGAAAGAGGTTGAGAGAAATAACACTGGAGCGACAAATGCAAAAAGAGAGAGAGAAGAGAACCGATCTAGTGATATTCTTAGATTCAATATCCCACATAAGACACACACATAGAGACTGATGGTCAAGTCTTCAGAGTTGGTGAATTCACCTATAATGCCTTGGCAACACAGTGATAATGCTTTGAGGTGATGAAACATCATTTCATGTGTAAATTTTAGTTCAAACAATATTAAGTTGGAAACTCATATTGTAATACTTTAACATTTCATATAATATAATTTATGTGGTTGAAATTATTTATAGATGCACTTGACATTGTTTAGTATTGTAATTAATGTATGAAACTCTACGTTTTCATATTAGATGAACATGCACATTGTATGACAAATTTTAAATTTAGTTACAAAATCATACTAATTAATTTATGTTGATTAATAATAAACACAAAAAATCAATCGAAAACTACTAAATTAGTAGTTTATATTGATTAATGATGAACACAAATAAAATGAATATACGACTAAATTAGTCATTTATAATGATTATTAATGAAATTAAATGAAATGAATATAAATTACTAAATTAGTCATTTATATAATAAATATGAAACTACAAAAAAAAATGACTACTGTAAATGGTAAATTTGTGATTCCAAAGGACAACTAAATTTTCCATATATATGACTATTAGTGGCTAATTTATAGTATCTTATAACATGACCAAAATCTAACCATATTTCTCTGGTCATTAATTGGTTTCAATAGATGACTAAAATTTTCATATATGTGACTATTAGTAGCTCATTTACAGTATCTTATAACACAACCAACATTTTAGTTATATTTCTTTGGTCATTAATTGGTTTTCTTGGGTGACAATATAGTAATATATTTTGTTGTATATTTGGTCATTAATTGTG